>OX336401.1:21756841-22435857 GCA_946902985.2 Meconema thalassinum
TACAGTAAGCTATATACAACAGGAATCTAATACACTTTCTGATTTAAAGGCATTTCACTATAAACAATATAAGGCATTGTATTTCACCACCATAGACTCATTGTAATAGTACTGTTGTTGTTTTAGTCTTCAGTCTTTTGACTGGTTTGGTGCCGCTCTCCATGTCTCCTCATCCCTTCATCTCTACATAGCTACCACACCCTACATCTGAGGCAATCTGTTTAACATATTCTAACCTTGGTCTACCCTTATAGTTCTTATCCTCGACTCTTCCTTCCATAACTAATTTTCTATTCCTGGGTGTCTTAGTTGTGTCCCACCAACCTATCTCTTCATAAGCAGTCTCCACAAACACCTCTCCTCTACCAATCATCTTTACATCTTCATTTGTTACTCTATCTCACCTATCATTCTCCTCTAACACCACATTTCAGACGCTTTAATTCCCCTCTTTTCTGCTGTGCCAACAGTCCAAATTTCACTTCCATAGAGCACCACGTTCCAGACAAGGCTTTCAAAAATGACTTTATAATACCTCAATCTATATTTGATGTCAACTGATTCCTTTTCTGTAGAAATGCTTTCCTTGACGTCCATACGGGTTTCTGATTTATTTCGGCTGCATTCCATTTACATTTATTGATTTTCATCATGAATTCTTTCCTCAAGACAGAATCCATACCATTTACAAACTCATTCAAGTCCTCTGGTGTGTCGGCTAAGATGACGATGTCATCAGCAAATCGGTGTTGAAATTATTTCTCCTTGAATCTTCACTCCTACTTTAAATTTCAGTTTTGATTTCCTTCATTGCTTGCTCAATGTCTAGATTGAAAAGTATGGGTGATAAGTTGCAGCCTTGCCTTACACCTTTCTGAATACCAGCTTCTCTCTCATGTACCACAGCAAGCAATTTCAAAAGTAAGATAAAAATTGACATGCATGTGATTTATTTTTTAATCATCAAAGTTTCCACTCCAGTTTCTTGGGTGTGGTTTACGAGCGCACTCCATTTTTGTCTATTCATGTACCACTGCTCCTTCAATATTTCATGTGATATCTTCCTTCACTTGGTGCAGTAATCTCAGTATGTAACCATTGTTTTGCAATTCTTCCTTCTGGCATACGTTTGACGTGACCAAACCATCGCAAACGTGCCCTAATTATGGTCTCCTTCAGGGACTGATTTATTCAAGCTTGTTCTCTAAACTTCTCATTTCATACTTTGTCTTTACTAGTTCTTTGAAGCATGCTTCTTAGAAACTTCATTTCTGAAGTCTGCTGTCATCTTTTTGTGGTAGTTGTGCATGTTTCCAACCCATAAGTCAATATAGGGACAAAGTATGTTAATACGTTTTAAAAATGTTGGTGTAATTTTTGTCATTGTGTGTATGTCTTAGTAATATTGTGCACGGTATCTATTAATGGCTGATGAAGGGGGCAAAAAATGGAATGCACCCGACACATGTACCAAAAAATGATTGTGTTATATGTTAAATAATAATTCATAATAAAAAAAGGTATTGACTAGGTGGAATCTCCTAAACACAGTGTTTTACCCTAGTATACTGTATGTCAATGCGGAACCAAATTGGATTCTAAAATTCCTAGAAGTGTTATTTTGTGATAAATGTAAAATATCTTTCAGGTTACAATTCAGGCACAAATTGTATTGACCATCTGGAAAGCTTTCTATAATAAATTAAGGAACATTGAGAAATGGCTTCTATGTGTACTCAATGTACAGTACATGACCTAATAGCACTTTCCTTCGTGAAAATACAGTTCTCCAGATACTTAATAATTACTTTCGACGCTGAAGAAGTATGGTGGAGGATCTCGCGTTGTCGTAATGTTGGTGATGGTTTAGCCAGCTTGCTGTTCCTTCAACACCCATGTACGTCTTAATGTGGTGGTGGTCGTAGCTATTCACCTGTTTCTAGGGCAGTAATGGAGCTCTCCCTCTAGATTCAGTGAGGATAAACATAAACATGTCATTGTAGGTTACTGCAGGTAGTGTTCAAACCTTACAAAATACAGCCAGAGGTCAATACGTTTTACATTAGAATAAAAAATCTGCCCTATTTTGGTCGCAAACATGATTTGTTTTTAGGTCATTCTGTAATGAGGGGTTCATTAAAAACGGGAAAGGATGTTGTTCCACAATTTCATGTGACTTGACGGGGACTTAAACATCCCGACATCCACTTGCAGATGTCATTAGCTGCTTCAGCCTCCAGGTTAGAGAGGTTAGAACTCTGTTGCCGGGATCAGGTGAATCTTGTTCATGCAAACTGTGTGGCCTTCACGGACTTGAAACTTTGGTGGTTACCTTAATGTATTTTAGCTTTATTTGTTCTAACACAGTTTTATTTGTTTCTGCATGGAGGTGTTTTAGTTATTTCTATTGTTACAAGGGTTGATTCATAACTCATAGCAACTAAGAAAAAACATTAAATCTTCTCATAATGTCCTAACACTGTAACAAATTGAGTCATTTATACTGAAACTAACGTTCTTACTAAAAGTGCCCTTTCCCTTTGAGCGACTTGATTCTCATTCCTAAAGTAAAGAAACCATTGTGTGGGAGACAGCAAAAGGTATCATTTCCATCTTCCCCTCTTTGTCTTTACCGGCCCAATGCAACATGTACAGGAGACAGTTTGTTGGCCATGACTTACAAACCAACTCATTAATGTATTTATAGGATCCCATCATGAAAGGCTTTTCATCCAGTTTGGCACCATTCCTTGCCTGAATAGCATGCAACATGTAGTTCTCGTATAGAGGAGGTAAATGTTGGCCTTCTGGAAATACTGCCAGACCTTAAGAGAAGCATGTGGTGGAATGTCGTCCCCAAAGTCGTTGGGGCTTTACTCTCTTTAAATTGCTTGGTACTATGTAAGCTCTGGGTGCGGTGGGCTACATATTGATTTACTGGTGCCCCCAATTGTATTCGTTCATTCACTGCTGTCTGAGTTGTCTATGTATTTTCTTAGTGTTGATAATTAAACTAATGTTACCGTAGGCCATGAGTTTGCAGGCAAATCTGATGAAACTCATGACACTTAGACTTCACCTTAAAATAAGAATATTTAACAGTTGTGGGATTTGATCTTCGGATAAAATGTTGCCTTTATCTCTGTGATGACCCAGACCATGTTGATAAGCTGAACCGTTTTTAGTTCATTCGATAATTGTTGCTCCATTTCTAAATTCTGGCTAAGAAACTACTGAATATTCTTGGTTAAATGGCTTGCCAATCCGTTTGTCATCAATATGCAAGGTCGTCTGGCTGTAGTTGCCAGTTCCGTGAGCTGTCAATTTGGCACAAGGGAGCCAAGCACCTCATTAGTATGAACACTGTCTAACGTTGGCATCATAATTCCACTTCAGGGTGTGTGCAAACAAAATGTACCATCAGCCGGATTGCTGGTGCGTGTGTGCCCTCTGCGGCAAAGCATGTGACAGATATCATGTAAAGCAGTGTGATCAGAGGAAGTTATCTCTGTCACAGTTTTGTACTAGTGATAAGTAATTAATGATGATGATGATGTTCGAGGAAAAGATAAGTCATGTTTAATTCAATTGCATATTTTGTGCTCTAATAAATTTATCATAATCCCAGTAACAAATTTTGTTAAAAGAATTTGTATGTTTTTAGTGTTTAAAGCTACAAGATTCAGACCGAGTTTTTGCGCCAAATAAACACTCCCTGTACGTGCACAAACCAGGCTGCCTAAACATGCCTCTGTGCATGGCAAACCACTTAATTTTTCAGCTCAAGTGCCTTCAACAACTGTAAAATTCGTCCTGTACTCTTTGGACACAGCTACTTCTAGGGCATTTTTGAATTCTTGGACATGTGTGTATAGACAGCACGAGAGGTGGCTGTTGCTGAGGAATAGCTATCGTGTCCTAAGACAAACTTCATTGTGGCATGAATCTTGCATGTGTCTCTGTGCGAAATGTAGACAGATGCTCGGATATGTTTTATGCCATTTAATTCGTCAAGCAATTATCTTAAGTTACAGAAGTGCAGTAGAACAGAGCATGTGGTAGCACTAGCGTAGATGGTCTCTTGTTTCCACTGGTTGAAGATTGAGTACTGGATGATTAAACTCATCTATTCACTCTAGTGAAGCAGATTGTACACCGGAGGGTTCACTCCCCGTAGTGGAGGAGATTGAGCAATGAAGTTTCGCTCTCCGTAGAGAATGTTCAGTAAATTTTGGGACAAAATATGGGCGCAGTATTTTTATCCCTTGGTCTGTGTGGGTAGTTGCATGGAAAACTTTACTTTAGTCAGACGATTGTTGTCCTACATGAAGATATGTATTACGTGGTTGAGCGAATGGCACGTTACAGTAAAGACTGCTTGGGGCCACATGAGTTCACATAACAATATAAAAAGTAGACTTTGGAGAATTTTCTTTGAGAGACACACACACACACACACACAAGTTTTATTTACAGTGCAAGAATTTGCATAAAAGTTGTCCTATGGGCAAATGAGTTTTTCTTCCCTGACTCACCACTAACAAACTGAAGAATAACAGGCGCCAGTGGTTGGTGGTAAGACTTGGACAGGTTGCAACTCTCCTTTCACGCTGGTATTCGACCTCACAAAGAATGAGATTGCTTTCTTGAATTTAACAGTACAGTGCCCAAGACTAATGACAGGCACTATCCCTTGCTTGTATGTGTTATAACTAGGGACACTGATTTATGGTAATATTAAAGGCTTCAATGCGGTGAAATAAAATATCCATAGCGGTGAAATAAATAAAAGTGAGCGGTTCGTGGATTTGCTTAAGGTATGTATTAACGTTGAAAATGTAATTTTTCGACGAAAAATGTCTTTTAATCTTTTTCAACGGAAATGAAAGCTTGGTATATCTTCTTCAAAATGAGACATAATTCATACATATATTCCAACTGTAAGTGCCTGAAAATAAGATTTTAATAGCCTCATGCACACGTGTCATGGGGCGTGGCTGCAGTGTCCTGTCTACATCCTACAGTGAATATCTAGTCAGATTTTCTTTTTCAAAATTCCCTCTTTGCATTCCTCATGGGTATATAGTCCATAGTTTTGGTTGTGAACAATACATGACTGTCATTACTTGTATATTCCAAAGACTTCAGTGTTGGAATAACCTCTTTGGTGTTGGATTCCATTGCTAAGCAACCGACATAATCAAATATGTCAGCTTCCTTGTGTCCATGTGATCTTTCTCATTGTGACTTGTGAGCTTTTTCTCTTTGTGAGTGCATATAATATGGGTTCTAAAAGCCGATCTGGTGCGAAGAAAAAGCGGAAATATCAAGGGAATAGAGACAATAAGACGAATGTCAATGTTAATAGTGCTGTCAATGTAAATAGTGAATCAAAAGGTAGGCCTTATGTAAAGGCTTGTAATTCACAATTCAAATTTTCTTCTGTAAATATTGAACCGAATAGTGTTAGTGACAAGTACAACATCGTCATTGATATGGAGGGACCAACCTATGGAGCAGGCAAGTTTTAAGAAACCCAAGTGAGTGTGTTATGTTCACAACTTGGTTCTAAAACTTCAGTGATATTTTTTCTTGAAATTAAATTCTTGTGCACTTTGTATACTTCAAATAAACATAAATAACCTTACAGTTGAGGTAGGGAATTCTTTAATACATCAAATTAAAGCTAATGAATGTGGGAATGTTGTAAACTAGAACTTTTTTCATGTTATGAAGGAAACTATTTTATAATTATTTTAATTATGATTAATTAATTTTAAAAGTTTTCTTCAAATATATTGTCTAGCTCCGTATCTATTAATGATAATTTGAATATTCTAGTTCACAACATTCTGTGAAGGGTATACTTCTACTTAGTGACGAAAAAATACTGGCAATAAAATTTTTGGAATTTTATCACATTTTGAAAATTGATGTGTTTTTTATTAAACTATTTTTTTATTGTGAAGATAAAGCAGAAAATACTGATTTCAATATATGACTATCTTAGTCCAATAGTGTGTGCTTTGTGGTAAAAATCTCAAAACGACTTGGTTAACAAATGTAGATTTTATTTCCCAACGTTAAAACATACCTTAAATAATGAACACTATAAAAACATTTGGGGGAATAAGAAATAATTTATTCTAGGTTTTTTTTTTTTAGAAGTAAAACTCAAATTAATTATATTTTCTGTGATTAATACCTAACCTAACATTTACTTAAACAAATAATCTCCATCACTACCATAGTCTTTATCTCACTAACTCATGAAGCTTATGTTGTCCCCAACCATCTTACAAGGGTAGGATACGATGCATGGGTCACCGATTCGAACCATCTTTAGTACACTTGAAGGGCATGACTAGGCTTATACAAGGTGCAAGTAGTAAGGTGTGCTTCTCAGCCGATTCCGAGAAATTAACTATAAATTATTCGGAATTGCTGTACGGCGTTCATGTGCGCTGTACGTTAACATGAAGCCAAGGAGCGCGTGGTTCAGTGGTAAGAGGCCTGCTTCGTAAGCGTGGGATCACTGGATCGAATCCCACCGATGAGCCTTTTTTTTTTTTTTTTTTTTTTTTTTTTTTTATCAAACTTTGGCAATTCGTACAACCTTAGGTGTCGTGAATAATGTTCATTTTGCAGTCAATTGTAATAGTGTTTTGTGAGCGGGAAAAGGGATTCTGAAATCATCGTATGGGGGTCAACGTTTGTTACATTACATACTGTACAGTATCGGCATTGAAAATACATTGGTATTATACACGGTCAGGTGTATTCTATCATGTATACATTTATACGTTGACAGGGTGTCTACCGGTAACGAAAGTAACGAATTTTACAAACGGGTAACGAAAATTTTCTAAAGGTGGGTTGAATCATTTAAACTCGCGCCGCTAGGCTCAGAGATTGCGATGGAGCGAGTTTCACTCAAGCGGCGCCGTTAAGCTATATTTCCCCGACCCCGACCTCAAGGAAATGCATACTGAGGTTACCTTGAGTGGTATAGATCAGTTCGATGTATATTTTTCGGCATCAAGAAGACTAAACTTTTCGTGTGAAATATTTTTCTTTGTTACTGTATTAGTAAACCTGACTTTTTGCGAGACGTTTATTCGCGAATACTTCCGAAACTAAAAAGAAATCTCTCATTTGTTATTTGGAGACTGAGTCAAATTGAAGTCCAGAAATAACGCGAAATAATTTAATGTCACAATCTTGTGAAATGTTACCGTTTCGAAAGAAAATTGCGAAAAATCTTCGAAATGCATATATCTTATTTTAAAAATTTGTCTAGTAAATTTGCGACATCCAGTATGGTTAATTCGAAATTCCGTTATATGTCCATTTTTCCTTCGAACTTTGGTTCCATCGGATATATATTCTAACCGATTATTTCGATAACTTGTATAATTCCTGATTCTCAGTCGAAAGAAAACGTGCCCTCTTGTTGTATTATTCATACAATCCTCTCAGAATAATTCGTAATATTCGATACCTACTTCGAACGTTCATCCTCTAAAATCGCATCCTCAAGACGGCTGGCTTACGGCACGACTTGCCTGCGGGAATCTCGTCAAACGGACCGAGATCGACGTCAGTTGCCTACGTAGCATTGTGATGCTAATTCCTCCTCGTGATCCACCCTGAACTGATGAAATCCCAACCACAGTATAGGGACAAGGGAATCACGGCGGCGACCAAACATGCTCATAACTACTCGTGAATTTTAACCTTGCCCAACCTTGAGCTTGCCTCCGCCATTCTCTCAGGACAGATAGACAAGCAGACAATATTGTTGAACGGCTGGGTGCGGCGACGATTGCTTAATATCTCGAGGACAACGTAAAACGGCCGAGAGCGGTAGCGATTGCGATACATCGCGATATTTCTCCGCAATGACGAGGACAACTGGATTCTTGTCAAACGGACAGCAAGTGGCGCCGAATGCGTAATAATGCTATATTTTCTTGTGCCTGACCTCAAGGACAATGGAAATCTCGTCGAATGACTAAAAGTGACACTAATTATCTAAATCGCGATTTTTCTCAGTGTTCCATCGTGAAAACTACGGGAATCTCGTCAAACGGCTGAGACCCGCGCCGATCGTGTAACATCTCGATATTTCTCCGTATTTGACTGCGAAGACAGAATTCGCTGACGATCGCGTAACATCGCATAAATTTCTTCGTGACCTACTGTACCGCGGGGACGAAGAAAATCTCGCCATAAGGTCAAGAGCAGAGCAACCTCTTGGTACCGTAATTATAACAACATATTGTGCACAAGACCGACATATTAGCTGAAACAACTCATTTGATAATAAATATCTAGTAGCCTATATATTTATTTTAAAATTTTTATAACATCATGTGAATTTTATTTACTGTACCTCTTTAAAAACAGTTCATTGTTGTTTTTCTTCACCGCGTGATAAGCCCCTATGCTTGCAGGCCGCAGACGTTTCTTGAATTCAAAGGTAACTAAAAGGTACCTAAAAAGTAACAAATTTTTCCTTCATCCTTACAGTAGACACCCTGGTTGAAGGCCTAGTCTGTTCCGTTCATTGCACGTCTGTAAACCATCAGACCACCCCGTAAGTAGTGACTTTTGCTATGGGTATTGGTTGGAAATTGACAATGGTTACAAAAAAAAAAAGGACGACACATTGCAAAGGCTCACTGGTGGGATTCAAACCAGCGATCCCGTGCTTACGAAGCAGGGCTCTTACCGCTGCACCACGCGCTCGTTGAATTCTTGTTAGTGTACAACGCATATAGACACCGCAGTGTAATTGCAATTAATTAATTACTCTGAAACGGCTGAGAAGCGCAACTTATTACTTGCACCTCGTATACACCTGGTCATGCCCTACAAGTGTACTAAAGATGGTTCGAATCGGTGACCCATGGATCGTATCCTCCCCTTGTTAGAGCATTGTTTCCAAGATTTGTGGATTTAAACCAACTTCGTTATCCCGTATCTTACGAGAAATTTATATTTAAGATTTCTTCTTTTCTATCGAACGACAGTTAATGGAACAGTTTCCATTTAACTTTGAAGTAAATAGTTTAAAACATCTTATTAGCAGCATTTCGTTGGTAATTAGCATTTTATGATGAAAATAACACATTTCGCAAAACAACTTTATTTCACGGGTTCAATATCGAAAAAGAATGGCATATTTGGGGTAAATATATTGTTGTGATAACATATATTTCTTGGATATTGTCATAACCAAAACTCCGGGACACTAGTTATAACTAGGGACCGGACATGAATGCACTGAAAAAGACTAAAATATGCATGCAATTATGCACTAAAAATGAGAAATATTCACTTAACAATAAGCCAAACTTATTCACCCACTTTATACATGTATCATTCACTGCAGAAAGGAGCATCACAATAGATAATTGCAAGTTTTTCAATGTTTTCAGGAGACAAATAGTCTATTTTAATAGTTTTCAGTGCATAAATGTCCGGTCCCTAACCATCAGTTGAATAATCACTATTACCTGACACCCACTGTTTTAATAAATACTTTCTGCTGCTCTTCTCTTTAGGCATTTTGAGTTAAGGATATGCAGACTAAGAATAAAGTAAGAAACTCCTCACAAAAACTAACCCCGGGCCACTGGCTGTCGAGATGGGGTAAGGAATGTCCCACCCCATTCCCTTCTTCAAATAGCCAGGCAGCATTGTGGAAAATATTAGTTATTAATCTGTTTCTCAGAAAGTTGCTTACAAGGGATGTCCAACAAGCAAGCGAAAGCTATTTAGTTTCAAGATGTTTTAAATTATATTCAATTTCAACTGTATATGCTGTTATGTTCAGAGTATGCAAAAATCCAGTAAACCCTCAAAATATGGGTTTGCATATGCATTTTCAAACAATCCGGTCCCTAGTTATAACATTACATTGCTAGACCTTGCATTTTATTCAGCAATTCTTCTCTCACGATATTGGTCTGTTTTGACACTGGGTCAAGTGACAAGGGACCACAACTTAAGGCAGGTTTTACTTGTCTCTGGAGAAATGGGGATTTATTGTTAAATCCATTCAAACCGTATGTAGAATAATTGAATTGGTGTTTTGTATTGTTAGCATCTTTTGGTTAGCATTCTTGGCCATCGCCCCAGAGGCCCGGGTTCGATTCCCAGCTCTGCCAAGGAACATAATTATGGTATGACGGTTGGAACTAAGCCTATTGATCAAACTGAGAAGAGGTGTGTTAGATTCCCACCTCAGCCAACCGGCTAATGCCTTTTCTGTGCTTCCCCATTTCTACTCCTGGCAAATGGTCGCATTCGTTGTCACAGACTCCACAGCTTATCACACACCCAAGTACACGCAGACGAAATCCCCTAAACATACACGGAGACTGATTTATTGAATTAATAATGAAGTGAGGGCTGCTGCTCTGTATCAACAAGGGACCTATGAATTGCATATGCTTATAAAGATGTCAATAAAACTTGGTAAACAATTGAAGGTGTGATAATGTTTTCACTGTAATTGACCTATTTTAATAAAATTCTTGCATGTTATTGGTCCGTATGGGTAGATTACTTGGCATTTCTCTTGTGCAGTAATTATTGATTCTTGTTGGGGTGGTTTATTACTGAAATGATGAAATGGGGATGGGATATGTCGTTTTACAGTTCACCTCTTTCATCTCAATGATATAATATTTGCTCAGCCTAGTATAACATAGTCCTCATGTAGTGTCCACCATAAATTAAGTGTTGTCAACTTCAGTGACAAATCACTAGATCTAGTGACAAACCTGAATGAATTTAGTACACGTTCCTGTTAACCTAGTGATCTTCAGCTATTGTAAGTTGACAGCACTGGTTTATTCTTGAGTTGCTTGTTATTTTGGTGCTAGGTTGTATTAACTTGTGATTGTCCAGGGTGTGCTTCTTGAAGAATGAAGATGGTTGGTTGTTTTGCCTGTTGCTTGGTTTGATCAATGCTGGGTTTTCTTTTGATTTTAGTTTTATGTTTTAGCTTTTTTTTTTTTTTCTTTCTTTTTACTCACCCCTCCCAACTAACCAGGGTGCATTTGCAACACTTTTTCTTTCTCCGTTCGTGTCACGTTTTGTGAATTCTCTCTTTATTTTTGTTTTATTTTGTGACGGTGTTTGTCATTTTTAAAATAATGTTTTTCCTTCATTGGATCCAAATTAAAGACTTTTCAGCTGGGGTCGGGATCAGTGGTGTGTCGAGCGTTGCAAATGGACCTTGGTTTCCGCCATGTAACGCCTTGTCATCTTGTGTGTATGTTCGGCAGAGTCGGGCACCCATCTCGGCGAAACTGGTGGCCAACATGTTGTCGGTGGCGGGGGCAGACCACATCATCACCATGGACCTCCACGCCTCGCAGATCCAGGGCTTCTTCGACATACCAGTGGACAACCTGTACGCAGAGCCAGCCGTCCTCAAGTGGATCAAGGAGAATATTGTGGAATGGCGTAATAGCATCATAGTATCCCCCGACGCTGGAGGTGCCAAGAGGTGAGGCCTCGAAGGGAGCCAACGATATCCTTCAATATCTTCTTCTTTCTCCGTTAGGCTCTTCTGAGGACCACGAACCAATTTCAATGTTTAGTCCTTTGTTGTTCTTTCCTCTTCCTCCAGTGCTCCTTCATCTCTTCCGACCATTTTGAGCCTGTTTTCTTATATTGCCTTCCTTGGAGTCCTTCCTTTCCCAATACCTTTTTTTGAAAATTTCTCTCTTACATTGTTACTGTCTAAATCTTTCTTTACTTCTTGAAACCAGACTGTTGTCGATTTCTTCTTCCAAAGATATTTAAAAATCTGTTTGGTTAACATGCTATCATTCATTCTATATAAATGTATCAGTTATGTTTTCAATGTTCCGATATATTTCTTCATTACTTAATTTCCAAAAATAGGTAGTACTTAATGGACTGAGAATTTTGCGTATAATTTTTCTATATCTATTTGTGTTTGTCGATAGTTTAAACTCGTGACATGCTCTGTATTCGTTTCCTAGGGTCACCTCGATAGCGGACCGTCTAAATGTGGAGTTTGCTCTGATCCACAAGGAGCGCAAGAAGGCCAATGAAGTGGCAGCCATGGTCCTCGTAGGAGACGTCAAGGATAGGGTGGCCATCCTGGTGGACGATATGGCGGACACCTGTGGCACCATTTGCCATGCTGCTGAAAAGTTAGTACTTAATTAAAGTTCAGACATCTCTAAAGTTTGGAGTAGCATAGTGTTTATAAATCGCTGGGCATGCTAATGTAACTAGCATGATGGGCAATTAGGTGCTATTTGTTTTGGATAAACGTCGCAGCAGTGATATTCCGTAGTTTTTCTCCCATCGCAGTGGTCATTTTGTAATTTGTACATTGGCTTTGTATTCAAATTGTACTGAATATGGCTTGTTTTCGTCTATCAGAAATTGCTGTGACGACTGCTAGACTTAGGTACAGACCTTACAGTACAGATTATCAGAAATTTCAAAGATCTCGTATTCTACACAGGTCAGACATTCTTATAATTGTGACAAATCTAAATTTATGATCTGTTTTCATCTTATTAAAAGCAGTGATGCATTTGTAGAATGTATTTGAAAATTGGCTACTGCCACTAATGATCATGCATCACATATTATTTTACAGTGCAAAGAGGAGAGATGAAACAGTTTTTCATCAAACCATAGAGTGGTTTCTTTAGGTAGGCTGTTATAACCCTTATAGTGCCTGTTGAGTTGGCAGCTAGCACAAGAGTTGGTAGTGCAGTATCCTTCACGTATTCTTTGATCAGTGAAGTTCAGTGTCAAAAACAATATGGTGTGAATTGAGAACCTTTCCACAACAAATAATAAAATATGCATTCTAGAGGAGTCTATGTGATTTATTGAGAAGTGAACCTAAAATTTATATGGCGACCAGTGACACGATTCATTCATAGTAAAAGGCTCCCGTGAAGAAAGAAGATGGAAAGACTCGCTAAAGAAAGAACCATAAAGCGGCGGTTATTTACGCGCTCACACAATCAACTAATGGCGTCGTTAGAAGATGATCAAACTGAAACGGAAAAAGTGCAAGTGCAACTTGAAATACTTCAAGAAAAGTATGATGATATCTCTAATTTAGATGGATTAATATTTCAACAGATGATAGACGAGTGTGAGGATGACGAAATAGAAACGGAATGTGAATCAGCTGATGATTACAAACACAAATTCCTTAGCTGTAGAACAAAACCAACACGTTTTATGAATCCCGTTGTTTCCATTACCCCTCCACAAAGTGTAGTGAATGACAATGTTTGTGATAAAAAAGAAATATAGACTTCCAAGAATAGAATTTAAGAAATTTTCTGGTGAAATAATTGATTGGTTATATTTTTGGAGCCAGTTTCGTAAAATTCACGAGGATGAGGACATTGGAAAAGGAAGATTGTAGTTTTACGTGACTGTGAATCTTGTGATTATGAGCCACGGGACCTCCTTTTTACGTGGAATCCGAACCACAGGACATGGCATTTCACTTTGAAAATCTCACATGCATTGACCGGGATTCGAACCCGGACCGCCTTGGTGAGAGGCATACAGCTAGACCGCTGAGCCACCATGCCCCCATGAGGACATTGGGAAGGAAGATAAATTCCAATAATTAATTCAGGCTATGACAGAAGGTTCCAGAGCATATGAATTAGTTACTAGTTTTCCACCCACTGCCGAGAATTATGACAAAGCTATAGAGTCTTCAAGCTCGATTTGGTAGAGAGGACTTGCAGGTGGAAGTTTATGTTCGTGAATTGCTCAAACTAGTATTGCCGAATGCAGTCAATTCCAAAGAAAGGCAAACACTGAGTAGCTTGTATGATAAATTAGTCACATCTCAGATCGCTGGAAAGTTTAGGCGTTACTGCAGAAAAATGTACTGCAATGCTGTATCCCCTAATTGAATCATCTTTGCCAGAAGACCTATTAAGAGCATGGCAGAGGAATACTTCCTTCAGGTGTGATTCTGTATCCAAAGATCGTTTGCAGCAGCTCATGGCTTTTCTTCAAAATGAAGTAGTAAGTGAAGGAAGAATTTCATTGGCTATGAAAGGGTTAGTATTAGCCCATCCCAAGGATCTAAGATTAAGGGAGACAAGAAACCAAGGGATGTCATTGAACCAAATATACCTACTGCTTCTGCTTTGTTTGCTGACGTTTCTAAGAGACAGGAGTGTGTTTTTTGTCTTAAACCTCATTCGAACCCAGTGTGCATTAAAGCTCAAAAAATGACTAGCGGAGAAAAGGAAAGTTTTAACTGATAAACACTGTTGCTTCAATTGTTTAAAAAAGGGCCATGCGAGTAGAGCTTGTAAATCGATTGTCAGATGCATTGTTCGTGGTGGTAAACATGTGGTATTAATGTGTTATAAGCTCCGTGACAAAGAAAATGAAAGTGTGTCCAAACAGAATTACGAGGGAGACAGGAATTTGGTTCACCAGGATGGCAATAATGTGGATAAGGCTTTAGCTAATGCGTCTTGTTCTCCTGAGGTGTACTTGCAAACCCTGGCAGTTGTCGTTAAAGGAAAGGGTAAACAAAAAACTGTACGAGCTGTCATTGATACTGGGTCTACTAAATCCTACATTGCACGTGACCTAGCCGAAGAAATGGGGTATCAGTCAATCAGGAAGGAAACGTTAATACATTCCTTGTTTGGTGGAGTACGTTCTCGAGAAGCAAAACACTACTGTTACAGAATAAGTTTAAAGCGATTGGAGGGAAACTATTCCAAGGAGCTGGAAGTTTTAAGCCAAGGGATTATTTGTGAAGATGTCCCATATATTGAGAATGGTTCTTGGAGTGAGGAGATAAGGGATCTGAAAATATGTTTAACTGATGTACGAGAGCGAGGGCCTGTTCAGATTCTGATTGGGGCCGATAAGGCGGGTGAACTGCTCACTGGGAGGAAACATCAACTAAAATGTGGCCTAGTTCTGGTGGAGACTTCCGTAGGGTGGACACTAATGGGAAAAGTCATAGGTAACAAGGCCCAAAGGGATTCGGCATCATTATTAGTGTCATCATTGTTTTCCCAACATACAAGAATTTCTGATTTCTGGGACTTAGAAATTCTTGGAATTACTGATCCTGTTGTGAAAGAATCTATCGTCGAGAGGAATGAGCGTGTTAGAAATAACTTCCTTGAGACTGCACGACTGAATGAAGATAACAGATATGAAGTGTGTCTGCCTTGGAGTGAACAACATCCACCTCTCCCTGACAACAGAGAAATTGCTCAGCACAGATTAGAAATCACTACAAAGAAACTACAAGCTGAACAACGTTATCAGGAGTACAATAATGTCTTACGAAGTTGGTTGGAGCAAGGAATCATCGAGAGGGTACCTGAAAAAGAACTGAAGAATGGTGGACACTATCTACCTCACCGACCTGTCTTCAAAGAAAACAGCACCACCAAGATCAGGCCTGTTTTTGATGCCTCGGCGAAGCAGAGAAACACTCCATCTCTGAACAAATGAATTGAAAAAGGGCCTAACTTCATAGAGTTGATCCCTAGTTCGCTACTGAAGTTCAGAGAAAATGAGGTCGGTTTGACGGACGATGTAGAAAAAGCATTTCTTCAAATAAGTGTTAATCCTAGAGACGTGATTTTCTGAGATTCCTTTGGTGGGAGGAGGAAAGTACAGGGAAGGTAGAAGTGTTCCGTCACAATAGAGTTGTCTTTGGACTTACATGTTCTCCATTCCTATTGTCTGCAACCATCAAACTCCACTTGAACGAGTTGAAGAGACACAGTCGATAATAGTTCCTACTCAACTTCAACAATAGAAAGATTGGAAGAATGTTTTTATGTGGATAACTGTGCTATTAGTGTTAACAACAGAAATGACCTTCATTCATTCATGCGAGAGGCAAGCATAATAATGGATAAGGCATCTTTCAATCTCCGAGGGTGGGAGTATTCTCAGGATGGTACAGCTGAAAATCTTACTCATGTGCTAGGGCTCATTTGGAATAAAGGAGAAGATACCATTGAACTGAATCTAACTCATGTTAACTATTTCAAATATGATGTAATCACCAAAAGAGCTATACTAGGAGCTGCACATAAGGTGTTTGACCCTCTTGGTTTCTCATGTCCGGTATTTCTCTGTCCAAAATTAATCTTGCAAGAACCATGGGCCACTGACTTGGGCTGGGACACCAGAGTAGACGAGACAACCAAGAGAAGATTCATGAAGTGGTTGGCAGAACTACCTCAACTGTCTGAGATTAAGATTGATAGATGTTTGATCGGTAGTGTCCAGTCGGTTGAAGATATATCTCTTCACGTGTTCTGCGACGCCAGTCAAACTGCGTATGCTGCAGTTATATTCTTGCGAATACAGAGGGTTGACAATATAGAGCTACGATTTTACAAGACAAGAGTATCACCATACCACGCCTGGAATTATTAGCAGCTACAATAGGGGTTCGACTAGTGACATCAGTACTGCCAACATTAACTGCAAAAGAAATCGTTCTTATTATTGGAGTGACTCGTCGACTGTGTTGTCCTGGATCAAGTTAGACGAACCTTGGGGGACCTTCGTGTGGAACAGAGTGCAAGAAATTCGAAGACTGTCAAGAATAGAACAGTGGCAGCATGTTCCAGGAACTATGAATCCGGCTGACCTGGCATCAAGGGGATGTAGCACAAAACAGTTACTTCAACAGAGATGGTGGGAAGGGCCAAAATGGCTAAAACAATCCACTACACAATGGCCTAGCCCCGAAATTTCAACGAACGATGATGAAGTCTTCCGAGAAAGAAAAAAGAAAGTCAACACTATGACGGTGTTAGAAGACAAGTCCAATACCCAAGAATGACACCTTGACTATTTCTCAAGTTTCCGTAGAACAGTTCGTATGATAGGATGGATCTTGAGGTTTCTGTATAATTGTCGACAGAAAAATAATAGAAGAACTACCGAACTATCCAATGAAGAAACCACAGAAGCAGAAAAGGTCGTGATGAAGTTCATACAAAAGGAGTGTTTTGTTGGTGAAAAGGATGAAAGATTCAACTCACTATGTGTTTTCATGGATGATGAGGGAGTGATGAGACTGAAAACAAAAATTATATAGCGCAAAGATGATTATGCTTTCCGTTGTCATGCTATCCTTCCTGCGAAGCACACAACAGTTCACACTCTCATTAGGGAGAAGCACAAAGACTTATGTCATGCTGGAACCCAGATTCTGCTCAGTGGGCTCAGACAGATATATTGGATCCTTGGAGGAAGGAGAACGGTGAAAGGTGCAATTAAAACATGTGTTGTCTGCAGAAGGTACCATGGAAAACATCTTGAAGCAGAACAAACTCATCTCCCCATAGACAGAGTGAGAGAAGCCTCAATTTTTGAAATAACAGGGGTCGACTTTGCCGGGCCTCTGATTTTGAAAGGTGGAAAGAAAGCCTGGGTCTGTCTGTTCACGTGTGCGGTTTTTTGTGCAGTACACCTGGAGCTAGTAACATCTTTGGCTACTGCAACATTCCTCGAAGCTTTTCGGCGCTTCGTGTCCAGACGTGGAAGGCCAATGATTGTCTATAGTGACAATGGGACAAACTTTCAAGGCACCTGCAATATGTTGGAGACAATTCAGTGGGATAAAATTGCTGAATATATTTCTGTACACCAAATAAAATGGAAATTCAATCCTCCCACTGCAGCATGGTGGGGAGGATGGTGGGAGAGGCTGATTGGTGTCCTCAAACAAATGCTCAGGAAAGTTCTGGGCAAGTCATGTCTGTCGTACCAAGAAATGATGACTGTTCTGTGTGACATTGAAGCTGTCATGAATTCACGACCAGTTACTTACCTGTCCAATGTTGGAGAAGACTTAATGGCTATCACCCCTGCAATTTTCCTACAGGAAGTGAAGGAGATTGGAATACCTGATATCGACATGATAGAGGACATAAAACTTGACAGAAGATTCAGGTACAGACAGAAAGTAAAGGAAACATTAAGGGTGAGATTCAGGAATGAATATCTTGGACAGCTAATACAGAAGAACCACATTAGGAAAAGTCATCACAAACCCTGCGTAGGTGAAGTAGTACTGGTAGCCAGTGGCAACACGAAGAGACTAGACTGGCTGCTGGCAAGAGTGACAGAGGTCGTCCGTGGCAAAGGTGGTTTCGTGAGAGTTGTTCGCTTGGCGACTACAAACGGAGAGCTACTGAGGCCAGTACAGAGGGTGTATCCACTTGAAGTGACATCTGGAGAAGATCATGCTTTAAGACTGCAAGTTGAGCGGAATGAAAATGAGAAGGAGAAAAATCCAAAGACAGTTAAACCATCTACTAATACTTCTGATCTCATCAAAAACCAGTAGTGGGAGAGTGGTGGTTAAACCAAAGAGATATTTTGAGTGACTTATTTATTTTTGTGTTCATTTATTTTGAGAAAATATATGTATTATGTTATTTTATTGTTTTGTTTGAGTTGTTTCCACAACTCAAGGTGGGAGAATGTTGAGTTGGCAGCTAGCACAAGAAGAGTTGATAGTGCAGTATCTTTCACGTATTCTTTAATCAGTGAAGTTCAGTGTCAAAAACAATATGGTGTGTATCGTGTGAATTGAGAACCTTTCCACAACAAATAATAAAATGTGCATTCTAGAGGAGTCTATAGGATTTATTGAGAAGTGAACCTAAAAGTGCCACCAGCCCAGCTTTTCTATAATTTTTGTGTTCTTTCCAGTCACGCAGAGTTATCTCTGATGTAACCAACATGAGAATCATTCTAGCTAGTAATTTATTGGAGTTCATTCTCTATCTGGATTATCAAAGTATTTTTCAATGAGATAAATAAAGCAAAGTATTTGACTAAAGCTCTTGGTGTCCATGCCAGCTGATGAGCCTACCTTGGTGTTCCTAGGCAAAAATCCACACAAGACATGACATAGAACTAGAAAAATTGCTTGAGTTGTAATTCCTTGGATGTTAAGCAGCATTCTCTCTTGAAATTAATTAGTAGTAGATAATTTTTATCAAACACTTGTAATTTCACTAATCTTGGGTTGGCATAAGTAGCATAAACACACGTTAATAGGTTGGCATCAAAAGGGTTAATGACTTCCCAAATCCTCCTTGTCGTGGTATATATTGTAATACCAAAATATAAATGAGATAATTTCATGTGGATTCTGTCAAAAGTAGACTTACTGACACTACAAAAATTGATTTCATGAATAATCTGGTAGTAAGGCTGAGCCTTGAACCCTGGAACTCTTGACTCATGGCCATGAACACCTATACAATAAATAGGCATAAGCTGGGTGAGGAATGTTTCAAGCTCCTTAAATATTTTGCTCTTTTCGAAAAATGTTCCAACAAGGATTGGAGTGCTAAATTCCATCTGAATACCTGGATGTAGAGGTAATGCGATGTAGACATTGTGCCGAATAGTTACATTGATTGTAAGTACCGGGACTGGGTCCATGTGGTTTGTGTTGCAATCGGGTGACACCAGAGCAGCCAGTGTTCACCTTTGACCAATCAACCAGTAATGTTGCTTTTCATCATTACTCCTGATAGGTAGTAGCCCAAGAAGTAACTTAGCATTGAAGAACAAATGCCGAAGATACTCCAGGAATAGACGTCAATTCCGAGACCCTTGGTATCAATTCCCATTTAAGGTTTGAAGCCATCACACTTTACCGTAAGGGCAATGGACTGTAAGCAGGGGTCTCCGAACTACGGCCTGCGGTATCCGCCCGCCTCAGCTTATTCTGATTACATTACTCACTACTGAAACTTGGTAAGTTGAAACACTTAACAGATATAATGGATCAACAATCTTAATATCAGAGCTTCAAGAACTTCGAAATACAGATCAGGATCCAATTGAATCAGGAGGATATCGTCTATATAAAGGACCCCCAGGGAAAAGGGTAATGAAGAATGTCCTGCAATTCAGAGTGGGATTCATCATCATCTTGCACAGTTTCCAGCCACTGGCCGGGTCTGTTTGGAACACAAGCCTCTCCAACGTCTTCTGTCTTCCCACCTTCTCTCAGCCTCCACCCTTGTCCAGTCTTCTCCTCTCTTCTTCACGCTTTCTTCCACCCCCTTCAGCCACCTGTCTCTCGGTCTCTTTCCTTCTCACTTCGTCTCGTGTACTCGCCTGGGTATCCTCTTCTCCTCCATTCGTTTTACATGTCCATACCATCTAAGTCTAGATTTCTCTATACCATCCGGTAATGGTTCCTCCTTCATTAATTCTCTGGTCCTCTCATTTCTTATTCTGTCCATGTTTGTAGCTCCAATACTGCTTCTCAAGAACCTCATCTCACTGGCCTGTATTTTGCTCTTCTCCCTTCCTTTCATAACCCAGGTCTCCGAGGCATACGTCAGGATAGGGACATAGTACGTCCGATATATGATCTTTTTGCTGTTCTGAGGGACATCCTTGCTCCATAACGTGCTTCTCACACTCCTCCGAAATGCCTCTGCCTGCCTCCCTCGCTCATTTATTTCTCTATCGTTTCTTCCATTATCTTGTATCAGGCTTCCCAGATACTTGAAACTCTCCACTTTCTTCAGCTGTTATTCCCAATTGTTATTCCCGTTGTGGTTCTTTCCTTCTTCCATGTTGTGATCACCATCTCACTCTTATTTATGCTAAATTTCATCCCATAACCTTGTATTATTGCTTCCCACACGTCCAACTGTTCCTGTACCTCCTCCTCGTTTCCCCAAATCATCTGCAAACCCCATTGCTTTCATCTTTCCTTCCCCAATTACTTGTGCCACTCTGGTCATTATGTCATCCATCACCACAATGAAAAGTAACGGTGACAGTGCACTTCCTTGTTTCAGGCCGTTTCTCTGTTCCAACCAGTCTGATCTCTCTCCTCCCTCTTTCACACAGCTCATGCTTCCCTTGTACATCTCCTTTACCCTCTTTATAGTCCATTTCTCTACTCCTCTATCCTCCAGGGACTTCCATACTTTGTTTCTGCATACACTGTCATATGCTTTCTCAATGTCCAGGAAGGCCATCAGTAGATCTGTTCCATACTCATAGTGCTGTTCTTGTAACTGCCTTACAGCAAAAATCAAATCCACTGTGGACCTTCCTGCTCTGAAGCCATGTTATTCTTCCCTCATCCCTCCTTCTATCCTTGTCCTAATTCTCTTTTCCAAACTTTCTCGAAGATCTTTGCACAATGACTAATCAGTGTTATTCCCCGATAGTTCCTGCAATCTTTTCTACTGCCTTCCTTGAAGATCGGGACAATTATTCCTTTTTTTCCAGTCCTCTGGGGTCTTCCTTTCCTTCCATGCTGTCCTCATCACTCGGTACAACCACTGTATCCCCACCTCTCCTGCTGCTCTCACCATCTCCACACTCAACTCATCCACACCCGGTGCCTTCCCTCCTTTCATCTTGTTCACTGCATCTTCCACTTCTTTCCATGTTAAGTCCTTTTCTGTTTGCAGTTCATCTTCCTCTTCCCCGATTTCTTCCTCCTCACCATCTTTTCCATTTGGGTTCAGAAGTTCTTCAAAATATTCTTTCCACATTTTCTTTAGTTCTTCCCTATTTTCTATCTCTTGTCCCCTTTTGTTCACCATTCTAACATAATCCGTAGGATCCTTCCGCCTCTTATTTTTTTACCATCCCGTACAGGACCTTTTTTGTACCTTCACTATCCTCCTTTTCATCTTTGTCCACTCTTCCATCCACTTCCTTCTCTCCTCAGCCACCACTCTCTTCGCCTCCTTCTTTCTTTCCTGGTACTCTTCCCTTGTCACTACCGTCCTATTTTGATACCACCTCCTAAAGGCTCTATTCTTTTCCCTTACTATATCTTTGGTCTTCTCATTCCACCGTGGTGTTTCCTTCCACCTTTCTTACTACTTGTCCTCCCACATACTGCTTCTGCTGCACCTACTAGTGTCTTCTTAAATCTAGCCCATTCCTCTTCCACCCCTCTTTCTTCATCTGTTGGAATTCCTTCCTTTACCATTTTGAAGTACTCGACCCTTCTATCCCCTTCTTTCAGTTTCCATATCCTTATACATCTTTCCTGGTTCTCAGTCCCTTTCTTCTCCTTACTCTCTCTCAGGTTCATTACCAGCAATGGATGGTCGCTATCCAGGTTCTCCGATGGTATAACCTTGATGTCCGTGATGTTTTTATTTAGTTCTTTCTCATACAGTATATAGTCGACCACAGACTTCCTGGTCAAGTCATCACTGTACCTTGTGATTGTGTGGCTCTCTTTTCTTAAACCAGGAGTTCCCAACTAGCAGGCTGTTCCTCTGGCAGAAGTCCAACAGTCCCTTTCCTTCCTCATTTCTTCCGCCCCAACCCTCTGGTCCTAGAACACTCTCATAACCTTGTCTTTCTCTTCCTACATGGGCATTGAGATCCCCCATAACAATCATATTTCTTCCTACCAGCTGCTTCTGCAATTCCTCTTCAAACTCCTCCTTCTCTTCAGAGGCACAGCCTACTTGTGGAGCATACACTTGCACTATTTCTACTGTCTCTCCCCTCAGTGCTACTTTCACTTTCATCATCCTATCACTTATTCTTCTCACTTCTTCTTTTAAACCATCTCGTACTACTACTCCCACTCCATTCCTCTTTCCCTCTTCGTTCCCACTCCAGTACAGTCTATAGCCTTTTCTCAGTTCTCTCCTTCCTTCCCCTTTCCACTTTGTTTCTGCCAATCCCAATAAATCCAACTTCCTTCTTTCCATCATATCCACTATCTCCTCCACCTTCCCCGTCAGCGTTCTTAGGTTTAAAGTTCCAAATCTTAGTCCGTGTGTACAGCCGTGTCGTCTATTAAATCCATCATGTCCGAGGCTCATTCCATTTTTGAAAGCATTTGGTTTCATCCACTACTGGCCTGCTGGGCCTATCGTAGCTTCACCAGAGCCCCGTTAGCCGTCACTTTTCAGGGTTCCTGTAGGACCTTCACAGCTACCATAACGGTCCCGGGGCACACGAAGTCCCCACTGTACTTTGCCCCTACAGGCGATCCCCTACTTTGTACCGTTGCCCGTCTCCCACGACGTGGACGAGGGATTGGATTTGTGGGATTCTGGTTCATAATAGTATAATAGACTCAATAGAGGACTTCTCCTTGAGCACGGCGAGGACAGCAACCTTAACAATTGAAGTTGAAAACAAAACCTACACCTTGATAAATGTACACGCACCAACAAATGATAAAAACAGAAAGGATAGAGAAGAAGTGGACGAATTTTGGGAGGAACTCGACCATATGATATCAAACATCCCTGATGCACATGTTAAAATCTTGCTTGGAGATTGTAATGCAAAAATAGGACGAGAAAGGCGATACCGCCCAGTAGTAGGAAAATGGCCAGCTCATAAATTAACCAACAGGAATGTTCAAAGGTTAATTGAACTTTGTACAGGCCATGGATTTATTTTGGAAACTACCAGATTTAAGAGGTGACCACACAAATTAATGACCTGGAAATGTCCTAACATAAAATTGGGGGAATTCCAAATCGATCATGTTGCCATGGATAAAAATTATCATAAGGAAATGTATAATGTCAAAGTTCTCCGTGGAGTGGACATTGATTCAGATCATTACATATCCAAAATAAAAATTAAGCCAACACCTAAGAGAAAGCGTAAGCCTGCCTAATCCAATAGGAAAAAAAATTATGACCCCACTTATTTAATGAACAATAAAGTATACTTGGAGAGATCTAAAACACATCTAAGTGATGACTTAGAGGTGATAATTAATAAATTGAAATCAGTAGCTGAAGAACTTGCTCCCATTAAAAGGAGGATGAAACATGCTTGGTGGAACGAGGAGTGCGATAAGGCAAATGAGGCACAAAGCATGGTTAAATGATCAACAAAGAAAAACCGACGAATCCAGAACAGAACTAACTAATGCTAGAAGACAAGCAGCTAAAGAAATTTCGAAGTATTAAAAGGAATCCTCAGAATGAAATGCTCAGAACAATAGATGAATCATTCAAGCAACGTAAAACAAGGGTTTATTACACAGGGTTGATACGTGACCGGGAAAAGTCAGGGTTTTTTGTTGCGGTCAGGGAAAACCGGGAAAAGTCAGGGAATTTTGTAAAAAGAAAAAGAGAGAGAGAAAAAAAGAATTATTAATGTTTGGCAGTTATTTTTTGGTTGGTATACCAGGGTGTCTACCGGTAACGAAAAGTAGCTAATTTTACAAATGGGTAATGAAAAGTAGCTAATTTTTATGTCTGGATATTTGAAGGTAACAAAAATTCGCTGTGGTCGGTTTAAATCATTTAAACCCGCGCCGCTAGGCTCACAGATTGTGATGAAGCGAGTTTCACGCAAGCGGCGCCGATTGTGTAGGCTTCCCCGTGCATGACCTCAAGGAAATGCATACTGAGGATACCTTCAGTGGTACTGTATTCATCGGTTCAACGTATATTTTCGGCATCAAGAAGAGAGTTTAATTTTGTGTGAAATGTTTTTCTGTATTATTTGGAAACCTGACTTTTTGCGAGACGTTCATTCGTCATAACTTCCGAAATCAAATCTGATATTGACCTCTAAATCTGGGTATCTCAAATTGAAGTCCAGAAATAATGCGATATAATTTATTGTCGCGATCTTGCGAAATGATACAGTTTCGAAAAAAATCTCAAATTCTCCGAAATACATAGACGACGGTATATTTTAAAAATCTATCCATCTCGTAAATTTGCGACATCTAGTTTGGTTTATTCGAAACTCTGTTATATGTCTTATTTTGCTTCAAACTTTGGTTCCATTGTATATATAATCTAACCGTTTATCTCGAAAACTTGTATAATTTGAATTCGCAAGAAAATGTGCCTCTTGTATTATTCGTGCAATCCTCTTTGAATAATTCGTAATATCGGATACCTACTTCGAACGGGCATCCTCCAAAATCACATCCTCAAGACGGCCGGCTGGCCGCACGACTTGCCTGCGGGAATCTCGTCAAACGGACCGAGATCGACTCCAGTTGCGTAAAAGTCATAAAACGCGTGCCCGGTCGCGAACTTGTGTCCACGAGGACTGCGGGAATCCTGTCAAACGTGGTTGGGCACCCATCACGAAACATACCGAACCCTACTCACCACTTTTCCCATTACCGTATACTTAAAAGTGTACGGGGAGCGAGAAGTGCATCAACCCACTTAGAAATAACAGACTACGTAGCATCGCGATACTCATTTCTTCTCATGACCCACCGTGAACTTCGAACCACAGCATACGGACAGCGGGAATCACGGCGCCGACCATACATCATGTCCATAACTGCTCATGAATTTTAACCATGCATAACCTCGAGCTTGCCTCCGCCATTCTACCAGGACAGATAGGCAGACAATCATTGAACGGCCGGATGCGGTGCCGATTGTATAATATCGCGTTCTCAGTGTCCAACCGCGAGGACAACGTGAATCTCGTAAAAAAAAACGAGAGGGGCGGTGATTGCGATACATCGCGATATTTCTCCGCATTCGATGACTAGTACAACTGGATTCTTGTCAAACGGAGAGGAATCGGCGCCGATTGGGTAATAATACTTTATTTTTCCGTGTCCGACCTCAAGGACAATAGAAATCTCGTCGAACGACTAAAAGTGACATCAATTATGTAAATCGCGATTTTTCTCCATGTTAGATCGTGAAAACTACAAATCACGTCAAACGGCTGAGACCAGCACCGATCGTGTAACGTTTCTATATTTCTCCGTACTTGACTGCGAAGGCATGATTCGGTGACGATCACGTAACGTCCCATATATTTCGTGATCTTCTGCGGGGACAAAGGAAATCTCCCCAAACGGCCAAGATCAGAGCAACTTCTTGGTAATCATAACTTGTTGTCCACTGAAACAACTCACTTGATATTAAATATCTAATGTTAGAATAAAATGTATCAGTTGACTGTTTCTAGGTACTTTTATAGTGATTGACTAGAAAGTAAGAATTGGTGATTGATTGCTTTCTTCACAGTTATTTTTTAAAAATTGATGTTAGCAAATTAACATTTATTCTAAAAATGTGTTCCTTTTCTTATTGTAATAAACTTTATTTATTACAGTAAGGAACTGTTGTTTTTGTTATTTGTTTTTATACTTTTAAAGAAACGCGTTAACTTATACAGAGAGCTACATATAAGTTCAGTTTATATAATGAAACATTGCTCGGATATTTTTTATCACTATTATTTTCATATACTACAACATTTCTCCTTGCGTCTAAGAATAGCCTTGCACAAATAATTAGTTTAAAATCAGTTTTTCTAACTTAATCTCATCGATCATACAGAAGAACGTTTCCTAAAGGTAAATGCACTTTTGCTAGGTCTGGAAAACCTAAGGAAAAGCGAGTTAAATGTCGTCCCTGTGGTTAATGAATTTTCTATACTTTGCTCTGGAAAATCGGGTAAAGTCAAGGAAATAAACGATACTGTGGTCAGGGAATTTCTTAAATTTTGGTCTGGAAATCCGGGAAAAGTCAGGGAAATTTGAATTCCTGAAAGCGTATCAACCCTGTTACAAGACGTTTAAACAGTATCAGTCTAAGTATACCCCACCTACACTTATGCTGAGAAATGAAAATGGCACATAACAACCAAGACAATGCAAATATCTTGGCAGTCTACTTCAAAAAATTACTCAACTGCGAAGACCCAAGAGAAAATCTGCAGTTTGACCCCAAACCTAAAAACAAAACACCACTAGAAAAGGTTATTCCACCAACATATGAAGAAGTGATCGAAGCCGTTAACTTGCTCAAGAACTATAAAGCAGCAGGAGAAAATCAGTTGGTTGCAGAATTATGGAAGAATGCAAATGATCAAACTCTCCGAAACTTACATAAACGTATTATTGACATATGGAACTCTGAAAAAAAAAAAAAAAAAAACCTGAGGAATGGAACACAGCAATAATCCACCCCCTACACAAGAAAGGTGATAGGTCAGATCCCAATAATTATAGAGGAATATCCCTTGTTGATGTCACACATAAGATCTTTTCAAAAATTCTTCACTCAAGAATACAGGAACAACTGGACCAAGAACTTGGAGAGTACCACGGAGGATTTCGGCCAGGCAGAAGTTGTCCAGATCAAATCATCAGTCTTAAGGACACCTTGTAGAGTTGAGGGATGAAAAAAATCGGATTTTTTTTCTTTGATAAATGTGTGAGGGAAGGTCTATTCTATAAGGTGGCATATGATTTTTGCACCTTCCGGCCCTCTAAATGCCTTTTTCGGGGCATTTAATTATGGTGCTCAACTGACCACGCCCACCTGGCGTGGACTGTCACCAAATGTTGTTTTTCAGCATGCTAATAGGAAGTCTTGTTTTGTCTGTTGGTAGTTATGGTAGCTTATATAATCTCCATGGAAACATCTGAGTAGTTCTAGTAGCTGCCTTGCTTATATAATATCCATGGAAACATCTAAGCATTGGTTTCCGCGGAAACTTGTTGATGTTTTGAATTTTCAGTGGTAACCTCGTGTAGATCAGTCGTTGTTTTTATAACATTTATTTACAGTTTTGTGTTCCCGTGTGTTATTATGGGTCGAATTAGGAAGTTTGGTAAAGGTAAATATTATCGCCGTGTTGCCAAAGGTGTGAAGGGCGATTTTGGATTGCATTCAACCGACTCAAAACATGACATTGGAAGAGCAAGATGTGCCTTAAAAAGGAAACTATTATTTGGAATCCGAGAGTAATGCCTGTTCCACTGTGAGCAATGCAAGTAGTTGTGATAGTTATGTAATTCTAAATATAGGTGTACTTTCTGCTTTGCTACACTCATTTGCTAAATGTAAACACTGTGATGGTGTAGACTGTTTTGAACTAAAGGAAGATGAAAAAATTAGAAGGGGCTTAGCCACATGATTGGAAATACAATGTAATTCATGTGGCAGCAATAAATCAACTATGACATCAAAATTAGTTGAGAAGAAATACGAGGTTAATTTGAGGTTTGTTTATGGCATGAAAAACTTGGCATTGTACCAGGCAATGAAATTGCATGTGCGCTTCGCAAGAGTGATATGCTGCGACTGAAGGAAGCTGAAAAGAGTGTCCAGGAGATGACCAAAAAAGCCAGGATAAAGAAGAGAGCTGAAAAGAAGAAGAAAGAAGATGAGGAAACCAAGAATTAAGAGAAGTATGGAGCTGGAAAATTCTAAGAGGCTGGTATGTGTCAAAAACGCATGTCTTTGCTTTTTTGTCTTTTACCGTAACTTATATTTTTTGACATTCAGGTACACTTTTCTCTGAAACTACTGAACTTATTGTCATGAATTTTTTTATGGGTATGCATGGGGTCATTATAAACACAATAGGTGAAATATAACTAGATTTTAACAGATATCAAGCCCTATATAAAAAAAAAAAAAAACCATTTACCAAAATTTGGTACATCAAATATAATATTTTTTTAATTGGCCAAATAATAATCTAATGAATAAAATCTTTCACCTACTGTGTAAATCAAAGCCTATACGACATATGTGGGCAGTTTAGTTGCTCTCTGGCTGCTACTTTCTGAGAAAAGTGTACCTAAAGAGATTAAAACATTCTCAAAAATTATTTTTCAGGTAAAATTTAAAATGTATTTTACATAAACTGGGCATTTGGATCTTTCCAAAATTCTTTCCCTGTGTTGAGGAGATATCACTAACTGCATGTGCAAAGTTTCAATGCTTTGAAATTAATGGTATAGTAGTAAGATAGCCTCAAAATTTATTCAAATAGTGTGGTCAGTTTCAAGGCGAACTCTACATGGTGTCCTTAAGTGGATTAGGAAGCACCACAGAGCTCGAAGTAAGAACCTAGTCATCACTTTAGTTGACTTCAAAAAAGCTTATGACATTATTCATCGGAAGTCATTACTGAATACTCTTCAAGAATTTGGTGTTCACAGGAAATTGATCAACCTTATTGGAATGACTCTCAAGAATACTAAAGCAAAAGTTAAATTTAGAGGAGAATTGTCAAAACCATTTACAATCACAACCGGATGGTCACTCACCTATTTTGTTTAATTGTGTACTGGAGAAGGTCATGAGAGAATGGAGAAAGAAATGCCAACCAAACATCAAGATTGGTAGAAATATTAAACTAAACTGCCTGGCATTTGCAGACGATCTTGCACTACTGGCAAATGATGTGGAAGAGGCTAGAGTCCAAATTGAACAACTGGAAAACATTGCAGCAAAAGTGGGATTACAAATGTCATTTGAAAAGACAGAAATTATGCCAACCTTCGAGGTGGACACCCCTGTCCTTCAACTAAATCATACCAAACAAATTAAGGTTGTAAAAAATTCAAGTATCTTGGGGAAACTATAACTTGGAAAATAAATGAGAAAGCCGCAGTAGAGGACAGAACAACAAAACTGAGACAAACACAACGAGTCACATGGTCAACTTATAAGAAGAAATCTCTCTCGATGAATGCCAAATTCAAACATTATGGTTCAGTAGTTAAACCTGAAGCAACTTATGCAAGTGAAACCCTGTTTAAGATGAATACCAAAGCAACAACAGATAAAATCCAAAAAATAGACAGAAGGATCATCAGGACAATCATCAATAAAAAACATCAAGTAAATGGACAATGGAGACTGCTGCCTAATGAAATAGTCTATCGGGAAAATGAATCAATTGTGGATACAATGTGAAAAAGGAGAATTGCCTTTTTCAGCCACATAGTAAGACTGCCAGACACCAGATTACTGAAACAATTATTCAATTTCTTTTGGAAAAGTAAAACCAAGAACAACTGGTTCGTTGAGGTTCAGAATGATTTAGACGAGCTAAATATTACAATGAAACAAATTGCAGAGAGAAAAGAGAAGAGGATTCTGAGAAGTGGGGATACAAGATTGAAATTAAAAACAGTCAAACGAAAATTACAAATGAAGAGAGGGTGGCCAGGTCGGAGAGATCAAAGAAGCTCTGGAAGGAGAAGAGGAAGTGGAGAAGCCATTACAGCTAATATTGTAAAGACTGTAGTATATATGGATTGATTTAAGTGCTCCAATGTGGGCGTAAACTATGTAAATCTAATATATAAAAGTGAAAGTCTGTATGTGGGTATGTGGGTCTGTTCCGTATACAAATCCACACCGTTCCACCAATCTCAACCAAATTTTGCATACACATAGTTTAGGACCCGGAAGGAACCGCTGGCTACATGAATTTTCGATAGTCTTTCTCATTCTTTTGATTTAGGCCCTTTTGGACTCAAGCACAGGCTAATCAAATCATAAAATATACTCATGAAGGAATGGCAAGGCAGATAGTTTCCATGGCAACATAGCTCAAGTCGAGACACGGCCGTCTGGATGCCAGTTGCGCTCTGCACTACTGGTATAGAAAATGAGCATCTTTACTTGAAATCCCGTTAGTTACTCACCTACTCACACAGCACTGTCAACCGAGTTTAGCATAACAAAGACTTGACACTATCTTCTACTATATATTTGTCAAATACCACTCACTCACTCATTCATTCATCACGAAATCTCAGAAACCACCGAACGGATTGGAATGAAATTTGATATGCAGCTTCCCCAAGGACCGCAAATGCCCACTAAGAAAGGATTTTTGTATATTCAGGTTCTAAAGGGGTGTTAAGGGGGTAGACCTGCATTTCATTGACTAGCAATATCTCCCGATTGGTTTCATTGGGGGATGTGATACTCGGCACATAAACCCATCATTAAAAATAAGAAGACACGAGTCTCAGGGTTTTTCGATGTGGTGTATATTATGAGGTGAAAGGGGTGAAAAGTGGGGATTGAAATATTCCTAAATGAGCGTGTATCTCTTACACGACAAAGGCGAGGAGTTTGAAACTCAGCGGAAAAAAATCAGCATAAAAAATAAGTAAATATGTGTTTGACCGTTTTTTTATAAATCCAATTTAAGGGGCCCATGGGGAAGGGTGAAATTCTGGTGGGGGGGACAGGAAAGAAAGTGTCCTAACTGATTGGCTGACTGACTCACTCATCAAACTCAGGGGGGAAAACTGCTTTAAAGTAAGTAAATAGCTGTTCGACGGTTTTTTTTTTTTTTTTTTTTCATAAATCAAATTTAAGGGGTTCATGGGGAGGGGTGAAATTCTGAAAAAAGAAAATTGAAAGAAAATGTCCTGACTCACTCACTCACTCATCATCATCGCCCTGCCAAAATTATTGAAGTTAGAAACATGACCGTTTTGGGATATGTTCATTGTATGTCAAAACAGTCTACTAAGGGAGGATTTTCGGATATTCAGGTTCTAAAGGGGTCTTAAGGGGGTTAAACCTGCATTTCATTGAATAACAATATCTCTCGAATGGTTTCATTGGGGGATGTGATTCACGGCATATAAACTCATCATTAAAAAGTAAGAAGACACGTGTCTGATGGTTTTTCGATGTGGTGTATATTATGAGGTGAAAGGGGTGAAAAGTAGGGATTGAAAGATTCCTAACGGAGCGTGTATCTCTTAAACGACATAGGCGAGGAGTTTGAAACTCAGCGGAAAGAAATCAGCATACAAAATAAGTAAATATTTGTTTGACCGTTTTTTCATAAATCCAATTTAAGGAGCCCATGGGGAGGGGTGAAATTCAGGGGGGAAAAAAAACTGGAAAGAAAGTGTCCTAACCGATTGACTGACTGACTCACTCATCAAACTCAGGGGGAAAAACTGCTTTAAAGTAAGTAAATAGCTGTTCGACAGTTTTTTTTGGATAAATCAAATTGAAGGGGTTCATCGGGAGGGGTGAAATTCTGAAGAAAAACAAATGAAAGAAAATGTCCTGACTCATTCACTCACTCATCATCGCCCAGCCAAAAATTTTGAAGTTGGAAACATGGCATTTTGGAGATATGTTCGTTGTATGTCAAAACCGTACACTAAGGGAGGATTTTTGGATATTCAGGCTCTAAAGGGGTCTTAAGGGGGTTAAACCTGCATTTCATTGAATAACAATATCTCAAGAGTGGTTTCATTTGTGGATGTGATACTCGGCATATAAAGTAATCATTAAAAATAAGCAGACAGGTGTCTAAGGGTTTTTCGATATGGTGTATTATTATGAGGTGCAAGGGGTGAAAAATGGGGGTTGAAGGATTCCTAATGGAGCGTGAAGGCCTATCTCTTTAACGACATAGGTGAGAAATTTGAAACTCAGAGAAAGAAAATCAGCTAAATAAATAAGTAAATCGGTGTTCGACTTTTTTTTTTCATAAATTAATTTAAGGACCAATGGGGTGGGGTGAAATTCTGGGGGAAAAAAGGAGAGAAATTGTCCTAACTGACTGACTCACTCACTCATCATACTCAGGGGAAAAAGACAGCTTAAAAATAAGTTAATAGGTGTTCAAGAGTTTTTTCATCAATCCAATTTAAGGGGCCCATGGGGAAGGGTGAAATTCTGGTAAAAATAATTGAAAGAAAATGTCCTGTCTGACTCACTCACTCATCACGCCCAGCGAAAACTATTAATGTTGGAAATATGAAATTTTGGGAATATGTTCGTTGTATGTCGAAAACTTCAACTAAGGAATGATTTTTGTTTATTCGGGATTTAAAGAGGTGTTAAGGGGGTAAAGGTGCATTTCATTGAATAACGATATCACATGATTTGTTTCTTTGGGGATGTGATATTCGGTATAGAAACTAATCATTAAAAATAATCAGACATATGTCTAAGGGTTTGTCGATGTGATGTATATTATGAGGTGAAAGGGGTGAAAATTGGGGGTTGAGGGATTCTTAACGGAGCGTGTATCTATGAACGACATAGGCGAAAAAATTTAAATTCGGCGGGAAAAACAGCTTAAAATACAAGTAAATAGGTGTTCGACCGTTTTTTCATAAATCCAATTTCAGGAGCCCTTGGAGAGGGGAGAAATTCTGGGGGGGAAAACAGGAAAGAAAGTGTCCTAAATGATCGACTCACTTAGTCACTCATCAAACTCAGGGGGAAAACAGCTTTAAATAAGTAAATAGGCGTTCGACCGTTTGTTTCATAAATCCAATTTAAGGGGTTCATGGGGAGGGGTGAAATTATCAAAAATAAATGAAAAAATGTCCTGACTGACTCACTCACTCATCATCGCCCAGCCAAAATTATTAAAATTAGAAACATGAAATGTTGGGGATATGTTCATTGTATGTCGAAAACGTCCACTAAGGAAAGAGTTTTGGATATTCAGGTTCTAAAGAGGAGTTAAGGGGGTAAACGTGCATTTCATTGAATAACAATATCTGACGAGTGGTTTCATTTGGGGATGTGATACTTGGCATATATACTAATCATTAAAAATAAGCTGACACATGTCTAATGGTTTTTCCATGTAGTGTATGTTATGAGGTTAAAGGAATGAAAAGTGGGGGTTGAAAGATTCCTACCGGAGCGTGTATCTCTTAAAAGACATAGGCGAGGAGTTTGAAACTCGGAGGAAATCAATCCGCTTAAAAATAAATAAATAAAATAAATAGGTGTTCGACCGTTTTTTCATAAATGCAATTTAAGGGGCCTATGGGGAGGGGTGAAATTTTGGAAGAAAAACGTCCACTAAGGAATGATTTTTGGATGTTCACTCTCATCGACCAACCAAAACTATTAAAGTTAGAAGAATTACATTTTGGGGATATGTTCGTTGTGTGTCGAAAACGTCTACTAAGGAGGGATTTTTGGATATTCAGGTTCTAAAGGGGTGTTAACGGGGTTAAAACTGCATTTCATTAAATAACAATATGACACTCATTCGTTCATTCATTCATTTATTTGCAATGGAGGGTGTGGCCCCCGGAGGCAAATTGGATATACATAACAAATAAATAATTACACATAACAATTCAATAAAAATTATACAACAATTAAACTGGAGTATTTACACAAATAGTCAGTCTTTTCTTAAACACACCTATATGTTTGGGAAAAGGCTCTAAGACTGCGGCAGGTAGAGAGTTCCAGTTATCAATGGCACGGTTTACAAAACAATATTTACCATAATTTGTTCGCTGTGGTCGGCCCTTAACTTTGAAAGGATGATCGCTCCTACCCATGTAAGTAATGACGCGAGCGAAGCAAGGCTAAAAATGAGATGGTGTGTGTCTGTGTATTACTCAATCACGCAAGTACCACTGGTCCGATATACGTGAATTTTACATGGAAGTAGCTGATTTACCTGGTTAACATATAGGTTACTTTTGATTACAATACTTTGCACTATTTAAAGATGGCGACCATTTTAGTGACGTCACTACACCCTTTGGTTTCAAACTCATATTTCCATTTGAAATAAAAAGAGAACGCTAAGAAATAGCAAACTTTTGATGGCATATACGAGGTTTAAAATTACATTTTCTATCCGAAAGGTATCTCCAACGGTTAGCGAGTAAAATCTAAATTTGTGCTATAAAACACGGTCAACCCCGAGCGTTGTAGTTGGACAAAATGTTTCATCCTTAATCTCCCTCTGCGCAACACCTCGCCTATCCCCTATTTTAACTGTCACCTTCACATTTTAATTTATTTATGACGCGTAGCGAAGCACGGGTACTTCAGCTAGTCATCATCATCTTGCACAGTTTCCAGCCACTGGCCGGGTCTGTTTGGAACACAAGCCTCTCCAACGTCTTCTGTCTTCCCACCATCTCTCAGCCTCCACCCTTGTCCAGTCTTCTCCTCTCTTCTTCACGCTTTCTTCCACCCCCTTCAGCCACCTGTCTCTCGGTCTTCCTCTCGGTCTCTTTCCTTCCCACTTCGTCTCGTGTATCCTCCTGGGTATCCTCTTCTCCTCCATTCGTTTTACATGTCCATACCATCTAAGTCTAGACTTCTCTATACCATCCTGTAATGGTTCCTCCTTCATTAATTCTCTGGTCCTCTCATTTCTTATTCTGTCCCTCTTTGTAGCTCCAATACTGCTTCTCAAGAACCTCATCTCACTGGCCTGTATTTTGCTCTTCTCCCTTCCTTTCATAACCCAGGTCTCCGAGGCATACGTCAGGATAGGGACATAGTACGTCCGATATATGATCTTTTTGCTGTTCTGAGGGACATCCTTGCTCCATAACATGCTTCTCACACTCCTCCGAAATGCTTCTGCCTGCCTCCCCCGCTCATTTATTTCTCTATCGTTTCTTCCATTCTCTTGTATCAGGCTTCCCAGATACTTGAAACTCTCCACTTTCTTCAGCTGTTCCCCACCAATTGTTATTCCCGTTGTGGTTCTTTCCTTCTTCCTTGTTGTGATCACCATCTCACTCTTATTTATGCTAAATTTCACCCCATATCCTTGTATTATTCCTTCCCACACGTTCAACTGTTCCTGTACCTCCTCCTCCTTGTTTCCCCAAATCATCAAATCATCTGCAAACACCATTGCTTTCATCTTTCCTTCCCCAATTACTTGTGCCACTCGGGTCATTATGTCATCCATCACCACAATGAAAAGTAATGGTGACAAGGCACTTCCTTGTTTCAGGCCGTTTCTCTGTTCCAACCAGTCTGATCTCTCTCCTCCCACTTTCACACAGCTCACGCTTCCCTTGTACATCTCCTTTATCCTCTTTATAGTCCATTTCTCTACTCCTCTATCCTCCAGGGACTTCCACACTTTGTTTCTGCATACACTGTCATATGCTTTCTCAATATCCAGGAAAGCCATCAGTAGATCTGTTCCATACTCATAGTGCTGTTCTTGTAACTGCCTTACAGCAAAAATCAAATCCACTGTGGACCTTCCTGCTCTGAAGCCATGTTGTTCTTCCCTCATCCCTCCTTCTATCCTTGTCCTAATTCTCTTTTCCAAAACTTTCTCGAAGATCTTTGCACAATGACTCATCAGTGTTATTCCCCGATAGTTTCTGCAATCTGTTCTACTACCTTTCTTGAAGATCGGGACAATTATTCCTTTTTTCCAGTCCTCTGGGGTCTTCCTTTCCTTCCATGCTGTCCTCATCACTCGGTACAACCACTGTATCCCCACCTCTCCTGCTGCTCTCACCATCTCCACACTCAACTCATCCACACCCGGTGCCTTCCCTCCTTTCATCTTGTTCACTGCATCTTCCACTTCTTTCCATGTTAAGTCCTTTTCTGTTTGCAGTTCATCTTCCTCTTCCCCGATTTCTTCCTCCTCACCATCTTTTCCATTTGGGTTCAGAAGTTCTTCAAAATATTCTTTCCACATTTTCTTCAGTTCTTCCCTATTTTCTATCTCTTGTCCCCTTTTGTTCACCATTCTAACATAATCCGTAGGATCCTTCCGCCTCTTAGTTTTTACCATCCCATACAGGACCTTTTTTGTACCTTCACTATCCTCCTTCATCATCTTTGTCCACTCTTCCATCCACTTTCTTCTCTCCTCAGCCACTACTCTCTTCGCCTCCTTCTTTCTTTCCTGGTACTCTTCCCTTGTCTCTACCGTCCTATTTTGGTACCACCTCCTAAAGGCTCTATTCTTTTCCCTTACTATATCTTTTGTCTTCTCATTCCACCATGGTGTTTCCTTCCACCTCTTCTTACTACTTGTCCTCCCACATACTGCTTCTGCTGCACCTACTAGTGTCTTCTTAAATCTAGCCCATTCCTCTTCCACCCCTCTTTCTTCATCTGTTGGAATCCCTTCCTTTACCATTTTGAGGTACTCGACCCTTCTATCCCCTTCTTTCAGTTTCCATATCCTTATACGTCTTTCCTGGTTCTCAGTCCCTTTCTTCTCCTTACTCCCTCTCAGGTTCATTACCAGCAATCGATGGTCGCTATCCAGGGTCTCCGATGGTATAACCTTGATGTCCGTGATGTTCTTATTTAGTTCTTTCTCATACAGTATATAGTCGACCACAGACTTCCTGGTCAAGTCATCACTGTACCATGTGATTGTGTGGCTCTCTCTTTTCTTAAACCAGGAGTTCCCAACTAGCAGGCTGTTCCTCTGGCAGAAGTCCAACAGTCTCTTTCCTTCCTCATTTCTTCCGCCCCAACCCTCTGGTCCTAGAACACTCTCATAACCTTGTCTTTCACTTCCTACATGGGCATTGAGATCCCCCATAACAATCATATTTCTTCCGACCAGCTGCTTCTGCAATTCCTCTTCAAACTCCTCCTTCTCTTCAGAGGCGCAGCCTACTTGTGGAGCATACACTTGCACTATTTCTATGGTCTCTCCCCTCAGTGCTACTTTCACTTTCATCATTCTATCACTTATTCTTCTCACTTCTTCTTTTAAACCATCTCGTACTACTACTCCCACTCCATTCCTCTTTCCCTCTTCATTCCCACTCCAGTACAGTCTATAGCCTTTTCTCAGTTCTCTCCTTCCTTCCCCTTTCCACTTTGTTTCTGCCAATCCCAATAAATCCAACTTCCTTCTTTCCATCATATCCACTATCTCCTCCACCTTCCCCGTCAGCGTTCTTAGGTTTAAAGTTCCAAATCTTAGTCCGTGTGTAAAGCCGTGTCGTCGTCTATTAAATCCATCCTGTCCGAGGCTCGTTCCATTTTTGAAAGCATTTGGTATCATCCACTACTGGCTTGCTGGGCCTATCGTAGCTTCACCAGAGCCCCGTTAGCCGTCACTTTTCAGGGTTCCTGTAGGACCTTCACAGCTACCGTAACGGTCCCGGGGCACACGAAGTCCCCACTGTACTTCGCCCCTACAGGCGATCCCCTACTTTGTGCCGTTGCCCGTCTCCCACGACGTGGACGAGGGGTTGGACTTATGGGAGACTACTTCAGCTAGTAATAAATAAATATAGAAATCACATCATACAAATTATAATCAGATGTTTTTATATAACGACCAATTAAGATACACAATAACTGGCATACATAATGTAATTGAACATTTTAATCGTAATTAATGACATGATATTTACCCTAAAAACATAACATATTTTAAATACAAAGTACCGTATTCACTCGGCTATAGGACCCCCTTTTTCTCTAAACTATTAGTTCCGAAATCGAGGGGTGGGGTACTATAGATGCAAACTTCGTAAAAATCCATTATTTTGGAAAAGGGAGAGGGTAAAAATGAGCTATTTTATTTTGATGCCACATAGTACGATGTATTAAATCAAAATAAACAGTTTACATCTTTAATCAGCCCATTATGAGACTGTCATAACCTCACTTATCCACCACTATTCCTGGCTACCCCCCAAAGACTTTCACGACTATCCCTTGATGAGCAAAAATCGTAGTATCAAAGAAATAGAATGGAATGAACATAGTATCAATCAGACATGGAAATGCAAACTTTATTTTTATTTGAACATGCGGAGGGAAAATGCAACGATTGGCGAATGGGTGATGATGCTAAATGATCACATCTCACTAACATTTGTAAACACAACTGAGTATGTATTGATACGTGCTACCCCTAGTAGCAAGTTCGTTAATTGGATTACAGTGGGTAAAAGCACAACACAATTGTTCCTTTAAAGAAATGTTAGCTTTATTGCAGGTCAGAGAGTTACACCACACAATAAGCAAATGGAAACAATTAGCCGTCTTTGTTCCTGTTTGCTCCCTTATGGAGGACACTCACCCTTTCACTTCCTCTTGTAGTTAATCCTTCACTAATTAGGTAGACCCGTGTCCAGCCAGAGTCTGTCACTCACTGTTGTTGAATACTGTACTACACACTGTTTCGCAATTCACGCGTCACCGTATTACCTCTGTCGCACAGGTATAAACACACACTCTTCAAAAACACAGTCCCTCCCTCGCTGGCCAGGTCGCTTTATATATAGCGGGGCTGGTGACTCAATGGATGTTTCTAGAGTAGACCAGGGTTTACACCTTCTCGAGATTTCCAGTACTAGGCAGTCCAAGAACCTTCTGGACTATGTCCTTGTTCTTGCAGCCCCGTTGCGAAAGGCGCTGGTAACACTGTCAGGGATAGCCTGGGGCGGCCTGAGTCCCGACGAAGCTGTCTAGCATTCATAACTGTATTATTCACATATTTCACAGTAATATACCAATAACTTGTCACACAAACGCCGACGGTTCTTGCAACAAATGAACTGTGTTTAAAATAAAACTGAGAAGAAGGCTGCCGCAAACACCACTTTGAATTTCAATACAATGAATACGTAACAAAATAATGCAGCCAAGATATGAATCTGTAACTTTCATTGGTGGATTTTAAACTTGGCGCTTCTACTCGGCCGATAGTGTGGCATCTTCTATTGGCTAACAATTCGATATCCTTCCCAATCGCGCACATGTACGCAAAATGGCGGTCATATTGTCTCAATAAGAAAATAATGTAACAAGAACAATGTTTTTGTCATAAAAGAGGATGAATTTGTTGTAATTTTTAAAAATTTTAAGAATTCTTCAATTTCCAAGAATGTTGTATTTTGACTCAGTAATTAAGGGGGGGGGGGGTACTATAGCCGAGTAAATACGGTAATACTGTTTACTTGTGGATATTTACTTCGCACTTCTTTGGTGATACGTTGCAGTCCATGGGCAAAACAGGTGAAATGGATCATCTTCGATTTATGCAAAAACATTATGTGCTTTTTAAAATGTGTAAATCGCAGAAGAACGATCAAGAACTGGCACCAAAAAAAAAAGAGGCATTAAAACTTAAAATAGGCAATGGAAGCCAAAATGGCCACACAAAAAAAAAGGCAAAATAAAAACTGGCTCTACTGTCCCCAAATGCATGGAAACATATTCATCTCCATCTGATTTTTTTAGTATATCCAGCCATATGGAAAAGGCATTTTGCCTAACTTCTGGGCTCGAGTGATAACTAAGATTCTAATTCATGGACATTTATCACTTTTAGTTACCGTATGTATAAGCAACGGGAAAGAATATGTATTTACATGAGAACCTTAGCCATGCTGCTATTAAGATGACACTGTACATTATGTTTATTTATAATAGCACTTGAGTCATGAAATGTTAAATTAATATTTTTACGGAATGCCCTGTGTCCAGACGCTTCCTATGAATGCTTATTTATGTTGTTTCCTTACTGTGAGTTCGAAACCGTCCGTAATCCTTGATGAAATAAAATATAGTAGATACTGGTGCAGTGGTTGTCTTTGTTACCAGATTACTGGAGGCTGGGGCAACTAAAGTGTACGCTATCTTGACTCACGGCATCTTCTCTGGACCCGCCATCTCGAGGATCAACTATGCTTGCTTTGAGGCAGTCGTGGTCACAAATACCATCCCTCAAGAACAACACATGAAAGACTGCCCTAAGATCCAGGTATGTGTAGCATCTCCCCCAATATATCCTGTTGTCTTAGATCAATAGAAGCTATGAAAAACTCAATTAAGTTGAGTTACATGTAGAACACTCTCTGTTGCAGTGCATCGACGTGTCGATGATGTTCGCAGAGGCTGTGCGGAGAACCCACAACGGAGAGAGTGTATCGTACCTGTTTTCCAACGTGCCTTACTGAGTGTACCTTCTCCTCCCTTTACGAATAGCAGTTTTTATAAAATATACTTGTGTCTCTTAGTGTACGAGAATCTCTTTCCTTCTTTTAAATGCTGGCTAGGTTATTGGATATATTCTGCGTGGATGGGTGTAGGTCTTTCCTGGATATTAGCAAGCTCCAAATTGTCTCGATATGAAATGGAGACGATTGTCCTCTTCTCATGCATTCCATTGTTATTCTGAGTGTGGGGCGTGGTGGCGCAGCGGTCAAGCTGTTGGCCTCTCACCAAGTTGGACCAAGCTCGATTCCTGGTCAATACATGTGAGATTTTCAAAGTGAAATGCCATGTCCTGTGGTTCGGATTCCACGTAAAAAGGAGGTCCCTCGGCTCACGATCACATGATTAATGGTCTCGTAAAACTACAACCTTCCTTCCTGTTATTCTGAGCCATGAAGCTAGTGGAGAAAGCTTAATTCAGCCAAGGAGGAGTGCCAGGTGGTTGTTTATTACAGGCCGGACGTTTATTTTAGACGATTGCCCTTGACATTGAAGCCTGCGGGTGAGCCTGTACAGTGTCACTCGCTCACCCTATCGCTTCACATTTGTCACCACCGATCTGATGTAATGGAATTCCAGGCTTGAGCACTGGGGACACAGACTTGCAGACAGTACAGTCAATGTCGAAGTATTGTGTGACGCGGAAGTACACGTTACGTATTTACGAACAGAACGTCATTATATTTGCCAATGACTGTACTTCAGTGGCAGTGTGAGACAGCTTTGTCAATCATCGGACCGCTTGGGGCAGCTGATAACACAGGTACTGTAGTAACTCGCCTCCAGGCTTCCATTAAGATTTTTCACTCGTCTAAAACAAACTTCCGGCCTGTACTATAGTTAATAGATGAAGATCTGGCTGTTGGCAAATGCTTGCTGATTTCCAGGGTGATGGAATGCAACCAAACAGCAAGAAAATGACTATGAATCACCATGATTTTGTGATGGGGGACAAGTGGCAATTACCCAGGATTGAGTCACATCAGACATTGCTTTACCGCGCCACAGCCAGCTCCAGTAATTTGAAATGAGCTGTATCCAATAACCTACATATTGTATTGTCAGTGATGAAAAGGAGTAGTAGATCAGTTAAGTGCTCAATGGTTTGATGCTACTATACTTGTGCAAGAACCTTTGACACATTTCCTAGCACAAGAATAGTACTAAGTAAATTGCTTCTTAATCACATCATGAATCAAATGTGTCATCTACAGGACATGTTCCAAATATCTAACCCATCCAGAACAGAGACATATACTTATGGATGCTCTAGGATGTAAGATTTCCTGAAAGGAATGTTTGCTATAATCTAGAGAGTTGAGTTCATGTAAGATATTTTGGAGAGAACCATCAAGGAAAATAAATATATTCTCTTTTTTTTTTTTGTGTGTGTGTGCATTTTTTATTCCTGTAATGCTCCTGGCTAGAGAAGGCAGTTTGAAGCCCCCAAAGGTGTTGTTGTTACCCTCAGGATAGCTGCTGTCAGCACTGGGATTTGAACCTGTGATCTTCGGGCTTGTTGTAGTTGCCCTCGCAACCGTGGTGCACGATTGAATTTGTATGGTTACGCCGCAGGAGAAACTAACCTTTTGGAATGGCAAGTTTAAAGAATTTGGACTAAAGATCAAACAAAAACAGTTGAAATGACTTATCAGCAGGAATGGCTCATGTTCCAACATTTTTCTGGAGGGAACTCGGCTGCAATCTCTTTCTAATTTTAAGTACCTTGGAAGTGTTGTCTCAAAGGACAACTCTATAAAGAAAGAGATCCTTAACAGGACCCAAAGAGCTTCTCTTTTTTATTTTCAAATGAGAAATCTACTATGGGATGACAAAATACCCCAGGAAGCAAAATTAAGCATGTTTCATACCTACTTCATTCCAATTCTCACCCCTATTCAATAGTAAAATCCAGGCAACAGAAATTAATTCATCAGAACGATAAACCAAAGGACCAGGAGAGATGAGGGAAATTAAGTAAAGTACGAGCTATGGTGCGAATATCGATGGGACGGAAAATCTACCTCTACTGATGATGATAGCCACGGTGTATAAAAAAAGTTAGGACTTTGCCGTGGAATTACAAAAGCAATAAGTCAGCATGGATGACGAGCACCCCATTTAAAGAGTACATTCAAGCACTAGATGCCTAAACAGGAAGATGGACCACTGCCTTGCTCATCCGAAACTGACCTCATTTGAGAAACATTAAAATTGAATATTTCCCACCAAACTATTACTGCGTTTACATGGAGAACTCTAATCGATTTGAGTACACTTACCATATTGCATGTTGTTGTTTGAGTCTTCAGTCTTTTGACTGGTTTGATGCAGCCCTCCATGCCTCCCTGTCCTGAGCTAATCGTTTCATCTCTACATAGCTACCACACCCTACATCCGAGGCAATCTGTTTAACATATTCTAACCTTGGTCTACCCCTACAGTTCTTGTCCTCGACCCTTCCTTCCATAACTAAGCTTGCTATTCCTGGGAGTCTTAGTATGTGTCCTACCAACCTATCTCTTCTCTTCATTAGCAGTCGCCAGAAACATCTCTCCTCTCCCACTCGTCTTAATACCTCTTTGTTTGTAACCCTATCTACCCATCTGATCTTCATCATTCTCCTGTAGCACCACATTTCAAATGCTTCAATTCTCCTCTTTTCTGCTGCACCAATAGTCCAAGTTTCACTTCCATAGAGCGCCACGCTCCAGACAAAGGCTTTCAAAAATGACTTCCTAATACCTAAATCTATATTCGATGTCAGCAGATTCCTTTTTTGTAGAAATGCTTTTCTTGCCTGAGTCAACCTACTTTTTATATCCTGTTTGCTTCGTCCATCACTGGTTATTCTGCTTCCTAAGTAACAGAAATCTCCTACTTCCTTCAGCTTTTCACCTGCCAATTTGATCTCCATAGAGGTTTCTGATTTATTTCGGCTGCATTCCAGTATTTTTGTTTTACATTTATTAATTTTCATCATGAATTCTTTCCGTAAGACGGAGTCCATACCATTCAAAAACTCATTCAAATCCTCAGGCTTGTCGGCCAAGATGACGATGTCATCAGCAAATCTCAGAGTTGAAATTATTTCTCCTTGAATCTTCACTCCCACTTTAAATTTTTCCTTCATTGCTTGTCCAATGTAAAGATTAAAAAGTATGGGTGATAAGTTGCAGCCTTGCCTTACACCTTTCTGAATACCAGCTTCTCTCTCATGTCCTTCAACTCGAATGACTGCTGTCTGGTTTCTGTATAGATTGTATATCAACCTCCTATCCCTGTACTTTATTCCAATCGATTTCAAAATGTCAAACAATTTAGTCCAATCAACGTTATCAAAAGCCTTTTCTAAGTCTACAAAAGCCATGAACGTTCTCTTATCTTTCCTTATTCTACCTTCCAAAATCAGCCTAAGACTTAGTACAGCTTCCCTTGTTCCTACATTTCTCCTGAAACCAAACTGGTCTTCACCCAACTCCGTTTCTATCTGGCTCTCAATCCTCTTGTAAATTATTCTAGACAGGATCTTGGAAGCATGAGTAATCAAGCTGATTGTACGGTAATCTTCACATCTGTCAGCTCCCACTTTCTTTGGTATAGGGATGATTACATTCTTCTTGAAATCAGGGGGTACCTCACCTGTCTCATAAATCCTACACACCAAGTGAAATAACCTGATCAGACCTCCCTCTCCTATGCAGCGTAGCAACTCAATCGGTATATCATCTATGCCTGGTGCTTTGTTCCTGCTTAAGTCTTCCAAAGCTCTATCAAATTCTGATCTCAATATTAAATCTCCTTTCGCATCCTCATCAATTTCCTCCTCCCTTTCCATTACATGATTCTCAATCTCCTTTCCCCTATACAAACTCTCTATGTAAGCTTTCCATCTCTCAACCTTTTCTTCCCTATCTGTTCGAGGCTTTCCATTTGTGTCCTTAATATTACAGCACTTAGTCTTCTTTTCCCCAAAAATATTCTTAATCCTTCGATAAGCTGTGTCTACTTTTCCTAATTTCAGACAATTTTCTATACCAGCACATTTCTCTTCCAACCATTCTTCTTTCGCTTCCTTGCACTTCTTGTTAACCTCATTTCTCAGACGTCTGTATTCTGCTTTCCCCTTTTCATCTCTTAGATTCTTGTGCTTCCGCCTTTCATCCATCAATTCGAGTATATCCTGAGTGATCCACGGTTTTCTACCTATTCTCTCTTTCCTACCAATGTTTTCTTCTGCGGATTTTGTTATTTCATTCCTCAAAAGTGCCCATTCGTCTGCAATTGAAGTTTGTTTAGGGTTTTTCATTAGTCCTTCCTTTATACTCTTCTTGAATCTTTCGTTTACATCCTTCTCTTTCAGTCTGTCTATTGCCCACCTTTTTGGCTTTTGACTTTTCTTCAGTTTCTTCAACTTTAATCTGCATTTCATTACAACCAGATTGTGGTTGCATACGGTCATGTAAACGGGACTCAGATCGTATCGAGTTTCAAGGTCGGTACGGTAAAATTCTGGGATCGAATCATATTCAAACTGGTGTTCAGGAACATGTAAACGCGGATCGTATTGAAAGCGATTATGCACTCTCTTTGAGTTACATTTTTGAACTAATTTGATTTAATGTTCAAACTCCGTCAATCAATACATTAAATAAGTGCTACACCGCACTAGTTGTGGGACGTTTCGAACCTTAAAAACGGTCCTTCATCAGCCACAAATGGAAGCCGTTAAAACATTACATATAAAAAACACTGAACAAAGTAAAAGAACATCATGCATGTACACATAGTCACTCATAAAACACAATACAGTCCAGAACAAATTAAATATAATACACATTAAAACTTTAAAATCTTATTATATAGTTCAAGAAACCCTGTCATCTTTGTTTCATAATTTGTGAATTATTAAATCTTGTCCACTTTAAGAGCTCCTCGCTTGGCATGGCTCACTATGAGACGTTGTTCTTACAGTCAAAGGGTGTCATCATTTGGACGAAACAAACGCTCAAACATTCCCATTTGAGCGGCTTGCAAATAAGAGCTTAATTTCCAAAAACCTCTGTGGACAAGAAGAAAATAAAATTAAATTAAAATGAAAATGAATGAACGAGCAACTGATCATCAACAAGATTCGCCGCAGGAAGAAGCAATCTTACCTTACAAGTGCTTGCAACAGCCTGCTGGCTAAGGGCCAGGCGATGAACTGAATACTATGTCAGGTCTACCAAGGTCGCAGAGAGGATGGAGGGGCGGGAACTCGCTGCCGAATGGTGGGTGGGGAAGCGCATGGGAAGGGAGGAAAAGGAAACGGGGGGGGGGGGTATAATCCCGCCTACCGCTTGTAACTATGGAGGTTTTTTAAACGTTTTTTGCTGGCAACATAATTTGTCAAAGATTCATATAAAATATTGCTGTCATAGTTAATTTCATTTAAATTATGTGACGGATTAATTCTTAAAGCCAAATCTATTTCCATCTGTTCCAAGATGTTAAGCTTGGTTCCTTTACTGCAAAAATGTAAAATTTCCATATCGTTTTCAATCTTGGAAAAATTATGGTTATGTTCTAACATGTGACTATTAATGGCCGAAATTTTTTTATGTCTAGCGGCGTTAAAATGCTCGTAGTATCTTACGTTGAAGCTACGTCCGGTTTGACCGATGTAGTCTGAAGGACAATCTTTACATTTGATTCTATAGATGCCAGATTTCTGAAATATATCCTGTTTATTAATGGAGCTAGAATTAAACAAATGATTCCTGGTGGTGTTATCTGTACTGTATGCTATTTTTAACTCATATTTCTTTAATACATTAGTGATGTTATGGGTCAGTTGGTTTATGTACGTAAACGTAGCATAAGAACTGTCTTTTTCTACAGGCTTCAGTTTGGTGGGAGGTTTGTTTTTTATTTTCCTTAACATCGAATCAACATATTGCTTACTGAAACCGTTGGCCCTCGCTATTTGTTGTATGGTGGAAATCTCATTATTCCGATCTTTCTCTGATAGTGGTATACTGAGAGCTCTATTAATGTAGGCTCTGAATGCGGCTCTTTTATGACTAGCTGGATGGTTCGAGTCATTTCTGATGGTGGAAAATGTTTGAGAAGGTTTTCTGTAGATTTTATAACGCAGTTTAGTGTTATCTCTGATGACAGTCAGATCCAGAAAATTGACGGCTTGCTTAATTTCAGAAGCTGTGGTAAACTTAATACTGTTGTCAATCTGGTTGAGTTCTGCTGTGACGCTACTAATATTGCTGACTTTATTATCTATTATTAGGAATATATCATCTACATATCTAGCCCAGTAGCTAATGCCCTTTATTTTACTAATGTTGTTGTTCTCCAAATGGTCAATGTAAATATTGGCCAGTATTCCGGAAAGTGGGGATCCCATGGCCAAACCTTCAACTTGCTTGAAAATTTTTTGATTAAACGTAAAACAATTATTTTGAACGGTAAATTTTAATAAATCGATGAATTCTTTAATCTCGTCATGGGAAAGTCTGCTGTGACTTTTTAAATTATTTTCTACTATGCTCAAAGTGTGTCCCACTGGGATATTAGTGTACATGTCACTGATATCCGCTGTGTGTAATGTTTCCGATTCTTTTAAATCTAATCCTTTTGTTAATTCGCAAAATTGAACGGAATTCCTGGGGGCATTATTAGCTGAGAATTTATAATGTTTCTTTAAGAATTTTTGCAAAAACAGCGACAACTTGTACACTGGGCTCCCCCTGAATTTTTGAACTAATCTACTATCATCTGTTACCCAATTTTATAATTGTTTGGTTACTCTGTGGCCATTTTCATTTGTTATTATTCTTTGGACTAGCTGCTTCGGTACATGTGTAATAAAGTTGTGAATTTTTTCGTCGGTTGCAATAAATCTTTATAATTATTATGAATTGTACAAGGAATATGTGGTTGACAGGAGAGGTTAAATTACTGCTCCAGGTAATTCGGCAGAGAGAAGTGCACAAACTTTTCGATGAGAAGCGATATAAAAATTCTGAAATATACAAACTCATCCATGCTGTAATGGAGAAAAGGGGGTGCGAAACGAAGACTCCAGAGCAGGTAAAGAACAAATGGAAGAGCTTAAAAAGCAGCTACAACTCATCAAAGAGGGAAAATGGGGTTAGTGGAAGTGGGAGAAAGGATTGTGAGTTTTTCAAGCAATTAAACTCGATATTAGGAAGTGACCTTCAGTTGCGGTGGAAGGAATGGACAGTGGGAATACCGAAGAAATAGAAGTGTTGGTAGATGTCAATTTGTCCGATTCGGAGCTGAGAGAATACCTCAGCCCATCAGCAAGTAATGAGGCACCACCAACTGAGAACAGGCATGCTGATCCTCCACGTCAGTTGAGGAGATCCAGACCCACCAGGGGAGGCGGGGATGAATTCAACAACCAACGGCGCCTCATGAAGGAGTTCTTTGTAGAGCAGCGGGAGCTGGAGGCAGCTGCCGATGCAAGGAGGGCTTTGGAGCTGAAGGCTGTGCTGGATTCGTTCTCAGCAGGCATATAGAAAATTAGCAGTGTGCCACCCTCCTACCCCTTCCCGTATTATCCCCCTGTTCCCCCTCAAATGTCACACCCCTCCCCTAGTCCGCCATCACAACAATCTGCCCACAGATATTTCCCTGAAAGCCTCCCCAGTACTTCTGGGTTGCAATCGACTCCCCGTCATGGAAGGAGGCCAGACCCCTCGTCGTCCTCGGACGAGTCTCCACCGACGAAGCAAAAGAAGATACTGTGATGTGTTTTTGTTGTCATTCCTTTTTTTTAATTGTTAATTTAAAATTAAATTTTGTTAGGTTATTTTCTTTATAGGTTAATTTGCATTTCTTTTTATTATTCCTGTTTTATTAGGTTAGTTTTTATTTTGTTTTCTCATTCATATTCTGTATTTGTTTTTTGTTTTTTCCCATTCATATTGTTAATTAAACCTAACGCCCTAGATTGCTGTTAGATTTCATTTCATACTGCCATACAGTAACTGTAAATGTGTGGTGAACCTTCTGCAAACTACTGAAATTAGCTGAAATAACTTTTGGTATTGATTCATATTAATTGTGGAAATGATGAGGTACCCCACTTTCCAAAAACTAAAATATCGTCGCATAGCATATTCGTATTTGTGTGCCGTCGGATTTTTTAAGAGCGTTAAAAATCCCTCAGTATGCCTTCCTTCGGAGGGGAAGTAAAGCCGGCGGTCCCATGTCATAGATTTATGGCATGTTAAAGATCTTTCCACTAATTACACCTGTGTGAAACTAAATTGGATAGGTTAAGAATGTAAACAACGCTCTTAGGTTGCTACGTTCGTTGCCAAGAGCCGACTGCGGTGGCGTCTAGTAGCTAGTTCTGAACTAGGCCTAGTAGTCGTTGACGGTGGCGTTTGGCGGCAAAAGTAGGAACTATTTGAAAATTCAAAGTTCCAGTCCCTACTTGAATTAAAAAACAGATACACACACTAATACAGTCATCACAATTAACACCGGTTATCAGACAGATTCTACACACACCCAAAGTACACGGGGCTACATGACCGCGTTGTCGCAGCCCCTAAACTAAGGAACCAACCAACCAACCACATGCCGCCGCGTCTTTATAACCTGGCGCGACTTTGTCAGAAGAAAAATATCTTGTCTTTATGCTTGCGGGCTATGAACTGTGATGCGAGCGGCAAGCTTTGTCACTTAGCACATTCCGCGAGCGTATAATCTGGCGTGATCTTATCAGGAGAAAGTAATCTCGTCTTTATGCCTCCGGGCTATGAACTGTGACGCGGTGGCCAGCGCATATTCCGCGAGCTTATTGGCCTAATCTGGCATGATCTTGTCAGCAGAAAGTGAAATGAAATGAAAATCCACAGCCTGCTTCCAGTCTCCGACCGGGTCAGGAATGGAATGAATGAAGCCCCCATCTAGTGGCGAGGATATGAACTGTGCCGGCTGCCGAGGCCTGACGCACTCCTCTGGGGCAATGATTAAATAAATGAAATGATAGTGGAGAGTGTTGCTGGAATGAAATGTTGACAGGGAAAACCTGTCTGCCTCCGTTTTGTCCAGCACAGATCTCACATGGAGTGACCGGGATTTGAACCACGGACCCAGCGGTGAGAGGCCGGCGTGCTGCCGCCTAAGCCACGGAGGCTTTCAGCAGAAAGTAATCTAGTCTTTATGCCTGCGGGCTATGAACTGACGCGAACGGCCAGCGCTCATTCCGCGAGCGTATAGACTTAATCTGGCGTGATCTAGTCAGCAAAAGTAATCTCATCTTTGTGCCTGCGGGCTAGGAACTGTGATGCGAGCGGCCAAAGCACATTCCGCGAGCGTATAGGCCTAATCTGGTGCGATCTTGTCAGGAGAAAGTAATCTCATCTTTATGCCTGCCGGCTATGAACCGCAACGCGAACAGCCAGCGCACATTCCGCGAGCTTATAGGCCTAATCTGGCGTGATCTTGTCAGCAAAAAGTAATCTCTTCTTTGTGCCTGCTGGCTATGAACTGTGACGCGAGCGGCCAGCGCACATTCCGCGAGCGTATGGGCCTAATCTGGTGCGATCTTGTCAGGAGAAAGTAATCTCATCTTTATGCCTGCCGGCTATGAACCGCAACGCGAACAGCCAGCGCACATTCCGCGAGCTTATAGGCCTAATCTGGCGTGATCTTGTCAGCAAAAAGTAATCTCTTCTTTGTGCCTGCTGGCTATGAACTGTGACGCGAGCGGCCAGCGCACATTCCGCGAGCGTATAGGCCTAATCTGGCGTGATCTTGTCAGCAAAAAGTAATCTAGTCTTTGTGCCTGCTGACTATGAACTGGGACGCGAGCGGCCAGCGCACATTCCGCGAGCGTATGGGCCTAATCTGGCGTGATCTTGTCAGGAGAAAGTAATCTAGTCTTTGTGCCTGCCGGCTATGAAACGCGAACGGCCAGCGCACATCCCGCAAGCTTATAGGCCTAATCTGGCGTGATCTTGTCAGCAGAAAGTAGGCCTAATCTCTTCTTTATGCCAGCGGGCTATGAACTGTGACGCGAACGGCGAGCGCACATTCCGCGAGTTTATAGGGTAATCTCGTCTTTATGCCGTGGCTATGAACCGCGACGCGAATGGCCAGCTTCGTCAGCACATTCCGCGAGCGTTAACCTGTCGTGACCTTGTTAGAAGAAAGAAGCCTGTCTCTGACTGCAGGCTATGACTCACGCAACGCGAATGACTGGCCCGTGCAGCAAATAATGACACAGTATATTCTTTGAACTTAAATATTCTTCGCATAATCATCGCACCCTTCTTTTTTCCACGAATTTTAGGCTAAAAAAGTGCGACGATTATGCGAGGAAATACGGTAATAGACATTTTCTCCTGAGCTGTTCATAAACCACCTTCTGCTCTTTAGGTCACGACTTAAATAGTAAAATTCCAGTTGTGTCTGCCATTATACAAGTGAATTATGGGACAAATAGAATATTGCCAGCCCTGTGCATATGGTACCACTCGTCAGTAATCTTTATACAGACCAATGAATTTTGCCTAGACCATGTTACTGAACCTATACACCCCTAGTTTTTGTAACGCTCAGTGGGAGTACTCGTACGTCAATCTTTATCCAGACCAATCATTTGCTAATTACTGTAATGCTTTCTCACGTAATTACAAGGAGTATTTTGTATCCCACATGTTTGTAACAATAATATTACGGCAATGTGTGTGCATTGGTAACAGTTGAAGACTCTTCATGTTGCTGACAAACGTAATTGTCGTTGAATGAGCAAGAAACGAAGATGCATATTTACAAAATATAGCACATATTTCCAGTGCAGTAGTGTTAATGGATGGTAAGTACAATTGTTAATGACTCCCAGAATATGAAAATCATTGTGTGTGTAGAATCCAGGTTCACCGCTCCTTTATCTTTAACCTTCCTGACTCCATAATAAACCTAATTTTTGCATGAAAACTGTTCAGATGATCCCAAAATACAGGTAATATGCTGCCAAACAAAAAAAGAAAAGGTTAACTAAGTTCCTGAATGGTATTTCAGGGAGAGAAGCTTCGTCACACACACTAAAGAAATACCTGACCCAGCGGCACAGTCATGCATGCTAACCGTTAATTCATGTGATGCGGCGGGCAGGCCTACACCCTCTTTCTGTCTCGTTGAAGTTTTCCTAGCTTCTTTAGTTGTGCCTTCTGGAATTGCGGTGACTTGTTCCAGAGTGCCTGTAATGATGATGTATTATGTTACATGCAAAATTCCCTCTTGATCTGATTAAGAGTGCAGTGTGTTCATTTCTAATTAACTTCTATTAGCGTATTATGTTTTGTTTCTCATTCATTTGGTTCAATTATTATTATTATTTGTTCAATTTTCTCAATGGTTGGTTTATTGAGAAGTGTGCTGAGTAATGCCGATGTTTTACTTTCACTACTAGACATTACATGAGCTGTTCGGAAAGTTTACTACTAAATAATTGGTCAAATATCCCTCTGCTTGTGGTACAATCAGTAATTTTCGTCCAGACAGGCGTTGAACCAAGTAGCGACAGACTGCTTTTGTCTCGCCCATAAGTACATCGGTAATTTTTGTCCAAGGTGAAGTGAAGTTGGCAGCAGTGCCTGATACAAGCCTTATCCAACATAGCGACGTGTTTTTACGTCAGTTTATTACTGCAAAGTGAAAACTTCGATAATTTCCTTATTAAAGTGTGAATGTGGTGTTTCTTAAAAGCGGTTACCCCCAATAACATGACACAATCAAGATTCATGATCAACATTGCCAGATATAAATAATTCACGTTTTTGGGCTAATGCCGTGTGTTTTTAAATTAGAACCATACGTTTCAGAGAAACCTTGCCTCCTTTTTCAATGGAATCAATGTGGCCAAAGAAAGTCTATCAATGAGATTACAAAAAATATAGATAAATTCCTCTGTTCGTCACCAGAGAGCAGCTGCCAGAAATTACTGTATGGACCATGGTAGAACGGCAGACAGAGTAGTAAGTAAGGAGAAAGTAAAGGACGTGGGGTGAAAATATAGACTCACCTCGAAGAAAGAGGATGTCCAAATGAAAAGGGGGGCGGGGAGGTGGATATAAGGAAACATAAACAAAAGGGAAGTGTATCTTAACGATACCTAACGTCGTACAGGCACCGGCGAAAAAACAGATGGAAACTCCTCCGTGACGAACAAAGGAGATCAAATCCAGGCTCTGTAGCCATAGAGGAAAAAAGTACAATTTGAAATAGGTGAAGAACAGAGAGACTGAGAGGAACCAGTTATTAAGGATCTAGGAAGATAGTTCGTCCCTTTTCTTTTGGAAATCCTCATTCTTCGAGGAGTCTATATTTTCACCCCGCCCCCTTTACTTTCTCCTTACTACTCTGTCCGCCGTTCTACCATGGTCCATACAGTAATTTCTGGCAGCTGCTCTCTGGTGACGAACAGAGGAATTTATCTATATTTTTTTTGTAATCTCGTTGATATACTTCCTTTTGCCTCATTGTTTGATTCCATTGAAAAAGGAGGCAAGGTTTCTCCGAAATGTATGGTTCTAATTTAAATACACACGGCATTAGCCCAAAAACATGAATTATTTATATAATAATCCGGGCCGTGAAAGCCTCAACATACATATTGCCAGATAGGTTTTTAGTAGAGATTTGTGCGACTAACTGAAACTAAATACTAGACAAAAAGCAATTATCAGAAGCGGAGCATGTGAGCTAGACTACTTGCCTGAGGACTTCTTGTCAACAGAATCGTATATGGCCGTTAAATGTCATACTATCACCAATAACTTTCAGCTAAAATCATTCGCTTTGCAGACAACTAGGTTTTATGGAACCCACACTGCCATCAACATTGCAGCAGAACTGGAGCGCTTAACAGGTAAAGTAGTAGGCCTAAGCCTAGTGGCTGACAATCCAAGAAGGTACTTCATGTTAGCAACATGAAAGGTGAGACAGATACAGGGACTTTGTTTTATATGTCACGGGGATTTTCGCTCAACCACGTTGCGAGCCTGTCTCCCACCAAGCACTTTGCCCGGCACTGAGTATAGGAATTTGTACTTGCCTAGTTCACAGCTGCTGCTGAAATTAATTTCTCTTTTGTAAGAACATGTCTCCTTCTACGTCTTTATTGAACCTTTTATGGAAGGAAGGGTCAAGGGCAAGAACTGTATGGGTAGCCCAAGGTTAGAATACTGCTAGAGTCTAAGCTGCGTGAACCTGAGAGGAATGTGCATCGCGGACTATGAGTAGTGATGTTGACGAGTGGTGAGGTTTCTTGGTCCGTGCGTAGTACAGAACCAAATACATTGGTCGGTGACTCGCTCCGTCATTCCTAACACCACAGTGGTTTGAGCAACGGCCGAATGTTAGCAGTATTGGAATATAAAGGAATACCATATACTGTATCACGGTGGGCTGTTGACAGATCCTTCTCTTCTCGCCTGACCCTTCCCTGCTCATGCTCCTCAACCCGCACGTTCATAGAGCTTGGACCCGAGCAGTATGTTAAACAGATTGCCTCAGATGTAGGGTTGTGGTAGCTATGTAGAGATGAAACGATTAGCTCAGGACAGGGAGGCATGGAGATCTGCATCAAACCAGTCAAAAGACTGAAGACTCAAACAACAACAACATTGAACCTGTCTGTTAGAACTTTCTTGCTAGATTTTTTATTGTATTGACGCTAGGCACGGGTCAGTTTGGAAATTTCTGACGGAATTTCCATCGTGTTTTCGCACAAGATTTCCTGTGCATTATGAAGGTACTATATACACACGTTCACGTAATGAAAATCGCATTGGAACAGCACACTGAGCACTAACCACGTGAACAATTGACTAAGCTGAACCTCGCGCTGTTAAAGCTCTCAGCGGACTGCAAAGGAGGGGAACTTTTGGCGCCAAGAAGTGCTTGGCGGTGGACGGGCGAGCGAGACTCCCTGTGACATACAAAACATGTCTTCTTTACCGCACAATACTGTTTATTGTAAGGAGGGGGCTTGAGAGCAGTTGTAATCACTATAGTAAAGCCATCATTACTTCCGACTTGACGTTTAAGTGCTAGGCTAGAGTTTTGTTCGTTAAATCACGACATCCCAAAAGAAAATCGATTTGAATGGCTGCCTATGATTGTCTAGTTAAAGCGATTTTCCTTCTGACCGCTAGATAACTCTAGGATATCACTGAAACATCAAGTCGGATGTAATGATGGCTTTACTATACCACACGGTAGCAGATGCCTTAACCCTTTATAGGGCAACAGACTGGGCGTATAAGATAAATTAATTTTTTAGCTCATTTGTAATTGAGAGGGATAGATAGGTAGGAATATGGAACTGTTTTATGGGTGTGGATTCTATTTTATGAAATATGGGGTGAGAAATTATCCCACTGGCCGATCCTGACCGTAAGTTTTCTTATGTGGGCAATGGGGTGATAATTCCCCACTTACAAATAATGATACAGTGTTTATCACTCAAAAATAAGGTTTACTTAACATAATATATAGATTCAAACACCCACATGCTCTATAATTAAAAAACATGCATGGCATCTGAATCGTCGATTAGTACCTCCTTCAACCAGGCTCAAATTTTCTGGTCCAAATTCAGGCTTAAATAGTAATCTGCCCTACGGCAGAACACTGATGGTGGTGATTATTAGGGCTAGAAATTTAATCTTATATATAAAAGTGAAAGTCTGTATGTATGTATGTGGGTGGGTTGGTTCTGTATACAAATCTACACCGTTTCACCAATCTCAACCATCTTTTGCATACACATAGTTTAGGACCCAGAAGGAACCGCTGGCTACATGAATTTTCGATAGTCTTTCTCATTCTTCTGATTTCGGCCCTTTTGCACTCAAGCACAGGCTAATCAAATCATAAAATATACTCACGAAGGAATGGCAAGGCAGATAGTTTCCATGGCTACATAGCTCAAGTCGAGACACGGCCGACTAGATGCCAGTTGCGCTCTGCACTACCGGCATAACGAATAGAATAAGAAGTGATATCACTGGCCTAGTACGCCTGGTCCGCCGCAGCGCAGCGCTGGCTCCGATCTGCGATGTAAGTTAGCATTGGCGCTTACGAGACTTTTAAAACCTTGCGACCTGTTTTACATTTTAAAACACCGCAAGATATCCTCATAGGCGCTAATAAGTTCGACATCCCCACTTACTTTACTGTGCCCAATTATAATTTAATAAGTCGTCTCCTGTAATAGTCCAGTTTCGACAATAAGCGAAGACAAAGAGCAAGTTCAAAATGCAATTAGTTTTGCCAGCTATCGGTAAATTTTAAAAAAGAACGGACAAATTAACCTCGCTATCAGAAAGGATATCTTCACATTGTTACACATCTTACATTCCCTTAACAGACTTGCAACACAGAAAAAAAAAAGCCGTACGAACGCAACTTTCAACTTTACCGTAGATCACTATACAATTCAATAATAACCATAAATTTCACTCCACAAACATCAAAATCAGTAAACTACCATCATTTCAGAAGAACTTAACATTAAACAGACATAGAAGGCATAGTTATGACCCCTTCATAGAGTAGGCTATTGCCTAAAACTGATCACGCCTCCTTAAGCATTGCGGTACATATATGTTTTTTAACTCGTTGCCTTTTTATTCTCAACAAGAGCATTTTTATTTACACCATACCGGACAAATACTTAGGCAAATTAGGAAATATATGTGGAACTGAATAGTCTTTCAATCGCCAGTTGGTTCTTGGGAGAAGTACTACTTCCTTCCCTTCTATCACAAATTTGTCAAATTTAACAATTAAATCTTCTGAAAAGTGAGCATCACAGATGTAAGACTTTTCAGCAAGTTCCCTATCCTTCCCTGTTATGGCCCCTTTGCACTTGATAAAACGTCCCTTATCTTTAGGAGGTTTGAAAAACCGTCTGACCTCTTTACAGTCCCCACAGCTAGATCTGCATCCTGGCACAATAGAGCAAGGCATCTTCACTACTCACACTAAGCACTCATGAAAATGTAAGGGCTAAACTGCTGTTTACTTACATTAAATAACAATAAAATTAACACACGAAGATAACGTCAACACACGACAAGAAATTAAATTCCATTTCAGTTAATGCTTCCTACAATAGCATTTCAGGTATTAATACTATGAAGTAATAGTGTAAGCACCTGCATATCAATAAACGTTTGCACAGAACACCACCAAAACACTCCGATCGATTAAATACTTAATATATCGCACATAAACACATAAACATATGTGGAAATCAACAATCTCAAATTGACTGTAGCGCTGCGTAGCGGCGAGTGCCAACCCGATCCGTATTCATTACATGCTGTTGAGGGAGAAGAGATCACACTTTATATTCTATTCGTTATGCTACCGGTATAGAAAATGAGGATCTTTACTTGAAATCCCGTTAGTTACTCAACTGCTCACACAGCACTGTCAAGCGAGTATAGCATAACCAAGACTTGACACTATCTACTAGATACTGTATTTGTCAAATACCACTCGCTCACACATTCATCACGAAATCTCAGAAACCACCCAACGGATTGGAATAAAATTTGGTATGCAGCTTCCTCAAGGGCCGCAAACGCCCACTAAGAAAGGATTTTTGGATATTCAGGTTGTAAAGGGGTGTTAAGGGGGTAGACCTGCATTTGATTGAATAGCAATATCTCCCGATTGGTTTCATTGGGGGATGTGATACTCGGCATATAAACTCATTAAAAATAAGAAGACGTGTCTGAGGGTTTTTCGATGTGGTGTATATTATGAGGTGAAAGGGGTGAAAAGTGGGGGTTGAAAGATTCCTAACGGAGCCTGCATCTCTTAAACGGCATAGGCGAGGAGTTTGAAACTCAGCGGAAGAAAATCAGCATAAAAATAAGTAAATAGGTGTTTGACCGTTTTTTCATAAATCCAATTTAAGGGGCCCATGGGGAGGGGTGAAATTCTGGGTAAAAATAGGAAAGAAAGTGTCCTAACCGATAGACTCACTCGCTCTTCAAACTCAGGGGGAAAACTGCTTAAAAATAAGTATATATGTGTTCGACAGTTTTTTTTTTGATAAATCAAAATTAAGGGGTTCATCGGGAGGGGTGAAATTCTGAAGAAAAAAAAATTGAAAGAAAATGTCCTGACTCACTCATCATCGCCCAGCCAAAAATATTGAAGTTGGAAACATGTCATTTTCGGGATATGTTCGTTGTTTGTCAAAACCATACACTAAGGGAGGATTTTTGAATATTCAGGTTCTAAAGGGGTCTTAAGGGGGTTAAACCTGCATTTCATTGAATAACAATATCTCACGAGTGGTCTCATTTGTGGATGTGATACTCGACATATAAACTAATCATTTAAAATAAGCAGACATGTGTCTAAGGGTTTTTCGATGTGGTGTATTATTATGAGGTGAAAGGGGTGAAAATTGGGGGTTGAAGGATTCCTAACGATGCGTGTAGGCATATCTCCTAAACGACATAGGCGAGAAATTTGAAACTCAGCGAAAAAAAATCAGCTTAAAAAGAAGTAAATCGGTGTTCCACCGTTTTTTCATAACTTAATTTAAGGAGCCAATGGTGTGGGGTGAAATTCGGGGGGGGGGGGGGGGGGGAGAGAAAGTGTCCTAACTGACTGACTAACTCACTCACTCATCAAACTCAGGGGGAAAAGACAGCTTAAAAAATAAATTAATAGGTGTTCAAGCGTTTTTTCATCAATCCAATTTAAGGGGCCCATGGGGAGGGGTGAGATTCTGGTAAAAATAATTGAACGAAAATGTCCTGTCTGACTCACTCACTCATCATGCCTAGCGAAAACTCTTAAAGTTAGAAACATGAAATTTTGGGCATATGCTCGCTGTATGTCGAAAACGTCAACTAATGAATGATTTTTGTTATTCGGGTTTTAAAGAGGTATTAAAGGGTTAAACGTGCATTTCATTGAATAACGATATCTCATGAGTTGTTTCTTTGGGATGTGATATTCGGTATATAAGATAATCATTAAAATAATCAGACATATGTCTAAGGGTTTATCGATGTGGTGCATATTATGGGGTGAAAATTGGGGGTTCAGGGATTCTTAACGGAGCGTGTATCTCTTAAACGACATAGGCGAGAAGTTTGAAATTCGGCGGGGGAAAACAGCTTAAAATATAAGTAAATAGGTGTTGGACCGTTTTTTCATAAATCCAATTTAAGGGGCCCTTGGAGAGGGGTGAAATTCTGGGGGGAAAAACAGGAAAGAAAGTGTCCTAACTCACTCACTCATCAATCTCCGGGGGGAAGAACAGTTCAAAAATAAGTAAATAGGTTTTAGACCGTTTATTTTTTCATAAATCCAATTTAAGGGGTTCATGAGAGGGGTGAAATTCTGAAAAATAATTGAAAGAAAATGTCCTGATTTACTCACTCATCATCCCCCAGCCAAAATTATTGAAGTTAGAAACATGACATTAAGGGGCTATGTTCGTTGTATGTCGAAAACGTCCACTAAGGAAGGAATTTTGGATATTCAGGTTCTAAAGGGGTGTTAAGGGGGTAGACTTGCATTTAATTGAATAACAATATCTCCCGATTGGTTTCCTTTGGGATGGGATACTAGGCATACAAACTCATCATTAAGAATAAGAAGACACATGTCTGAGGGTTTTTCGATGTGGTGTATATTATGAGGTGGATGTGTGAAAAGTGAGTGTTGAAGGATTCTTAACGGAGCAAGTACCTCTTAAAAGACAGAGGCAAAAAGTAAGAATCTCAGGGAGAAAAATCAGATTGAAAAAGTAGTAAATAGGTGTTCGATCATTTTTTCATAAATCCAATTTAAGGGGCTCATGGGGAGGGATGAAATTCTGGGGATAGAAGTCCACTAAGGAAGGATTTTTGGATATTCACTCATCATCCCCCCAGCAAACCTATTGCAGTTAGAAACTTGAAATTTTGGGGATATGTTCGTTGTATGTCGAAAAAGTTCCCTAAGGATGGATTTTTGGATATTCATGTTCTGAAGGGGTGTTAATGGGGTTAAACTTGCATTTCATTGAATAACAATATCTCACGAGTTGTTTCATTTGGGGATGTGATATTCGGCATATAAACTAAGCATTCAAAATAAGCTGACATATGTCTAAGGGTTTATCGATATGGTGTATATTATGAGGTGAAAGGGGAGAAAATTGGGGGTTGAAGGATTCTTAACGGAGCGTGTACTGTATCTCTTATTCAACATAGGCGATAAGTTTGAAATTCAGCGGAAAAGCAGCTTAAAAATAAGTAAATAGGTGTTCGACCATTTCTTCATAAATCCAATTTAAGGGGCCCATGGGGAGGTGTGAAATTCGGGGGGGAAAAAAACAGGAAAGAAAGTGTCCTAACTGATTGACTCACTTACTCACTCATCAAACTCAGGGGGAAAACTGCTTTAAATAAGTAAATATGTGTTCGACCGTTTTTTTTTCATAAATGCAATTTAAGGGGTTCATGGGGAGGGGTGAAATTCTCAAAAATAAATGAAAGAAAATGTCCTGACTGACTCACTCACTCATCATCGCCCAGCCAAAATTATTGAAGTTTGAAACATGAAATTTTGGGGATAAGTTCGTTGTATGTCGAAAACGTCCACTAAGGAAATAGTTTTGGATATTCAGGTTCTAAAGAGGTGTTAAGGGGGTAAACGTGCATTTCATTGAATAACAATATCTCATGAGTGGTTTCATTTGGGGATGTGATACTTGGCATATATACTAATATTAATAATAAGCTGACACATGCCTTATGGCTTTTCGATGTGGTGTATATTATGAGGTGAAAGGGATGAAAAGTGGGGGTTGAAAGATTCCTAACGGAGCGTGTATCTCTTAAACGACATAGGCGAGGAGTTTGATTTTCTCCGAGTTTCAATCAGCTTAAAAATAAATAAATGAATAAATAATTAAAATAAGTAGGTGTTCGACCGTTTTTTTTTTTTTTTTTCATAAATACAATGGAAGGGGCCTATGGGGAGGGGTGAAATTCAGGAAGAAAAACGACCACTAAGGAAGGATTTTTGGATGTTCACTCTCATCAACCAATCAAAACTATTAAAGTTAGAAGAAGGGGATATGTTTGTTGTGTGTCGAAAAAGTCTACTAAGGAGGGAATTTTGGATATTCAGGTTCTAAAGGGGTGTTAACGGGGTTAAACCTGCATGTCATTGAATAACAATATCTCACGAGTGGTCTCATTTGTGGATGTGATACTCGACATATAAACTAATCATTTAAAATAAGCAGACATGTGTCTAAGGGTTTTTCGATGTGGTGTATTATTATGAGGTGAAAGGGGTGAAAATTGGGGGTTGAAGGATTCCTAACGATGCGTGTAGGCATATCTCCTAAACAACATAGGCGAGAAATTTGAAACTCAGCGAAAAAAAAATCAGCTTAAAAATAAGTAAATCGGCGTTCCACCGTTTTTTCATAACTTAATTTAAGGAGCCAATGGGGGTGGGGTGAAATTCGGGGGGGGGGAGGAGAGAAAGTGTCCTAACTGACTGACTAACTCACTCAATCATCAAACTCAGGGGGAAAAGACAGCTTAAAAAATAAATTAATAGGTGTTCAAGCGTTTTTTCATCAATCCAATTTAAGGGGCCCATGGGGAGGGGTGAGATTCTGGTAAAAATAATTGAACGAAAATGTCCTGTCTGACTCACTCACTCATCATGCCTAGCGAAAACTCTTAAAGTTAGAAACATGAAATTTTGGGCATATGCTCGCTGTATGTCGAAAACGTCAACTAATGAATGATTTTTGTTATTCGGGTTTTAAAGAGGTATTAAAGGGTTAAACGTGCATTTCATTGAATAACGATATCTCATGAGTTGTTTCTTTGTGATGTGATATTCGGTATATAAGCTAATCATTAAAATAATCAGACATATGTCTAAGGGTTTATCGATGTGGTGCATATTATGAGGTGAGAGGGGTGAAAATTGGGGGTTCAGGGATTCTTAACGGAGCGTGTATCTCTTAAACGACATAGGCTAGAAGTTTGAAATTCGGCGGGGGAAAACAGCTTAAAATATAAGTAAATAGGTGTTGGACCGTTTTTTCATAAATCCAATTTAAGGGGCCCTTGGAGAGGGGTGAAATTCTGGGGGGAAAAACAGGAAAGAAAGTGTCCTAACTCACTCACTCATCAATCTCCGGGGGGAAGAACAGTTCAAAAATAAGTAAATAGGTTTTAGACCGTTTATTTTTTCATAAATCCAATTTAAGGGGTTCATGAGAGGGGTGAAATTCTGAAAAATAATTGAAAGAAAATGTCCTGATTTACTCACTCATCATCCCCCAGCCAAAATTATTGAAGTTAGAAACATGACATTAAGGGGCTATGTTCGTTGTATGTCGAAAACGTCCACTAAGGAAGGAATTTTGGATATTCAGGTTCTAAAGGGGTGTTAAGGGGGTAGACTTGCATTTAATTGAATAACAATATCTCCCGATTGGTTTCCTTTGGGATGGGATACTAGGCATACAAACTCATCATTAAGAATAAGAAGACACATGTCTGAGGGTTTTTCGATGTGGTGTATATTATGAGGTGGATGTGTGAAAAGTGAGTGTTGAAGGATTCTTAACGGAGCAAGTACCTCTTAAAAGACAGAGGCAAAAAGTAAGAATCTCAGGGAGAAAAATCAGATTGAAAAAGTAGTAAATAGGTGTTCGATCATTTTTTCATAAATCCAATTTAAGGGGCTCATGGGGAGGGATGAAATTCTGGGGATAGAAGTCCACTAAGGAAGGATTTTTGGATATTCACTCATCATCCCCCCAGCAAACCTATTGCAGTTAGAAACTTGAAATTTTGGGGATATGTTCGTTGTATGTCGAAAAAGTTCCCTAAGGATGGATTTTTGGATATTCATGTTCTGAAGGGGTGTTAATGGGGTTAAACTTGCATTTCATTGAATAACAATATCTCACGAGTTGTTTCATTTGGGGATGTGATATTCGGCATATAAACTAAGCATTCAAAATAAGCTGACATATGTCTAAGGGTTTATCGATATGGTGTATATTATGAGGTGAAAGGGGAGAAAATTGGGGGTTGAAGGATTCTTAACGGAGCGTGTACTGTATCTCTTATTCAACATAGGCGATAAGTTTGAAATTCAGCGGAAAAGCAGCTTAAAAATAAGTAAATAGGTGTTCGACCATTTCTTCATAAATCCAATTTAAGGGGCCCATGGGGAGGTGTGAAATTCGGGGGGGAAAAAAACAGGAAAGAAAGTGTCCTAACTGATTGACTCACTTACTCACTCATCAAACTCAGGGGGAAAACTGCTTTAAATAAGTAAATATGTGTTCGACCGTTTTTTTTTTCATAAATGCAATTTAAGGGGTTCATGGGGAGGGGTGAAATTCTCAAAAATAAATGAAAGAAAATGTCCTGACTGACTCACTCACTCATCATCGCCCAGCCAAAATTATTGAAGTTTGAAACATGAAATTTTGGGGATAAGTTCGTTGTATGTCGAAAACGTCCACTAAGGAAATAGTTTTGGATATTCAGGTTCTAAAGAGGTGTTAAGGGGGTAAACGTGCATTTCATTGAATAACAATATCTCATGAGTGGTTTCATTTGGGGATGTGATACTTGGCATATATACTAATATTAATAATAAGCTGACACATGCCTTATGGCTTTTCGATGTGGTGTATATTATGAGGTGAAAGGGATGAAAAGTGGGGGTTGAAAGATTCCTAACGGAGAGTGTATCTCTTAAACGACATAGGCGAGGAGTTTGATTTTCTCCGAGTTTCAATCAGCTTAAAAATAAATAAATGAATAAATAATTAAAATAAGTAGGTGTTCGACCGTTTTTTGTTTTTTTTTTCATAAATACAATGGAAGGGGCCTATGGGGAGGGGTGAAATTCAGGAAGAAAAACGTCCACTAAGGAAGGATTTTTGGATGTTCACTCTCATCAACCAATCAAAACTATTAAAGTTAGAAGAAGGGGATATGTTTGTTGTGTGTCGAAAAAGTCTACTAAGGAGGGAATTTTGGATATTCAGGTTCTAAAGGGGTGTTAACGGGGTTAAACCTGCATGTCATTGAATAACAATATCTCACGAGTGGTCTCATTTGTGGATGTGATACTCGACATATAAACTAATCATTTAAAATAAGCAGACATGTGTCTAAGGGTTTTTCGATGTGGTGTATTATTATGAGGTGAAAGGGGTGAAAATTGGGGGTTGAAGGATTCCTAACGATGCGTGTAGGCATATCTCCTAAACAACATAGGCGAGAAATTTGAAACTCAGCGAAAAAAAATCAGCTTAAAAATAAGTAAATCGGCGTTCCACCGTTTTTTCATAACTTAATTTAAGGAGCCAATGGGGTGGGGTGAAATTCGGGGGGGGGAGGAGAGAAAGTGTCCTAACTGACTGACTAACTCACTCAATCATCAAACTCAGGGGGAAAAGACAGCTTAAAAAATAAATTAATAGGTGTTCAAGCGTTTTTTCATCAATCCAATTTAAGGGGCCCATGGGGAGGGGTGAGATTCTGGTAAAAATAATTGAACGAAAATGTCCTGTCTGACTCACTCACTCATCATGCCTAGCGAAAACTCTTAAAGTTAGAAACATGAAATTTTGGGCATATGCTCGCTGTATGTCGAAAACGTCAACTAATGAATGATTTTTGTTATTCGGGTTTTAAAGAGGTATTAAAGGGTTAAACGTGCATTTCATTGAATAACGATATCTCATGAGTTGTTTCTTTGGGATGTGATATTCGGTATATAAGCTAATCATTAAAATAATCAGACATATGTCTAAGGGTTTATCGATGTGGTGCATATTATGAGGTGAAAGGGGTGAAAATTGGGGGTTCAGGGATTCTTAACGGAGCGTGTATCTCTTAAACGACATAGGCTAGAAGTTTGAAATTCGGCGGGGGAAAACAGCTTAAAATATAAGTAAATAGGTGTTGGACCGTTTTTTCATAAATCCAATTTAAGGGGCCCTTGGAGAGGGGTGAAATTCTGGGGGGAAAAACAGGAAAGAAAGTGTCCTAACTCACTCACTCATCAAACTCCGGGGGGAAGAACAGCTCAAAAATAAGTAAATAGGTTTTAGACCGTTTATTTTTTCATAAATCCAATTTAAGGGGTTCATGAGAGGGGTGAAATTCTGAAAAATAATTGAAAGAAAATGTCCTGACTTACTCACTCATCATCCCCCAGCCAAAATTATTGAAGTTAGAAACATGACATTAAGGGGCTATGTTCGTTGTATGTCGAAAACGTCCACTAAGGAAGGAATTTTGGATATTCAGATTCTAAAGGGGTGTTAAGGGGGTAGACTTGCATTTAATTGAATAACAATATCTCCCGATTGGTTTCCTTTGGGATGGGATACTAGGCATACAAACTCATCATTAAGAATAAGAAGACACATGTCTGAGGGTTTTTCGATGTGGTGTATATTATGAGGTGGATGTGTGAAAAGTGAGTGTTGAAGGATTCTTAACGGAGCAAGTACCTCTTAAAAGACAGAGGCAAAAAGTAAGAATCTCAGGGAGAAAAATCAGATTGAAAAAGTAGTAAATAAGTGTTCGATCATTTTTTCATAAATCCAATTTAAGGGCTCATGGGGAGGGATGAAATTCTGGGGATAGAAGTCCACTAAGGAAGGATTTTTGGATATTCACTCATCATCCCCCAGCAAACCTATTGCAGTTAGAAACTTGAAATTAAGGGGATATGTTCGTTGTATGTCGAAAAAGTTCCCTAAGGATGGATTTTTGGATATTCATGTTCTGAAGGGGTGTTAAGGGGGTTAAACTTGCATTTCATTGAATAACAATATCTCACGAGTTGTTTTATTTGGGGATGTGATATTCGGCATATAAACTAAGCATTCAAAATAAGCTGACATATGTCTAAGGGTTTATCGATATGGTGGTATATATTATGAGGTGAAAGGGGAGAAAATTGGGGGTTGAAGGATTCTTAATGGAGCGTGTACTGTATCTCTTATTCAACATAGGCGATAAGTTTGAAATTCAGCGGAAAAGCAGCTTAAAAATAAGTAAATAGGTGTTAGACCATTTCTTCATAAATCCAATTTAAGGGGCCCATGGGGAGGAGTGAAATTCGGGGGAAAAAACAGGAAAAAAGTGTCCTAACTGATTGACTCTCTTACTCACTCATCAAACTCAGGGGGAAAACTGCTTTAAATAAGTAAATATGTGTACGACCGTTTTTTTTTTTCATAAATCCAATTTAAGGGATTCATGGGGAGGGGTGAAATTCTCAAAAATAAATGAAAGAAAATGTCCTGACTGACTCACTCACTCATCATCGCCCAGCCAAAATTATTGAAGTTTGAAACATGCAATTTTGGGGATAAGTTCTTTGTATGTCGAAAACGTCCACTAAGGAATGAGTTTTGGATATTCAGGTTATAAAGAGGTGTTAAGGGGGTAAACGTGCATTTCATTGAATAACAATATCTCATGAGTGGTTTCATTTGGGGATATGATACTTGGCATATATACTAATCATTAATAATAAGCTGACACATGCCTAATGGCTTTTCGATGTGGTGTATATTATGAGGTGAAAGGGATGAAAAGTGGGAGTTGAAAGATTCCTAACGGAGCGTGTATCTCTTAAACGACATAGGCGAGGAGTTTGATTTTCTCCGAGTTTCAATCAGCTTAAAAATAAACAAATGAATAAATAATTAAAATAAGTAGGTGTTCGACCGTTTTTTTTTTTTTTCATAAATACAATTGAAGGGGCCTATGGGGAGGGGTGAAATTCAGGAAGAAAAACGTCCACTAAGGAAGGATTTTTGGATGTTCACTTTCATCAACCAATCAAAACTATTAAAGTTAGAAGAAGGGGATATGTTTGTTGTGTGTCGAAAAAGTCTACTAAGGAGGGATTTTTGGATATTCAGGTTCTAAAGGGGTGTTAACGGGGTTAAACCTGCATGTCATTGAATAACAATATGACACGACTATGACGCGAGCGAAGCGAGGCTAAAAATGAGATGGTGTGTATCTGCGTATTACTCAATCACGCAAGAACCATTGGTCCGACTTACATAAATTTTACATGGAAGTAGCTGATTTACCTGGTTAACATATAGGCTACTTTTGATTTTAATACTTTGCACTATTTAAAGATGGCGACCATTTTAGTGACGTCACTACACCCTTTGGTTTCAAACTTTCATATTTCCATTTCAAATCAAAAGTGAACGCTAAGAAATAGCAAACTTTTGATGGCATATATGAGGTTTATAATTACATTTTCTATTCGAAAGGTATCTCCAACGGTTAGCGAGTAAAACCTAAATTTGTGCTATAAAACACGGTCAACGCCGAACGGTGTAGTTGGACAAAATGTTCCATCCTTAATCTCCCTCTGCGCAGCACCTTGCCTATCCCCTGTTTTAACTGTCACCTTCACATTGTAATTTATTTATGACGCGTAGCGAAGCACGGGTACTTCAGCTAGTTATCAATAAATGATAAAAATGGTCCGGTTAGCTCAAACAATGCCAGCGTTTCGCCCCAGTGTGCCGTTGGGCTCGTCAGTATGTGCTAGCCACGCGTATTGGTAGGTGTGTCTATACCAACTGACGAGCCCAACGGCACACTGGGGCGAAACGCTGGCATTGTTTGAGCTAACCGGACCATTTTTATCATTTATTGATAATTCATCCGCTCAAATGGAAACTACATCATATTCCCTTCGGGAATATTCAAAACCTTAATTAGAAATTTAATGACATATAAAACAATGAAAAATGCTGTTATGAGCCAAAAGTCCATTTATTTTATACAATTCCCTTAAAATTGCAAACATTTTACTCTGATATCTCTAGTTTTTGAGCCTTTGGGATTGGCGACCCCATCGTAATAATAGCCTAAAATGGAAATGGCACTTCAAATGATTCGGAGAAGGTTAGGGCGTACCCTGCAGGCGACGCTCAGTTCTTTTGGTACTGGGGGAACTGTGAGAAATGGGCGACCAGTAACCCAAATGAAAGTGGGAATCATGAATGTCATGACCCTGACAGGCAAGGTGGAGGAGGTGGTAGACTTCATGGAGAGGGAGGATGTTGGATTGATGGGGCTGAGTGAAGTGAAATGGAAAGGTAAAGGAAGGAAGAAATTGAGGAAAGGATATACATTATACTGGAGTGGTGGCCAAGAGGAAAAAAAATGGCGTGGGACTGATAACCTCGAAACAACTGGAGGAGTATGTTGAAGTGGTCGAGTGTGTGAGTGACAGAATAATGAAAATAAGAATGAAGATGAAAAATGACGTGATGGACTTCATACAAGTGTATGCACCACAGACTGGAAACAGAGAAGAAGATATTGAAGTATTCCTGGAGGATGTAGAAAGAGTAATTTCAGATGTAGAAGTGGTGATCATGGGAGATATGAATGCACAAGTCGGAAACGAGAGACAAGGAAAGGAAGAAGTCATTGGACCATATGGATATGGGAAAAAGGACCGGGAAGGAGAGGAACTTGTAAATTTTTGTGAAAGGAATGGACTGATAGTGGGTAATTCATGGTTTCGGAAGAAAAACAGCAGGAAAATTACGAGATATGGTTGGGGCGATAGAAGAACAAAATCAGTAATTGACTACTTTCTGGTGGAAAGGACTAATCGCAGAAAGCTGATAGATGTGACAGCTTTACCAGGAGAAGCATTTGATGGGGACCGTGGAGCTGTGGTGGCAAAATTTAGATGGGAAAAATTGGAAAACCTAAAGGAGATCAGAGAAAGTAAAATAAAAGTATGGAAATTGAAAGACAAAACTGTACAGGAAGATTTTTAGGAGAGATTGAAGCAACAAATCCCAGTTACTGAAGTGGAAAACATAGAAGAGGAATGGTCCCACTTTAAAAGGCATTTGTTGGTGCAGCAGAGAGTGCTTGTGGTAGGACGTCAACAAGATTGAAAGATAAGGAGACACCGTGGTGGAATGAGGAAGTGAGGAAAGCAGTGAAAGAAAAGAAGTCTGCATGGAAAGAATGGAACCGAGATCAAACAGAAGAAAGCAAAAGGAAGTATCACGACAGCAAACGGAGGTGTAAGAAAGTGGTAGGAGAAGAAAAGAAGAAAAGTTGGGAAGAATTTACACGAAGAATGGAAACAGATGTAAGTGGCAGTAAAAGGATGCTGTATGGGCTTCTAAGAAGTAAGAGGAAAGAAAGAGTTACCACAAAGCTGGTGAAAAAGGAAGATGGAGAGTTGTTAACACACCCAGAAGAGATGAAGGGACGATGGAAGGAGTATTTCGATAAGCTATTGAATGTGAGCAATTGTACTGGTGAGATGGAAGTGACACAACCTGGCGACTCTGTAACAGAAGATGATATAACAATGCTGGAGGTGGAATTAGCAGTACAGAAAATGAAGATGGGAAAAGCAACAGGGGTGGATGAAATCAGTGTAGAAATGATAAAGGCTGCTGGACCTGTTGGTATGCAATGGTTGTATCGACTGCTAAAGTGTGTGTGGAAACGGAAATGTGTACCAGAAGACTGGGAGAAAGGGCTAATAATACCAGTGTATAAGAAGGGGGACAAGAAGGTGTGTGATAACTATAGAGGGATCACCCTCTTATCACAGATAGTAAAAATACTGGAAAGAATATTAGAAAGAAGAATGAGAAGAAAGGTGGAAGGAGAGTTGCAAGAGGAACAGTATGGCTTAAGGAGTGGAAGATCCACAGTGGACCCAATCTTTAGCTTGAGGCAGGTGATGGAAAAGAACTGGGAATATGGAGAGATTTGATCATGACTTTCATAGATCTAGAAAAGGCATATGATAGTGTCCCCAGAGAGAAGGTATGGGAAACCATGGTTAAGAAGAGACTGGGAAGAGAAATGTTGGAAATGGTGCAAGCAATGTACAACAACTGTGTTAGCAGGGTACTGACCCCAGTTGGAAAGACAGATTGGTTTAGGAACAAGACTGGACTAAGACAGGGGAGTATGCTGTCACCTCTCTTGTTCATAATGGTGATGGATGAAATTGTAAAGGAAACAAAGGAAGCATATGGACATAAAGAAATGAAGTTACTGTTATTTGCAGATGATATTATGGTCTGGGGAAGGAACACCGAAGAAGTGCAAAAACAACTAGATGCACTAAACGAAAATATTCAGAAGTACGGCCTGAAAATCAGTATAGAGAAAAGCAAGACCATGGTGATGACAAGAGGGGAAAGACAAGGAAAGGGCACTGTGAAAATTGGAAGTCAGAGTTTGGAAATTGTGGACACGTTCAAATACCTAGGAAGTGAATTGATGCAAACTGGTAGGTTGGACATGGAGATTGGCAGGAGAGTACAGCAGAGCAATGCATTCTATCAAAGTGTAAGAAAACTTGTTTGGGATAAGGAAGTACCAAGGAAAAGCAAGGAGGTAATGTATAAAGTGTATTATGTTCCCATATTAACTTATGCAGCTGAGACTTGGACCCTGACGAGCAGGCAAGAGAGTAGAATCCAAGCCAGTGAAATGAAATTCCTAAGAAGTATGATAGGAAAGACAAGGAAAGACAGAGTGAGGAATGAAGATGTTAGGAAGGAAGTTGGGATGGGAAAACTAAATGAGAGAATTGAGAAGAATAAACTAAGGTGGTTTGGACATGTAAAGAGAATGGAGGAAAATAGAATACCAAGACAGATGCTGGAGGCAAAGTGCAAGGGTAAGAGAGCAAGAGGAAGACCTAGAACAAGGTGGATTGATTCAGTGAAGAACAGCATAAGAAAAAGAAATCTGGACTGGGACAAGATCGTGGAAGAAGAATGGTGGAAGGAAAGAGGAAAGTGGAGAAGTGCCATAAATAGCCCGACCCGGCAGGAGCTGGATAAGGGGAAATGATGATGATGATGATCTCTAGTTTTTGAATATAATTCAAGAATAAAATAGTATAGTTTAGTAAAGATAAAGTTTATTTAATGAAGCTACCGGAAGTTAAGAAAGTAAATAACTTGTTAAGAAATTTAATTTAAAACTGGAAATATCCCTCTTGAGAAGGTGAGGCACACGGCCATGGGTGGTTGCTCCAGACTCAGTAAGCAAATGGGTTCGAACCCTACCGTTGGCCATCCTTGAAAAGGTATTCCACGATCTCCCATTTTCAGATCAACTCAAATACCAGGACCAAACCTGGCTTTAAGAACCATCCGCCACATAAATTAATCGCATCCCATCCCCATCTCGTACAAACGGGAATAATAAGAGGCATACATGAATGCCCATCAAAACTTAAAAAAAAAAGGTAAAGTACACCCAGGAAGTACTTCAAGTGCATATAAAATGCAATAAAAACCTCTAAAAGATGCCTTATCCCACAAAATTAGAGAAAAATACCCCAACATATACAGTTCACGCCACGGTTTTTAACCGGTGGGTCTTGATTGCGCAGTCCTACAGAGGGCAGGTGGTTAACCTCAGGCATGTGCAATTGATTCGCGAGTTGCTTTCCGTGCAACTGAAAACTCATATCAATTGCACATGCCTGAGGCACATCGTCTGTGAAACCAGGACTGACCGGCCAAAAACCATAGCATAAACTGTACTGTATGCTTAGTTCAGCACCTCTTACTTGGAAACACATTTATATAAAACTCATTTTGAATTGGGTTTACTAAATAAGAGATTCAAAGTCATCAAAATCCTAGACTTACTCATTATCAACACATATTGTACTCAATTTAGATCTATCTATCTATCGTATGGCTTTTAGTGCCGGGAGTGTCCGAGGACATGTTCGGCTCGCCTGAGTCTGTAGCTGCTTCCTGCGGACACCCTAAAGGGTGAGCTACAAGTTCCGTTCAATTTCAAGTAGTTCCAACTTTCGCCATCAGATATCAATGATACCTAGTGGTGAACGTTGGAACTTACTCAATTTAGAAACCCATTCTCATGAGAAACACTTTTATACAATATGAGTACTCGCACACAAAAATCTGGTCCAGGCATTACATCTAACTCCCACACAACACAAGTTCAGTGACCTATAGCATCTTCGCCCAGAACTGCACAAGAAAAATACAAGTGATTTTGCAATGTTAAAAGTTAAGTGAGTATGTTTGAATCTAATTCAATAATTTCAAAATTGCACTTGTTAAAACACAGAAAATTATTCTTTTTTTTTTCTATTCATGTTAAAACCCCTAAACAGCACAATTATTTCCTATCTGGAATTATATTTACTTAGAGACCAAAACCATTATTATTAACATTAGGGCCTATATCAACCTTTCCTAATCTCATATCTTCAACAAAGGCACCTTATGCAAAACAATGCTTTACATTCACTCAGCACAACAGAATTGATGAGCCCGTGCACTGGGGGGACAACTGGATTATACAGGGTCCGGCAAAAAAACCTCCCCGGTTTGAGCAAGCCACCGCGTGAGTTGTAGTGGGGGTAGAGATGTGGAGGGGGTATTGTTCCGTAGCGGCGTACGTGCCATTTTCAGTGTTCGCCATGGCTTGGCTCGGTGAGCATCGGGCGTTTGTTGTGGAGGAGTTTATTAAAAATGGCGGTTCTGTGATTTCTACTCAACGAGCATTTCGGATTCGATTCGAACTTGGCCGACGTGATAGTGTTCCTGACGCGAAAACGATTAGACTGTGGGTGTCAAACTTTAGGCAAACAGGGTCAGCACTAAAAAGAAAGCCAACTGGCCGACCTCGTACTGCAATAACACCGGAGAATGTGGCGCGAGTGAGAACATCCATCCAACAGTCTCCAAAGCGTTCAGCGGTTAAACATGCAGCTGCCCTGGGATTGTCAGAAAGGAGTGTAAGGAGAATTCTGCATAAAGAACTTCATCTGCATCCCTACAAAATAATGGTTGCCCAAAAGTTGTTTGAAGCAGATTATGAAACTCGCAGGGCTGCATGTGATGACATTTTGCAGAACATTCCCCCAGATGCTGTCTTCATTTCTTCTGATGAAGCCCACTTCCACTTGTGTGGAACTGTTAACAAACAGAATTTCCGCTACTGGGCTGCAGAAAATCCTATGGAACTCCACCAACAACCACTACACAGCCCAAAAGTCACAGTTTGGTGCGCCGTTGCGGAATTTGGTATGTGGGGACCGTACTTTTTTGAAGAAGATGGACAAACAGTAACGGTCAATGCCGATCGCTATTGTCACATGATAGAGACATTTCTCCGACCCAAGATCAACCAGTTTGTTTTAGACCATGAGGAAGAAGAAGTTTGGTTCCAACAGGACGGAGCCACAGCTCACACTGCTCGGCGGTCCATGGGAATGTTAAGAGAGTTGTTCCCTGGACGTCTTGTTTCTTCAAGAGGAGACATTTCCTGGCCCCCAAGGTCGCCCGACTTATCACCTTGTGATTTCTTTCTGTGGGGCTACCTAAAGGCTGAAGTGTACAAACATCGCCCCAGAACTCTGCAAGAACTAAAAGATGCCATTAGGCAGGAAGTGGCAGCCATTCCAAGGGAAGTTACACGAAGAACTATGGACAACTTCAGGGAAAGACTTCGTGAATGTCTTAATAATGGGGGACATCATTTATCGGACATAATTTTCAAAACCAAATAAAGTGTACTAAGTGATGTCAAATGGCATCATATAGGCTATTCACAAATATAAGTAATTGTTCTGTATGTTTCTTATTCTTTTTGCAAATGCCTATTGAAATCAGGGAGTTTTTTTTGCCGGACCCTGTATATGAACCTCAACGGCAGTTTAACATACTAAATATGCTGTAAAACATGGCTGCCATTGTTAAATGAGCAATAAACAAGACCACAAATTTATGTAATTTAGCTCGTAAATCCGGTGCAGTCGGTGCCAAAGTGACCACCACTATTAATTACAATTGATAACCCTGTCCCCCCAGAAGATGAAATAAGGTACGAAAATCATCCATTATTGAAATTAAATCGAAAAAGAAAAGATTGATACTTCATTTAGAATAAAATTAATGAACATACTAGATATTTTGGAGATTTTAACATGGCAGTTTTAAAAACGAAGTTAATGCAATTGAGATCTTCTCAGCGGGTAGCTTAACATGTAGTTCTTCAATGTGTCTCTGATACGAGAAGCATCGAGATCATCAAAGTCTCTAGCGACTGTACAATGTGGCTGAGGAAACTGGACTTCAGCTTGCTGTATCGTTTCTACCCAGCTTTGTTGAAATGTATTCTTCCTCGTTTCTATCATGTTGTGTAGAATAAAGCAGGCACAGAAGTGTACTGCACATCTAGCTTCTTTGACAAACACCTAAACCTTGCCTTCAGTCTCCCAAAAGCATTTTCCACCACTACCACCCTACCCCGACTCAGGTACACATTGAAGGACTCTTCTTCAGGGTCTATATTCCCCTTGTAACCCTTCATCAGCCATGGCAGCAGTGGATTGGCTGGATCTCGTAGCAACACGTATGGGATGTCAGTCTCTTCGATTGTACTGCTTATGTTTGGCAACATTGTGTCACTTTTCATTGTGGTGATGGATGACATAATGACGCGAGTGGCACAAGTAATTGGGGAAGGAAAGATGAAAGCAATGGTGTTTGCACATGATTTGGGAAAACAAAGAGGAGGAGGTACAGGAACAGTTGGACGTGTGGGAAGGAATAATACAAGGATATGGAAAGAAATTTAGCATAAATAAGACTGAGATGGTGATCACAACAAGGAAGAAGGAAAGAACCACAACGGGAATAACAATTGGTGGAGAACAGCTGAAGAAAGTGGAGAGTTTCAACTATCTGGGAAGCCTGATACAAGATAATGGAAGAAACGATAGAGAAATAAATGACAGAAGCATTCCGGAGGAGTGTGAGAAGCATGTTATGGAGCAAGGATGTCCCTCGGAACAGCGAAAAGATCATATATCGGACGTACTATGTCCCTATCCTGACGTATGCCTCGGAGACCTGGGTTATGAAAGGAAGGGAGAAGAGCAAAATACAGGCCAGTGAGATGAGGTTCTTGAGAGGCAGTATTGGAGCTACAAAGATGGACAGAATAAGAAATGAGAGGACCAGAGAATTAAGAAAGGAGGAACCATTACAGGGTGGTATTGGCAACTCAAACTAACACTTGGGGCGCTACGGTCGGTCTGGATAAGTAGGGTAAAAATACTCAATAACATACGTTTGATATGGAACACTTTTTATTTTTCGGTTATAATCAGTAAATGTGGTCCCTAAAATAATGGCAGTGGTATTTTTGATTGTATATATGTATAACTGTGCGATACACGTGATCTAATTTGTGTGTTCCACTGGATTTTATGTGTCAATTGCATATTCTCAAGCATCAGTTGTCTGCTGGTATTTGTTTTTGAGCAGTTCGAGTCATGGCGTTGTTAATTTTAAAAGCTATATTTGAGTTTGCTCTCTGTACCATAGACTCTAGAAATTATTTGCTGCTTGTTAGGGCGAAGGGATGAGTTTAACTTGTATTAAAGCTCGGGGGACACAGGAATTGTTTGATATGGATGGTTAGCTGGTGGGTTTGGTGTTGAATATCGGACTGGTAGCAGGTTCTCGCAGAGTAGATATTTACCCTGCGAAGTCAAATTAGGCCTATATGACTCGTAGTGGAGGCTTGGATATCGCAGAGCGAGGTGATGGCGGTTGGTAGGGTTATTGGAAATGAACTAGCGAGCGGGGAAGGATACCTGACTGATGAAGCTTGGCTGTCGTCGGCTGGTGTAAGCTTGGCTGTCTAGGTTCGGCTTGGCTCGGCGTAACAGTGAACAACCCGTTCCTGTTGACCGTATTTATTTGGTATAGTCACCTTTCGGCTATTGCTATTTACATCTTTTGGAACGTGATGAAAACTTATATCCGCAGCCCTCTTATGCATCGACTTACAGCCGTAAACTGAGCAATATACTTTGCTTTTACTCATTTTACACTCCATCAACGAGTAAAACTTATTACTTATGTATAAAGACACGAAGAATTTACCTCGATCTGCTTATGAATACAAGAAACCATATACAAACAGTCACCACGTGACAAATGTACCCTACTTGGTAAGTTTCTCATTTTTACCGCTAGATGTCATATCAGATAGCTGGAGTTGCCAATAGAGAAATCTAGACTTAGATGGTATGGACATGTAAAACGAATGGAGGAGAAGAGGATACCCAGGAGGATACACGAGACGAAGTGGGAAGGAAAGAGACCGAGAGACAGGTGGCTGAAGGGGGGTGGAAGAAGAGAGGAGAAGACTGGACAAGGGTGGAGGCTGAGAGATGGTGGGAAGACGTTGGAGAGGCTTGTGTTCCAAACAGACCCAGCCAGTGGCTGGAAACTGTCCATGATGATGATGATGTGTCACAAAACCTGTAGAGGTTCGAATCCTAGGACTGAGGCATCATGAATACTCCCAACATGTCGGCAGGTTGCATATCTGAATCTGTGAAGGCAAAATGTATTGTTTAGCATTCAAATCCATGAAATTAATAATATTCATTATTGAAACAGGTAACAAGCCAAGAACATACCTGTGCATATAGTCCACAACCGCCCTGACGTTGTATGATGGCCAGCCTTTGTGGTTGACAAAATCCCTGTACCCAAATTAGGAGGTAAAATGGGAATGTGGGTCCCATCTATAGCACCAATTACATTTGGTATGCCACAAATACTTTCAAACCCATCTGCAATTCCCATTGCTTCTACTTCGTTTCGTAGACTTTTTATTTATTTATTTATTTATTTACATAGGTCCCAATGAGCCTGAGCTCGTGTTAGGGACAATCAAGTAACATAGTTACAGCATGGCATATATATAATTTTTGTAACATTATTGTTTAGTTTAATAGTAACTTAGATTGCTAGTGACTAACTTTACAGAGATAATACGGTATGATACATTGCATTGCTTAAGGCTGTTGTACATTGGCTATTCATTTCTTAATAGGAAGTCTTTTGTTTTCCTCTTAAATGTTTTTATAGAGAAACTTTCCCTTATGCCTAATGGTAGCGAGTTGTATTCTTTTATTATAGAGGACATAATTCCTTTAGTTCCAAATTTAATGGATTGGGAATGGCTGGTGAATATTTGATTTACTCCTCTTGTTGCATAGTGATGAATGTCATTTGCATGGGTAAAATGGATGTGTGTGTGTGTATCAATTTGTTTTCTAATTTGTATACAAATACTGTTGCTGACATAGCTATTTGTTTTTGCAGTGGCATAATTTTAGTTCCTGAGTATAATTCATTTGAGGGTGTGAGCCAAGGTAATCCAAAGATAGATTTTATAGCACGTTTCTGGAGTATCTCAAGTTCTTTTATCAGCTCCTTCTTACAATATCCCCATATGAAATTCATGTACATTAGATGTGAATGTATCAGAGCAAAGTATATATTTTTCAATTGTTGGCTAGTAAGACAGCTATATCTTAATCTGAAAATAATACCAATTAAAGGGCTGATTTTATGTTTTACATTTTCTACATGATTTTCCCAGGTTAGTGTACTATCTAGTGTGATACCTAAGTATGTTGCCGATTTAACCCTTTCTATTTCTTTGTTGGCTATGTTGACTATGTTTGTGGTCTCAATCTTGTATGATGGTTTATGGAAGAACAAATATTTTGTTTTAGTGATATTGATAACCATTTTGTGTGCTCTCAACCAATCCACCAGCTTATTGAGATCATAATTAATATTTAGCATAATTTCCTGTTCAGATGTTCCCAGATAGAGTATAAAAATATCATCTGCAAATAGTTTAAGCTTGCCTTTCAATTCTAATAATACTATATCATTAATATAGGCCAAGAAAAGAATTGGTCCTAAGACAGAACCTTGAGGTACTCCTGTGTCAATTCTCATTTGAGATCCTTTTACATTACCGATTGCAACATATTGTTTTCTGTTAGTGAGGTAGTTCTTGAACCAATCATGTGCCACTCCTCTGATGCCTGCAAATTCTAGTTTATTAAGGAGAATCTTATTGTTAACCAGATCGAAGGCTTTTTGAAGGTCAATTAGTACACCAGCAGCTAGTTTGTTTTCATCTAATGCCTTTTCTACATCAGTTACTACTTCAAATATAGCACTATCAGCTCCTCTATTTGGAATAAACCCATATTGGCAGTTTGCAAAGTAATCATTTTTCATGAAGAAATTCATAAGTCTTCGTTTAACAACGCTTTCTAGAACCTTGCTGATGGCAGATATAATATTAATGGGTCTGTAATTTGATGGGTGGGTTTTGTCCCCTTTTTTGTAGATCGGGACCACCCTAGAGACTTTACAGGCATCGGGGAATATACCAGTCATCAGTGAAAGATTTATTATTTTGACAAGATATGGTGTAAGGCCCTCAAGACACAATTGTAGCATGACATTAGTAGTGTTGTCCTCACTTATATTGTTTTTGTGTTTTAGGGAGTTTATAATTGATTGTATTTCATTAGCATCAGTAGGTAACATAAAGATTGTCTTAGTGCTAGTAGTATTTTTATAGCTTGTAATGCCCGAGGTAGAACCGTTTCCTTGATTTTCCCATATACTGTTAGCAATATTGACATAATATTTATTAATTTCATCACATATATTTTCCTTTTTTTCGACATTTGTGCCGTCGACTATAAGTTTGACAATTTCATTTTTCCCCTTCTTTGGTCTATTTAACATCTCATTAACAACACTCCACACTTCCCTCTGATTATTTGCATTTTGAATTTTTTGGTCAAAGTAGTTTCTCTGTAGGTTTCTCTTAAGTTTTGTAACTTGGTTGCTAATAATTTTATATTCTTCTAAAATTTCTGCAGATGGATTTTTAACTTTGGTTTTTGTATATATCTTATCTTTCCTGTGTATTAGTGCTAAAAGATCTTGTGTGATCCAGGGTTTTATTGGTGGGGCACTTGGCTCCTTATTCGTATATTTCATAGTACAGGCTTCTATTCCTTTAATAATAAAATCACAGAATTTATTGTAGTAGTCATTGATATTAGTTTCATTGCATACAAATTCTTGAGTTATTAAATATTTATTAAGTTTTTTGTAGTTTATTTTATCCTTTTCTATTGGCCTATCATCACATATTGAGTTCCTGTTTATCTTTTTGTTTCTCATTTCACAGATGAGTAAATGGTGATCACTCAAATCATTATCAATATTATAGACATTACATATTTTGTCACAGTCGTTCACCAATACATGATCAATTAGAGTAGAGCTAGTTTGTGTTACACGAGTTGGATATTTTGTATTACATAAGACTAGACCGTATGATTTGACTAGGTTTTTATTTATTTATTTATTTACATAGGTCCCAATGAGCCTGAGCTCGTGTTAGGGACAATCAAGTAACATAGTTACAGCATGGCATATATATATAATTTTTGTAACATTATTGTTTAGTTTAATAGTAACTTAGATTGCTAGTGACTAACTTTACAGAGATAATACGGTACGATACATTGCATTGCTTAAGGCTATTGTACATTGGCTATTCATTCCTTAATAGGAAGTCTTTTGTTTTCCTCTTAAATGTTTTTATAGAGAAACTTTCCCTTATGCCTAATGGTAGCGAGTTGTATTCTTTTATTATAGAGGACATAATTCCTTTAGTTCCAAATTTAATGGATTGGGAATGGCTGGTGAATATTTGATTTACTCCTCTTGTTGCATAGTGATGAATGTCATTTGCATGGGTAAAATGGATGTGTGTGTGTATCAATTTGTTTTCTAATTTGTATACAAATACTGTTGCTGACATAGCTATTTGTTTTTGCAGTGGCATAATTTTAGTTCCAGAGTACAATTCATTTGAGGGTGTGAGCCAAGGTAATCCAAAGATAGATTTTATAGCACGTTTCTGGAGTATCTCAAGTTCTTTTATCAGCTCCTTCTTACAATATCCCCATATGAAATTCATGTACATTAGATGTGAATGTATCAGAGCAAAGTATATATTTTTCAATTGTTGGCTAGTAAGACAGCTATATCTTAATCTGAAAATAATACCAATTAAAGGGCTGATTTTATGTTTTACATTTTCTACATGATTTTCCCAGGTTAGTGTACTATCTAGTGTGATACCTAAGTATGTTGCCGATTTAACCCTTTCTATTTCTTTGTTGGCTATGTTGACTATGTTTGTGGTCTCAATCTTGTATGATGGTTTATGGAAGAACACATATTTTGTTTTAGTGATATTGATAACCATTTTGTGTGCTCTCAACCAATCCACCAGCTTATTGAGATCATAATTAATATTTAGCATAATTTCCTGTTCAGATGTTCCCAGATAGAGTATAAAAATATCATCTGCAAATAGTTTAAGCTTGCCTTTCAATTCTAATAATACTATATCATTAATATAGGCCCAGAAAAGAATTGGTCCTAAGACAGAACCTTGAGGTACTCCTGTGTCAATTCTCATTTGAGATCCTTTTACATTATCGATTGCAACATATTGTTTTCTGTTAGTGAGGTAGTTCTTGAACCAATCATGTGCCACTCCTCTGATGCCTGCAAATTCTAGTTTATTAAGGAGAATCTTATGGTTAACCAGATCGAAGGCTTTTTGAAGGTCAATTAGTACACCAGCAGCTAGTTTGTTTTCATCTAATGCCTTTTCTACATCAGTTACTACTTCAAATATAGCACTATCAGCTCCTCTATTTGGAATAAACCCATATTGGCAGTTTGCAAAGTAATCATTTTTCATGAAGAAATTCATAATTCTTCGTTTAACAACACTTTCTAGAACCTTGCTGATGGCAGATATAATATTAATGGGTCTGTAATTTGATGGGTGGGTTTTAGCCCCTTTTTTGTAGATCGGGACCACCCTAGAGACTTTACAGGCATCGGGGAATATACCAGTCATCAGTGAAAGATTTATTATTTTGACAAGATATGGTGTAAGGCCCTCAAGACACAATTGTAGCATGACATTAGTAGTGTTGTCCTCACTTATATTGTTTTTGTGTTTTAGGGAGTTTATAATTGATTGTATTTCATTAGCATCAGTAGGTAATATCAGTAGGTTAATATAACTACTAGTATATCTGTCCCCAAATAATAGATCGATATTCATATCACCTAGTATTATAACAGGATTCGTTGAGTAAGAACTAATAATTACTTCGAGATCAGTTAGAAAGTGTGGAATGTTGCTTTTATGAGGGTTATAAGCAGTGATTATATTGTATTCTTGATGGCTTTTCTCACAGTAATGTGCAGTATGCTGTGGGTGGAATTTATTTCCTTTACAAGGGTACTGCTACATTTGTTTGAAATATACAAAGATACTCCCCCGCCAGTTTGCTTTCTAACTATGTGATATGCAACATATTTCTTAATATTGAAAAACATTTTTGTTTGTTCTGTTAACCAATTTTCTGAGATTGCTAGGACATCTACACCTTTGATTCTGTCTAACATTATTTGGATATCATCGAACTTGTTTTTTATGCTATGTGCATTTATGTGTACGCATTTTAGTGTACCGGTACTGGTATCGGTTATCTGTTTACTGTCCTTAATCTTATAATAATCGCTAAGTGTATTACAGTTACACTCGGTTAATTCTAGTGTATTATTATTAGCATTACCTAAAAAATTTAATTTCTGTAATTCTAGTTCCATATGGGATAATACTTAGTAGATATCTTACTATTACATTGATTTTAGTTTGAGAGGGCGAGTTCATCCAGTATTTCAGCACTTGATATAAGCTTTGAGGGTCCATTTTGATTTTTCCGAATGTATATTTTGCAGTCTCTGACCCAAGTTGCAAAGATTTTTCCCTGTTGTCTCAATTCACGGCACTTTTTGGCGATGGTTTCATTTCTTGGGGTCAGGTGTTCATTGATATATATATTACCACCATCACTGTAACCAATTTCACTCGTCTTCAGGGTCTTCTTTTGTCTTCTGCTACTGAGAATCTCTTCCTTCTTCCACCTATTATTTAATTTCACAATTATCGGTTGAGGCCCAGGCTTTGTTGACGGGAGGCGGTGAGCTGCGTCTATGTTTGCCCTGGTGATTTCAACTCCTAACGTCTTGCCAATGTCCGAGATTTTGTGAAATACATCCTCCTCTCTTTCCGTGGGTATTCCATACACTATCAAGTTGTTCTTGCGCTGGTACTGTTTTAGTTCCTCCAATTCGTTGATAGCTCTAGATGCTGCCATTTCTGGCAGCATTATTCATCCTTAAATTCCACGTATATCGCATCGCAAACATCCGAGGTATTTGTGCACCACAGATTTGTGAGTTCCAAATTGATTGGCCACCATCCTGTATTCTGCACAAGAAGCAAGTTTGTAAAGTGCAATTGCCACTTTTTTTTTTCGACGGACGCAGAATTCATTAGCTCTAAGATGCGGCTCAAGTCAATCGCATATGAGCTTGAAAGTTGCACTATTCATCCGAAAATTACTTAACCAATCTTCTTCTGTGAAGGTCTGCAGCACAATTCGCTCCCACCAATCCTGGCTCCTTTCTTTCACCCAGTATCTCCTTTGCCTTCTTTTCATCAATCGCTTATTACCATTCTTGTAGGCCGCAGTTTCTGCATTTAATCGCTGCCAGAAAAGCATCGCCTTCCTTCGCCGCGCAAGTCGTTCCTTCTCCCATTTGACTTAGTTGGAACAAATTAAACAAAAATTGGGTTACAACAAACAAAATCTTCCGCACGTCCATTATTCCCGTTTACAAACGACCCGCCAAAAACACGTCGGATTGTAATTATGCGTCTTTTATGTTTTTCAGTTTAATACGGGTTAGCCAACATAACTGCAGGTTGGCCACCCTAAATTATACACCGTATTGAAATCGATTTCAATACGAATTGAGACTGCTCATGTAAACGGGCATCATACTGAAAACCAGATCGTATTCAAATCGATTTGAGTTCGCCATGTAAACGTAGTATATATGTTGGTACTGCAGTCCATTAAGGTTCTAAAGCAGAGGTACCGAAAAGAAGTAGTGTGCCGTATGCTGTCACACATGGAAGCAGGTGGACCCATCTCTTTTGGACTCCATGAATTTTATTGCCTCATCTTGGGATTTGATAATCGAAAATTGCTTCAAGAAAGCTGGTTTTGGCAGTGTTAGGAGTATTTGTATGGAAGTCTGCGATAACGAGCCAGGGTGGTGGAAAACCGTGCAGGAGAAGATGGAGATAACCAGCAGTTTCATCGACTTCACTGTTGTTGATGATCTGGTAATAACTTGCGAGGAGCAGACCATTGACCACATACACAGGGTCATTCAGGCAGGAAATGATGATGATTAAGAAGAGGAGAATTCTCCAAGGCCTTCTTGTAGTGAGGCAAATGTTCATCTTGGACAATTGCGGAGATTCCTAGAAGGTGCTGCTGGAGCGACTCCGAACACGTGGGAAGTGGAGAGGTTTATAGAACTAGAAAGTTCAAACAACGAGGGCTGTTTTTTAAGTAACACCCGTTGTGATATTACGCCGTTGCAGCGCTGCGTTCGGCATTCCGTGCAGGTGCGCTGTGTACCTGCATCTATTGGCAAGGCTGAGACGCCATTACGGCAACAGTCGCCCATGTGTGGGTGTGTTGACAAGCTTTTGAAATGGCATCGCCGATCACAAGTCCCGCTGACCCTTAAACGAGAGAGAAAACTCCCCTGTAAGATATCCTGCCGTATGGTCACCACTGACAGGCAAATTACGTATGTGGTCAGGAGAACTAAACATACGCAGTTCTCCTGGTAAGCACGCAATTTGCATGACAGTGGTGGCCAAATGGCAGCATATCTTACAGGGGAGTTTTTTCTCTCGTTGACGGGTCGGCAGGACTCGTGATCGGCGATGCCATTTCAAAAGCTTGTCAACACACCCACACATGGGCGACTGTTGCCGTCTCAGCCTTGCCAATAGATGCAGGTACACAGCGCACCTGCACGGAATGCCGACTGCAGCGCTGCAACGGCGTAATATCACAACGGGTATTACTTAAAAAACAGCCCTCGTATCTACACTGAGCAACTTCTTTTTCAAGTAGAAGCCTATATTTTTGTGGTGGGGTGGCCATCTTCCTCTACTGACAAGGGGAGGATACGATGCATGGATCACCGATTCGAACCATCTTTAGTACACGTGTAGGGCATGACCAGGCGTATACCAGGTGCAAGTAGTAAGGTGCGCTTCTCAGCCGATTCAGAGAAATTAATTATTAATTATTCGTAATTGCTGTACGTTATCATGAAGCCAAGAAGCTCATGGTGCAGCGGTAAGAGCCCTGCTTCGTAAGCGTGGGATCACTGGATTGAATCCCACCGGTGAGCATTTTTTTTTGTAAACATAGGCAATTCGTACAACTGTAGGTGTCGTGAATAATGTTCATTTTACAGTCAATTGTAATAATGTGTTATGTGAGCGGGAAAGGGGAGTGGGAATAAATCTTACAGGAGATTACATCCTCGTCGCGGAATTTGAATGCGGTCCACTTCCATCGGCCTTCGTAGGCACCGGCACATCACTATAACGTGTAATATCCGACATCGCACAATTATTCCCACTCTTATGATGTTGCTATTTCAAGAGCCAAGGAACGAATGCGGCATTCAACGTTTCCTGGGTGAACCGTTTATCCTCCTGCCCACCGTTATCGTTAGTTTGTGTGCAGGTGACCTCGCCAGTTCCGAACACTCTCCAACTGTAGCAATAGAGTATCGAGAAGGCAGAGCGAGAACAGAGTAACAAAAAGGCAGTGCGAGAGTACAAATATCAAGTAGGCAGTGAAGAAAAAAGTCTTGGAATTGTTTTGTATTATGAGTGTGTACAAAAATAGAAATATTTGTGTGTTGATGGATGTCATGAATAGTAAAAACGGTAACACAACCAATACCCATAGCATGAGACACTATTTGCGGGGTACGGAGTGGTCTGATGGTTCACTGACGTGCAATGAACGGAACAGACTGGGCCTTCGGTGTATAAACGTATGCATATCATAGAGTCCAACTGACCATTTATAATACCAATGTATTTGCAATGCCCTGACTGTACATTATGTAATGTCACAAACGTTCAACCCCATACGATGATTTCAGAATCCCTTTTCCCGCTCACAGAACACGTTATTACAATTGACTGCAAAATGAGCATTATTCACGACACCTACAGTTGTACGAATTGCCTATGTTTACAAACAAAAAAAAGAGGCTCACCGGTGGGATTCGAACCAGTGATCCCACGCTTACGAAGCAGGGCTCTTACCGCTGAACCATGTGCTCCTTGGCTTCAAGTTAACGTACAGCCCACATGAACGCGCTACACCAATTACGAATAATAAATAATTAATTTCTCGGAATCGGCTGAGAAGCGCACCTTACTACTTGCACCTGATATACACCTACCCATGCCCTACACGTGTACTAAAGATGGTTCGAATCGGTGACCCATACATCGTATCCTCCCCTTGTGAGGGTATTCCTTTTCAGGCCCCACCTCAACAGAGTAGTGTCTAACGAGGGAATATTCTTCAATCCATCCATAGTCTGGTTCTCAACTCATGACAAGCCCACCTCCTTGCAACAAAATCTGGTGGAGTTCATTCCTGATGCTTACAGCAAGCATCTGCACACATAAGATTAATGCTAAGGATTGAAGAGAGGCTCAAATAAATGACAATCATCTGGGGTATTTATTACAGTGCATGTATTTTGAAAAACACATTCAATTATGTTAGGTAACTGGCAAGTTGAGACACATTTTTTCTAAATTAGCTATGGAAATAAATTTCCCTTAATATTTAGAGTAATGTTCAGTGCACGTTTCGACCTAGGAGCCAGTAAAACTGCCTTCCATGGAGAAAATCTCATAATTTTTCCTATCAATTCAGGGGAAAAGTATTCCTGTTACTAAGGTCACCAAGTCCATATTTAAACAATACTCAATTTATAATCTACATGTGTATGGAAAAGGCATGTTGACAGTTTTGGTATTTATCACAGAAAAAAGAAAAAAATAACTTCAATACCTTAATTAGGTCAATTTGTGTTGACCGACTTAAAAGCATTCTTTATTAGAAGTAGGCAACTAGTGATGTAAAATGTCTGGGCATTTATAAGTCGGGGCAAATGCCCAGGATAAATAACCGGACAAATGCCCAAAACCCATAAATGCCCCGGCATTTTGGGCATTTACCTCTTTTAAAAACATATTCATAATGCAATGCTTAAATAAATATTGTTTTAGCCATAAATGTATCTACATATATGTATTCTATATATTTATCCATACAAACAGGTATATATGAGTAGTCCGTTTGCAAAGGCAACGAAAACGAGTAAATGACGAAAAACTGCTACGACCAAACTATTTAAGCTAATGCCATATTTCTTACCCCTGAAAATCAACATAAAAACATTTATTATTCAGTTAAAATCTGTGAAATCTACGGTTGGATCTTCTGTCCTAAAACATAAATTAAAATACTGACTTACCGGTTTTTGCACACGTTTTGTGCAGTTAACGACATTTGTACCCGTGACGACGAGAGTCGTTAATGAAACTTAGGTTGCAAAACCCGCTATTTAATATTTTTACGAATGCCATTTGGATGAGATATTTAATAAAGAACTATTTTAGGTTCAATTTGATTTATCAGGAAAATATATTTTGAAAAAATAGACCACGTCGGGTGCGATAAAAAGAAAAATATTTTTTTAAATACATCTTAAACACCGTGCAACGTCATTAGACAGCATAAAAATTTACAAATTAAGAAAGTGCACAAAACAAGAAAAAATGGCACTTAAGTTAGGTCAGGTCTTCCTCGACACCGTCCATCAGCTCAAAATCTGCTGGTGCTTCGTCTTCTTCCTCTTGACGTCGGACGATATTGTCGGGAATGGCTTCTTGCTCCTGGAAGACCTCACTGAAGAATTTTAGGTTGCCGTTCGCTGGCCAGTTTTCGCCGAAATACAGCTTTAAGGCCGTCCGACGTCTTGTAGTTTAGTTTTTTCGAGTGCGACACCTACTTGAATAGGTGAGGGACCCGGATGTTGGTTAAAATTCGTTCCACTTTTCGTGATGCTCTTTCCCTCACCAACCTCAAAATTGTAGAACGGCTCCCATCGGACCAGACATTTTATTTTTTTGTTTTGCCAATTGTGAACACTATTTTCTTCGCTTTTTGGAATTGGAAATTCTTACTACCCGGATTTTTTACCATGCCATCCACATACGCTTTCCAATCCCTAACAGGACATTCATCTTGTTCCAGGCGAACTACTGTCGCAAATTTCTCAATGGGCTTGATGTATCCGGAAGGATTTTCAAAGACACTCACTGTGCGAAGTTGCCGTTCAATATTTCCAAAAACTCCAGGTGGTATAAATGAGCGGCCCACAATTGGGAACCATAGCTGTATTTCCTCTAGACATGCAGGAGCATCTAGCAGTAACCAGTGAGATAGCATGCTGATCATAGTCTTGTTTTTGTTCTGACCCCCACAGCCATCAGAGAATAACCGAAATATTTTGCACCTTAAAAATTTATGCTGGCCAGTTTGTGAAGAAGTGTCGATGCTATTTGGTTTGATTTTTTGGCATGTTGATGTTCTAACCAGACGGAAGAAGTTGTTCTCAACACCAATATCAACGGGTTCAACTTCTTCAACTTTCACTATTTCTCCCACTACTTCTGCCGTTTCTGTTCTTCCCTCTGTATTTGGAACATCCACAATAGTATTACAGTCCACAAATACAATAACTGCTTCACTTAAATCATCAAGATCACTAATTATTCTGGCTTGAAATGCCAACAACCAAGAAACAACCTGTTGATCAAATTTGCTTTTAAACGGTGTATTTCGACAAGGGAGCATGCCATTGTTGCGTACGCTTCCTCGATAGTGCAGCCAACTCAAATCTGAAACACAAAACTATCCTTCCCGATCGAAATAAATAATTATTTATTCTAAAGAAATTCTGTGGAAGGAATATTGGCAGTTCTTGTACCAGTTGGCGTGTTTTGCAGCCGTATGTAGCAAGGCAGACGCCATACTTATGGAACTTAGCGGTCTTTGGACACGTGGAATATTAAACTGGCTTTGCAACTGTAGCCAACATGCACTTAGCGGTTTATGCAAACGAATGCGATTTTTGTTGGCCATTTTCAACGGTTCTGAGCGGGATATGCACCCTGAAACTTATTCCATCGTGTAGCCAGTTAAAAGACGAACGTGACGGAATGCTCAACTCAAAATCGACAAAAAGTGCACTTAGCGGCCTTTGCATCTGGGCTACTCATATATATATATATATACTGTATATGTATACAGTATACATATTTAATATACAAAATTATTTAATTTATATTGATGGAAAAGTAGTTAAGTAGTCCTAATATTTGTCTATAGCCTCTCAACTCAAGTGGATTTTTATACATAATAATTATGCGTATGCCTATGAATGATGCTTGTGTAATTGGGGAAAAGAATTCTTTTAACACATCTTTGTATTCTTAAATGAGTTTGATATTTTACTGACAAATTACTAATTCTGAATACATAATGTATGCTATTACATTAACTGTATAAGTTAAAAATGAAACAAATGAGGACATGAGCTACAGCAGACTACATATATTTAAATATGAAATTAATAATAAATGAATGTTTTGTGTTCTTGGGTATCTTAATCACTTTCTTCTGTTTCTGTATCCTCTTCATCACTTCTTTCTATTGAATTTTCAAGTAGTTCTGGCTCATATTCTTCTGACAGTTCTGATTCTGAATCTTCCTCTAGGCCTATAATTCGTTCTTGACTGGATGTTGGGGTTTCTTCTCCTTGTTCTGGATTACTCTGACGAGTCTCTTTGGTTATTTTGTCGGGTTTACGCTTAGATGTTCCATTCTCCTCATTCATCAGCTTCCAATTGTAGGCTAGATAAGTCAACTTGGCAGCCCTCTCAGATGTAAGTCTGTTACTTTTTTTTAACTATGAATTCAACCAAAACTACCAAAGGTCCGCTCTGTGGCAGCAGATGTAACAGGTGCCCCTAAATTTCCTACATTTAAATGAGTAGGCCTAACTCAGTAATACAATGTTTTATTCAAACCAGATATACTCAGATGTTATTGACAACATTGACACAGGATGATTAAATTATTATTAGCAATATTTGGGCATTACTAGTTTATCCATGAAATGTACCTTTGTTTAATGGTTTTTATTATGTTTTAGAAGCTCTAGTAACAATCACAAGTAGTAAAAAGAAAAAAAAAACTTTTCATATTCATGCACACAGTGTGTCCAAAATAACTAAATGTTGATTCAGCTCGGGTGACCACCCTAAAGTCATGCTTATAATAACTATCTAGTACCGGGGAAAAGTGGCATAAGTTCTTAAGTTAGTTAATTCTATTGGCCCTTTGTATCATATCCAACTTGAGAAGAGAGGCACAAGTGATTTGGCACTTACAAAGAAGAAGGTGAAGTTTTTAAAAATGACAATTTATTTGTTAGGTTAAATTTTTTACTCTCATAAAATTTAAGTTTTCGACTTGTGCCACTTTTCCTCTGCACTTTAGGGTCATCTTGTGGCAAATATTCACAATAATGTATGAGTGTTCAATAAGGGACTCCATTTGTTCATGTTGAGGTGATGACAAAATGTTATGCTGATTTAGGACACTCGTTTAAATAGTTTCAATTACACCTGTTAACAATGAATTTTTTTTTATATTTTTTTTCGACATATACAGAACTTTCATGTTTGATAACATTAAATTATGCCAACTCTCAAGACAATAACTAATACTGTTTGTTGAAAAAATAATAAGCATTTAAAGGTTTTTAAAGCAAGAAAAACATCCAGATCCAAGGTGGTTTTTATTTGCTTGTGGCTTTCTTCAAAGTGGCCAGCACGCAATTCTGGGACAATCCCTGACATCCTTTTACTTTGTCAGGTTTACCGTACTGAAGGGCACTGGAAAGTCTCGCATCAGGACTGTAATGTTAGTTCAAAAGTCAGAAGGGTTGAAGTATCTGGTCTGTACTTGAGTACAGCATTCTTCTATATTTGAAACACAGTTCCTTTCTTGATTGGCTTCTTGTCTTTTGTCCAGTCTTAGATTAAAGTTCTGCAAATTACTATTGCTGATAAATTCAGCTTTGCAGTTGATCTAGTTTCCTCTTTCTTCACTTTTGCTTTAATAAGTTAAGATCACACTGCCCAAATGAATGTCCTTGAACAGATGAGTAACTTCCCGTGAACTCTTAGAGTGTCCACATACCAATATTATTTAAAAGACCAATATACAATCTTCCATAAAACCCATAAATATTAAGTAAAATTACGAACAAAGGTAAGGAAATACATTAAAAGGAAGAGACACTCCACCTGATCAATACTTATAATTAAAACACAATGGGTTACATTATACCCATATGGTACATGTTTCGGGGCTTATTAGCCCCTTCATCAGCCATACATTGAGAAAAACACTTGGTCATTATCATTAAAAATATCCTAAAAAATATGAATCTAACGTGAAATTAATAAATGAAATGTATGAAAGCTGTCGTTGTCGCGACAGAACTAACCACACACACAAACTACCCCACCTCCAAACACTAGCCAGCCAGAACTTCCTTTTCACGATTGTGAAGAGTATGTTACTTTTTTGCCTAAACAAGTTCGAATAAGACCGCAATTACACAAAGAAAATAATATGGCCTATTGTTTCAATTATGCTGCGGAGTGCCGAGTTGCCGACTAAAAGAAACTGATTCGATAGATCGATTTAAATCGAGGATTACTCGAAATCTCCTCCACCTGTTGTGAACAGTGCGTTGACGCCAGCTGATCGAACTTTCAAGTCGGAAGTTAAATTTGTCGGACTACGGTAGATACAAATGTACCAATATTTTTTCTTAAATAGTTTTCAAATGTTTAAGGGGTACACATACCCCCGCAACAATGCCCTGGATATTCCTGTATGTGTAGTTACCTTCTCCCATCTGAACAAGGTCAGCCTAATCGCATTGCTGTACTGACCAACTCGTCTGTAGCCGTCAATGTAATCTTTAACCTTTTGACTGCTATGTATTTGCAGATGAACAAACACCCTGTGCTGAGTTAGCCACATTCCACATTGTAGACCAACTCCAGTTTCCCGGGTGTAGTTTATGAGCCTCTTCCATCTTTCATAATGTCGATTATTCACGTCCGTATTGACGTAACTATAACTTTGAAAGAATAATAAAATTTCCTCCTTTCAATACTATTTATTGCTAATTACTTACAAGGACATGTTTCGAGGGCTAACACTCCCCCTTCATCAGCCTGTCCAACAAAACTTCACAAAGGAAAACTTTCCTTGTATACAAATGATAGAAATTGATAAAGCACAGAGATTTAACCCTTCACACAATCTTAATGAAATAATATTTGAAACCAGCATTTTATACAGAACACTAATAGACGAATTATATAGTAATAGATAAAATTCCCGCTATATTCCACTATTCATACCCATCATTTTTCATAACATACTAAAGATTGACACCTCTCATTCTACGTAGTAATCAATCACCATAATAGCAATACACGGCGCGTCAACAAACCTCACTTATTCCCATTTCCTTAGCCTCCCACCTCCCCCAATCCTAACCGCCACCCCTTTTTTCCCAAGCACGTCACTGACACTCAGCTGTAAGAGTCTTCGCAAGGCGCATTCGGTTTGCTTTTGTTCACGCCAGAGCACACTGCAGTTCGATAGCTTGTTTTCTCCGCATTGATGTTTGCCAGGAGCAACATGTGGACTAGAGTGGTCCCACGATGATGCAGTGGGGGCAGCGGCCCGCAGCACCGGCCCAATTCTGAAGTTTTGGTGTGCATAGGCCTTAATAATCCATTAAGAGTATCTTCTTTGGAGCGTCGAGCGGGAATTGTAAATAATGGATTGGAGAACATTTTTATTATTCTTCATGTGATTTGTATGTGCTTATACAAGGAAAGTTTTCCTTTGAAGTTTTGTTGGACAGACTGATGAAGGGGGAGTGTTAGCCCTCGAAACATGTCCCAGTAAGTAATTAGCAATAAATAGTATTGAAAGGTGGAAATTGTATTATTCTTTCAAAGTTTCTTCCATCTTTGTCGGTCCAGATAGATCTTGGTCTTCTCAAACCATTCCTCTACTATTTATGTTTTGCTGGACTGTATCAAGGTCTTCCTCTGGTTTGAGTGCCTTTAACTGTTTTCTCCAGCCATGCCTTTGCTATGGGTGCCATTCTTTTTACCACCTCAACCTTGAACTTTCAATTTTTCCTAGAAGAGATTCCTTTACCTGTGCTGCTTCCCTTATACATTCATTTCTGAGCTTGTCCCTTCTTGTTTATGGACCATTGTCCTTAGAAATTTGATTTCTGCACTTTGCAGTCTACTGCCACCCTTCAACAAGATTGTGCAGGTCTCAAGTCCATGTGTTGTTATGGGGACAAAATAGCTGTTATACAGGATGTGTCTGGTATTTCGGTGTCCCAGAGAAGATTTCTTACTTGATGGTAAAATTGTGCACCTTTTTGCACTCTATGTGTTATTTCTTTATCACATATTCTATCTCTAGAAAGTGCACAGCCAAGGTATTTGAAGTGGTCCACTTCTTCCAGTTTGGTTCCATCTAGAAGGATGTTGGCTGGTTTGTTTTGTCTGGTGGGTGACATGACTACTGTTTTTGACACACTCCCAGATCTTTTCTCTTTCAACACTATCATAAGCTTTCTCTATGTCAAGGATCAGATCTTTTCCTTTTTCCCAACGTTTTTCAATGATCATCCGGGTGGCAGGTCGATAGTTGATCTATTGTTTCTGAATCCATATTGTCAGGGTTCAATGGCTGTTTTTAACCTTCGTTCGATTATTTTTAGCCCATGAGATATAAGTGTTATCCCTCTGTAGTTCTCACATTTTCCTTTGTTGCCTTTCTTGAATCTTCTTCTTCTTCTTAGCGTCATCCCATAGCAACGGGGTCCGTTTTTTGGATCAATGCACGACATTTCTTGCGATCTAAGGCTTCCCGCGATTTCAAGTTTCTTGTTCGTAAATCTCCGTTAATAGTGTCCAGTCGTCGACCGTTAGATGGTAGACCGAACCGATGACTGAACTTTGTGGTGCACGGACAATGTGTCCGTACCAACGGAGTCTCCATTCCTGCATTTTCTCATTGATTGGAGCCACGCCAGCTATATGTCGAATCGTTGTGTTGGGGATATGGTCGAGCAGAGAAATGCCTAAAAGATCTTCGCAGCATCCGTATTTCCATGACATGAAGCGAGTGCTCAGCACTTCTAGGTGCTGGCCAACACTCGGTACCGTATAATGCAACTGGTCTCACCATTGTGCGGTATATCTTTGATTTTAGGAGGATAGGCATCTTCTTATCACAAGGAACACCGGTGACATCTCTGAATCGCATCCAAATTGCATTGATTTGTGCTCGCACATCTTCATTCATAGAGCTGTCGCTAAGCAATCGTGAACCAAGGTATCGGAATGTATTTACCTTGGTAAGAGGAGCTCCATTAATACCTATAGTTCCAGGGGATGGAATCGTTTCAAGGTATTCAGTCATATGGATGTTGAAGACCAAATCCTTGCAGACGATTATGCCATGTCTGCACTTGAATAATGGTAGTATAATTCGTTTGGTCCAGTCTGTAGGTATTTTCTCTTCCTTCCAGATAGCATCCAACATTCTGTACAGCCACTGGTATTCCACAAATGTCTGCCGCTTTACTCATATCGGCACCGAGTTCGTCTATGCCTCTTGCTTTCCCTTCATTCCTACTCTTTAGGGCATTTTCTACATAAAGGCCCTAAATCAATTTTCCCCCTTCTATTGGTTCAATATCCCTCCCTATGTTATTCTGCTAAGGTCCCATTCCAGTTTTGTACCGAAAATAAGGTCCCATTAACACCAACCAACACATATGGGGTACCTACAAGTTCAGCATAACCCAATGCGTAAGCGAAACGCACTCACTTACTCTTTAAATGCCTCACAATTAAATAAATACCTTAAAACATGTATATTTACAATGAAATAATGAAAGAATGCAACACGGTAACCATGGTAACAGAATCTCACAGGTCCATCTATTTCTGTAAGATGCAATGCAATTCCAATTATTACATTACTGTGAAAGTTTCCAGATGGTTATAAGGTTATCACGGAACCAAATTAAGCTGTAAAATTCATCAATACATACAGTATAATGCGCTTAAGGGGGTCAAGGGACACTCTAGAATTTCTTCACGCAATTTTCACGTGCGAGTGTGGTACGAAAGGTCTTTTTCACCCGACTATAAAGGGTCTCCGAAAACCACATTTAAAGGCCCTTAAATTAACAGTGTCTGTGATATTCCCAGAGAACTAACTTCGCTCTGATATACCTATGAAGGAATGACAAACCCCTAACCACTGCACCAGTAGCTGAATTGATAAAGTCTGATTATCCATACCAAGGATAAATCAGTCATAGCATTCATGATTGAGATTTTGCTAAGTGTACTCTTTACAACTAGAATATTCGCTGGCGAAGCCGCGACGGGTAATGCTAGTATTACATTACATAAGTTCCCTACAGGGGTGTTCCAAGAGAATAATTTCGGGGGGGATAGTGTACACACTGCCTTATGTAGCGACTGGCTGAATGGCCTTTCACTATGGGTGACAAATCAGACTTTTAGGGGCGATATATCCCCTACGTCCCCTCATGGGTACGGTAGACACTACCTGGTCTGTTGTCAGCCATTGCAGCTTCTATTTGAGCAAGTGAATGGCGTATTTCGCATCACCATACAGATTAAAAATGCTTAGTAACTGATTCTAAGAACTGTCACAAAAGAGCACTCTACTTTCAAATACCATTGCTTCAAATACAGTGAAACCTCTATTAAGAGACCAGTGACGGTTCCATGGAAAACTGGTCTTTTAGAGGGGTGGTCTCTTAATAGGAGTAGGCATTAAAAATAATTTTATACCGCATTATTAATAAAGTGCAGTTGGAACACATACTTGATTACAATTTATCTGCATTGGTTCACATTTACTACAAATTAATTACAATTAGTTATTTTCTGAGCAATGTCATGTTAAAAAGTCACGAATTGATCTCTGTTTCAGATTAGGACATCTTTATTTTAACAATTTCACTTTCTAGAATATCTCTGAGTGAATTTGAAAGTCCATTAATTTGTTCTGGGTTCGAACAATCTTCTACGAGAGCCGTTTTTGTACTTTTTATACGTTACATAACACTTTTTCTAATGACATTGTATGCTGATGCAGTTCTGTGCCAACAGAACCATTGTTTACATCATCACCCTCATCACCATCTCCAATGGGAAGGCAGAAGAGAAGTGGTCTTTTGAAAGTGGTCAGACTGAAAAAATGCCTGGTCTTTGGTCGGGGAGAGGGGTGGTCCTTAAATAGAGGTAACAAATACATTGACCTTATGAGGTTTTAAATAGGTTCCAAGAAAAATCGGTCTGTAAGATCGGTTCCAAGAAAAATCGGTCTGTAAGAGGGGTGGTCTTTTAGAGAGGTTTCACTGTAGTTGGAATGTGGACCTAAGACGTTTGTCAATAGCGATGAGCTGAACAAATTTCAGTGTTCTCCTCACAACTAACCACTATTTCTCATCAATTAGGATTTGCAAATGCAGAAGCAAAAGGAATAATAACATGGTGTCCACAGAATTTTCAATGTCAAATTTCCTGACTTTTCCTGACCACTTTTCAACAAAATTCCTGACTCGTGAAGTCATCGTAACATCGGAAAAAAGGTTTATTGAGCAAACAAATATATATGTTCAGTATACAGTGAAACCCCTCAAATCCGAACCCTGGAAATCCGAAATCCCGGGTAATCCGAACGAGATTTTTCGACAATTTCAAGTTTGAAAAACACACGCAAAAAAGAGAAACTTATTTATTTAGTCATAAAGCAATTATATTTTACATATTTTACATAATTAGGCTAGTTGAAAAATAAACGAAGAAGTACAGTTAGCATATCTAACGAAGTGTAAATGTGCCAATACCTATCTCATCCAGGATTGAAAAACGGAAAAGTTGGTTATTGTAATTCCTTAGGTTAATCACTTTGCAAAAACAATTAAATAACAATAGAAACACACAAAATATAACTTAATCTTTCACTTGAAATCAGTTATCTTCAATTGTCAAAGTGACGGAAACCTTCCCGCGGAGGCAATTGCTCGCCAGTGTCGCATGAACATGACAACGTTTGGCGTAAATGCTGCGTGTTGTTCTACGAAGCGCAATGCGACGTCCAGAGCAGATGCAGCTTCAGTATAAGTCACATTGTCTGTCCTATACCGTAATGAGGGCTGGGCTGTTATGGATATTTTTCGGCTAATCCGAACAAATTGAAATCCGAACAGGCTACAGCCCCAATTAGTTCGGATTTCAGGGGTTTCACTGTATATCAAAATTGCCATTATCAAGTGATTGGCATTGAAATTCTCTTGTTCATGAATGTCAAGTCACAAGGCTGATTGCAGACACGTAGTGCAATGTGCTGGGCGATGGGGTCGCCACATCCCAACACCAAAAAAGCGTACCAAAAATAGGTAAAAGAGGTTTTTACTGTGGTGTACTGTAAAAATGGAAACTTACCATAATGTCCAGTGAGTTATTGCTTTTTATCTTCAGAGATTAGTTGAACTAGTAACATCAAAATATGGCTGTAAAACACAAAATACTGTATGGTTAATATAAAATTCCTGACTTTCTAATACATTTCGCCATTTTTTCCTGACTCACGCCATTTTCTCACACTTTTTCCTGACTGTTCCTGACCAAAAACAAAATTTTTGACTTTTCCTGCCTGTGGACACCATGAATAAGCTACGTAAATAAACATTTATGTTCTACATCTTGTTACATTTTGGCTACAGCACATTAGATTGTCTCAGTGAAGGTCCATTATAATGTTAAACTATTATTAATTACATAATATGCACACAAATTGTGCAAATTACAAAAGATAAAAAAATTACAGTCAGTCTGAAAGACTAGAAGTATATCATTTCAAATGACGCATGCTGCACATGTTAGAAAGGCTCAGGAGAGCTTCTCGCTTCGCTCGAAGCCCCAGGACTCTTTCAACAGACTCCATTACCAATTAAATTAGGCTTCCCGCACGGGCACCTCTTTAAGAGTCACCCATTATTTGAATCTGATATCTCGCAAACCTCTTTAAGGGTCACCCTGTATTTGAATTAAATCTAACATACTGTACACCTCGTTGAGTGTGACCCTGTAATTTGCTCTGACATCCTGCACACCTCTTTAGGAGTCACCCTGTATTCTTGTGTGACATCTTGTGCACCTCTTTAGGAGTCACCCTGTATTCTTCTCTGCCATTTTGTACACCTCTTTAAGAGTCACCTTGTATTGTTATCTGGCATCTTGTATATCTCTTTAGAAGTCACCCTGTATTCTTGTGTGACATCTTGTGCACCTCTTTAGGGGTCATGCTGTATTCTTCTCTGCCATCTTGTATATCCCTTTATGAGTCTCCCTGTATTCGTATCTGGCATCTTGTACTGTATTTTGCTCTGACATCCTGCACACCTCATTAGGAGGCACCCTGTATTCTTATCTGGCATCTTGTATATCTCTTTAGGAGACACCCTGTATTCTTCTCTGCCATTTTGTACACCTCTTTAAGAGTCACCTTGTATTGTTATCTGGCATCTTGTATATCTCTTTAGAAGTCACCCTGTATTCTTGTGTTCGCTTCGCCTGTATTTTGCTCTGACATCCTGCACACCTCTTTAGGAGGCACCCTGTATTCTTAAATGGCATCTTGTATATCTCTTTAGAAGTCACCCTGTATTCTTGTGTTCGCTTCGCTCAAAGCCCCAGGTCGCTTGACGCCTCAGGACTCTTTCAACAGACTCCAATAACCATTAGCTTCTGCTTCCCACGCGGCTGCATGACGTCACTTCCGTCTCCGTAACGCATAACGTTAGACCCCAGCATAACGACGAAGTCGACAAGATCGTTTGAAATGATAAAATAACCTGTGTATTGATCAGTTAGTGCACAAGTCAATGATGGATTTTCCACGGCTTGTGCAGTTAATTACATGATAGTGGTCACAATTCTGATCACAGAATTCACAGTAGCACATCGGGTTGGGTTCATGGAAGCATTTCGTCTGGCACATGAAGTGGTGGTAGCCATGCACTGCTGGTGAATTGACAAAATGTCGTAAGTCTTGGTTCGCTTCTGTCCAGGCTCTATTTGTCATGGCCTTTGTTGAGTAAAACTCCATCCAAATATCATCTCTTCTGTTGACCTCTTCCAGGTGTCAGTAGATGGCAGCAAGAACTTGTATCTCAAATCCTCTAATAACCTAGCAAGTTCATACACCAGCCTTGAGCGGGTGTATTTAGAAACTCCAAGCACCGCCTTCAGATATCTTCCTTTGATCTTCTCAAGTGTTAGGAAATCTCCAAAGCTTAGTTTGTGCGAAACTACCTCAATCCCATAAGTGAGTATTGGTATAATTTTGCGTCAGACAGTAGCATGGCGGACTTCAGCGATAATTTGGCAATGGCTTTGATGTCAAATATAGCTTTAGTAGCTGCTACCACTTGCTGTCTTGTATGAATTCTGAAAGAGTTCATTGACATTTGTAAAACACTGCGTCTTCGTGACCTATCCGCCCACCTTTCCTGAAGGTCATGTAAACCGCCTTGTCTGCGGTGACTTGTAAGTCGTGGTCATCTGCCCATATCTCTAGTGCAATCTCGAGTTCTGTAATATCATGAAATCTCAGGATTAGGTCATCAGCATAGATGTATATGTTTGCTTCCTTTGATACTTCTCTGATTGCTCGGGCGATGTCTTACATGGCTACGTTATAAAGCAGGGGACTGATTGGGTCGGGCGTCGTTACATTAAAATATCCATACCAACTTACGATTATAAAAATGGAATCGAGTGTAGTCAAGTTTTGTTTGAAATAAATATTGACTAGACGGCTTAAATTCAATTTATATCATGAAGCTCCATTAGGCGAAAGTAATGAAAGAAGGGGTGAAATTAAACTGTCCATCCAGCAATCGGTCTTTTCCAGTAATATAATTATGTTACTTAGTTTGTTTGCCAACATAATGTTATCCTAAAAACAGCAACAAATCGGAAGAGTATATATTGCTCTTGATTTCATCATTTAGGTTTTGCACTTCCTGTTTTTATTATTTTATTTTTTATTTTTGAGGAAACAATCTACCGTAAGTCCAGAGATGGTTAATGCTTTATTAAGCAGTGGGACGAACTAAGCATGTCCCGTATTCAACACGGAAAGGGGGTCACATTGGTCTTGAGCTTCTGTGCTAAAATGGTATTTACAAAACTAAATACAATAATGAGGCAAGACTGGCAACCTGTGTCTTTACGACATTGCACCTTCATAATACTGATCAGAGCAGCTCTTCGGCCAAGAGCTTAGGTCGAGACGATATCGCTTCTCGTCACTCCCGCGGGGAGAGTCACGTCGAACACCACCGGAGGATTCCTCGGCATGTAGTTGATGTCGCATGTCGAGGCGTTCACGTAAATGATCTTCCCGTCGGATGAGATTCCATAACCTGGAACAATCCAAATAAAAAGCCAACACTTTTAGGCATATTGAACTTGTTCTTTCAATGTTGCCAACTTAACTATGTGTCTATAGTAAGTACGTCAACATTTTTTTAATTTTTTTCCATTATCATGCCACAGCCATTGTTTGAGAGAAGAGGTTGGTACTGAACTCCTCTGAAGTTTGATAAAGCCATTAGCCACCATGTGCTATACACTCTAGAGACAGTTCAGGCTTTCTAGCAGCTAGACTTCACTTCTAATTCGAGTACCAAGTGAAACACTTAACGTCAGTGTGCAAGACAAGAGTGTTGATCACACAATTAAGAATGAACTGGTGTGCAACCTTGGAGAAAACACTCGCCAAAGACAATGCTATGGCAGTGGACATGCGTGGGAAAAGAAGCTACCTGGTGGAGCTATCTCTCCAATTATGGGTCAAGTTAGGTTGTGTAGAGGAATATTTAGTGTTCATTTGTTTGATCTAGTGCCCCATATTGCTATTATATGTTTTTATGTTGAGGTCTAAAACAGTGGTTTGCAAAACATTGTTTGTTTAGAAAAAATATGTATCATGAAGTTTACTTAGGTCAAGTAAAGATTGTGATGGACACATTTTCGAAACACTTAAATTGCTACCTTTGGTCTGTATTTCCCTTACCCCTTCCCCATCTTATTATATAAGTTAAGGTGCATGCATCACAAAACTCAAGCTCCTAAACCAGAAGGTGTGGTTTGTACCGAAATCGTCTCAATAGTACAGGAAAAATCTTGCATTTCTAGAAAAGTCAACGGAAATGTATGTATTTGTTTAGAAAATGTTTTTAAACAAATAAACAAGACGATAGCCCCTGTGAGATCTCTGTCGCCTACAGCCCGCATAGCACAAGCGCCGCACGGGTAGTCTGTACACATGGGGCGGGCACAATCTATTATGCGAGAGTTCTCGCACGGGTCCCCTAGTTATCAATATTTTCCGTTAGCTTGCCATGTTGTGCATTAGTGTCATTGTAATAATAATGTTATTGGTGATTTAGACAAATTAGAGAAGACAAAGACGAATTCTGAGAAAAATACTGGGAGCTAAACGAAATAATAACGCAGAATATAGGTTAGGACCAAATAGAGAGTTCTATTTGAAATGAGAAAAATTAACTGATGTAATGAAAAAGAGAAGATTACACTTTTTGGGGCACATTTATAGAATGGAAAATAGTAGACTAACTAAACAGATCTTCAACTTACTGACTAGTTACAAATCCAAACCCACATGGTTCACTGAAATTGACAAAGATTCGACAAATGCCAGAATTCAGACAGACACAATATCAAACAGATCACTCTTCAGAGAAGCTATTCAAAAGGCAGAATTTCAAGAATGAAAGAAAGAAACAACAAATAACTCGCAGAAAGTGGACTCAATAGGAGAAAAATCGACAATCTAGAAGGATGAAGGAAATATGGAAACGATGGAAATCGAATACAATGGACAATTAACAAAATTGTTTCATGTTCTACGAGTACAGTAGAGTCTCACAAACTCGGTAACCCAGCACTCCGGATTTATCGGCCACCCTGACAGAAGAAGAAAAATCATGATTTTCGTTTGTTTTTTAGTTTCCGCACAGCGCGTTATTATGTTTTCTTTAGTCTTCTCCATCAAAGGAATTATCGACAGTTAAATACGACGCGAAACAAGTTGACCTACAGTACATAGTAAGAAGAGTAACGACGACCTGATAAATACAGGTAGTTGTACAGTACAGTAAATACACAAACTGTTGGCAGTAAGAAGTAAACCAACGGTTCTCGCGCAGAGCGTTGTATTTATTTGATTGCGCATTCCCCGCAATTCTGTTTCTTTGCCGTCTTCGTGACGAGGCTTCAAGAAACAGGTTTCAAAGCGAAAAGCAAAAGAACTTTACTTACTTTTATGCAAAAAAGTATGTGGTAATTTTCATTAAGTGAAAAAACTATTTGCCTACGGGAATTGCTTTGTACATATACTGCACAGTGTACATGTAATAAAAATAATTTGTAGGCCTAGTTTTTCTTTTATAAATTACAGTAATTGTTTCCCTTGATTCTTATGCAGTACAGTACTGAACTGTATATTCAAGTACTGTAATTGCAGTGGCTTCATGGTTTTAAAACTTGTGTTTCTGTTAAAAACAAATAAATGTATTGCATTGCATTACTTTTAAACCAAAACAAACAGCTTATTTCTTCTGTTTAACTCATTTCCCGATAACCCGGCACATTCGTGAACTCGGCCACCCTTCAGTCCATATTAGGCAGAGTTTGCGAGACTACTGTACTTACAAGTTGAAAGTCTACAACGCTGCAAGTTGACACATTGCTTACCTTCATGAATGTGCCCAAACACGTGGTACTTGGGTTTGACTCTCTGCTGCACTGTGGACAGCAATTCCACACAGCCGGCCCGCACGCCAGAACAACATAGGTCTCCGTGACCGACGGGAGGCGTGTGCGTCACCAGGATATCCGTGTCCTCGGGGATCTCGTTCCACTTCTTGAGGCAGGGCTCGCCTCGGGGCAAGCTGAAGGCCCATTTGCAGAACTCCGGCTGCCTGGTGGGAGTAAACATCCATACAATTAAACAAATCTACCCCTTGGGGTGCATGAGGCAAAAGATGTCAACCTCATCAGCGGAACACCAAGATCTATTAGAAGGTACCATCTTGGCTTTTGCTTGGAGTTGATAATGGAAAACCACTGAAAACTAATTTGATGGCGAGATTCAAACCCATTATCTTTTAATTCTGGACATAGCTTGAAATGAATGTCTTCTGCCTTTACCCCCGAGTTTACTGTTAATTTTATAATCAAGGTGCAAGATTCCAAAATCTTTTAGCAAATTTTTCAGGCGACAAAAGAATATTGTTTCTTAGGCCGGTATTACACTATAAAAGAAGTTTGTCAAAGATCTCGGTAAGCTAACACCATTTTGGTTAGGAAGTTTTGACTTCCGTAGTACATTGGCGCTGCTTGTGGCGACATTTGTGCCTTGCAGCAGCCTTCTCAGTATGTACTAGGTGTAACATATCCAACTGAAGAGCCCAATGGTACTCTGGGACGAAACGCTGGCAACTGTTTATGAGATAGTCGGACCATTTGTTAATATTAGCCATATATACACCCATGGTTTTTGTCGTGCACCAATAATCTTTAATTAGTGTGGTATATTTTGTATCCCGCAAATTGTGCGTCTTGTTGACAGCTGAACGAGACCTCATGCGCTATCAAACATAGCTGCCGTTGTTAAAAGAGCAATAAATAAAAACATGTCTGATTTAGCACATATTTCAGGTGCAGTTGTGACCAGGTTTACTAATTGAGGAGCTCGTTTCCAAAACTCACTATGTCAAAAATGATGATTTTTCAGGAGAGACATTTTTTTGAACTGGAGCCTACTTGGGCAATATTACTTTATTATGAAATAAAGAAGAGTTTTTCAAAGTAATATGAAGAACAATGATAACGAACCAAAACCCTATCTTGAAGTTATTAACGTTAAAATGCCAATTTTCCAAAAGTAAACTAAGTCAAACTTAGCAGAGTTTGGAAGACATCATGGCCTGACTTAGTACAGTTTTGGAAAAAAAATACAATATCCTACTGTACCCGATACCTAGTTGAGGCTATCGGCTACGCCAGCAGACATTAAGCCGTAGTTGAGATTATAGGAAGAGTTATGAAAAGATAGTGCTCAGATCGAGTCAAGAGGAATGTCAGGATGACGTAGAAGGTCTAGGATCAAGAAGGCACTGACATCAGTCAGGCAGATGGAATTATGGATGGAAATATGAAGCTTTATTAAGATCTATATGGAACATGGTATTTAAACATCTCAGAAGAGAAGATATAACAAGCATTATATATGGCAATAATTTGTAGGAAGTCAGATAACCCTTAAGTTATTTTATAACTTAATAGCCGAGATGATCGGGGTTCGAGATTATATTTGTGACGCAAGAGCACAGAGGTGGGGAGAACGTCACGTGACTGCGCCAGGGAGGTTCAGGTCATTGCAGTCCAGAGACAGTCAGTTGAGCTCAGTGAGCCACGCAGTCGAGCTCTGTAAGCAGAGGAATCAAGTACAGCGAGCAACGCAGTCGAGGTCAGACAGCGAGCTGAGTAGGACATATGCCGAGCGTATGGTAAAGGTCGCGCGGTGAGCAGCATTTGTCACGGAAAGTGAAAGCGACAGTTTTAACTTCACCAAGCAGCGAACGAAAAGTAGGTCAGTGAGCCGGGCGGAAACCCGCAGTAGGCAGCGTGAAGACCGGTTACAGAACCAGCTGTACGGGCCAAGCTAGCATAGAAGGCCTGGGTTTAAAACAGTACGGTAAAACGAGTTGGAGAACTTATTTCAAGCTGCATTTTAACGCAGAACAGCATAGCAGAGCGACATGGCAAGGCCAGCTTTAGGTGGAGATTATTCTAGCATTGCAGTAGGGGCGAGCGGGTTATTTCCAATTGTATACGCAAGCATTTTGACAGAAGCTGAACTTCATTATAACATTGAATTGGAACGTTTATTCAGCATTTGAATTATACAGGCAGATAGTTACGAGATACTGCAACTGTGAACTTCGAATGAACATAGTTTTTCACTGACATTACGACTATGCATTTCATAACGCATTCCAAGTCACATTAACGAGTTTAGGCAAATGAAATGTTACAAGCAAATGCACTCATAAACTTTAGCACGTGCATTAATGCAATTCTTTCTTATGAAGTGTTATAAATTACCGAGTATGAACACAGCTACAGGGTGTTTCATAAACTTAGACACTCTCATATAAAATTTTATTTTATGAAAGTGAGACTTAGCAGTTATTGGAGATTGAACTTTCAACACTCAAACCGAACATTGTATGGAACAGTGGCGTAACGTAGAAGAGGAATAGGGGGTCCTCTGTTTCTATGAACTTTTTCGTGAAGATTTGGACAGTATCCGCTATGGATAACCAGAAGTTCATCATGTCGGAGTAAACGCAGACAGAGACGCGATGGCACCACAGAGCGATGGATTCGATTCCTGACGAGAAGGAGGTCCACCAGCTGATTCACTTGGGATTTGAAGGCAATCGTCATTGCGTGGTTGGAATGATATTCACGCCGATCTTTCGAGAAATTCATTACATAAGGAAAATCGACGATCTTTGAAATTTAATAACAGCTGATTATGAGAAGGTACTGTAAGAGTTATAACTTTCTGATACGATAATTTTCATGAATACTGGGCACACATGTATATTTTTCTAATAGGAGTGATACGATTGTTTAGACATGGCTTTGACTTTATATGCTTCAAATTTTTGCTAGAATATGGCGTGACCATATGATATGGCAGGCATCATTATACGAAATTCTCACCATTGGTTGGCTTTATTAAGCAGAGGTTTGGTCTTTTAGACATTTTTCCAGCAAGGATAGTTTTCATGAATAGTTTTTTTTGTGTAACGAGTATTTCGAACTCGTGATCTGCAATTGATTATCTATATCACTTCGTCAGTTCATTGCATACTAGCGAGTGTGTATTATTCATCAGTAGGGATTTTTTCCATTGGATTGTTTGGAGATATTAAGATGTTATTCACTTTAGTGAATGAATATCGCTTTTATATGACAACTAGAGACTTGTTGATTCCTATCTGGTATATTCACTCATTTAGTCTTCGAGATGGGGTCTTTCGTATTTATACGATTGTATGGTGGTTACTCATCTTACCCATCGTTCAGGGCACTATCATGTTAGTCGACGGGGCGAGGTCTTTCGTATTTATACGATTGTACGGTGGTTACTCATCTTACTTGCCATTGAGGGACTCATTTTATCATCCGAGTGTACATGAGATTGTAAGAGAATCAAACAAGGAACTACTAGTCACATATCAGTCGAAATTTTGTTAAATAAAGTAAAGATAAATGCTAGCAGGGTTACTTTTGTAATTCTTGTTTGCCAATCCAATATTTTGTTGCTATACTCTTTTGAGAGTACTTTCAGTTTAACAGCTGGTACAGCTGATGCTTTCGATGATTTTTATAATTGTGTTTGATACCTTTGAGAAGGATTTAAAGTAATTGAATCTTGTAAGATGAATCATTAATGGTCAGATTTATTTTAAGGCAGATCAGTATTGCAGATTTTGATATGAGAGATTATAGCACTTTGGTGTTTTTCTGTGATGTGAATTATGAGAATTTTAAGAGAATTTATGCTATTTGAAAGCAAATCTTGAATTACTAAGGTAATATTTTTTCCAATTGTTTAAGAAGTTGTCTAGATGTGATCAGAGAAATTACAGTTAATGGAGATTGTGTGCGTTGATAATTTGAAGCCAGTTATATAATTTTTGTAGATCATGCAACATGGTTAAGTGAAGTTTGTGATAGGCGTTTTGTGGAAGTTGCCAAGTGATAGTTGCAATGTTGCTAATGTATTTTGAGGCAGACATGAGGTTGTCGAACCCAGTCTAGCGTAATTGTTGAGATTCATGCTGTGTATGCTGAATATTTATGGAGTTTTGTGGAATAATTGTGGTATTCAAATGTGATATTTGAAGAAGTAAGGATATATAATGTAGTTGTGGATAGTCAGATCCAACATGATGTCGTGAAGGCAATAATATTTTTTGGCATGAAAATTAAATACGAGATATAACTTGGAAGTGATAAAACTGTAAGACAACGTTCTATAACCCATATTAAACAATTTGTTAGGAAATTAAACAAATAAAGTTGATAATACAAGATTTTCTGAGAATAATAATTAATGAAATAATAATCTGAAATTTAAGCATATTAATGATCTGACCTAATGAAATAAAAATCAGAATGACTAGATGAAATAATGAAAATCTAAATAACCAGAAGAATAAAATTTAAATAAATTAATAAATTAAATTTTGGAATAAATCAATGAATTAAATAAATGGATGAATTAAAGATTGGATAAATAAACTGATTTAAATAAATTAATAGACGATTGGATAGATGATGAATAACTGAATTAGAAGGTGATAATTAATTAAAGAAGCTGATGATTAATGAATTTATATGGAATTAAATAAATTTAATTGAGAGATGAATTTGAGGAATTGCAACTTGAGTTGAGGAATTAAACAATTTGTATTGATGATTTAAGATGATTCAATTTGAAGAAGATGATAAAATAAGATTGTGTGAATAATTAGAAAGTATAATGAAGTGATGATAATAAATTTCATTTAAATGATTTAATGGTGATGAGTTAATGATTCTGAAAGGAATATGTTGAATTTTGAAATGAGAATTAATGTGAGAAATATTTAACATTGATAATGATGATGATGACCAATGAGCAATGGATTTTCTGTAATTCACAAACAAGCAATTTGTAATGACAATGTAAATAGTGTAAATTAATTATTCGATGTTTAGGAGCATTTTACTAACGTATTCAACTTTTGAATTATGCCATGCAAGCCATAAATTGCGTGATATTTAAAATATGTGATTATAATATGTGTATGTTTAGACAGATTAATATTTTTCAAATCCACATTCATGATGTTAAGTTAAAGAGAAATTAGGTCTCAGGTTTCACAAATGTCAGTGACGAAAGACATATTGCTACAGTGATCCTGAGAACCCAAGAGAACTTTAGAGATTTTTCTTGTTCTATGTGGATGAAATATTTTTGATTAGAAAAGAGATGGTTCGATTTTTGGACAATGACAATTTAACGTTGGCATTCGACCATACTCTCAGGTAGGATGAATATTTAAAATGTCTGTCTGACTATCAAAGTGAAATAAATTTGTTTTTATCTTAGTTGTGATCTGATGATGGTGTGATTTTCCTTTTTCTTTCCTTGTCTTGATTAAGGCTTAACCGGAAAGGATGTGGTTTGCTAGGAGTTCAGTTGATGGCGCCCATTTATATTTGCATTTTTCTATTAAACTTAGCCCGTAACGACCCTAGAGATACTTTGTCTCGTGTTACCCACTGCTTTTTCAATATCTCAGCTGAATTTCCGACACATTCCTTATTTGACTAGAGGTTCATTTAACTCCGCTCTGTCCTGGAACTCCAGGAATGCGATGTAATAGCAGATGGGTCATCGCATCCCCAGGACGAACGGGTACAGAGAGAGAGGGAGAATTGGCTTTACCCACCTGTGGGGTTTCGATTTTGTTTATTCTATGGAATCACATCAGATTTAGATTACGGAGAGATTGATCTCAATTTCATTTAATGGTGTTATGAAATGTATTAAACTTAGTCAGACAATATACTTGTGTGCCCATTCCAGTGTTCATGTTAATCGTATTAGTATTATATCATGTTAGTTATAAGTCATTTTTCTCATACCCAAGTGAATGCAGGAATTGAGACATTGTGATGTGTTGTTGTCTAACGTCTCTGAATAAAACGTCTATTGAAAATATAATTATGTTGCCGGAAGATTTAGCTAAGGTGTTAGGAGAGTTACAGAGTGGTATGTCTGGTATTGCAGAAACTATTTCTAAAATGGAAACAGAAGTTAAAGAACAGATAAATAGTTCAGAAGCTAGGTTAGAAGCTAGATGTAAAGAAAATGTGCAAGCATTACAGGCTAGTAACGAAGGCAATCAGAACGACAGTTTAAAGTCATTAGAGACTAGATTACAGACTAGTAATGAAGAAAATTTAAAATTATTACAGTCAAATAGTGAAGATAATTTAAAGTCATTAGAGACTAGATTACAGACTAGTACTGAAAGTCATTTGAAAGCTAGTGAAGCTAACTTGAAGGATAATTTTAAATCATTGGAAGAGAAATTACAAGCTCGTAGTGAAGAAACTAACACTGAATTGGAAAACAAGTTAACTAGGTTAGAGAACAGATTAACTTTAAAGAATAATGAAATGCTTAAGACTTTACAATTAGATATAATTGCAGTAAATATGAAAGGAGAGGAAAATGTTCAAATATTAAGAAAGAATATTATTGAATTAGAAAGTAGAGGAGAAGAAAACATTCTTACTTTAAGAACAGACGTTATGTCTATACAGAAAGACATTAAATCGGATGTATCGAAGTTGAGATTCGACATCGATGGTTTAGTGGCAGATGTAGGCAAAATTCAAGAATGGTCTACCGAAGTATCTTTCGAAACTAAAATCAAAGGTCTAGAGATGAATCTAGGTAATGAGATTAAAGATTTAAAGTCAGTAATTGGAACCATTAAAGAGGAAGTCTTAGGAGAGGTTAATTCTAATTTAAAATCATTAGAGAATCAATTGCAGAAAGATATTAGGAAGATGGATGATGATATAGAGCAAAAGGTTAATGAAAACTTAGCTTTATTAAAAAATAGAGTCGGTGCAATCGTGGAAGAACGGTATAGTGAGGTCGATGCCGAAGCAAAAGAAAAACGTGCAGGATTAGATGAGAAATTAATCGCAGGTATGGCGAACTTAGAAGCGAGATTTACGGAGAACAAGGAAGCGATGAAGATAGATTCAACTCTATTTAGGACAGATGTTGATCTGTTAAAGGAACAAGTCGCGTCAGTAAAGAATACATGAGAACACAAGATAGATAAGTTGAAAAACGATTTCGAAGAGAGTAACAAAACGCAGAATGTTACGTCGTTGGATGAGTTGAAGACTCAGGTCAAGACCGTAGAGAAATTGGCAGAAGATAGGATAACTGAACTAGAATCTATGATTAATAGTTTCTCAAGTCAAAATATTACATCAGGGGAAATATCGATAAATCAGAAAGCGATAGACCGCAGTATGAGTAATCAAGAAGTTAGCATGGGAGAAGACCGTCAAACGCAACCGAATGTGACATTCGAAAGGGCAAGTTCAACCCCTCAGGATAATCCGAGTTCGAATAGGAGTACGTTGGGTACAAGTGAACGATACTCAGGTCCAGTTACCATTATCAGAAATCTGGATGACAAGCCGAGGAAGTTTTCTGGAAATACAGGAGTCACACCAGTCGAATTTCTGCGAGATATTCGCGACTACATGGCGGAACATAGAGTAGCCAAGGAGAGAGAACTAAGGATAGTCGAACGCGCCTTAGACGGGTCTGCGTTAACTTGGTTTAGAGCATTCAGAAGCAATTTTGCGAATATGGAGCAATTTGCAATAGCATTCTTAAGGAGATTTTGGAGTGCAGAGGATCAGCTGAACGTAAGAGCAGAAATGTACTCGAAGCGTTATTCTACGTCACATCCGACGCATTATGCCAATTATTTTACTTCACAATTGGCTAAATTACAGTTTCTGATTCCTCCATTGCCAGAAGAAGAGCTTTTGCAAGCTATAGCGAGACAGTTACCGATTGAGGTACAGCGATCACTCATAGCGTCGGGAGCAAACACACTTGAGCACTATGACGACATTTTACGGCGATTAGACTATACAAGCACTCAAGTTACACCTAGAAATGCAAGAAACGACAATCGAAACACGCAAGAGGTGAATGCGGTAGTCGTTGATAACGCAGCTCAGACGGACAGAAGAGATTCCTGGGAAAACAGAAGGAACGAAGGAAATCGAGGAAACATCCGTAACGTTCGTGGAAATGATCGATATAGAGGACCATATGAGAGGCCATACGATCAGGAAGCAAGAGACAGCCGATACAGAAATTATAATCAGAATTCCAGATATCAAGATAGGAATCGATACAACAATAGATATCGTGGTAGAAACAACTGGAGCCAAGGTCAACAGTATAATCGGAACGACAGGCAGGATGGCCGAAGAAACGATCCAAATGAAAAACGAGATAATCGTGAATATGAGAGGTCGAGGCAAGAATGTAGACAGCCTAGTGCACCACCCGAGGAGACAGTCAGAGATGTCAATCGAGCAAGCACGAGTAGTGAAGGAAGAAACAGACGTCAAAGTAATACAAAATCAAGATGCTAATCATTGGAAGTCAATCATCATTGTTGAGAGTCAGAAAGTACCATCATGCTGAATAAGAGGATTGTAGAGCTATCGTGTACATGTGTTATATATAGAATGCCTGAGAGTGTATTTTTTTTTCTCAATCCTGATAAAAAAAAAAAAGGAGATGTACGGGAGAGATGTACCCGATACCTAGTTGAGGCTATCGGCTACGCCAGCAGACATTAAGCCGTAGTTGAGATTATAGGAAGAGTTATGAAAAGATAGCGCTCAGATCGAGTCAAGAGGAATGTCAGGATGACGTAGAAGGTCTAGGATCAAGAAGGCACTGACATCAGTCAGGCAGATGGAATTATGGATGGAAATATGAAGCTTTATTAAGATCTATATGGAACATGGTATTTAAACATCTCAGAAGAGAAGATATAACAAGCATTATATATGGCAATAATTTGTAGGAAGTCAGATAACCCTTAAGTTATTTTATAGCTTAATAGCCGAGATGATCGGGGTTCGAGATTATATTTGTGACGCAAGAGCACAGAGGTGGGGAGAACGTCACGTGACTGCGCCAGGGAGGTTCAGGTCATTGCAGTCCAGAGACAGTCAGTTGAGCTCAGTGAGCCACGCAGTCGAGCTCTGTAAGCAGAGGAATCAAGTACAGCGAGCAACGCAGTCGAGGTCAGACAGCGAGCTGAGTAGGACATATGCCGAGCGTATGGTAAAGGTCGCGTGGTGAGCAGCATTTGTCACGGAAAGTGAAAGCGACAGTTTTAACTTCACCAAGCAGCGAACGAAAAGTAGGTCAGTGAGCCGGGCGGAAACCCGCAGTAGGCAGCGTGAAGACCGGTTACAGAACCAGCTGTACGGGCCAAGCTAGCATAGAAGGCCTGGGTTTAAAACAGTACGGTAAAACGAGTTGGAGAACTTATTTCAAGCTGCATTTTAACGCAGAACAGCATAGCAGAGCGACATGGCGAGGCCAGCTTTAGGTGGAGATTATTCTAGCATTGCAGTAGGGGCGAGCGGGTTATTTCCAATTGTATACGCAAGCATTTTGACAGAAGCTGAACTTCATTATAACATTGAATTGGAACGTTTATTCAGCATTTGAATTATACAGGCAGATAGTTACGAGATACTGCAACTGTGAACTTCGAATGAACATAGTTTTTCACTGACATTACGACTATGCATTTCATAACGCATTCCAAGTCACATTAACGAGTTTAGGCAAATGAAATGTTACAAGCAAATGCACTCATAAACTTTAGCACGTGCATTAATGCAATTCTTTCTTATGAAGTGTTATAAATTACCGAGTATGAACACAGCTACAGGGTGTTTCATAAACTTAGACACTCTCATATAAAATTTTATTTTATGAAAGTGAGACTTAGCAGTTATTGGAGATTGAACTTTCAACACTCAAACCGAACATTGTATGGAACAGTGGCGTAACGTAGAAGAGGAATAGGGGGTCCGCTGTTTCTATGAACTTTTTCGTGAAGATTTGGACAGTATCCGCTATGGATAACCAGAAGTTCATCATGTCGGAGTAAACGCAGACAGAGACGCGATGGCACCACAGAGCGATGGATTCGATTCCTGACGAGAAGGAGGTCCACCAGCTGATTCACTTGGGATTTGAAGGCAATCGTCATTGCGTGGTTGGAATGATATTCACGCCGATCTTTCGAGAAATTCATTACATAAGGAAAATCGACGATCTTTGAAATTTAATAACAGCTGATTATGAGAAGGTACTGTAAGAGTTATAACTTTCTGATACGATAATTTTCATGAATACTGGGCACACATGTATATTTTTCTAATAGGAGTGATACGATTGTTTAGACATGGCTTTGACTTTATATGCTTCAAATTTTTGCTAGAATATGGCGTGACCATATGATATGGCAGGCATCATTATACGAAATTCTCACCATTGGTTGGCTTTATTAAGCAGAGGTTTGGTCTTTTAGACATTTTTCCAGCAAGGATAGTTTTCATGAATAGTTTTTTTTGTGTAACGAGTATTTCGAACTCGTGATCTGCAATTGATTATCTATATCACTTCGTCAGTTCATTGCATACTAGCGAGTGTGTATTATTCATCAGTAGGGATTTTTTCCATTGGATTGTTTGGAGATATTAAGATGTTATTCACTTTAGTGAATGAATATCGCTTTTATATGACAACTAGAGACTTGTTGATTCCTATCTGGTATATTCACTCATTTAGTCTTCGAGATGGGGTCTTTCGTATTTATACGATTGTATGGTGGTTACTCATCTTACCCATCGTTCAGGGCACTATCATGTTAGTCGACGGGGCGAGGTCTTTCGTATTTATACGATTGTACGGTGGTTATTCATCTTACTTGCCATTGAGGGACTCATTTTATCATCCGAGTGTACATGAGATTGTAAGAGAATCAAACAAGGAACTACTAGTCACATATCAGTCGAAATTTTGTTAAATAAAGTAAAGATAAATGTTAGCAGGGTTACTTTTGTAATTCTTGTTTGCCAATCCAATATTTTGTTGCTATACTCTTTTGAGAGTACTTTCAGTTTAACAGCTGGTACAGCTGATGCTTTTGATGATTTTTATAATTGTGTTTGATACCTTTGAGAAGGATTTAAAGTAATTGAATCTTGTAAGATGAATCATTAATGGTCAGATTTATTTTAAGGCAGATCAGTATTGCAGATTTTGATATGAGAGATTATAGCACATTGGTGTTTTTCTGTGATGTGAATTATGAGAATTGTAAGAGAATTTATGCTATTTGAAAGCAAATCTTGAATTACTAAGGTAATATTTTTTCCAATTGTTTAAGAAGTTGTCTAGATGTGATCAGAGAAATTACAGTTATTGGAGATTGTGTGTGTTGATAATTTGAAGCCAGTTATATAATTTTTGTAGATCATGCAACATGGTTAAGTGAAGTTTGTGATAGGCGTTTTGTGGAAGTTGCCAAGTGATAGTTGCAATGTTGCTAATGTATTTTGAGGCAGACATGAGGTTGTCGAACCCAGTCTAGCGTAATTGTTGAGATTCATGCTGTGTATGCTGAATATTTATGGAGTTTTGTGGAATAATTGTGGTATTCAAATGTGATATTTGAAGAAGTAAGGATATATAATGTAGTTGTGGATGGTCAGATCCAACGTGATGTCGTGAAGGCAATAATATTTTTTGGCATGAAAATTAAATACGAGATATAACTTGGAAGTGATAAAACTGTAAGACAACGTTCTATAACCCATATTAAACAATTTGTTAGGAAATTAAACAAATAAAGTTGATAATACAAGATTTTCTGAGAATAATTAATGAAATAATAATCTGAAATTTAAGCATATTAATGATCTGACCTAATGAAATAAAAATCAGAATGACTAGATGAAATAATGAAAATCTAAATAACCAGAAGAATAAAATTTAAATAAATTAATAAATTAAATTTTGGAATAAATCAATGAATTAAATAAATGGATGAATTAAAGATTGGATAAATAAACTGATTTAAATAAATTAATAGACGATTGGATAGATGATGAATAACTGAATTAGAAGGTGATAATTAATTAAAGAAGCTGATGATTAATGAATTTATATGTAATTAAATAAATTTAATTGAGAGATGAATTTGAGGAATTGCAACTTGAGTTGAGGAATTAAACAATTTGTATTGATGATTTAAGATGATTCAATTTGAAGAAGATGATAAAATAAGATTGTGTGAATAATTAGAAAGTATAATGAAGTGATGATAATAAATTTCATTTAAATGATTTAATGGTGATGAGTTAATGATTCTGAAAGGAATATGTTGAATTTTGAAATGAGAATTAATGTGAGAAATATTTAACATTGATAATGATGATGATGACCAATCATCATCATCATCTTGCACAGTTTCCAGCCACTGGCCGGGTCTGTTTGGAACACAAGCCTCTCCAACGTCTTCTGTCTTCCCACCATCTCTCAGCCTCCACCCTTGTCCAGTCTTCTCCTCTCTTCTTCACGCTTTCTTCCACCCCCTTCAGCCACCTGTCTCTCGGTCTTCCCCTCGGTCTCTTTCCTTCCCACTTCGTCTCATGTACTCTCCTGGGTATCCTCTTCTCCTCCATTCGTTTTACATGTCCATACCATCTAAGTCTAGATTTCTCTATACCATCCTGTAATGGTTCCTCCTTCATTAATTCTCTGGTCCTCTCATTTCTTATTCTGTCCATCTTTGTAGCTCCAATACTGCTTCTCAAGAACCTCATCTCACTGGCCTGTATTTTGCTCTTCTCCCTTCCTTTCATAACCCAGGTCTCCGTGGCATACGTCAGGATAGGGACATAGTACGTCCGATATATGATCTTTTTGCTGTTCTGAGGGACATCCTTGCACCATAACATGCTTCTCACACTCCTCCGAAATGCTTCTGCCTGCCTCCTCCGCTCATTTATTTCTCTATCGTTTCTTCCATTATCTTGTATCAGGCTTCCCAGATACTTAAAACTCTCCACTTTCTTCAGCTGTTCCCCACCAATTGTTATTCCCGTTGTGGTTCTTTCCTTCTTCCTTGTTGTGATCACCATCTCACTCTTATTTATGCTAAATTTCATCCCATATCCTTGTATTATTCCTTCCCACACGTCCAACCAATGAGCAATGGATTTTCTGTAATTCACAAACAAGCAATTTGTAATGACAATGTAAATAGTGTAAATTAATTATTCGATGTTTAGGAGCATTTTACTAACGTATTCAACTTTTGAATTATGCCATGCAAGCCATAAATTGCGTGATATTTAAAATATGTGATTATAATATGTGTATGTTTAGACAGATTAATATTTTTCAAATCCACATTCATGATGTTAAGTTAAAGAGAAATTAGGTCTCAGGTTTCACAAATGTCAGTGACGAAAGACATATTGCTACAGTGATCCTGAGAACCCAAGAGAACTTTAGAGATTTTTCTTGTTCTATGTGGATGAAATATTTTTGATTAGAAAAGAGATGGTTCGATTTTTGGACAATGACAATTTAACGTTGGCATTCGACCATACTCTCAGGTAGGATGAATATTTAAAATGTCTGTCTGACTATCAAAGTGAAATAAATTTGTTTTTATCTTAGTTGTGATCTGATGATGGTGTGATTTTCCTTTTTCTTTCCTTGTCTTGATTAAGGCTTAACCGGAAAGGATGTGGTTTGCCAGGAGTTCAGTTGATGGCGCCCATTTATATTTGCATTTTTCTATTAAACTTAAGCCCGTAACGACCCTAGAGATACTTTGTCTCGTGTTACCCACTGCTTTTTCAATATCTCAGCTGAATTTCCGACACATTCCTTATTTGACTAGAGGTTCATTTAACTCCGCTCTGTCCTGGAACTCCAGGAATGCGATGTAATAGCAGATGGGTCATCGCATCGCCAGGACGAACGGGTACACTACGTTACTATTTACGATGACATAGTGAGTTCTGGAATAAAATATTAGTAACATACATTATGATATGATGATGATAATTGTTGTTTTAAGGGGCCTAACATCGAGGTTATCGGCCCCTAATGAAATGAAATGGCATGAAATGAAAGGATGTAGATAAAAACAACTCACTACCATGGATGAAACGAGAATGGTTTATATGAAACAGACAGTGAGCCCCAAAAACTATGCCTTATTTGAATAAAAAAAATAAAAGGCGGATGGTAAAAAAGGAATAAAACAAATAAGGCATAGATGAACACAATAAAAAACATAAAACAGACTTAACCTGAATTAAAAGTCAGAACTACACATTAAAACTTAAAAAAGTAACCACTCTCCCTCATGAACCGGATGACGAGGTCTACTGACGGCCCGTCATCACGGAGAATAAGGGAGAGGATATTAGGCAGTTTAAGAGTCCTTCGCAGATCGGCCAGATCCACACACTCCAAGAGAATGTGTGCCACAGTTAGATGGGCACCGCAAGTACACATGGGGGGGGGGGTTCTTTAGCAAGTGGGAGTGCGTAGCAATCCAATGGCCGATCCGGAGTCGACAGAGTACCACAGCTTCCTTCCGGAGAGATCGGAAGGAAGATTTCCACACCTTCGTTGTCTCCTTGATGCCTCTCAGTTTGTTGGGTGGAGGCGTGGCTCGCCATGCTTCCTAACAATGCGACAGGATCGAATGCTGCAACTGAGAGCGCTCATCACCAGCAGGCAACTTATACGGTAGCGAGGGCAGTGAGACTGCCTCTCTCGCCGCCTGATCAGCAAGCTCGTTTCCCGCAATACCCATGTGGCTAGGAAGCCACACAAAGGTCACCCGGTTCCAGCGTTACACGCACTGACGAGCAGGTCGTGCACTCGCTGACCAACGGGTGCTTCGGGAAACACACATCGAGCGGTTGCAGCACACTCAGAGAGTCAGTACACACAAGAAAATGCTGGTGATCGTCTGATAACGTGTACCGCAGAGCCTCTAAGATGGCATAGAGCTCCGCTGCGTACACGCCACAAGCCTCGGGAAGTGAAAAGAGATACAGACGATCCTCAACTACAAATGCACAGCCTACTTTCTCGTTTACCCTCAAACCATCCGTGAATAGAAGCCCTGAACCTGGATACCGGCTCACCACGGACTGAAACAGCCTCCAATGGACAAAGGAGTCCGTGTCCGACTTGGGGCCAGTGTGCAGATCCAGGATGATATCAGGACGAGAGACCATCCACGGAGGGGCCTTGCTAGGTACTCGGACGATACAGGAGACAGAAGGAAATCGGAACTGACGGTATAAGTTATCCAAGCGAATCCCCGCCGGCCGAGTGGCTCGGGCGAGCGCATCATACAGCCGGCGATTTGGATTGGTAAACAAACATGGATAGCTTGGATGAAGTGGCATCTGTCGAATAGTTGCAGCATAGGTCAGCAGTACTTGTTGGCGCCTCAGGTGTAAAGGAGGTATGCCAGTCTCGGCGAGCAAGCTGACGACTGGGCTCGTCCGAAAGGCTCCCGTCGCCAGCCTCACACCGCCGTGCTGGACACTGTCCAGTTTAACAAGCACTGACTTACGGGCCGAACCATATGTTACACAGCAATAATCTAATCTAGATAAAATCAGTGCCTTATAAAAACGTAGGAGCACGGCGTGGTCCGCCCCCCACGATGTGCCGCTAAGAAACCGCAACATGTTGAGTTTCTTAACACAGGCAGTTTTCAAACACCGCAAGTGTGGCTCCCACGTCAACTTCTGATCGAAAAGGAGCCAAAGGAACCGGTACACAGCAACAACAGGCAAAGCTACATCGCTCAGATCGCAGCGACTATACCGTTTATGGCAATCGCAAATAATGTTACGCTAAGCACCGATCCCTGTGGGACTCCGTTTTCCTGTATATGATATTGCGAATATGCCACCCCTATTCGGACATGGAATAGGCGAAGGGACAGAAAATTCGCAATAAAAACCGGCAAGTTACCTTGGAATTTCCATTGATGCAGGGTAGAGAGGATGCCGCAACGCCAAGTGGTGTCATAGGCCTTCTCGAGGTCAAAGAAAACAGTGACCAGATGGTCGTTGGTACACCGAGACGCCCTGAATCCACACTGGTATTCAGACAGGAGTCCTCGCTCCTCCAGGACCCACACCAGGCGCCGATTGACCATCCTCTCAAAGAGCTTGCACAGACCGTTAGTGAGACAAATAGGTCTGTAACTCCCTGTCAATTTGGGATCCTTATCGGGCTTCAGGATAGGTATAATGATACCTTCCTGCCATTGCGCTGGAAACACACCTTCCAACCAGATACGATTATCACCCCGAGCAAATAACGAATGCTCTCATCGTTAAGATGTTTAAGCATCTGGTTGTGAATATTATCCGGGCCGGGAGACGTGTCCCTGCAGAGCGCCAGCGCTCCGTAAAGGGCACGTTGTACTCCTCCGAAGCACGGGAAGCAAAACTGAGCTGGAAAACGTTCTGCCTCGCGCTTCATGGCCACGAAGGCAGCATCATAGTTATCGGAACCGGATATATCCGCAAAATAAGATGCGAGATGGTTTGCAACGCGGTACGGAACTGTAACCAATTCATTATCAATGGAAATTCCCGGTACAGTAGAAGATGTCCGAATACCCGAGATGCGTCGTAGTTTAGTCCACACTTGAGAGGAGGGGGTATGTGCCGTAATAGACGACACATACCGTTCCCATGATTCTTTCTTACTCTGGCGGATAAGAATTCTTGCCTTGGCACGAAATTTCTTAAACGCTACCAAATTGGCCATGGTTGGACGCCGACGGTAGTGCTTATGAGCTCTACGACGGTCTCTTATTGCCGCTGCAATATCCACTGTCCACCAAGGGACGAGTTTGCGACGAGGAGTCCCAGAAAAGGATGGAATGGACTCTTCGGCGGCAGCAAGAAGCACATCGGTGATGTGCTGTACCTCGTCATCGACGCTCCGGCAACCAAGATCAACGAACACAGCTCGTTCTTGAAACGAGGGCCAATTTGCCCGCTTAAGCACCCAACGATTGGGGAACTCCAAGCGCTTCTGGTTCAGAAGTGTAAGAACGATCGGGAAATGGACACTGTCACAGAGGTCGTTGTGTACATATCAACCAAATAGGGGGACCAGCGCACAGCTTCACACACTCAAGTCAATGTGTGAGTATGTGCCGTGCGCTAAGCTAAAATGTGTAGCTTCCCCTGTATTTAATAGAGATAAATCCAACCCTTGAATTAAGCCCTCCACGTCCCTTCCTCTGGGGCAGGAAGATGGTGATCCCCATTGGCGGTGATGAGAGTTGAAATCGCCCACGATTAGGAAAGGGACTGGAAGTTGATCAACAAGATCAAAGACGTCATTAATATCAAGGGGCTGGTTCGGTGGAAGGTACACTTTACAAACAGTTGTCATAGCAGGCAAGGACACGCGAACTGCAATAGCTTCCAGAGGAGTAGTTAAGGGAAACTCATCACTATAGCAGTCAGAGCGAACGAAGGTACAAACGCCCCCGGAAGCCCGGGCGGCGTCTTGTCGCTCTTTAGAGTATAGTCGGAAACCTCTCAGAACAGTCTCGTGATCTGGTCTGAGGTTTGTTTCCTGTAGGCAGACTATACTCGCTGCGTATTGTGCAATAAGCTGACAGAGCCCTGTCAAATGCCTGTCATAACTGTTACAATTCCACTGTAACAGTGCCATTGTGTGAACTTATAAACTAGGGAAGAAGTTGGAGCAGCAAGCTACAACTTAACCTCTGGAGGATCATCAGCCACTACGTCGACTATAATCTCCATGTCCTCAGGCGAGGTCGTGGAGTGAATCAACTCAGCGGAAGATTTCCTAGATGCAGTTCGGCGGCGGGGGGGATCTCGTGGGGAGCGCACAGATCTGGGGACCGAAACGTCCCCAGGAGCAGAAGCATCCGCAGGTGGTGGGGCGGATGGCTTCCCCTTTTTTGGAGAAAGGGAATGCGTAGTGCGGGCTCCCTTCTTCCCCGCCTCTTTAAGATATTTAGACGGGTCAGGAGACGAATTCCTGACCCTGGTCGACGATGCCGCCTCCGCCGGCTTCGGCGCGGCTTTCGCCGACCATTTGGGTGGGGAGGAACAGAGTGGGGAGTAAGTCTTCAACTTCCTCCCCTGCTGTGCGGGAGGAGCATCCTTCGCTCGCACAGCCCTCGTTGTGGCCGAAGGTGGAGTTGAAGTCACCTTCGGGCTTTTCGTCATATTCATAGGTGCTGGTTTCTGAACAGTAAACTCAGTTGTAGGTTTCACAGCTGGTACAAAAGATGAGGTAGACGGTACCAAATTGGGTATTATAACTCGATAATCAATCGTAGGCAAAGGAGCAATCGCGGTACGGTACTTCTTGCGGGCTTCCTGGTAGGTGAGACCATCCAGGGTTTTGATCTCCTGGATTTTCTTCTCACTCAGGAAGACAAGGCAGTTCCTGTCCCGAGGAGAATGAAATCCAGGCCAATTAGTGCACTGATAGGGTGTTGTGCACTCTTCCGCTTCGTGTGGTACCTTACCGCATGTTCCACAGATTTCTGGGCTCGAGCTTCGGGATAACATGTGCCCGAACTTCTGGCACTTATAACACCTCATTGGAGGAGGGATGTAAGGCCGTACGTCACAACGGTAACTTGTAACCTTGACTTTCTCTGGGAGCACCGAAAGCTCAAAGGAAATAATGAAAGCACCAGTATCCACGATTTGACCATTGACCTTGCGCATTATGCGCTGGACATCAGTCACGTGACGGTGCTGCATATCCTCCTTGAGCTCCTCGTCAGTGGTCAGAATCAGGTCCCGGTGGAAAATAACTCCTCGGACCAGATTCAGGGACGTGTGCTTTTCCACTTTGACGGGTATTTCGCCAAAGTGGTCACATTGCAAAAGTTGTTCAACTTGCTCACCAGTCCTAGTCTTGAGCAACAAACTACCGTTCCTCATCTTTTGTACTTTCTCAAGCTCACCATAGACACCTTCTATGTGGCGAGAAAACAAAATACTCTTTACCAGCTTGAAATCACCCCCATCTGTTCTGGTAGCTACCAGAAACTTGGGGGCGTTAGCACCCAGATTTTCACGCACAGATTGTTCCCAAGGGGTTGATCCATGAAGGGAATCAAATGATAAAGACTTGGATGTAGGACCACCCTGTTTGGGGATTTTTCTTTTAGAACCCATGGCCAGATCATCCTCCCTGAATGCCACCGACATCCGATCACGGGCTGTCACAGTAGGCGCCACCCAGCCAGGGCAAGGCCCGCCTAGCTTGGAAGGCATTGCCCGGGGGTCCGATGTTTTACAATGCCGTATCGGCATGTACCCCTTGGCATATACTGGATTTTACAGCTCTGACATTCGGCTGTGCGGGGACCTGCGTAGTCAGGCGGATACTACTGCATGGGTACATGGCACACCCACCTGTCGGCGCGGCCAAGACCGGAACAGGCTTTCGAGCGTAGTCGCAAGCGTAAGTGGCCCATCCCCTAACAGCACGCACATATAGAAATTTTGGTTGCCAGACCCTGAAAGCAGTAACGGAAAGAAGTGCGATATAACCTAATGAGAGTTTTACAGCACGGGTGTATGTCTTTTAGAGCTGACTGTCAAACCCTCGAAAGGGGACCGATCCGAGAAACCCTTTTAGTCGCCTTTTACGACTGGCAGGGATTACCGTGGATGTATTCGCTTCCTTTTAGTCGCCTCTTACGACAGGCGGGGGATACCGTGGTTGTATTCTAAACCCCCCACCCACAGGGGGTACACATTATGAACAAGATCCAAAGGATTTCTCAAATTCGTCCAAAACTGACTTAGCGAGTTTTGGAAATATGCTCTTCAATTGGAATTGGTAATGTCCACCAGAAATTGAAACAAGGAAATGAGGTATGCAAAAGACACGATGATGTCACATTCAAAATTAATAGAGTTTCTCCCATAAATGAGTGGGTGGTCTTACCAAGGACTGCCATAGATCTTGAGGCCGTAGAGGACCACTTCAGAGTCTTGTAAATAGATGCAGTTAGTGAGATGGTCCTTGACATTGGGCGTCTGCACCGCTTCTAGCAGCTTCTCCCGAGGGAAGCCCATGTCTGGGATGTGGTCGATGAGGCTATAGCCCAAGTGAGAGGAGTGGTCGCTCGGACTCGTCTTCAGAGGGTGAGTGAAGGTTCTGTCAAAGCTCAACTCGTGGTTTCCCGCAATCACGATTTTGTGCTTGTGTGGCAACGCGGCTGAAACATAGATTGGAGCGGTCATAACCGTTGAATGGGAGTTCAACCCCAAATCTCCCGCATATCCCAGACTTCAAATTGGTTGTGGCGAATCCACAATATAGTACATCACCTGGAATGCAAGAGATTCAGTTTGAATCCAGACTGCAGTTTTATCGAACATTGAGACATTTTTATGAGAAGCGTGAGACACCCTATTGCTCTATTTTACGAGGGCGTTTTTTTTCAAATCCCGATGGACTATAAAAATAACAGATTGACATAGCAAACTGATTTTACTACTAAATGTTTGCTTGTTTTATCCTTATGTCTCAACATAATCGCTAAAACGATTGAAACATTTGTCGTATCGTTACACCAGCTTTCCAATGCCCTCGGCAAAAAATTCTGCCGCCACTGAGAGTCTCCTGAAGTGTTTCCTTTTTGGCGAGGCGTTGCCGCCCAACCATACCTGCAATTCTTGACCAAGGTGAAAATCACTGTGCCAACGTTCCAATAGACTTTTTCAAAGAATTCAAGTGTGAAGTTTTAGACCATCTGCCGTTTAGTTCAAACCAGCACTGAATGATTTAACGTAACGGTGAAAATAACACTTTTCCCAAAATAACTCTATTTCGCGGCTTCAATATCGAAACAGAAGGCATATGTGGAGTAAATATTTCGCTGTTATAACATATTTATGTTTGCTGAAATATTTCACTGATCTCGTTAAAGCCAAAAATCCGGGACTATAGTCATATTATGTTTCTTTGCTAACGTTTACACCATAATTTATGAGTGGTAGGGCGTTGTCCAATCAAATTCCACCACCCAGTTACCTTTATTGCAAGATAGCTCCTTGTTGTACTCTGTATTTGACAGCCAAGTGAGCTTGACTCCCTTGTGGGGAGAGTACCGTAACCAAGTGTTAATTTCACGTATATGAACTTTTGTTGTAATATTTTATTCTTGTGTTTTGCCAATTTAAAATTTTGTGCTGTGTAATATTAATTTCCTTTCATTTTATGTTTCTGTACCCTCCCAATGTTTCCACCCTTTGTCTGCGTGCATTGCTGGTGAGTTAATTACTTTTGTCCACTTTTGTGATAATGTAGTTTATTGTATTTTAAGAGTTGAAAGTTATGTTGTATTTTCTGTGTGGGCTTTTGGTTCCACTCTGATATGTGATGCATGCCTGCCTCGCCATAATGGTCCTACCGAGTTTATCTTAAGAACACATTCACGGGATTGCAGATATTCTTCCTTGTTTCCCGTTCATGTATCTTCTCTATCTTACGAGTGCATATGGTGACCTAACCTGTGTTACTCTAGTCTCCATGTATGCCAGGATTGTGCATCATCTTTGTCAAGTCCTTTTTCTACTCTTACTTCCAACTTTCCAAGTACAGTGGAACTTGAATATTTCGAACCCCAAGGGACCAGTAAGAACATTCGAATTATCCAAAAATTCGAATTAAGAAAGTGCTTTGAAAAGGGTAGAGAAAATATATTGTATTACGTTTACATAATGCTTTTGTTCAACAAAGCAGATTAACAGACAACGGCACTGTATAATAACTGTATCATGAATAACCTCAAAAGTTTCAAATGATGAAATAAAACCAAAATGTACTGTTCATCTATTTAACGTCAGTAGTAATCCAGCAATCTCGTTTAGTCTTAGAGGAATGTACTGTTTTTCAAAAAAGTTTAAGATTTTTACCTGTTTCCTACAATTAAGTCTCTCGGCCATCACAAAAGAATCCAACAAATTTAAGAAACTGAAAAAAGAATCACTTACGTCATTTCTACATTAAAAGAAGATGCGTAAATTCTGTGATGTGGTTTGTTGATCGGGCTGCACTCAGAACAGTTTTTTCGGGAACCATCTTGTTTTTTGGAGTTTTCACACGTAAAAACTTTGAATTATCCAAAATATAATTCGAATTAACCACGATTTTTTAGCATTGATTGTATATAAAATGCTAGGGACCAAGAGGAAAATTCGAATTAAAGAAGATTTTGAATTATAGAAGTTCGAATTAGCCACGTTCCACTGTATTTTTGTGTAGCGATATTTTAAAGTAATTTTCCTTAACTCACTCGATTTTGCATGTGCCGATCCTTCCACCCCTGTCACCTTCCCTATACCTCCCCCTCTTGGGCCATGAGCTCCCTCCTCTTGCCTTCGTTTAGCGCAGTATTTTCTGTGTGTTTCATCTCTACTATTCCTATTTACTACATTCTTTCAATTTGTTATTGGTATTACATTTTATTACCTTGAACGCTTTATTTTAATTTTGAGTTTATTTTAGGTTCAACTTTTATTTTTCACCTAGGGTGGTGATTAATTTGTTTTGAAGTTTAGTTAACTCTTTCCTCGTTCTTTGATGTACTTTTTAAATTCAGTTTGCTTTCCTTATGCAACTATGATTTTGCGTTGGTTCATTATTTTAAATTTAAGCAACCTTCCCATTTTCAAATTTAGTCTGGCTATTTGCTTCTTGTGTCTAGATTACCGTACTTGCTGCAAAAATACGATCTGCATGCCCTCTGGGATTAGATTGTTCATTTTTTGGGATATTTTTGTAGTTCATTGTAGACAGCTATCCCCCTTGGAGATTGTTTTGGTTTGACTTTTAAAATTTGGACCCAGCGAAATGTCAAACAAGTCTTCGATCACCCCCGTTTCTCTCTATTCCTATTTTCATCCTAATATTCTTCTGGGATTGGGGGTTTCAATGTGTCTGCTGTTCATGAATGTTATTATGAATATTATAATTACCTGTACCTGTATTTAATCTTGTACATTTTCTAAACGTATGATATAATTTTTGGGTGATGTACAACAGTTATGCTTCAATTATCTCCCAAATTACAGAATCACATTTTAATCACTAGTAACTAAAAACTATAGGCTGCTGAAATATCAAACTGCTCGTGTGTGGGGGAGCTCCTTCCAGGTACGGAATGGGTCATGCAAGAGCCACCCACTCGTATCTAATGAGAAGGGAAGACCCCCCACTTTGTACCTGTGGAGCCGCATTACCACATTGTAACCGAGTGTTTGGATCTTGCTGATCCACAAAGAAACCTTGGTCTGCAGAATACACTCAATCATATATTAGCCGATGATGTGGTGGCTTTATAGGAAAGAGTTGGTTAGGACCAGAATCCTGAATTTTCCAGCAGTTTTTGATTGAAGAATGTATTCACTTTTGATTTAAAATTCATTTTTTTGTAGTCCATATTTTGTTATTATTAACAGTATTATTATCAATATTAGACTACCAACCAAAATTACTAAAAGAGCTGAAGGAAGGGTGCAGACAAGAAGTAAACAACTAAGATATTGCAGTAGTCCAATGTTGGCCATAAAATGAAAAAAATAATATTAATATACCGTATCTATATTAGGCTATTTTTCTTCTTTAGGCATCCACTGCAAAATGTTTATATCAGTCTTCAGTCTTTTGACTGGTTTGATGCAGCTCTCCATGCCTCCCTGTCTTGAGTGAATCGTTTCATTTCTACATAGCTACCACACCCTACATCCGAGGCAATCTGTTTAACATATTCTAACCTTGGTCTACCCCTACAGTTCTTACCCTCGACCCTTCCTTCTGTAACTAAGCTTGCTATTCCTGGGTGTCTTAGTATCTGTCCTACCAATCTATCTCTTCTCTTCATTAGCAGTCGCCAGAAACATCTCTCCTCTCCCACTCGTCTTAATACCTCTTCGTTTGTCACCCTATCTACCCATCTGATCTTCATCATTCTCCTGTAACACCACATTTCAAATGCTTCAATTCTCCTCTTTTCTGCTGCACCAATAGTCCAAGTTTCACTTCCATACAGCACCACGCTCCAGACAAAGGCTTTCAAAAATGACTTCCAAATACCTAAATCTATATTCGATGTCAACAGATTCCTTTTTTGTAGAAAGGCTTTCCTTGCCTGAGCAAACTTACTTTTTATATCCTCTTTGCTTCGTCCATCACTGGTTATTTTGCTTCCTAAGTAACAGAAGTCTCCTACTTCCTTCAGCTTTTCACCTGCCAATTTCATGTCCAATAGAGGTTTCTGATTTATTTTGGCTGCATTCCAGTATTTTTGTTTTATACCATTCAAAAACTCATTCAAATCCTCAGGCGTGTCGGCCAAGATGACGATGTTATCGGCAAATCTCCGAGTTGAAATTATTTCTTCTTGAATCTTCACTCCCACTCATCACATCAAATATATTATTTCAGCAGTATAGATCCCTCCTGCGGTGCTCACAAGCGACCGATCGTGACAAATGAGCATTCAAATGAAAGAGAATAGACATTAGTAGTGACAAATTGTTAAAAAATTACTTTAAAAAAATATACGAAGTGTGCGATTTGCAGATAGTGTTGGTGTAGGAAAATACGCTCCATAAATTGCTGTCCGCATCACATTTTGGCCTCTGTGACCCCTGTTTTATGTCATTTTAATATTCAGAGGTCTTTCCTTTATCATTTTGGATGGATTTCAGAAACAGTAAATCAATGGAATGAGTACTGAAATGTAAATAGTATTCTAAATATAAACATAACAACCTTTCTCCTTAAGTCACTCATTATAAACCTATAGGGGAAAGCGAGATTTCTCGCACAGGGCCGCTAGTCTGTATTTTAACTGAATTATGAGCGGTAGATGACCTCGCTACTCCGTCCCTTCAGACAACAACGATCAGACATCACTGTGAAACTCACCTTCCCAACATTAAAGTGGGTCTTCTGTTAATTTATCTTATTGGTTTGAAGCATCTTGGTCACCAGCCTCGTGTACTTGAGTGTATGTGACTGTTATTGGCTCTCGGCTACTGAAAGGTGTTTGTACTTACTGTGCCAGGTTATTGAGGCTAACAACAAATTCACACTTTAATACAAAAATTATCAACATTTTACCTTGGCAGTAAAAACTGGCTCCTCCCGCCGGTACCGTCACCTTGCAGAAGGCAATCAGGTATTGCCGGGTGTTTGGAGGCTTGTGAGCCCAAACGATCCTTGGGGCTATGCCAGCGGGAGCTTCGGCTCCTGGTAGGGCCACCCACGCTGGACAGGCCTAAGGTGATGAGCCAGACTAAGAGCGGTACCCTGGTCCTCCAGGTCGGGGGTTGGGCGTGGGGCTAACAACCCTACCCTGGAAAAAATATTTGTTACGGAACCAAAGGACAAAGGAAACCGGACGGATGAAATGGATAAACGACCTTGGCAACGGAAACGGTACATGAATTGGTATTTTGGGACATGGAATGTAAGAACACTGGGTAAGGAAGATACTCAGGAAAGTATATGGACCAGTAAAAGAGGGTGAATTCTGATGGTAAGCCAGATATAGTATTGGAAATTAAGAGTAGTAGACTGCCTTGGTTGGGACATGTAGAAAGAGTGACAGAGAACAGGGTAGTAAGGAAGGTCTTCAATGGGAAGCCAGGAGGACGGCGTGTGAGGGGAAGACCTGGACAACGTGGAGGAGGATCTGAGAAGGATGGGAGTCGGAAGATGGAGAACCAAAGCAGTCAGCAGGGAAGAATGGGAGGCCAAGGCCCTACAAGGGCTGTAGCGCCAAGGAGTAAGTAAGTAAGTAAGTAAGTAAGTAAGTAAGTAAAAACTGGCAAAGAAAAAACAAAACAGGTTGCCAAGGCTTGGATCACGCGATGCTGCCAACTTCACTTCACTGTGCTCCCCAGTAGCAATTTTTAGGACGAAGGTACACTCCCCTACAGCCATTATCAGTTAGGTCTGGTGGATACTAAACCCATACTTGCCAACCTTACAAAACTAGAAATCAAGAGATTTTGCTATAAAATCAGAAAAATTCAGGAGATGCAAATAGTGCATATCAGCTCAATTAATTGGCAAACTATGCTTCATAATGAATATTCGGCATTTACTATCCCATCAATTTCACTTTTAACACAAAAATCTTTTTTAAATTTTTTGATTATTATTTTTCATTTTAATTTTTTATTATTTTCCCTACACTTTACATTTTCTAGGTGCTTCTTTGTTCCCCTGTGTTTCGAAATTCAGTAGAGTCTCACAAACTCGGCCTAATGTGGACCGAAGGGTGGCCGAGTTCGCGAAAGTACCGTGTTATCGGGAAATGTGTTAAAAAGAAGAAATAAGCTGTTTGTTTTGGTTTAAAAGTAATGCAATGCAGTACATTTATTTGTTTTGAACAGAAACACAAGTTTTAAAATGATTAAGCCACTACAGTACTTGAATATGTACAAAACAATTCCCGTGGGCAAATAGTTTTTTCACTTAATGAAAATTACCAGTTAATTTTTTGCAAACAAGGAAGTAATGTTCTTTTGCTTTTCGCTTTGAGACCTGTTTCTTGAAACCTCGTCACGAAAACGGCGATGAAACAGAATTGCGGAGAATGCGTAATCAAATAAATACAACGCTCTGCGCGAGAACCATTTGTTTACTTCTTACTGCCAACAGTTTGCGCATTTACAGCACTGTACAGTACCTGTATTTATCAGGTCGTCGTTACTCTTCTTACTATGTACAGTAGGTCAACTTGTTTCGCGTCGTATTTAATTGTCGATAATTCCATTGATGGAGAAGACGAAAGAAAACATAATAACACTCCGTGCGGAAACACAAAAACAAACAAAAATCATGATTTTTTTCCTCCTGTCAGGGTGGCAGAGAAAACCGGAGTGCCGGGTTACCGAGAGCAGAGTTTGCGAGACTCTACTGTATCACTTTTCCACCATGTTACCATGTAATATAAAAGACATTACATCGACAAACAGTACAGAATGGAAAATAATTGACCTTTGCTACAGATTCAATCATGTACGGAAATTGTTGAACTGAAAACTGTTCAAAACAAAAGAACTGTATTTTTTGTCCAGAGTGAAGAGTCGAACACCGAGCAAAAACTCTAGAATGTGACGAAAATGTTGCAGCAAAGTCAATAAACATTCGCTTACAATGCAACAAAACTCATTTACGAATCCAGGTACGGTACCCAAATAACACTGATTACCTGTCCACTATAAACACTTCCAAAAATACAGAAAAAGGAAAATAATTTACAAAAATCAGGAGGTTAACTTGAGTTATCGTGAGGCAGGAAAACTATGAAAAATGGGAGTCTCCCGCCCAAATCAAGAAAGTTGGCAGGAATGTAAACTCATGGGTCCACCAGGTTTGGTCCAGTGGATCCTAAACCCATTAGTCCACCAGGTTTGGTCTGGTGGATATTAAACCCATTAGTCCACCAGGATTGGTCCGGTGGATATAAAACCCATTGGTTCACCAGGTTTGGTCCGGTGGAAATTAAACCCATTAGTCCACCAGGTTTGGTCTGGTGAATATTAAACCCACTGATCCACCAGGTTTGGTCCGGTGGATGCTAAACCCATTGGTCCACCAGGTTTTGTCCGATGGATCCTTAAACCATTGATCCACCAGGTTTGGTCCAGTGGATGCTAAACCCATTGATCCACCAGGTTTGGTCCAGTGGATATTAAACCCATTGTCCACCAGGTTTGGTCCGGCGGATGCTAAACCCATTGGTCCACAGGTTTGGTCCGGTGGATCCTAAACCCATTGGTCCACCAGGTTTGGTCCGGCGGATGCTAAACCCATTGGTCCACCAGGTTTGGTCCGGTGGATCCTAAACCCATTGGTCCACCAAGTTTGGTCCGGTGGATATAAAACCCGTTGGTTCACCAGGTTTGGTCCGGTGGAAATTAAACCCATTAGTCCACCAGGTTTGGTCTGGTGAATATTAAACCCACTGATCCACCAGGTTTGGTCCGGTGGATGCTAAACCCATTGGTCCACCAGGTTTTGTCCGATGGATCCTTAAACCATTGATCCACCAGGTTTGGTCCAGTGGATGCTAAACCCATTGATCCACCAGGTTTGGTCCAGTGGATATTAAACCCATTGTCCACCAGGTTTGGTCTGGCAGATGCTAAACCCATTGGTCCACAGGTTTGGTCCGGTGGATCCTCAACCCATTGGTCCACCAGGTTTAGTCCGGCGGATGCTAAACCCATTGGTCCACCAGGTTTGGTCCGGTGGATCCTAAACACATTGGTCCACCAAGTTTGGTCCGGCGGATGCTAAACCCATTGGTCCACCAGGTTTGGTCTGGTGGATCCTAAACCCATTGGTCCACCAGGTTTGGTCCGTTGGATCCTAAACCCATTGGTCCATCAGGTGGATGCGGAACATCATATGTTAGACCCCCGAAGAGTGCGGTAGTTATGCTAACTATTATCCCCATACCATATAACTTGAAACCCGTATCACTGTTGTCCAAAAATTACTTATAGTGATACAATGGTCTTACACATCTCCATGTTTCAAACTGAGCACCAATTCTTGCAATCTAACACCAGATATAATCATGTTGGCACTGCAGGAAAAATGCATTAACACCCTCTACTGATAAAATGTTCAAGTCCTCTATTCCTATAGTAAACTTTGCGAATTGTCATGGCAGTCTAGTTCTGTGTTATTATCCGAGAGATAGGTGGCGCAGGCACTCACCTGGATGAAGGGCAAGATGGCCATAATTAATGCTGGGAATCCAACCTTCGATCTGCGGACTGCATGGCCATGCTGTTAGCTTTCATAACTACCCCTAAATGAATTTATCTGACTCTCAGCTACAAGCATAACACTTGTTTTTGTTTCTTTATATAACCTAGGGATTGTTTCGACATTTTTCACACAAGAAATTATAAAAGCTTTTTCTTCCTCTTACCAAGCCAATTGTTGAAGTCGATTACCTCCTCCTCCCGTCCACAGCGAGTAAAATCACCGGCATGAATAAAAACATCTCCAGGTGGTATACTAAACTTAATGAGAGGAGTTAGTGAGTGGGTATCACTCATACACACAAAGCGAATCTGTGAATATAAAACAACAAACAAATATATATAGTTATTCAACTCTTAATAAACTGAATGAATGTAATATGATGGTATAACGGGTATAGCAAAATAAACCAGGATAAAATGTAACTTGCACACTAATAGATGTATAAAGAGTACAATGGTATCGCCACCCATTAAGGACTTGTCTTAGCTCATATAGCACAAACTGGTACACAAAAGTACTTAAAAATATTATAGTAAACTATGGTACTATGTTCGTCATCCTAACTACTTTTTGCACACGTAATATCTGAAATTACTAACATAATTGATAGGCTATCCGATATGTAAAATAATAACCTCCGATCTTGAATTCTGTCCTTATCAATAATAACTCTTAATAAACTGAATGAATGTAATAGGCCCAGCAAGCCAGTAGTGGATGAAACCAAATGCTTTCAAGAATAGAACGAGCCTCGGACATGACGGATATAATAGACGACATGGCTGTGAACACGGGCTAAGATTTGGAACTTTAAACAAAAGAATGCTGACGGGGAAGGTGGAGGAGATAGTGGATATGATGGAAAGAAGGAAGTTAGATTTATTGGGATTGGCAGAAACAAAGTGGAAAGGGGAAGGAAGGAGAGAACTGAGAAAAGGCTAAAGACTATACTGGAGTGGGAATGAAGAGGGAAAGAGGAATGGAGTGGGAGTATTAGTACTGTAACGTGTTTTTCGAGGGTTTTTTATGCAACTGGCATAAGTCAGTAGGAAGCCATTCTATATTAATTTACGCGGCGAATTGTTCAGCCAAGAGAATTTTTCATGTTAATTTATTATTATTATTAATTTATTATAATTATTATTAAGGTATTTTCGGAGCATTTTATAAAAATTATTAGCATTCAGATAGGTTTTCTATGTCTTAGAAAACGCTATCAAGCAAATTATTACGAACGACAATATCATAGAAAATTATGTGATTGCGGAATTTTACGGAGTTTTCGTCAGTTAGGGTATATCGAGAGACGTGACTCACTGGGAATTCAAGTACACGCTTAATCTTGTCGGAAAGCATGACGCAATCCTGGGTCGCAGCGTCCAGGAAAGGCGAATTGTTGGAACGGAACCCTCCCGCCGAGTGTAATGACCCAGAGAAGGGGAGTATAGCGCGTGGGGTGCAGCCAATCAGTGGAGACCACGCAAGCTAGAAGTCGGATGAAGAGGGGGAATGCGAGAGGGGCATATATCGTTCGACGCGGCGTGGAACGGGGACTATCTGTGTAGAGCTTAACGAGTACGTTTGCACGCGGGAGTCGCTCCGATGTTCTGTGGAGTGGAGGCCTTACTTTTGTAAAACTTAACCAGTGTGATTGTACGAGTGTTTGGGTCCGATGTACGGACCAGAGAATCTTCAAATCTAGCAGTATATCATCAAACATCGACGAGATGACGACGTCCAGGAGACTGTGGGAAGCTCACAGCATCATCCAGTACGAGGGAAATGCTTTGGCAATTTCCAGTGGTAAGCGCAAATGACGCAGAAATACGCAATCTCTCGTTTCTCTTTGTTTTCTAATCAATATTTCAGTAACTTCATAGCTTGGGAATAAGAGTAAAATCAATAATTTATCAGACTCCGTTTCCACGTAATTTTCTATCGGTAATATTAAAATCACAACGCTCCTATTTAAATTTTAAACTTATTATTATTATTAATTTTGGTATTCTTGTTTTATATAATAAATTCATTTCTTTTACAATGCAATCTTTGCTTTCAGTAGGTAGCATTAGATATAGACCAATTCCTTCTCCTGATACAATTGTTTGTGGGGTTAATGATCAAATCATACCACGATCTGAGTGAATAGAGTCTTGAAGATGTTCTGCCAGAGCTAGACGTTGTTAAATACAAATTTAGATTTCAACATTGCATTGAGGTCTTGGCGCCCATTAAAACAACATAGCTTAGGCAAAGGTAAACAGTTACATTTGTCTCCCAACAGTTAGGGGCAGTCAAACCATTACAATTGTCGCTACCAACATGGGGCATTAATAACTGCTACACTTGTACGCTCAACGTGTGGGCTAGCAAAAACGATACACTTGGCGCCGACAACTTGGGGCTGAAAACCTAATAACATTTGTGGAAGGAGAAGGGTATATATTTCTGTGCCTGTATTTTGGGGGTTATTTGTCTTTATCAGTGTATATCATTATGGGGGATGAGAAAGAAAGACAGATGAGGTTACGTAGGGGTCATCAACTGGAGAGTGATGATACGAGCAGTATGTCGAGTGATGGTAGTACCGGGGTAGCGGAGGTAATTCCCGATACTGAAACAGGGAGTGTAGGCGGCCAACCAGAATTAAAAACTATACTTCTCGAGTTCATGTATCAGAACAAAGTTAGTAGTGATGCCTTAAATGCAAAATTAGAACAGAATAATGCAAAATTAGAACAAAACAGTAGGGAAAATAAAGAAAGTACAGAAGCTTTAAATGCAAAATTAGAACAGAATAATGCAAAATTAGAACAAAACAGTAGGGAAAATAAAGAAAGTACAGAAGCTTTAAATGCAAAATTAGAACAGAATAATGCAAAATTAGAACAAAACAGTAGGGAAAATAAAGAAAGTACAGAAGCTTTAAATAAAAAATTAGAACAGAATAATGCAAAATTAGATAAGAACAACAAGGAAATTAGTGTGAAAATGGAGCAGATTAGAGGAGAAATCAGAGGAGTAATGGAAGAGAAGGTTAAAGAGATCATTGCAGATGTAGACAAGAAATTAGGAAAAGTACAGGAGGAGTTGGAAATTAGAATCAGTACACAGGCTGAAAATTTAAAAGAACTAGTGCAACTGGAAACACAGCAGGTCAAAAAGCAATTGGGGGGAGAAATTGACAAAATTCAGGTAGCTACTAAAGAGGTTAAGGAACAGCTGGGGGTAGAATTGAGAAAGTCCACTCACAAATAGTTGCAGAAGTAAATGATTTAAGAGAGAGTAATAGAGAGAGCATTAGCAAGATTGAGGAGAAACAAGCAAAGCTATATGATAAAGTAGAAGAATCAGAAGGAAACATTAAATTAATAGTAAACAGTATTGAGAGGAAGGCTGAGGAGAAAATCGCAGAATTAGAGTTAAAATTAAAAGCTAGGATCAGGCAAGAAAATAGTCAGAATAGGCCAGTTTTTGTGAATAGCACACACAGGGAGGTAGAACTGGGGAAGTTCAGCAATCGACAGGGGTGCCCAATGGAGTTCATGTACACTATAGAAAATAAATTCGGGGAGAGGTTGGAAAATGGTAGTACTGAGTGGTGCCAGGTAGTTGAAATTTTAGAACAAGTGTTTGTGGGGGAAACGAGGAATTGGTTTGCTGTCTACAGAGACAAGTTTACTGATATGAATGATTTTAAAATGAAATTCTGTGAAAAGTTCTGGAATGAGGTTATTCAGTCGCAGCATCGTGAGGGAGTAGTGTGTGGTAAATATAACCCTAAAGGAAGCTCCACCATGACCGAATACTTTTTAGGGCAGGTATTAGTGTGTAAATATCTGGATGGATTGAAGGAGGAAAGTGATGTGGTGAGGTTGCTACTTAGGCACTTTCCCTATAGGATCAAGGAGGCTGCTTGTATCCAGAATGTAAAGACTATATCACAAGTAGAAAATTTGTTAAGCACATTTGATGCACTAGGGAGAGGGGGTTATGAGGACAATTTCAATAGGAACCAGGGTAATAATAATAATAGACCTAATGAAGCCAGGCATCAAGGAGTTCAAGGGAACGGTGGCGAAGGGGCCAACGCTCAAAATAGAAATAATAATAATCAGCTAAATCAGAACAGAGGAAATGGCTATGGTAATCAGTATCAAGGAAGGAACAATGATTTCAGGGGAAATCAAGGGAGGAACAATGATTACAGGGGAAATCAAGGGAGAAACAATGATTTCAGGGGAAATCAAGGGAGAAATTATAATGACAATAATTACAACCAGAATAGGGGTCAAGGAAGAGGACAGCCTAGTGGTAGTAATATACAGCCAAACAATGACAACACAGCCCAGAACAACCAGACCAGTTTAGTAGTTAGTAGTACTACGGCCAGCTGTAGCGGTTCTTTAAACGCGAACCAGGCTGCGAAGTAAGGTCAGAATCTCAGTCTGTAGCATGCCCTGTCCATACAATTATACAGGAACCCTATGACCTAAATGTAAGAAATGAATTATTACATGAACTAAATGATGAAGGTATTATTCAGGAAGTGGCTAGTAAGAGCCCCATAGTTAAATTTAACGTGTCCGAGGCGTACACAGATGTTTTAATTGATAGTGGTTGTATGAAGAGTTGCATAAGTAGTGCATTTTATGATAAAATGAAAGGAACTGGAGTAAATTTTGAGGAGATGCCAATTAAAAGCACTTTTGTTATCACAGCTGTTGGGAAGAGGTCTAAAGTAATTTCTAAGCAAGTTTTAGTAGACATTAACATTAATAATCATGTAGAGAAGCAGATTTGCCTTGTAATTCCAAATTTAGTATTCAGTGTTATCTTGGGTTCAGAGTGGCTAAGTAGAGTGTCTGGTAACTTATGTTATGATGTAGGGAGTTTGAAATTTAAATGGGGAGATTCTGAAGTAGAAGTAGCGTTCAATGACCATATTCAGAGGAGTAGTATTGTAGGTGTGATTTGTACTTTAAATGAGATATCGCCAGCCGTAGAGCGGGGTTCTCCATGTTTTGTGGGCAGTGTGATTACGAACGGAAGTCTAGAGGACTCGTTACGTGATGCTGCATTTCAGGGTAATATAGAGGTGGAACAATGTGTTCGGCTCTATGATGTGTTATTGTGTAATAGGAGAGTTTTTGAGGATCGCATTGGTATGGCCAATTGCTATACCCATTCATTGAACGTTATTGATAGGTCAGTATTCACAGGACATAGATATCCTGTACCTTTCGCTTATCAGAGTGCAGTTGAGGCACAAATTAATCAGATGCTTCAAGATGGGATTACTGAGCACTCTAACAGTCCATATGTTAATTCTTTGATCACGGTACCCAAGACCGACGGCACTGTCCGTATTTGTTTAGACGCTCGTTTGGTTAACAGTAGAATTAGTTCAGATCAGCTGAAATCTATGTCAATAGAGGAATTAATGCAAACATTTGAGGGGAAGAAGTATTTCACTTGTGTAGATTTGAGTTCCAGTTTTTGGCAAGTGCCACTTATGTACGAAGATAGACCATTTACAGCTTTTAGTCATAAATATAACCTTTATCAATTTTGTAGAACACCTTATGGGTTAAATAGTAGTTCAGCAGCTTTAATTAGGGCTTTAAACATCGCATTAGGGGATGACACAGGAGAGTTTGTAACCATTTACATAGATGATATGGTAATTAGTTCACGCAGTTTTGAGGAGCATCTACGTCATTTAGATATAGTTTTTCAGAAGTTAGATCAGGCAGGGTTCACTTTGAAGCTGTCTAAGTCGTCATTCTGTCAGTCAGAAGTGACATTTTTAGGTCATAGAGTGTCAAGTAGAGGTGTGACACCAGAGGAAAGTAGGGTTAGCATGTGTGGACAGTAGCAACAGGGCATCGTTACAGATACTGAGAAATATGCTAGTAGAGCAACGAGATGACGTTCATTTAAAGGGAGCCACTGGCAAGGTTGGAAGCAGGTGACGAGGGCCCATTTATAGTTTCCAAACGTATTGGAAAAACAGCATATGTGCTGGAGGATAGTAAGGGAAACAGATTATACGGGACGTATAATATACATAGTCTACGAAAATATGTGTCATAAAGTGAGTGTGTTTAGCTGGCGAGCCAGCCTATCAAATGAGTAAGTGTGGTATTTGGTGCGTGGGAGGAGTTGGTCTTCCAGGAAGGCGTATCAGAAGTCGCACAGGGGGGTAGTATGTAAGTAAATGAGAGTTTTTAAGGTACAGGGAAATATGACGGGATTGTCGGATGCTCTTGAGTACTAAAATGTCTCGATACACCAAGGCCAGAATTTGGTAGCGCTGGTGAATTCCCATTTGCCTCCAAGAGATGGGTGAGCGCTTGAACAGGGTATTTTTGCTTAAGGCGTCCACGAGGCAAAAGATGGGCCATCAGAATGCGAGACAGTCCTTCATGAAACTCATACATATCAGCACACGTGATTTCTGTTTACGGCCTCGCCATGTAAGATTTGTAAGTGTGTAATTTAAGGTAATTTGTACAAAGGTATTATTTCTGTGTTGAGAACTAGTATTAAGTAGAATATGGTCTACGGGAACTTAACAAGACAGGGCGATAACGGCACAGAAATATTTGGGGTTATATGTAATGCGCATTTACTGTTTTTTTTTCAGAAGTCAATATTAATTTAATCTACTTTAAAGAGAGATTAAGTATTATGGTCACGAGGCGCTGCCACAATAGTGTGATCGTGTGCTCAGTGATAAGTGAGATTAAATTTCACCATAAGGAAGGGACCTCCAGTGAAATTAGGAAGTTCTATGGAGATATAAATATATCAGAACACCTTCAATGCGTGTGATATGACATCATAAATACATAGTGCTCACACATTAATTATGTCTATTTCTCCAACATAGAGAAATTTGAAAGGCGGAAATATCCGTGGAACACTATTCTATATGTAAAACATTGGACTGGTTGCAAAGTGCAATCCATTGTGACAACAAACTTTGACGCAAAGTGCGTGAAGAAAAATTATGAGTGTATATATCTGTAATTTAGGGTGATTTCATTTATGTAATATGTATTTTGGATGGGGATTATTAACGTGTCTGGGATAATCGGATAATGGACCGGCAAAGTGCAATCCATTGTGACAACAAACTTTGACGCAAAGTGCGTGAAGAAAAATTATGAGTGTATATATCTGTAATTTAGGGTGATTTCATTTATGTAATATGTATTTTGGATGGGGATTATTAACGTGTCTGGGATAATCGGATAATGGACCGTCGTCACGGTAAATCATCCGATGATCCGAGGCGAATATGTAACGTGTTTTTCGAGGGTTTTTTATGCAACTGGCATAAGTCAGTAGGAAGCCATTCTATATTAATTTACGCGGCAAATTGTTCACACAAGAGAATTTTTCATGTTAATTTATTATTATTATTAATTTATTATAATTATTATTAAGGTATTTTCGGAGCATTTTATAAAAATTATTAGCATTCAGATAGGTTTTCTATGTCTTAGAAAGGGGCTACATGACCGCGTTGTCGCAGCCCCTAAACTTAAGAACCAACCAACCTATGTCTTAGAAAACGCTATCAAGCAAATTATTACGAACGACAATATCATAGAAAATTATGTGATTGCGGAATTTTACGGAGTTTTCGTCAGTTAGGGTATATCGAGAGACGTGACTCACTGGGAATTCAAGTACACGCTTAATCTTGTCGGAAAGCATGACGCAATCCTGGGTCGCAGCGTCCAGGAAAGGCGAATTGTTGGAACGGAACCCTCCCGCCGAGTGTAATGACCCAGAGAAGGGGAGTATAGCGCGTGGGGTGCAGCCAATCAGTGGAGACCACGCAAGCTAGAAGTCGGATGAAGAGGGGGAATGCGAGAGGGGCATATATCGTTCGACGCGGCGTGGAACGGGGACTATCTGTGTAGAGCTTAACGAGTACGTTTGCACGCGGGAGTCGCTCCGATGTTCCGTGGAGTGGAGGCCTTACTTTTGTAAAACTTAACCAGTGTGATTGTACGAGTGTTTGGGTCCGATGTACGGACCAGAGAATCTTCAAATCTAGCAGTATATCATCAAACATCGACGAGATGACGACGTCCAGGAGACTGTGGGAAGCTCACAGCATCATCCAGTACGAGGGAAATGCTTTGGCAATTTCCAGTGGTAAGCGCAAATGACGCAGAAATACGCAATCTCTCGTTTCTCTTTGTTTTCTAATCAATATTTCAGTAACTTCATAGCTTGGGAATAAGAGTAAAATCAATAATTTATCAGACTCCGTTTTCACGTAATTTTCTATCGGTAATATTAAAATCACAATGCTCCTATTTAAATTTTAAACTTATTATTATTATTAATTTTGGTATTCTTGTTTTATATAATAAATTCATTTCTTTTACAATGCAATCTTTGCTTTCAGTAGGTAGCATTAGATATAGACCAATTCCTTCTCCTGATACAATTGTTTGTGGGGTTAATGATCAAATCATACCACGATCTGAGTGAATAGAGTCTTGAAGATGTTCTGCCAGAGCTAGACGTTGTTAAATACAAATTTAGATTTCAACATTGCATTGAGGTCTTGGCGCCCATTAAAACAACATAGCTTAGGCAAAGGTAAACAGTTACATTTGTCTCCCAACAGTTAGGGGCAGTCAAACCGTTACAATTGTCGCTACCAACATGGGGCATTAATAACTGCTACACTTGTACGCTCAACGTGTGGGCTAGCAAAAACGATACAGTACGAGATGGTTTAAAAGAAGAAGTGAAGAGAATAAGTTATAGAAAGATGAAAGTGAAAGTAGCACTGAGGGGAGAGACCATGGAAATAGTACAAGTGTATGCTCCACAAGTAGGCTGCGCCTCCGAAGAGAAGGAAGAGTTTGAAGAGGAAATGCAAAAGCAGCTGGGAGGAAGAAATATGATTGTTATGGGGGATCTGAATGCCCATGTAGGAAGAGAAAGACAAGAGTACGAGAGTGTGCTTGGATCAGAGGGTTGGGGCAGAAGAAATGAGGAAGGAAAGAGACTGTTAAGACTTCTGTCAAAGGAACAGCCTGCTAGTTGGGAACTCCTGGTTCAAGAAAAGAGAGAGTCACACAATCACATGGTACAGTGATGACTTCACCAGGAAGTCTGTGGTCGACTATATACTGTATGAGAAAGAATTAAATGAGAACATCACGGACATCAAGGTTATACCATCGGAGAACCTGGATAGCGACCATCGATTGCTGGTAATGAACCTGAGAGGGAGTAAGGAGAAGAAAGGGACTGAGAACCAGGATATGGAAACTGAAAGAAGGAGATAGAAGGGTCGAGTACCTCAAAATGGTAAAGGAAGGAATTCCAACAGATGAAGAAAGAAGGGCGGAAGAGAAATGGGCTGGATTTAAGAAGACACTAGTAGGAGCGGCAGAAGCAGTATATGGGAGGACAAGTAGTAAGAAGAGGTGGAAGGAAACACCATGGTGGAATGAGAAGACAAAAGATATAGTAAGGAAAAAGAATAGAGCCTTTAGGAGGTGGTATCAAAATAGGACGGTAGAGACAAGGGAAGAGTACCAGGAAAGAAAGAAGGAGGCAAAGAGAGTAGTGGCTGAGGAGAGAAGAAAGTGGATGAAAGAGTGGACAAAGATGATGAAGGAGGATAGTGAAGGTACAAAAAAGGTCCTGTATGGGATGGTAAAAAAATAAGAGGCGGAAGGATCTGACGGATTACGTTAGAATGGTGAACAAAAGGGGACAAGAGTTAGAAAATGGGGAAGAATGAAGGAAATGTAGAAAGAATATTTTAAAGAACTTCTGAACCCAAATGGAACCCACGGCGAGGAGAAAGAAATCGGGGAAGAGAAATATGGACTGCAAACAGAAAAGGACTTAACATGGAAAGAAGTGGAAGATGCAGTGAGGAAGATGAAAGGAGGGAAGGCACCGGGTGTGGATGAGTTGAGTGTGGAAATGGTGAGAGCAGCAGGAGAGGTGGCAATACAATGGTTATACCGAGTGATGAAGACAGCATGGAAGGAAAGGAAGACCCCAGATGACTGGAAAAAGGGAATAACTGTCCCGATCTTCAAGAAAGGATCTTCTTGTTTGAGTCTTCAGTCTTTTGACTGGTTTGATGCAGATCCCCACCCCTCCCTGTCCTGAGCTAATCGTTTCATCTCTACATACCTACCACACCCTACATCCGAGGCAATCTGTTTAACGTATTCTGACCTTGGTTTAGCCCTACAGTTCGTGTCCACGACCCTTCCTTCCATAACTAAGCTTGCTATTCCTGGGTGTCTTAGTATGTGTCCTACCAACCTATCGCTTCTCAACATTAGCAGTCACCAGAAACATCTCTCCTCTCCCACTAGTCTTAACACCTCTTCGTTTGTAACCCTATCTACCCATCTGATCTTCATAATTCTCCTGTAACACCACATTTCAGACACTTCAATTCTCCTCTTTTCTGCTGCACCAACAGTCCAAGTTTCACTTCCATAGAACACCTTGCTTCAGACAAAGGCCTTCAAAAATGACTTCCTAACACCTACAGTAAATCTATATTCGATGTAAACAGATTCCTTTTCTGTAGAAATGCTTTCCTTGCCAGCGCCAACCTACTTTTTATATCCTCCTTGCTTCGTCCATCACTGCTTATTTTGCTTCCCAAGTAACAGAAGTCTCGTACTTCTTTTAGTTTTTCACCCGCCAATTTGATGACTATAGAGGATTCTGATTTATTTCGGCTGCATTCCAATATTTTTGTTTTACATTTATTAATTTTCATCATGAATTCTTTCCTCAAGACTCATTCAAATCATCAGGCGTGTCGGCCAAGATGACTATGTCATCGGCAAATCTCAGAGTTGAAATTATTTCTCCTTGAATCTTCAGTCCCACTTTAAATTTTTCTACAATTTCCTTCATCGCTTGTTCAATGTCAAGATTGAAAAGTAAGGGTGGTAAGTTGCAGCCTTGCCTTACACCTTTCTGAATACCAGCTTCTCTCTCATGTCCTTCAGCTCGAATGACTGCTGTCTGGTTTCTGTATAGATTGTAGATCTCCCTCCTATCCCTGTACTTCATTCCAAACGTTTTCAAAATGTAAAACAATTTAGTCCAATCAACGTTATCAAAAGTCTTCTAAGTCTACAAATGCCATCTTCAAGAAAGAGTAGAACAGAATGCAGAAACTATCGAGGAATAACACTGATGAGTCATTGTGCAAAGATGATTGAGAAAGTTTCGGAAAAGAGAATTAGGACAAGGATAGAAGGAGGGATGAGGGAAGAACAACATGGCTTCAGAGCAGGAAGGTCCACAGTGGATTTGATTTCTGCTGTAAGGCAGTTACAATAACAGCACTATGAGTATGGAAAGAAAAATGGACTCTACGGAGGATAAAGGAGATGTATACGGGAAGCGTAGGCTGAGTGAAAGTGGGAGGAGAGAGATCGGACTGGTTGGAACAGAGAAACGGCCTGAAACAAGGAAGTGCGCTGTCACCGTTACTTTTCATGGTGGTGATGGATGACATAATGACCCGAGTGGCACAAGTAATTGGGGAAGGAAAGATGAAAGCAATGGTGTTTGCAGATGATTTAATGATTTGGGGAAACAAGGAGGAGGAAGTACAGGAGCAGTTGGACGTGTGGGAAGGAATAATACAAGGATATGGGATGAAATTTAGCATAAATAAGAGTGAGATGGTGATCACAACAAGGAAGAAGGAAAGAACCACAACGGGAATAACAATTGGTGGGGAACAGCTGAAGAAAGTGGAGAGTTTCAAGTATCTGGGAAGCCTGATACAAGATAATGGAAGAAACGATAGAGAAATAAATGAGCGGGGGAGACAGGCAGAAGTATTCCGGAGGAGTGTGAGAAGCATGATATGGAGCAAGATGTCCCTCAGAACAGCAAAAAGATCATATATCGGACGTACTATGTCCCTATCCTGACGTATGCCTCGGAGACTTGGGTTATGAAAGGAAGGGAGAAGAGAAAAATACAGGCCACGGAGATGAGGTTCTTGAGAAGCAGTATTGGTGAGACAAAGATGGACAGAATAGAAAATGAGAGGACCACAGAATTAATGAAGAAGGAACCATTACAGGATGGTATAGAAAAATCTAGACTTAGATGGTATGGACAATTAAAATGAATGGAGGAGACGAGGATACCCAGCAGGGTACATGAGACGAAGTGGAAAGGAAAGAGACCGAGAGACAGGTGGCTGAAGGGGGTGGAAGAAAGCATGAAGAAGAGAGGAGAAGACTGGACAAGGGTGGAGGCTGAGAGATGGTGGGAATACAGAAGACGTTGTGTTCCAAACACACCCGGCCAGTGGCTGGAAACTGTGTACAGTATGATGATGATGATCAATAATTTGCAGCATGCAATTAACAGAAAACCTACATTAGATCTGTCGTTCACATCAATAAAACAAGAGGGAAATAACGTGAAACGGATGCTACTTTACCTTATCATTTGCTATTACTGGGTTTGGAGCATTCACATGCACCTTAATGACTTTCTGAGTTTTTGACAGCTCGGACCATGCCGCAGTAGGGTTTTTTGTCTGCTTGTTTATTTCAATTGACATGTCTGATCCGATTCAGAGAAAGTATTCCTTTATTATATCAGCATATCGTACATATATATTTACCGGATAATAAGTTGCATTATTTATAAACAAATAAAAATGTGTTCAAAAACAGTTTAACCTGCCGAAACATTAAAAACAACTTCAGCTTCGCACCAAGGAGCATGTAATTCTTTTCTTCTTCTCGTTCCGTTACGGGTAGTAGGCACAGTCAACACTTTACCCAATTGCTACGTATCTTGAGGTAAACATCGACTACCGAGATGTGCATTCGTACCCCAACCTTCATACGGTGTGCAACTGTGCAGTGAGCGGTATCGGGTTTAGGGAACGTGCTAATTGTGTGTTGTGAGGAAGTAGGGTTTGTTGGTCTGATATTTTCTTTGTGTCTAGTTAGTGATTTTCCAGGTCAGTACCCTTTTCTTTAGGGGATAACTGTTAATATTTGAAAGAAAAATAGCACAGTAGCGCCACCTGGTGAAATAGACATGTACAATAAAGAAGAGAACAAAAGACGAGTCAGTGCAAAGTCTGTGCGTGTTCGCGTGACATGTGACAAGCATCTCAAAAGATGATTTGTATTTTGTATTGTATTTCTCACTTGATAAATAAAGGTTTACATTAAAACTAACAGGTTATGGGCCCAGGCCACGTGCAAATGGTATTATCTCGTGAGTGGATCCGAAGCTGAGCGCCTGTGGAACACGTGCTGTATTTTTTTGCGAGTAAGGATAAACTCAAAATGGCAGCCGGCAGTGACTACAAAGTTCAAGTGGATAAACTTGAAGGACCTGAAGACTGGGCAAAGTGGAAATGACATGTGTTGATGGTTTTGCGGTCGTATGAACTGGAAGATATTGTTGATGTTTCGAAAAAGTGTCCTGTGTTGCCGGCAGATGCAACTGCGCAACAAAAAGCGGCATATAAGCAGTGGTTGAAAGAAGACGCGAAAGCGGCCAGTTTGCTAGCAGGTGCGCTAGGAAGATCTGTTGCCGAGCTCGTGTTGACGTGCACCAATGCCAGTGAAATTTGGACAAAATTGAGCGCACGGTTCGAACGAAGCAGCACGCAGCGACTGAACATGTTGATCGAGTCATTCTTCCGAGTGACACGTGATGACAAGGAGGACATCAGCACCCATGTCGTGAAGTTAGAGAAGCTTTATCAGGATCTGAACGACGAACTACAAAAGCACAACGAAAACACGTTATCTGAAAGGATTTTGAACGGTCGAATTTTATCCACGCTGGGAAAAGAATATGATAATTTCAAGGATGTGTGGGACACGATTCCGACGGAAAATCAAACTGTGAACTTGTTGATTGAAAAATTGTGCACGATTGAACTGCGTGACCAAGGAAACGTGGAATCGACTGCGTTTGTAGTACGTATGCTCCCAAGAAGCATTCCCAGTATGGCAGTGGCAAAGGCAGCGCTGATGACAAGTCGAAGAAAAATGTTCAACGAGTAAAACAGAAGTTTCCATGTTTCAAATGTAAGGAATTGGGCCATTGGACAAGTGAATGTCCAGTGAAGAAGAAAGAGGGTGACACTAGAAACAAAAATAAGGAGAACAATGTTTCGTTTCTGACACATGCTATGAGTGCGTTAGACGGCGACTTTGTTCAAGCCGACGAGTGGTACTGCGACAGTGGCGCCACAAATCACATCACCGCGAACAAACAGTATTTTACAACATACGTCAAGTTTGCTGCTCCAGAGAAGATTTTGCTAGGAAAACGAGGTGTGAGCATGCTAGCTCACGGCAAAGGATCTGTAAACATTCAAGTGCGGCTGAACAATGCTTGGTTGAGTGCTGAGATGACTGAAGTTTTGTATGTTCCCGATAAAATGGCTCATCTGTTTTCTGTGAAAGCTGCTGCAAGGAAAGGTTTCTGTGCAAGACTTGACGACCAAACTGTTAGAATTGAAGACAAGGTTACTGGAAAGGCGATGATGGCTGGACGTGTGAGTCATGGTCTGTATGTACTTGACATGCGCGTCGTGAAACCGGCGCAACCCATTCAAGTGAATTTAGCTACATCGTCGGACAAACTACAGATCTACCATGAACGATTTGGTCATCAACACAAAGCGCATGTCAAGAATGTACTGAAGCAGATGAACATCAATGTAGACATGTGTAAAGAGGATTTCTGCGATGGATGTGCACTGGGAAAAATGCATCGACTGTCATTCAAGACACGAATGAATCGACCAACAGCCACCGGTGAACAAATCCACGCCGATGTGAATGGACCAATGTCTACTGAATATCTTGGAAAGGCACGCTACTACGTATGTTTCAAGGATGATATCAGCAAGTTTCGACGAGTTTTCTTTTAAAAGCACAAAAGTGAAGTGTACACCGTTCTGGAACAGTTCCTGAATGAAGCCAAAACAAATGGACACGTCGTGAAGCTGTTCAGGTGTTATGGACGAAAAGAATTTGATAACAAGAAGGTTTCTGAACTACTCGCCAGCAGAGGCATAGAACACAGCATTACTACGCCGTACACACCACAACAAAACGGAGTTGCGGAACGTGAAAATCGGATGATTGTGGAGTGCGCAAAATCTATGCTGAATCCCAGCAAGTTAACGAAACAACTTTGGGCTGAAGCCTGCAACACTGCGGTGTACCTTCTGAATCGCACTGGGAAGGCATCCATTGAAAACAAATCTCCCTATGAATTGTGGTATGGACGACCAGTGGGAAGTCTCAGTCATCTGAAGATCTTCGGAACAGAATGCTACGTGCATATCGACAAGACGCTCAAAGTTCGACGACAAAGCTGTTTTTGGGCATCTGGTTGGGTACTTGAACGACAGGGATGGATTTAGAGTCTGGATTCCAACTCAGGGAAAGGTTGTTCTAAGCCATGATGTGAAATTCAAACCTGAAGTTGTCTGCAATCTGCGCGCCAACGCCGGAAAGGTTGAAGTGACGCTTGAAGAACGTGTGGAGAGGAATCAGTCTAATCCATCGTCTGATGTAGGCCTACAGAGGAGGTCAGAGTCAGATGAGAACTTAGGCGAAATTGAAGATTTTGCTTCGGCATCCAGTTCTGGAGGAAGCGAAGATGAGGAAGAAGGAGAGACTGAAGAAAGAAGGAAAAGCAAACGTGAAAGTAAGAAGCCATCGTGGATGATCAGTGGAAATTACATGTGCATGGCTGGACCATCTATCGCTGAAAAGAATCCTGACTCATACTCTGAAGCGCTGCAGTCTAGTGATAAAAATCAGTGGCTGAAAGCAATTAATGAAGAATTGGAGTCCTTAAAGGAAAATTATACCTGGAAATTGGTTGAGCGTCCAAATGGTGCACGGGTCCTGAAAAATCGGTGGGTTCTTCGACAGAAGACAACGGACAGTGGAGAAGTTCGCTTCAAGGCACGATTGGTAGCCAAAGGCTATGCGCAACACCAAGGAATCGATTATGAAGAAACATTCAGCCCTGTTTCACGGTATGATACCATTCGAGCTCTGTTGGCAGTAGCTGTTGAAAAGGAGATGAAACTTGGTCAATTTGATGTCAAGACGGCCTTCTTGAACGGCGAGCTTGAAGAAGATGTGTTCATGGAACAGCCAGAAGGTCATCAGGACGGTACTGGCCGAGTGTGTCATCTAAAGAGAAGCTTATATGGTTTAAAACAGGCTCCACGCTGCTGGAACAAGCGTTTCAAGAAATTCATGGAGAAAGCTGGATTCAAAAACAGCAAAGCTGATCCTTGTCTCTTTTACAGCAACAAAAATGGAAAGTGGTTGGCTGTTGTAATCTTTGTGGATGATGGTCTGGTAATTGGCAACGAAGAAGACATCGAGCAGTTCATGCAAAAACTTCAGCAGGAATTTCACATGACCAGAGGATCTCTTAACAATTTCCTGGGCATGAAGATACAACAAAACCATGATGGATCAATTGCAATCAGTCAAGAGGATTATACGAGGAAAATCCTAGAAAAATTTGGGATGGCCGAGTCAAATGGAGTGTCTACCCCAGTTGGACGCAAAGAAAGTGAAGACAGAGAAAAGGTTTCGGCCGGGGTTCCTTATCGTGATGCAGTGGGATCCTTGATATACCTGACTACAGCTACACGTCCAGATATCGCATTCGCAGTCAACAAAGCTGCTCGAGCCATGGAGAATCCTACAGTTCAAGACTGGAGACAAGTGAAACGGATATTTCGATATTTAAAGAGCACAGTGAACCATGGAATCGTCTATAGGAAAGAGGACGTTTTGAAGGTCTACAGTGATGCTGACTACGCCGGTGACAAGAGGACGAGACGTTCAACGACGGGTGTCATTTCGACCTACAATCATGGAGCTGTATCGTGGAGAAGTCAGTTACAGAAGTCTGTGTCAACATCGACAACTGAAGCTGAAATTGTGTCTGCAAGTGAAGGAGCAAAGGAGTTGATGTGGCTGAAAAGACTGTTTTCCGAATTACTGGCAACTGCTGACAAACCTCCTACGCTTTACATCGACAATGCTGGTGCAGTTAAATTGGCAAAAAATCCGGAGTACCATCGAAAATCCAAGCATATTGAGGTACATCATTTCTACAAGATGTATAACACAATTTACACTCGCCAAATCAATACTTTACTTTACTAAAAATACTATAGGTACATGTTTCGGAAACTTGATATGTTTCCTTCTTCAGCCCATATGTTGGTGTGAAACATCATATGACATCGAAATCCTAACCAAAAATAAAAATACAGTTCGTACTCTTGAAGAACAAGAGAAAAAGTACGAACTGTATTTTTATTTTTGGTTAGGATTTCGATGTCATATGATGTTTCACACCAACATATGGGCTGAAGAAGGAAACATATCAAGTTTCCGAAACATGTACCTATAGTATTTTTAGTAAAGTATAGTATTGATTTGGCGAGTGTAAATTGTGTTATACATCTTGTAAACATGGTCAATACGGAACCTGGAACGAGTGCGGTTTATAACGTCATTTCTATGTGAGGGAAAGATTTTTGGACGGAGACCTTGAGCTGGAGCACATAGACGGGACCAATCAATTAGCTGATCTTCTAACTAAACCTCTGGAGAGGGTCTGATTCGAGATGCTGCGTGAGAGGATTGGCGTGCAGAAGATGACATCTTAGAGGCTGAAAAGTGTTCAATAGTTCATCTTGTTTATTTTTTATTTGTATTTGATTTTTCTTTGGAGGAAGTGTTAGTATTTGAAAGAAAAATAGCACAGTAGCGCCACCTGGTGAAATAGACATGTACAATAAAGAAGAGAACAAAAGACGAGTCAGTGCAAAAATCTGTGCGTGTTCGTGTGACATGTGACAAGCATCTCAAAAGATGATTTGTATTTTGTATTGTATTTCTCACTTGATAAATAAAGGTTTACATTAAAACTAACAATAACTATTCATCATGTCGGCAGAAAGTGGTGGTGGTCAAATGGGGCGACCGCCAGATGAACGAGAAATAGTTGAATACAAGTGTGAAGCGTCGGTCGACAGCATGCTTGTAGTGTCGGAACCTGAGCTAGAATCTACTGAAGCGTCCACAGTTACAAGACCACCTACAGTTATTGAAAAGCGCCAGCCATTATCAAGTACCAATAAGTACTATGACCATCACACCGGGCCTTACACGGTGTTTGTTCAAGAGGAGGGAGCCCAAAATATTGGGCATTTACATCCTATGGCATTAGGCAAGCTATTTTTTGAAAATAAGATAGTGGGTATCAAGACTATTCAACGCAAAGGGCGAAATCGTGTTCAAGTGCAATTTAATAAGGCGCCAGAAGCCAATTCATTCTTGCAACACCCTTTACTACCCGCAAAAACTTGGTTGCCTTTATTCCGTCCGCTAATGTCCAACGTGTTGGTCTAATTAGGGGCGTAGATACGTCATTATTCCATGAGGAGATTCTACAATATATTGATTCACCTGCTCCGATCGTTAGAGTTCAACGTTTTTTTTTGTTTTGTTTTTTCCGAAAAAAGATGATCGATGACAAGTTGGAATCCATTCCTACGGGAACGGTCAAAGTTTTCTTTGAAACTCAACGGCTACCTGAATATGTGTCCATTTTAATGTAATCCTGGAAGTTACGTTTTTCATATTTTCACCTATTAGATGCCAACACTGCCAAATATATGGGCATGTTAAACTGCACTGTCGGGCGCGCGCCCCAGTTTGTGGTAAATGTGCACAGGGCCATTTAACTGATACGAGCAAGGAGATTACGTTTAAATGTACTAATTGTTCTGAAAATCATCCAGCAGGCGCCGCCTGATGTGCGGAACTCGAAAAACAAAAATCCATCAAACGCCAAATGTGTATAGACAACAAATCATACCATGAAGTCATCCAGGCAAATACAGGAGTACAGTTCAACCCCCTTACCCTTCCTCAGCAATTTGCGACTATCGAGCAGTCAAATAATACGCGTCCTACTGATCCGCCGCGGAAAAGGAAGTATACAGCAATTGTGAATCAAGCGCCTAAAGTGGTGAATCCTTTGGGTTACGATCGACAGGCATACTTAGATATCCTGCATCCGCCGTCTGGCAGTGGTGAAGGAGTGTCTTCGAGCCCTGTAACCACGGGAGCTGAAGTGTTGAAGAAAAAGTCTTCTCAATTACCTGTCACTTCGCGGGATCCGTCGCATGCCATTATGGCAGATTTTCAGAAATTAAAGTAATCATTGGGTCACAACGCTCAATGGAGCTTCTATGTGCAAAAATTATTAGAGCAGGTTGTACCATTACTTCCCACTCCTCCATCATCAAAATATACCACCCCGGCTCGTAGTAGTCCTACGATAGATTAATTCCCTTTGTCATATTATATGTTACTACTCCAGTGGAATTGCAGGAGTATTTTAAATAAAAAGCATGAATTACTGCATTTAATTCAGGAGTATGATCCGGACATCATATTCCTCCAAGAACCATGGCTCCGTTCATCGTATAACTTTTCGATTGCTAATTATCAAGTTGAACGTCAAGATGAACCAGGATATCGAGGTATCATGGCGCTATTCAAAAATAATTTACGGTACACCCCCCTTTCTAATCAATTTTACATTCCTCATACTCATCATCAAACGTTCCTTGTGCAAGATCTCCATATAAGTCATATTTACTGTCCTCATGGGATACAAGGGTCACGTCGCCAATGGTATGCATATTTTCAGTTTATACAGCAATTTTCTAAACATCTTACATTGGGGGATTTTAATGCACATCACTCATTGTGGGGCAGTGGCAGGATTAATCTGAAAGGACGTCACATTGTTAGAGCTATACAGGAATTACACTTACATTTATTAAATGATGGGTCCCCCACACCCATTACTCCGCCGAATAGTCCACAAAGTGAGGTGGATTTAAGTATCAATACGGTCGATTTATCTCATAAGTTGTCATGGCAGACTGTGAAGGGCACTCGTCAAAGTGATCATTATCCTATTATAATAGAATACAATGTCTCAAGTACCCGACATATCTCGCAGAACGTATTTCAGGTTAAGATGAATTTTCAGCATTTTGATTATGATTTGTTTTCTCGCTTTTTAGAGGATAGGCTTTCTCGGCAATTACAGAGGTCTGGTTACAGTTATAATTTTTTTATTAGATACTATCCGTTATTATTTTAATATACCTATATCATCCTTATATTACAAAAACATGTCCTCCGGCCAGTCGTTTTGTCTTACCCTCATGGTGGGATCAAGAATGTAGACACCTGGTACTGTACCCGTTTAAACCATTTGAGCTGCTTGTCGTATCCGAAGATCAGCTGGATTGCAGAATCTCGAGGTCCCCGGCTCAAAAACCTGGAAATCCTACCAACAATAGCTAAATGGGTGGTGCACACTTTCTAAGATCATGTTTTGGTAGAGCAAAATGGGTATATCAACTAAATAAACGAAGAGCTCGAGATACAAACTATTCTCGGATAAGTGGGCGAAATTAGTGGTTCAATATAACCTCAAATGCACCAAAACATAATCCTCCTTCATAACTTAAATAAATCATCAAAACGCAGTTACAAAACTAACAAATAAATTTATTAACGAAGTGATAATAAATAAAATGAATTAACAAATATTCCTTTAACAATTACATGCAATCCGCAAATGATTCTGCGAAAATTCCTATAATAAGATTAAGAAATTAAATCATCGTCCCATGGACGTTAGAAGTACTCCACTCCTTATATAAAATTAAATAAAAACAAATTATCAATCAGCTGTTTGCATAACAGCTCTTAAATTTTACTCTTGTTCCCTAGTAAAATATGAACAAAGATCGGTTTTAATACGTCCAATGTCTTCCCATGACATTTCTACTTACTATTCCAATGTCCTCCATTGGTAAAATTAATAGAAATTAATTTTATACTGATCTTCTATAAGATCACCTTTACACAATAGTAAACAACCTTATTGTATTTAAAGAACGTCGTCACGTTCTTTAAACGTCACTCCAATTTATGGTTTAAACGTTTAAAAACATTTAAGTACATTAAACTTTCGTTTAATTGTCAACTAAGGTTCCCAAAATTATTTAATGATTAATGGTAGAAATTATTATTAAATAATTTAATTAAAGACTATTAATATTTCCAAATTATTAATTAAGTTTGTAAAATGTTCGTTATTTAAATGTTTATTAATTATTAGAAATAATTATCAATCATGTTAATCCAAATAATAAACCATATTATTATTATTGTTTTAGGATCAGATATTTATAAAGAAAGTAATTCGGTTAACTTTATTATATCGTTAAATTCTCCTAGTTATTAATAGTATTATATTTAAATATTGTTAACAAATGTCTTATGTTATTTACATAATTCGTGATGATTTTCAATCATCCAACCTTCTTCCTTTGTTCAACTCCTGACAATCCCAAATTTTTATGCTCTTAAATAAAGTGTCACTGTTACAATTTCATATCACTATCATCATAATAAAGATGTTTCGTTTCATAATTGGCATACATACATCGCCGAACGGTTAAGTTAAGCATATATAATTAATGTCTTATCCTTGATAATATCTTAATAATAATTAACAACATTTTCACTTTCCATCCGTTTCCCAAATATTTTCCGCCAATAGAACTAATCAATTCAACTGAGAGTCGTTTTACAATAATACTGGACAACTAAGGTCTTACTTAATTCTTTACTGTAATATATTTACATATACTTTCCAAATAAACGCTCACAACGCGTATAATGACCTTCCCTTCTCTAATAGACTGAACAAATATCCACAGAATACTTAAACAACGACTTCTCTCAATTACATACGTAAATTCCGTATAACATTTTCCTCAGCTTGATATTACACAAATATAGCTGCTATAATTCTTTACTTCAATCTCTTAATACAGTATTCTGCCATAACAACTTATTAAAATTGCATATAATGCCTTGCTTTCATAATAAATTCGCTTATAATAATTACAGCGTATAGCTCTTTCAGATGTTGTGAAAATACATAATAACCGACTCTATTAAACAGTGATGACGTAATGGTTTACTAGTATAAGTTACTTTAGATTTCAAATAATTGTTGTTAACATTTAATAAATATAAACATTCGTTACTTCTCTCTGGTCTTTCCAAAATATTGCGTTAATGCCATTAGAGTCAATAACAATCTCCAAGAGTGTTGTAAAATTCCGTAGAATACTCAAACGTGCTGATTCGTCCGAGCAGATAAGATCTCTCAAATAAAATAAGATAATTTATCCACAGATAAATTGTTATTAATTATAACTGGCTAAAGTGGAATGTCCAAATAATGTTTCATCCTTCCACCAATTCAAAATGTCTAATTAAATAGTTACTTGAACGAAGTCAGACTTGAAGATAACTATAAAGTCTTGGAAATGTCCAAATAAAATAATTCATTTCCAAACAAATATTCCTTTCAAAGTCTAAGTTGCTTGGGTAAAGTAATACCATTTTCTAGAATATTGAATAATATCCAATAAAATTCCAATAACATTCCAATAATGTTCAATAAAGTTCAAAACGTTCAATAAAATACAATAAAACGCAATAAAATTCACTAAAGTGCAATAAAATTCACTAAAGTGCAATAAAATTCCCAAAGATACGTGGATCGAAAGAACTTCGATAAACGAAATTATTAATAAAATGAGCTTAAATCTCAAAACCTATAAGTCAAAAATCCAAATGTTACTATCCGAAAATCTCACTAAAAGAAAATTAAGGTTTAAATGTCGAACACGGAAAAATAATTTCTGGGCTTAAACTATTTCACACGCAACAAAATAATTTATCGTTGAAATGGTGTCATGCTCTCTAATATTCTAGTCTACAACTAGCTACTAACAAACCAACAGCTACTAATGAGGATAACTTTTTCTACCTTGCGATGACATCTTGTAGAAGAAGTATGGAGAGAATTACTGACGACACCAGCAATTCCACACTTACTAATCTTCATCCTCATTCTTGGGAAAACTGCCTTGTCACGACTCGAACCCTGCTCCCCGATCGTCAATCTCCCTGGCTGGCTTCGAACACGGAGCTCGCCTCGATCGTCGGAACCGCAAGAATCCCCCTGGCTCGAAGAATGATGAACTGCCTCGCTTCGGGTCGGATAATACCCAGCCATGACGCGGTAATCAAGTTCCATCTCGTAATGTTGGATTGTAGCCTCGAAGTTGTTACACCACATCTTATAATTTTAAGATTAACTTCGGTTGCCCGGTATCCCAGTCCAACAGTGTAACATCACGTTCCCTACGCATAACTTGGCTTAAAACATGATCACTACTGCGTTAAACTCAACATTAACTGTTCCCCTTAACGCTTGCATGTCGAACATTTCGATAAAAAGCTTGCCACTATGCATGACTTGCTGTAAATGAGAGCTGCTGTCCTTCAAATGTTAGCACAAGCAGATAACGGGCCTTGCCTTCTCGCCTGTATAGCTGACACGCACCAAGCGAAACGTGCTTATTTAACGAAAGTGCTTTCAACAAAGAAAACTATCTTATTCTTTCGAATTTCGTCTTGAAACTTTCATGTATTGTGCACACGATGTTTCTCTTTAGTTTAGTCAAACTTTCAATACTAGTTTCACACGAGAACTGATATTACGACGATATTCTGTTCCCCCACATCTTCACCGGACTTCCCATGTTAACTCCTGACCGAAGGAACTGCCTTCCTCGCCGACAAACTATATTTGCGTGAGACCCCTCTCGCGCACACGCTAGTTTCAGGAACTCAATTGTCGCAGGTCTATTCCGCTCGACACCTCAACACAAAAGACCTCGATCAGCGGCGCGTCCCCACGCACCTCAAAACTAATCGAATGGCACGTCATGAAAAGAAGCGGCAAAGCAATCATTACTTATATCTTCTTATAGGATTATCCAACTTCCATCTCTGGGTGACTATCATAAATCCTTTTAATTTAGATCCTTTTTCAATAGTTTTAAATGTGCAGATTCTCTCTTCTTTAATAAATGGCATTTTATAAATCGACGAAGCTCCTCATCAAGCGCGCTCATTTCTTCTACCCTTCCTGATACTGGCAATTGGACTAGCCAATCAACGCATTTCTCTTCGAACTCTACAAGTTGCTATGGGCAGCCTAGCGAAAATACTACGCAGCATTGCCCCAAGAGCGGCATCTCTCGCCATTTTGTTGTCGTCAAACCCAATCTGAAGCTTCATCTCGTATTAAAATTTTAAAAATGTCGTAATTCCTCCAAAAATATCGCAATCTTCTCCAAATTTCACCAAAACGTCCTAAATAGCATCCTGTCCATCGTGAATCATTTAGAATTCGAGTTCAGTACGACGTCGCAAGGCGAGTTTAAAAGCATTTCGGCACTATGGTACTTCCGCCTCTTATTTGAGATACAAGAGACTCACCACTCAAATACAACGCGTATTTAATCATAAGCGAAGATAAGCGTGGAAATCATACATTACCCAATTAAGTAGTACTACGTCACTAAATAGTATTTGGTCAGCGGTTAAACATCTCTCTAATAATCATCCTATTCACGCTCCCCATCAACTTTCGGCACAAGGATACCATGACATGTATCATAATTGGACACCGGATATTGTTCTTCGTCTGCCTACATCCTGTGCCTCTGGTTCGATGGATCGTTTTTCCAGTTTAATGCAGCCTATTGTGCGTAGAGAATTTATCCAAACATTCCGACATAAAAAATCATCCAGCCCAGGGATTGACGGTGTGACTTATAACATGATCGCTCGATTTCCCGCAAACGCTCAGGATATCATTATTCAACTATATAATTCAATCTTATGCACCGGGACCTTCCCGGAAGATTGGAATGTTTTTCAAACTGTCCCTATTTTGAAACCCACGCAAGATACAAGATTAGCGAGTAGTTATCGCGGTATCCAACTTGGGTCTTGCTTCCGCAAAATTCTTCAAAATGTTTTTCTCAGACGACTTCAATGGTGCCTTGAATATTATACCCTATTTCCAAAGATGCAATTTGCATTTAGAAAAAATCTCGGTACATCTGACCCATTAAATATATTTTTTACTGATCTACTCCTAGCAAAAGGGAAAAAACTGCATACTATAGCGCTCTTCCTTGACCTAAAAAATGCGTATGATTCTGTAGATCCGTTTCTTCTTATTCAGATCCTTCGGGATATGCAATTTCCACTTCCCTTCCGGTGCTTAATATATAATATGCTATGTCATCGTAAACTAAATTTAAAATCCCCAGCCGGTGTATTTGATTCCCGACATACTTCTCAGGGTGTTCCGCAGGGCGATGTTTTAAGTGGACTTTTATATTTACTTTATACTCGTACCCTCGAAACAGTCATATTACCGCATGCTCGCATTCTTCAATATGCGGATGATATTTTAATATATTGTTCAAGAGAAGATTTGTCCGCATGTCGTAGGGACATATACAACGCCGTATCTAATCCTCATGACTGGTTTCATCAATATGGATTTGAAACTTCTGCAGGAAAGAACGCTGCGATGATCTTTACTCACAAACGAATTTACGACAGTTCTCCTATATTATATCGTTAAGGTCAAATTCCGGTGGTGACGAGTGTAAAATACTTAGGAATTTATATTGACAAGAAAATGCAGGGGAAGAGACATACGCAATACCTTAAGAGTCATCTTGCCAGCAAAATTAATATTCTAAAATCACTCACTCGGCGTAATTGGGGAGCAGACCCGGAATTATTATTAATAATATATCGTAACATAATTCGGTCTGTGCTGGATTACAATTCCTTTTTTTTTATTTAATGTCAAGTAATAGGCTCCTACGTTTGGATCGAATACAGTTTACTGCCTTGCGTATCATAATAGGAGCTCTTAAATCCACCCCCACAGGAGCCCTTTTAGTTGAAACCGGAGAAATGTCGTTACATTATCGGCGCAGATATCTTGCGTGTATGTACCTGCTGCGTAATATGATGATAGCAGTATCACCTATCGTTCCTTATTGGAGGAATATTATACTCGTCGATTATTGCCTACAGGTTCTGTTCCGGCTTTGCTGGCCGAATATTCCATTCTTAAACCTTACCGCCATAATATATTAAAAGTTACTCGTTTGCCTATATATAATATTCCGTATTCCGACGTTCATTTTCAACCAACTATTCTCACGCATTCTTTACCCCAAGTATATCAGTCTTTTCAACATAACCCAGTAATCATTTCTCGTATTTTTCAAGAGATAACGAGCCAATTGATATCTTGCATTATTTTTTATACCGATGGTTCTAAAATGGTTAACCCATCCCATGTGGGAGCCGCTTTCTTCTCACCGGATTTAAATATCTCAGGTCAGTATACCTTAAAACTCAGATGTCACGATATTTACAGCCGAAATTTTTGCAATCCGTCAGACATGTTTTTATATTAAACAACGTGATATTCGTCGTTCTTTAATTTGTACCGACTCAATGAGTGTCGTACATGCACTTCAAAATGTTCTCGAGACCGATAATTGTCTTTATGTCAGTTAGTGCATTAATTGTACACTTTACATACTGAGGGTTTTGAAGTCAGTATCACGTGAGTACCCGGCCATTCACATATTGAGGGTAATGAAATCGCTGATAAACTCACCAAAGATGCTGCTAATGGTAACGGCAAGGCTTACAATATAGCTATACCCATTTCTGATTTGCGTTCTCTAATTTGGTCGATGATACAGCAGGACTGGCAAGTCACGTGGACTACTTATGCTAAACTTAAGGCTAAACATTATTTTGGGATACAACCAACTATTTTACGCAAGACATGGTTCCAAGGTGGTAAATATACACGATGACACATCATTACAATTATTCGTCTACGCTTTAATCATGCGTTAACGCCGGTGTATTTATTCCGCATAAAACGACGTCAGGATGCCTTGTGTTCGTGTTTGCAGATGGAGGGTACTTTAAATCATATTCTCTTTCAATGTCCACAATATGATTTTCAGCGTGCCATAATGTTGCGCAATTTATATTCATTAGGGTATTCACTGTCTTTAAATGTTGCCACATTAGTTCATACTCCTACACTTCCGCTGGTTAGTAGCATAGTATCATTTTTCGACAACATTGATATAAGGCTTTGAATGTATATTCCTTTCAACTGGTCCATACACTTGACCCGGTCATATATGTAGTCAGTCACCAAGGTGGGTCACTTCGGTGTGAAGACTCAAATACCACTTGTGTCCCAGTCTAGTCCATATGTGTTCCTCCTAACTATTATTATGTCTCCTCGTTACGTCACACTCCTTGTTTGGAATCACCTGTTCGTCACTGGTCGCACGCCTTTTATCGGTAGTCGATGTTTTCCTCATGATACATACCACTGTACAGTAGCAATTGGGTAAAGAGTTTACTGTGCCCACTACCGTAACGAGAAGAAGAAGACTACCGAGAAAAGGAGGAAGACCAGTGAGGAACGGGTTATACCAAACAAAGAATATGACGTAACTAGGAGACAGAAGGTATAACCCGGCAGTGGTATCGCTAAGGAAAGTTACGCCAGTGGTATCGTGGAGTCTGAGGTACCCAATGAAACAATGCTCTGTATGTGAAAATTAAATGAAAATCCACAGCCTGCTTCCAGTCTCCGACCAGGTCAGGAATGGAATGAATGAAGCCCCCCCATCTAGCGGCGAGGATATGAACTGTGCCGGCTGCCGAGGCCTGACGCACTCCTCTGGGGCAATGATTAAATGAATGACAGATGAATGAAATGATAGTGGAGAGTGTTGCTGGAATGAACTTTTGACAGGGAAAATCGGAGTACCCGGAGAAAAACCTGTCTGCCTCCGTTTTGTCCAGCACAGATCTCACATGGAGTGACCGGGATTTGAACCACGGACCCAGCGGTGAGAGGCCGGCGTGCTGCCGCCTATGCCACGGAGGCTTGAAACAATGCTCTGTATGTAACATTTTTTATTTTTTTATTATTACATTACTGGGCACACATGAGCTTCGCCCAATGGCAAGACGGGTACTGCCCGTGTGCTGTGCAGTAGAAGACCAAAAAAGTCAACAAAAATAAAAGTCAACACCTGGCACAGCCCATGAAGGGCCTTGGCTGACCAAGCGACCGCTGCCCAGCCATTCGGCCTGCAGATATAGGGGTGACGCGTGATCAGCACGTCGGGTCCCCTTGGCCGTTAATCTTGGTTTTCGTGATCGGGACACTGTCTCACTGTCAGACAGCTACTCAATTGTCCTCACGAGGCTGAGTGCACCCCGTTCCAACCCTCACGTCAGTTTTAAAATCCCTGATGGAGCCGGGGATCGAACCCGGGGCCTCCGGGGCCGGCAGAAGACCAAAAACCAACTACAAACACCGAGGAGAGATTATGGATCTATGAGAGTGAGGGAAACACGGGGTAACATCATCTGACAGTATCTAACTACAAAAATACCGGGAAACACAGGGGACACAAAGGTACTAATCTTCACACCGAAGTGATCCATCTTGGTGACTGACAATTTCATTTACACAAACAAGACCGGATCACAAAAAAGATGAAAATTATAAAATAACTCGAATGTCACATAAAAACTTTGTGAGGATATCAACCAGCGGGACCGCCGGAGTATGCAACAAAGTCGTCAAATTGAGCGATAATTGAAAACCCAGGGAGAAAAGAGAAGCGTACATTTTAAAGCGTTGTGTATCATACTGTGTACATTGAAAAAGGATATGAGGGAGATCTCCTTGGTAGTGACCACAGGCATCACAAACAGGAGAAGCACGTGCATTAATGTTATGGAGATAAGCAGGGGTGACGGCATGATGGAATCCCATTCTAATTATAGTAGTGATGTGACGTCGAGTATAGGATCCTTGCATAAACCACGGCCGGACCGGTATCGAGGATTGAATATATGTATATGGTGTTGAGTGTTGACGTACATATTCCCTCCACTGCTGACGCCCATTCTTGGATGATGAGTTCATATACATGTGGCAGAAGTTCAGGATATGGGAGAGCCATATCAATACTTGTCTCCTGACCCATGGCAGCTTCTTTTGCTAAAATATCAACCTGTACATTGCTATAGATATGGGAATGTCCTGGTACCCAAGTCAAGATGACGTTAGTTCCTGAAATTTCAGTTTCATATAATTGTTGGGCTAAATTGAGTAAAAACCAATTATCGGAAACAATAATGTTTTGTAGGGCGAGGAGGACACTTTGTGAATCAGTACAGATGAGTGCATGAGACAGACCCTGTTGTTTGATATAGATACAAGCTTGACGAAGGGCAAAGATTTCAGCCGTAAAGAATGTAGTGTGAGACGGTAATACATATTTGCGCTCAACATGTAATGACGGGGCGAAAAAAGCTGCACCCACTCGAGGTGGGTGGGCAAGTTTTGGACCATCTGTATAAAACAGGGTATGTTGAGGGTAGTGACTAATAATATCATGGAATGTACGGGAAATGACATGGGGGTGCGATTTAACCGTTTTCGTGAGTTGGGGGAGACTAGTCTGGAGGATGTGTGGGTGATGGCTGTGAACCTGATATGCGATAGTATGCACTGGGTTGAGGCGTGTTTGTACGATCATGTGTCGATACGAGCAGAGACGGCGATACATAGTTAAAAGCGCGGGGATACGATCTGGAGATAAGAGATGGCGTTGGTTATATTCATCTAATAAGCGTAATTTGTTTAGTAGAGGTGTATGGGACAGTAACATTTTCTGTAATATATATTTGGCGCACGAGTACTGATGTCGTAAAGCGAGTGGTATTTCGCCAGGCTCCACCAATAAAGCCTGTGTGGGTGTGGATGGAAGAGGTCCAATGATGATGCGCAGGGCTCGGTATTGTAACCAGTCCATCTTGATTAAACGAGTGGGTGTCATAATATCAAAAAAGGCGCTCCCATAGTCTAATACCGAGCGGAAAATATTTTTATATACTGTCAATAACACCGACGGCGCGGCGCCCCATAAGCGTCGTTTAAGAGCCTGAAACACAGGGAATTTAGGTTCTAATTTTTGCGTGATGTGGTTTAGATGACGTTGCCAATTAAGTTTATCGTCAATGTACAGACCTAAATATTTGACGACCCGAACAACTTCAATTTGGCCTTGTTGATATACCACCGGCGACGTGTCATATCGGCGTTTATGAGTGAAAATCATAGCCGCGTTTTTAGTTGGTGACGTTACTAAGCCGTGGTCTGTGAACCACTGATGTGCCTGCGATAGGGCCGAATGTAAATCTTCCCGGCAAGTGGTGAGATTGGATCGAGTAGCATATATTAATATGTCATCGGCAAATTGAAGATAGATAGATAGATAGATTTTTATTAATTCCATTTGATCAAATACATGCATTCAATACATTTTTGATATAGGACACGTCAGAATTTACATGCATAAAATAAAAGAACTAACAGGTATATATTACTAAGATTAAAACTATTTATAACTTATTATAATAGCAAATCTTAATAGATACAATCTTATTGCACAACTATTTACACCTCACTCTATTATCATAATATGAAAACTTAATTCTATAAATACAACAACATACAGCTAGGTATTAAAATTAAATTAAAAAAGTAAAATATAGTTATAGATTCCATCACTCCTATCTGGCATGCAGGAGTATGGCAGTTTCTAGGGTTCCGGTATAAATGGAATATAACAGACCACTTAAAATATCGCCCTGCGGAAGGCCATGCGACGTATATCTATTGTTAAGTACCGCATTACCTGTGCATAAATATATACGTCTGCGTACTAGGAAATTATGGATAATGCTGAGAAATATTAATGGGTAACGACGGGAATATAATATCTGTAATAAAATGTATGGGTCTACCGAATCGTAAGCTCCCTTAATGTCCAAGAATATGGCGATAGTATGTTGTTTTCGTCCTTTCACCAAATGTAACATTTAATGAACAACAAGAATATTATTAGTGGTACACATTGTCACGTGGAGCGTTATGAACGACCACAATAAAGAACAGAAGAATATAAACGCATTGTCACGGACCAACAATGTCTTATGTACAATAACACATTTCAGTCAAGAAAATAAAAGAATCACCCTTCTTCGATTCCCACGACCGGAATACATTGTGCACAGATGGGATTTATGTGTTCCTTACATAAGGAGACATCACACGTCACACACCTATAACGAGATTTTCGGTCCTTGCCTCGGCAGTAGTGACAGCGCCGCATTGTTGTTGTCTCTTTCGTGGCTGGCTCTCCAGCGCTGAGTGTCTTGGAGCTACTTCTTCACTTTACTGGTCAATTCCTGTGGAAGGTTTGTCAAATGTTGTCTTTTATGGATCTGGCCTTGAACAAGCTGCAGGGAAAGATTTAAAAAAATCCTCCTCACAATCTCTTTCTTACAATTTGCCTCAAATATAATATTTGCATTGATACCTGCGACATTCAGTACTGAGAAAAATACTGTCTGAGGCCATCTCCTACTGTTCCTGGCAACGTTATACGTTGCTGATAGCTCATCAACAACGTCTACACCACATTTAGTTAGGTTGTAGAAAGTGTTCATTTCCGGTTTGGCCTTATCTCCTGTTGATTCATCAATACTGGCATCGTGATGCATTGTGGATAACAATAGAACAACTTTACCCTTCTTAGGTACATAGGATACCAGCGTTGTGTTACCAGAGAATCCTAACACACTTCAAAATTCGCCTCTGTTTCTTGTGTTCAGAAATTCAGGAGGGATTTCTTTCTTATTCCTCCGTAAAGTTCCTACCAGAGTTACCCTGTACTCGTCTACCAATGTCCGAGATAAGGTGTAGCTGGTAAACCAGTTGTCACACGTGAGATTACTCCCTGAGTTTGCTATGGGGGCAATCATACGCTCTACCAAGTCGTTAACTTAGTTGCTTTGCTGGAATGGCCCTTCTGGTTGCTGTCCTACATAAATTTCAAGCTTTGCAGTGTAAAACATTCTTGCATCTACTAAAGCAAATATCTTGATGCCATATTTAGCAGATTTATTGGCCATATAAACTCGAAACGAGCACCGTCCTCTAAAAGCCTCCAATTTTTCATCTAGTGTCACATACTCTCCCACAGAGTAATGCTTTCCACAGTTACCGACAAATATTTCAAAAACTTCCCGAATATGGGTCATTTTATCAATTTCTTTCCGGGCATCCCTTGTTTCGGGGTCATCGTATCTGAGGTGGCGTATCAAAAATCGAAAACGGTTTAGACAGGAGCGCCATGCTCCTGAAGATTTCTACGCCAGTTCCATCAGTTGTCCACAATTCTTCCAAATTTACATGATTGGCCCTCTTTGTACCAGCTAGATAAAGAAGGCCAAACACTGCCATTATTTCACATTCATCTGTAACTCGTGCCACTGACCGACTAGCCCCATAACTCTCTCTCTTATTTTGATTATTCTTTTATTAGTGCAGGTAACAATTCGTCCAACTATATCCGGTGAAATAAAAAGGGAAAAACACTCCAATGGAGTTTTTGCATTTTTGGCGTCTGCTACAATGCCTGGTAAGTCAGTTATAATATTCTGCCTACGCGTTCGAACATTGGGCAGAAGACACACTTTTTTCCACTTAGTTACACCATCTCTCCCTTGAAAATAGTTTGTAGAATGATCTTCCGTTTCAATTTCCGACTCGACAGCATCTAATTCTGAGTCACTATTATGATCACTTGTATATACAAAATCCTCTTCTGAATCTGAATTCGAATCCATAACTTCCTCTTCTTCCTCCAGCCACTTCGCGATTCGGTTTGTAGGTTCAGCATGGAGATCCATCTACAGTTTTGAAAAAAGGAAATAACTTTGTGAAATTATTGAAGCGATAAGTGGCTGTATTTACCAAATTCCATATCCTAATATGTGCTTTCATTATATAATTCCCATTTTTATTTTCCCCCCTTAAACTATCATGTAGAATTCAGTAAAACTTTAGGGGTAAAATGACCTCGTAGTTCTGCCCCTTAAAACAACAATAACTAACTAACTCAGTAAAACCTTACCTTGCATTAACCTGTTTTCCAAACGCGAGTGGTATCGTGGGGTGTGAGATGCCCAGCGCACTTCAGACTAGTCACCAAGAGAGCTCACTTGAAACTAACTGTTCAGAATGTGATTAATACCTTCTCAAGGTCACTACCTGCAGCTACACAAGTCATGAACCAAGTAGATCACCCCCTCTGTTAAAAACAAACAGAACTATTACCACCTGGGCACGTCACACCCACTGCCGGGTTAAGGAAAAACAGGTCAAACTAGAATGGGACACAAGTGGTATTTGACTCTTCACACCAAAGTGACCCACCTTGGTGACTGACTACATATAGTCGCACATGACCGGGTCACAATTATGGACCAGGTAAAAGAAATACACATTCAAGGCAAATCAATGTTGTCGAAAAATGATACTATGCTACTAACCAGTGGAATTGTAGGATTATGAACTAATGAGGCAACATTTAAAAGCAGTGCATACCCTAAGGAATGTAAATCGCGCAACATTATGGCACGTTGAAAGTCATATTGAGGACATTGATAGAGAATATGATTTAAAGAACCCTCCATCTGCAAACACGAGCACAAGGCATCAGCACGTTGTTTTATAAGGAATAAATACATCGGCGTTAATGCATGATTAAAGCGGAGACGACTGATTGTAATGATGTGTCGTCGTGTGTATTTACCACCCTGGAACCATGGCTTTCGTAAAATAGTCGGTTGTATCCCAAAATAATGTTTGGCTTTCGTTTTCGCATAGTTAGTCCACGTGACCTGCCAGTCATTCTGTATCTTCGAACGAATTATAGAACGCAAATCAGAAATGGGTATAGCGATATTATAAGCATTACCTGTACCATTAGCCGCTTCTTTGGCGAGTTTATCAGCGATGTCATTACCCTCAATATGTGAATGGCCGGGGATCCACATGATACTGACATCAAAATCCTCAGTATATAAAGTGTACAATTGATGCACTAACTGACATAAAAACCAATTATCGGCCTCGAGAACATTTTGAAGTGATTGAACGACACTCATGGAGTCGGTACAAATTAGAGAATGGCGAATACCATGCTGTTTAATATAAAGACACGTCTGACGGATTGCAAAAATGTCGGCTGTAAATATCGTGACGTCAGAGGGTTAAGTATACTGACATGAGATATGTAAATCCGGAGAGAAGAAAGCTGCTCCCACACGGGAGGGGTGAACCATTTTAGACCCATCTGTATAAAAAAGAATGAAAGATACCAAATGGCTTGTTATTTCGTGAAACATACGAGGAATGATTACTGGGTTATGTTGAAAAGACTGATATACTTGGGGTAAGGAATGCTGGAGGATATTCGGTTGAAAATGAGCTGTGGAATACGTAATATTATATAAAGGCAAACGACTAACTTTTAATATATTATGGCTGTACTGTTTAAAAATGGAATATTCGGCCAGCAAGGCCGGAACAGAAGCTGTGGGCAATAATCGACGAGTATAATATTCCTCCAATAAGGAACGATAGGTGATACTGCTATCATCATATTACGCAGCAGGTACATACACGCAAGGTATTTACGCCGATAATGTAACGACATTTCTCCTGTTTCAACTAAAAGTGCTCCTGTGGGAGTCGATGTAAGCGCGCCTATTATGAAACGCAAAGCAGTAAACTGTATTCTATCTAAACGTAGGAGCCTAGTACTTGACATTAAATTTAAAAAAAAGGAATTGTAATCTAGCACAGAACGAATGATATTACGGTACCTATACTATTAATAATAGTTCCGGGTCTCCTCCCCAATTACGCCGAGTGAGTGATTTTAGAACATTGATTTTGCTGGTAAGATGACTCTTAAGGTATTGTGTATGTCTCTCTCCTTGCATTTTCCTGTCAATATTAAATTCCTAAGTATTTTACATTCGTCACTACCGGAATTTGTCATAGACGATAGAATATAGGAGAACTGTCGTAAAGTCGTTTGTGAGTAAATATCATCGCAGCGTTTTTTTTCGGCAGAAGTTTCAAATCCTTGTTGATGAAACCAGTCATGAGCATTAGATAAGGCGGTGTATATATCCCTATGACATGCGGAAAAATCTTCTCTTGTGCAATATATTAAAATATCATCCGCATATTGAAGGATGCGAGCCTGCGGTAATATGACTGTTTCTAGGGTACGGGTATAAATTAAATATAAAATCCCACTTAAAACATAGCCGGCCCCGTGGTGTTGGGGTAGCGCGCCTGCCTCTCACCCGGAGGCCCTGGGTTCGATCCCCGGCTCCGTCAGGGATTTTAAAACTGACGTGAGGGTTGGAACGGGATGCGCTCAGCCTCGTGAGGACAATTGAGTAGCTGTATGACAGTGAGACAGCGCCCCGATCACGAATACCAAGATTAACGGCCGAGGGGACCCGACGCGCTGATCACGCGTCACCCCAATATCTGCAGGCCAAATGGCTGGGCAGCGGTCGCTTGGTCAGCCTTAGCCCGTCATGGGCTGGATAGTGCCAGGGGTTGACTTTTTGTTTTTTGACTTAAAACTTCTCCCTACGGGACACCATAAGGAGTATGTCGGGAATCAAATACACCAGCTGGGGATTTTAAAATTATTTTACGATGACATAGCATGTTATATATTAAACACGGGAACGGAAGTGGGAATTGCATATCTCGAAGTATCTGAATAAGAATAAATGGATCTACAGAATCATACGCATTTTTTAGGTCAAGGAAAACCGCTATGGTATGCATTTTCTGTCCTTTTGCGAGGAGTAAATCGGCGAAGGAAATATTTAATGGGTCAGATGTACCGAGATTTTTTCTAAATACAAATTGCGTTTTTGGAAACCGGGTATAATATTCTAGACACCATTGCAGCCGGTGGAGAAGAGCATTTTGAAAAATTTTGCGGAAACAGGATCCAAATTGGATACCTCGATAACTACTCGCTAATCGGGCATCTTTCGTGGGTTTCAAAATAGGGACAGTTTGAAAAACATTCCAATCTTCCGGAAATGTCCCGGTGCATAAGCTTGAATTATATAGTTGAAGGATGATATCCTGAGCGTTTACGGGAAATCGAGCGATCATGGTATAAGTCACTTCATCAATTCCTGGGCTTGTTGATTTTTTGTGTCTGAATGTTTGTAAAAATTCTCTACGCATAATAGGCTGCATTAAACTGGAAAAACGGTCCAGCGAACCAGAGGCACAGGATGTAGGCAGCCGAATAACAATGTCGGGTGTCCAAGTATGATACAAGTCATGGTATCCTTGTGCCGAAAGTTGAGAGGGAGAGTGAAGTGGATGGTATTCGTGAAATGTTTAATCGCTGACCAAATACTATTTAGGGACGTATTACTACTTAATTGGGTAATGTATAATGTCCACGCTTCGCGTCGTTTAAGATTAAATACACGTTGGATTTGAGCGGTGAGACTCTTGTATCTCAAATAGGAGGCGGAATTACCATAGTGCCGAAAAGCTTTTAAACTCGCCTTGCGACGTCGTACTAAGTGTTTTGATCCCACCATGAGGGTAAGGCAGAACGATGATTCGGAGGACATGTTTTTTGTAATATAAGGGTGATATATATTAAAATAATCACGGATAGTATCTAATAAAAAAGTATAACTGTTACCAGACATCTGTAATGGCCGAGAAAGCCTATCCTCTAAAAAAGCGTGAAAACAAATCATAATCAAAATGCCGAAAATGTCTCTTAACTTGAAATACTTTCTGCGAGATATGTCGGGTACTTGAGACATCGTATTCTATTATAATAGGATAATGATCACTTTGATACGTGTCCTTCACAGTCTGCCATGACAACTTATGGGCTATATCTACAGTAGTGATACTTAAATCCACCGCACTTTGTGGACTATTCGGTGGGGTAAGGCAGGTGGGTGACCCATCATTTAATAAATGTAGGTGTAATTCCTGTATAGCCGCAACGATGTGACGTCCTTTCGGGTTAACTCTATCACTGCTCCACAAGGGGTGATGTGCATTAAAATCCCCCAATGTAAGATGTTTAGAAAATGTTTGTATAAACTGAAAATATAAATACCATTGTCTACGTGAGCCTTGTATACCAGGAGGACAGTAAATATGGCTTATATGGAGATCTTGCACAAGGAACGTTTGATGATGAGTGTGAGGCATGTAATAATTGGTAGAAAGGGGGGTGTACCGTAAATTATTTTTGAATGACGTCATAATACCTCGATATCCAGGTCCATCCTGACGTTCAACCTTATAATTGGCAATCTGAAATTTATACGAGGAACGGAGCCATGTTTCTTGTAGGAATATGATGTCCGTATCACACTCCTGAATTAACTGCAGTAATTCATGTTTTATATTTAATATACTTCTACAATTCCACTGGAGTAGTAACATACAGGATAATAAAGGGAATTAATCCAACGAGGACTACTATGAACCGGGGTGTTATAATTTGATGAAGGAGGAGTGGGAAGAAATAGTACAATCTGATTCACGAAATTTTCCCCCGAGAAGCTCAGGTCAGCTCAGGTCAGCTCAGTTCGTCCGGCGCGGGACGAGCTAATATGGACCCCATAGTTATGGGAGTCACTGGAGGAGGTAATAACGGTAATACCTTCGCACGTAAGGTCTGTAACTTGGAACTCAACTGGGCATTGTGACCCAATAGCTGTAAGAGGGCTCGGAAATCTTCACAGATTTTGGTATACTCATCATTCGCAGACATTGTTCTACTGCCTGAAGGGAAAGAAGTTGCTGGTGCAACAGGGTCAAGCGATATCGCACTGGGCGTTATCCGGCTGGCCGTGGGAGACGAAATGAGGGCATTATACGCCTGCCTATCATATCCCAATGGTTGATATGTTTTGGGCGAACGAACGATCACCTCCGTGAATTTACGTTTACGAGGGGGGGGGGGGGGGGGGGGTATGGTAGATGGCTTCGGGAATTGAGTTAGTGGGGGGAACTGGTGTGGCAAATTTTGAGGCTGGAGAGGGGAGGGGGCCTCTCATACTGTTAATCACTTCGTGATAGGATTTGTTCTCCGTACACATTTGTTTCTTTATTGCTTCCTGTTTGAGCCGTTCCGGACAAGTCAATTATGTAGCAAGATGATTACTGTCACAATTTACACATTTTAAGTCAACAGACTGACAGCCAGTCGTGTCATGGGGACCAGCGCAGCGACCACATCTAGGGGTTCGCGCATGACAATGTTGCTGGATGTGTCCAAAGCGAAGGCACTTCACACACTGATTTGGAGAGAAGATAAATAATTGCACTTCAAGCAAGACATTGAAAATGGAAACAAACTCGGGTAAACGTTGGGCTTCAAAGTGGATTTTAACTGTTCCAGTAGGGATACGGTCCATGACGCCATTATTATCCTTTTTTCGGTAAAAACGTTGAATACGAACGATCGGGACGGGGGATTGTAAGTATTGTAAAATTTCAGTTTCCGTAAGGGCGGTATCCAACCCCCTTATAAGCCCCACACGCTGTAGGTTAGTAGACGGAATAAATGCATCTAACTGTTTGGCCTGGAGAATGGGGTGTCGTAAAAAGGAGTTGGCATGTAGGCGTAAGTCAAATATCACCTGCACCCTGTTACGTCCTTTTCTTTGAATGGATTGAATGCCCGGAATGTTCTGTTCAAAAAAGATGCGTCCCAAAGCCATGGGGTGTAAATTTCCGAGTCTCTGATCCCCTTATCCTTGCACAAATACACTGTAGGCCTATGGCCCCGTATGATGGGCGTAGTATGACATAGGCTGGCGAGCAGGAACCTCTGTGGTCTGTGAAGGCTGAATATTGGTCGCTGTTGACGCCTCAGAAGGTACAATGCCGTCCACAGGGACTATTACCATGCCCTCCATTGATACTGGGGGGTCATATTCAATCAGTTGCACAAAGTCCGGCGGGCGGCCAGAATCCGTCCCATCACTCGTAGAGCCCATCACACTTACCGTTCAATGCACTATACACTCAGTGAAAATGACACAAAATCAATTCACCTAAACCACACACGACTGACTCCAATCCAAAGCGTGTAAGCAGGACCTAGAGCTCACCCAACTGTAGGCTGAGCAGGCTGAGAACCGAAAAATGTGAGCATGTAATTCAATTATGTAATTTCTTTACTTTCTGGTTCTAATGGATACCACAGACGCCCTACACCCAATAACTCACATTCTTCTTCTTCCTCTGCTTTCCTTCACTGTTTATTTGGGCCTAATAAGAAAACTTTTCACGCAGTCACCAGCTGGTCTAATAATCTACTAGGCATATATTTGTCAAATACCACTCACTCACTCATTCATTCAACACGAAACCTCAGAAACCACCGAACGGATTGGAATGAAATTTGGTATGCAGCTTCCTCAAGGGCCGTAGGCGCTCGCTAAGAAAGGGTTTCAAAAAATTCACTTGGGATCATGGTCAAACCACGGACACTGCGATTTCTGCTATATATTTGTCAAATACCACTCACTCATAAATCACGAAATCTCAGAACACCGAACGGATTGGAATGAAATTTGGTATGCAGCTTTCTCAAGGGCCGTAGGTGCTCGCTAAGAAAGGTTTCCAAATTTTCACTCGGAATCATGGTCAAACCGCGAAAACAGCGATTATATGAACAGCTTCAATAATGCCTAAGTCTATTGTTGCCTGGTAATGCGGGCTGCATCACGTCGCCCCTACCAGAGTTCTGGTGCTTTGCAGGCAGTGAGCTGTGCGGCAATGCTCAGTGTATTCTTTACCGTCATAACGTGCACGTCATTGCAGTCTGCGCTCCCGACCTTTACCCATTCTCTCTGTTCAAACAGTACTTCTCTGTAATTTCTGTTTGTACTTTCACCGTCACTTCATAATCATTTTAGCCTATTGTTGAAGTAACTGTCGAGTTCATTTCTGTTTGTACTTCGTACTTTCACCATCACTTCATAATCTTCATATTGCAGTTCATTTCTGTTTGTACTTCGTACTTTCACCATCACTTCATAATCATCATATTGCATTATACAGTATATTAGCCTTTAGTTGAAGTAACTGTAGAGTTCCTTTGTTTGTTGGATTAGGTTCGGCGCATTTCATCATTTCTTTGTAGTACATAGTTATAATGAAAAGTAGATTTTGGTAAAAGAAAATTACCTCTACCTACGTTAATTTTGTTAAGTTAGGCTAGGTCTATTCCATTTATCAGTTTTTTTTTAAGTAGAGATTTGTTTTTACGTTAGGTGTATTCCATTTTTTTAGTACTCGAGGGAGGTTCTACTTATTATTATATTTGTTGTATTTGCTGTTCATTGATTGTTTTCACGATGGCTGCAGTAGAAATGTTAGAGGTAGATGGCACCCAAGTTCTCCACCAAGTCTATAAAATTCTCGGAGATGGTGCCTGTCTCTTCTCTGCTCTATCTTACGCAATGTATGGCAACATATCACATGCACGTACAGTGCGTGCTGACATTGTCAGACATGCCTCTAACAACTGGGAAAGACCACAGGTGTATTCTACGATAGGAGATTGCCAGCCTTACATAAACAAGTAGGAGTCCACGCAGCACGACCTGCTTTGGATGAGAAGGTGCGGCAAGATAGCGGCGAGCAAGAGGGGTAATAATCTCAAACAACAACTTGTTTGGCGGCAAGGCCTGATGCCTAGCATTTCGGGCCATTGGCCCGATTGTGTGGTAACGTAGGAAAATTATAAAATGTTATTCTAGGCAATGCTGACACCATCACGTGGTTATGAAAGCCGGACGTCCTCGTAAATGGAAAATATATTACAGCTGTAAATACATTATTGAACTTATTGAAAAGGTTAAAACGCGTTATTATGGATAATTTTCCGTAGAATTCAATGAGACGATCAGTTTCGTTTTTTCAAATTATTATATACATTTGGGTCCCATTTTTAAAAAACCAAAGGCATTTAATAACATTAAAACGGCGAGAGATATCAAAATATGATAAGGGGTAAAAAGGTTGCTAATCACTGAGATCCTACTCCTGTACATTTAAGTTGTTTCGATACGACCAACCGTTTCCGGGATATATCGATTCCAAAAAAAAAGGGTGATTATTAGGGCCTCAATTTTAACGCCCGATAATAGGGTTCCTCACAGGCCTTAACTCTTTCCCCGTACCAAATTTCGGCTCCATATCTTGAAAATTGCGACCTGTACTTTGATAAACAAAAAACGTCACGCACATACGTACATCATCAGGGCCCAAAAAAAAAAAAAAGAAAACGGTGAGAGATATCAAAAAATCGCATTGAGTATAAAAGTTGCATACAGCGGAGATCTTACACCTGTACATTTAACGTTTTTCGATAAGACCAACCGTTTCCGAGATATATCGATTCCCCCAAAAAAGTTTGAAATTCAGGGCGCCCCAAAAAGATCCGGCCCTGCACCGTTTTTAACGCCCGACAATAGGTTTCCTCACAGGGTCCAACTCTTTCACCGCTCCAAATTTCAACTCGATATCTTGAAAATTGCGACCTGTACTTCGCTAAACCCAAGAATGTTACGCACAATGGACATTACAAGGGCCCCAAAAAAGAAAACGGTGAGAGATATCAAGAAATTGTTTTGAGTAAAATAGTTGCATACCGCGGAGATCTTACATCAGTACATGTAACGTTTTTCGATACGACCAGCTGTTTCCGAGATATATCGATTCAAAAAAGGTTTGAAATTGAGGGCCCCGAAAAAAGATCCGGCCCTGCATCGTTTTTAACGCCCGACAATAGGTTTCCTCACAGGCCCTAACTCTTTCACCGCACCAAATTTCAGTTCGATATCTTGAAAATTGCGACCTGTTCTTCGCTAAACCCAAATATGTCACGCACAATGGACATTTTCAGGGCCCCAAAATAAGTAAACGGTGAGAGATATTAAAAATCGTTTTGAGGAAAAAGTTGCATACTGCGGAGATCTTACACCTGTACATTTAACGTTTTTCGATACGACCAATCATTTCCGAGATATATCGATTCCAAAAAATAGTGTGAAATTCAGGGCCACCCAAAAAATTCCGGCCCTGCACCGTTTTTGACGCCCGACAACAGGTTTCCTCACAGGCCCTAACTCTTTCGCCGTACCAAATTTCAGCTTGATATCTTAAAAATTGCGACCTGTACTTTGCTAAACGCAAAAATGTCACGCACAATGGACATTTTCAGGGCCCGAAAAAATGAAAACGGTGAGAGATATCAAAAATCGCTTTGAGGAAAAGTTGCATACCGCGGAGATCTTACACCTGTACATTTAACGTTTTTCGATACGACCAACCGTTTCCGAGATATATCGATTCCAAAAAAAAGTTTGAAATTCAGGGCCCCAAAAAGATCCGGCCCTGCACCGTTTTTGACGCCCGACAACAGGTTTCCTCACAGGCCCTAACTCTTTCGCCGCTCCAAATTTCAGCTCGATATCTTGAAAATTGCGACCTGTACTTTGCTAAACCCAAAAAGGCCATCCACAATGGACATTTTCAGGGCCCCAAAGAAAGAAAACGGTGAGAGATACCAAAAATCGCTTTGAGGAAAAAGTTGCATACCGCGGAGATCTTACACCTGTTCATTTAACGTTTTTCGATACGACCAACCGTTTCCGAGATATATCGATTCCAAAAAAAAGTTTGAAATTCAGGGCCCCCAAAAAAGGTCCGGCCCTGCACCGATTTTAACGCCCGAAAATAGGTTTCCTCACAGGCCCTAACTCTTTCACCGTACCAAATTTCAGCTTGATATCTTAAAAATTGCGACCTGTACTTTGCTAAACGCAAAAATGTCACGCACAATGGACATTTTCAGGGCCCCAAAAAAGAAAACGGTGAGAGATATCAAAAAATCGTTTTGAATAAAAAAAAGTTGCATTCCTCGGAGATCTTACACCTGTATATTTAACGTTTTTCGATACGACCAACCGTTTCCGAGATATATCGATTCAAAAAAATAGGATGAAATTCAGGGCCCCAAAAAAGGGTCCGGCCCTGCACCGATTTTAACGCCCAACAACAGGGTTCGTCACAGGGAACTCTTTCACTGTACCAAATTTCAGCTCGATATCTTGAAAAATGCGACCTGTACTTTGCTAAACGCAAAAACGTCACATACATACATATATACATACATACATACATACAGACAGACTTTTTCCAACATACCACGGCTATATGAAAGCCTATAGGATCTTTAGATCCGGCTTTCATAACAAGGCTGAATATGTATCTGTTATGTCTATGCCTTACACATACGGTACCGTACATCATTCGAATTGCAAGTAGCGGCAGAGATTTATCCTTTACAATTCCAGGTCTACTGTAATCGTGTCCTCTGAACTGGAAATACGTATGGTTCTGCAGCTTCTGTTAAAAGGTTTAGGTTTACGGGAGAGTTCACGCAGGGACATTTTGATGTTTACGAGCCATTCACGCCTACAATTATACAATGTGAATACCCGCTTCTCATTCAGCCTTCTTCATTAACATCTTCTCCTTCTACCGCGAAAATCCTCCTCGAGTCAGTGCCTCAAACTAAATCAAATAGAGGTTCAGAACGTAGAAAACGATTTACTAACGACAACCTAAAAAGCAATTAAATAAAGCTGTAAACAAATACGCGAAAGAACAGGCTGCAGTAGAAATGTTAGAGGTAGATGGCACCCAAGTTCCCCATCAAGTCTATAGAATTCCCGTAGATGGTGCCTGTCTCTTCTCTGCTCTATCTTACGCAATGTATGACAGCGTATCACATGCACGTACAGTGCGTGTTGACATTATCAGACACTCCTCTAACAACTGGGAAAGACTACAGGTGTATTGTATGACACGAGATAGCCAGCCTTATATGAACAAGGCTGAATATGGATCTGTTTTGTCTATGCCTTACACATACGGTACATCATTCGAATTGCAAGTAGCGGCAGAGATTTATTCTTTCAAATTCCAGGTCTACTGTAATCGTGTACTCCGAACTGGAAATACGCATGGTTCTGCAGCTTCTATTAAAAGGTTTAGGTTTACGGGAGAGTTCACGCAGGGACATTTTGATGTTTACGAGCCATTCACGCCTACAATTTTACAATGTGAATACCCGCTTCTCATTCAGCCTTCTTCAGTAACATCTTCTCCTTCTACCGCGAAAATCCTCCTCAAGTCAGTGCCTCAAACTAAATCAAATAGAGGTTCAAAACGTAGAAAACGATTTACTAACAACAACCTAAAAAACAATTAAATAAAGCGGTAAACAAATACGCGAAAGAACATCCTGAAGTAAACCTTAAGAAGTATGTTGAAAGCAATAAGAAAGTCAATAGGGATGTAGTGGCCAAATATACAAAGAGCCTCCCAGAAGTAAATAGAAAGGCTGTTGTTACACATAATTTCAAAAGAGCCAAAGTCAAGATTCTTCCATGGACAGTACTAAGAATGTCCGGCTTTCAATATAATCCACAAACTGATTTATTTCATTACCTACATGTCACTAGGTTGTATTGAGACGTAATTTTCGTTTCATTTCTTATTTGCTTCTGCGAACAAAACATTGAAAATTGGCTCTCAGGTGGTTTGTACATTTTGCAAAGCCAAGAAATGGAAGGATGCATCTCCTGGAATGTGTTGCAGTAATGGAAAAATACAGCTTCCCTCCACTCATCCTAGAAAAAATCCTGCGTGAGCCCATGTAATAGTCATCGCCATCTATAATTCTCAAGCCGTACTGTTCGTAGAATTGGCAACGTATAGAAGAGTCCGTAAATTCTATAAACACATAAGACCACATGCTAAGTTATTCTTAAATATCGTTTATTTTGATATGACAGCATCTACAAGCAGTTCGTACTGACTATTTCAACACCCGTGAAATTCCTTGTGGTAAATCAGACCTGCTGAAAGTTGTAAAAGTGAGTATTTACCGTATTAAGTTGCAAGTATAACCAATACTTGGTTATGAATTTAACCAACACATTCTTCGCTAATATTTCATTAAACTATTTCAGATGCCAAGGAAGTGTTGTGTGCCTGGCTGTAAGTAAGAATAATCTTAAATATTTTCTGAGCGCGTCAATGACGGCAGTGAGCTTAGCAGCAAGAAAAGGAAACTTCAGACATTGGGACATTGAGGTAGAGTACAGCCTTTTATTATTACCGTACCTTATCGGGAATCGGCAGTACATAGCATGATAATATGTATCTTTTATTTGTAATATGTGTGTATAGATTTAGTGGACGATATGTTCTGTTGTATTTTCGGAAACATTTGGCGTCAAAATCGATGTGTTTACACAGTGTTAGCAATTACCACGTGCTTGCGCTAGGCCTCCCAGATGACAGATGGGTGGAGTTGCCTCACCTTATGACACGACTTGAGAACTGTAGACGGCGATGAAATAGTGAACACCCAGAGCAATTATCCGCCAGCCGCCACTGGTCTGTGTACGCAGCAGTGTATTGTTTCAAGTTCGTTGAAAATGAATCGATCATAACAATAAACTATTTTATTCGAAACGAATCACTCTGCGACAAATTTTCGAGAGCATCGGGAGCAGACCCATCGTTATATTGCTTTGTTCTTCGTTTCCTTTTTTGTGTGCTCGACTTATATTCCACGCCAGCAACAATTTCTTTCGCTTCTTCCTCGATGACAGAATTTTTGTTTCGAGAATATTCTGCACGTAGGTAAATAATACCGTGTACAACTTCGCACATGTTTCGAGAGAAATCGATGGGTAGCTGATACTTTTTCAAATTACTGAAGGACTGATTCCCAGAAAACATCATTATGACGAATTCCAGGGTTTCAATATTTTTTACTAAACTTGACGCTTCGTTACGCGTGTCACTGTCACTGTCCCACGTATCATCATTAGCAAACTTTTAAAAAGTATCAGCTATTTCATAGTAGTTCGCAGCTATAGAAGTTATTGACTTGGAGCGCATTCCACCGAGTTTTTTATAATTTTTTCACAGTTAATACCGTTGGCCCTAAAAAAATTTCAAGTAAAGCCCATCTTTTCGTCGAAGCTGAGAAGAAAACATAAATCTCTTGGACAATACCAAAAATATTTACTGCTTCTAAACCTGAGGCAACGGATGCTTGTCCAACTAAATTCAAAGAGTGCGCAGGACAAGGTAGGCCTACATAAATCTTTAAGGTTTTCTTTCCTATCAGGATTGCCTGCACGCCGCTCAAAATACCGTTCATATTTGACGCGTTATCGTAAGACTTTCCTCTACATAAATCAAAATTTAGACCACCGTCCTTTAAATAATTGAAAGTAGTTTCTGCTAAATATTTTCCAGTATGATTCTCTATCTCAAGTAAGGTCAAAAATCATTCTACAGGTACGCCAAGTTCTGAACACACATAACGCGCGATGACAGTTAATTGATCAGTATGAGATACTGTGCCCGTTTAGACCGAAGTCCAACGACCACATATGCATTCTACCTAAAATCAGTCAACACGAGAATCTAAACATCTCAGGGCACAATATGGGTTAAAATTACAATAATAAAGAAGATCAAAAATGCTTTACTGATTTTCGGCTCTATGCAACAATAAGGATAGAAGGGACACTTTGAAAATATCACAATTCATAAAAGAATCTCATTTTATTTATAATTTAAAATTGAATCTAAAAGAATGCCATAAAAGCATTGAGTATGCATGAAAATATTCATACACTTTATATACAACACAGAATTATCAACACATGAACACTGTTGGATTTGAACGAAAGCCAGAATATCAGTCCTTTTGGCTTTGTTACAATATTTTATATACAATGGTAGGTAATTCAGGGCAAATTCAATCGTCCAGCCTGAATCCTACTTAACTAGTATTCACTTCTTGAATGAAATTGTATTTTTAACTGATTCACTTGTTTGTCAAAAATCACTTTGTTTATAAGTTCATTTGTTTAAACGAAAAACTATCACTTTCCAAGAATCATTATTTGTTTTCAAAATCGGTACATTAAATATCATAGCAATGAGTTAATTACAAAAATAACTGTTTGTAGGACATCTGAGCATTATTAAATAACCATGTTTAAACACTATGAGCATGGATTCGAAGAACTTCGATGGTGAGCAAAATATTTATTACATCATCTGCTCTCGATCCGAAAGTAACAATCATGAGTGCATGACTCAGCTATAAATTCATGGATCGAAATATTAATCAAAACATTAATCCAAATGTTAACTATATCATTCAAACATTGAAAATCCACAGCCTGCTTCCAGTCTCCGACCGGGTCAGGAATGGAATGAATGAAGCCCCTATCTAGCGGCGAGGATATGAACTGTGCCGGCTGCTGAGGCCTGACGCACTCCTCTGGGGCAATGATTAAATGAATGACAGATGAAATGAAATGATAGTGGAGAGTGTTGCTGGAATTAAATTTTGACAGGGAAAACCGGAGTACCCGGAGAAAAACCTGTCTGCCTCCGTTCTGTCCAGCACAGATCTCACATGGAGTGACCGGGATTTGAACCACGGACTCAGTGGTGAGAGGCTGGCGAGCTGCCGCCTGAGCCACGGAGGCTCGTTATCATTCAAACATTAAGCTTTCAAATTATTGAAAATATAATTCTGAAAATTCTCATCAAAAATAGTAACAAATACTACCACCAAAATTATTATTCTTCAGTAGAATATGAAAATATTAATCTGTACAAAATTGTATACCTTTATAATATTTATAACTTCAATAGGATCACAAATATCCTTGAAATGGTAGTGGCTGTTCATTAAATGACAATATAATGTTTAGCACCGGCCCATTCTATTAATGTGTCAATAATCACCTGATCACGTTTTGTATTTGACAAACGGCAAGGTATCGTTGAACTTAAAGGTTTATCTACAATAAACTCGGGTTGACAAGTACTGGGAAAATATCTGTAGAACACGAGAAGTTCAAATTTGAAACATAACTGTGATGGTTGCATGAAATAACCATTGGTTATCTAACTCGACGAAAGTGTGATTCGTAATTATATATTTTTACTTCCATACTTGTCAACATATTTTATAAAAACCATCTAACCCTCACAATGGTTGATGCTTCACGTAACGACGACTTCATTCTTGCGACTTAATTGCACATTTTGAATGTCATAATTCAACTATTTCCACACACAACATTTCTCCTCATATTATTCATATCACACATTATTATTATAATCAAGCCATTGCTTGTTATCCAACTGGAAGCCTAGGAAGCTAGTAAGCTCCTCCAATGAGTTTACTACAAATTTTTATCATCACATTAATTCCTGATATCCTTACTTCGTGTTTACTCATGGTCAAACGTTTCATAGAACGACGTTACCCAAATTATGTACCGTACTATTTATATAAAGTCAAGCAAACCCTAATTTATACATTCATTTTATTTACCATTTTGATAACCTTCCGTGTCTCCACAAGATTTGACTGTATAACGCAATTATTAAATGCTTCCAATATTATTCTGTTATTTCAGAATGTGGGCGTGCGTCTAACCGATAACCTTCGGAAAGAAATGACCGAAGTAGTTAAACTGTTTCAGGTATCAAACTGATAATCCACATGACATGAAATGATTATTAGAAGTTCCCAAATTATTATTATTAATATTTCAGAAAATGAAAATTAGTATTATTAAATTATTATTATTATTATTATTATTATTATTATTATTATTATTATTACTTCCAAACTGGAATTAGCTTCACAAAACAATTCGAGAACGATCAAGCTCGAATTCTTAAATAGGAAAATATCCATCCCTCAACCTAAATAAATTTTAATATCCACAGATCCTACGGCTGATGACCGTGATTAGAAAAATGAAAAAATCAAAATAAATGCTCATGATGCTGTCCATAAATTGAAATCATCGAATCCAAATATCTGAACACAGGAAATGTCCAATGCCTCGAAGCCTAATTTGCGACAGCAAATTACAAAAGACAAATTTGTGTTGATAAATCTGTAGAAATGGAGAATTCTGAATAAATAAGCATAAGAATAATTCAAATGTAGCTTACATTCTTGTAGATATTGACGATAAAAATCTGGTTAGAACCAGACTGTTCCATTCTTCGGTCCCATTTGGACCCGTACCTAAATCCTGGTATCGGCCTCCATTTTCTACCCGCAATCAGTCTAGCAAGACATAACGGCGAGTTTCTTCGTTGCTTCGAAATATTCTTGAATGATAATGTTCATGATGAATGTTCTAATAGCTGTGGCTATTTGCATTAAAGGGACTTGATCTTTGAGATCCATGGTAAGAAATACCAGACGTAACATAGACACAACAGTGACACATTCAGTACGATTTCGATACTCTTACAATCTTATTTTGCTGTGATAAAGACCTGATGTTCTTGATGACCCTATGGGTGGAATTATGCATTCCCCAGACAGCGTTAGACATGGCTGGTCCCAACGTCAGCTAAGTGATCTTACAAAGCAAGATTGGTATCTAATAAAGTACTGATATGATGTCATGGTTGTTCTTTCTGTTACCAAGACAAAGCTTGTCTCTGGTGAGTTGGAAGTAAAATACTCCAAATAATTAAATGTGGCTTTGTAGACTAAGTCTACCATATGTCCGGATGCAGTTGAATTTCACAAAGTGTTGACTGCATGTTAATGCCTATCACTTGAAATAGTACCTTTGGAAAATATTCTATGTTCCACTGTACGAAAAAAATGACTAACACTTCTGACCATCACTTGGTCCGATGTTTCAAACTATGAAGTAACGTCGACCATGCGCCTAAGTATAAACTAAATCGGGAACATCAGTAACCATGTACTGCGAAGACTCAGCGACCATGCGCTGCGGAGAAGTGAATTGTACTGTTCCTTGAGTTGTATTGTATCTTGAGTCTGGCCGGGCCCTCAATGTATACTGCACGGAGCTATCCTCAGACGTCACAGTGGAAGAAATCCTCTATCACTAAACTGCTCATATCTCGGCTTCCGCTGATCCGATTTTCTTCTGATATGGCTCATTCTTCTCCTTTCTCCCGTGCCAGTTAAATGATATGAATTCCATGTTGCCATAAAATCGGGAACTATTTAATCAAAATATAGCCTCTGTTGCCTGCATAAAGTTTCGAATTCCTTCGAGAATACAAGCCGCGCGCTATTCAAACCTTGCACCTGGACTTAGAATATGTGCCTGTGATCTCCAATATATACAAGTGGATATGGGCACAATAGGTCTGGAGTAGAATCAACCGAAATACTAAAATACCCTGCAGCAATTATGTCTTGAAAAAACGATTTCTGCACTTTTCTGAAATAAGGTGAATTAATTCGTCGCAAATCGATTTTAGATAAATAAGACGTATGGCCACTGCCACAATTCCCGTACATCTCAATATTATTTTTCAAATAAGGATCTAATTCAGCAACAAGTTCTAATAAAGTGATATAGTTTTCACAATTTGATGCTCCAAACTTCTCATTTGTTCCTCTAAAAGCTAAACCTTGCTGAGCTTTACTCCGAATAACGGCAAGAACACGCTTATGAACTTGCATCCAATATTCGTGCTGTTTGTCAATATGCTCGGTAAAATGAGATGAAACGTTTCTCAATCGTTGTCTTATTAAAAAAAGTCATTTGAGCATCTCGATGCTTTTGACTGTTTTTCATGATTTTGCACGTCGTTACAATTTCGCCAGTCTGAAAAACCGGTAGATCTAAAACGAGTACGGTAGTGCTGAGACGAAACAATAAACATTACCCGTTTGTGGCGAAAAAACTAACCTTTCTCTCGGGTAACGATCACCGTTCATTTTCTTACCATAAAATATTAAAACAAAATTAGAATCCGTTTCTCACTTCCAGTATCTTGGAAGAATGGTCACCAAGGATAACACCCTCAACAAGAAATTCGAAATAGGACAGAGAAAGCATCCCATTTCTATAACCAAGTTGGGCACTTACTTTGGGACGAAAATATATACTTGATAGCAAAGGCAACGTTGTATCACACCTACTTTGTTCCAAACCTTACTTATTAGTACGGTGCAATTAGACCCAAACCTCAACATCCAACGTAAAAGATTCCCTTCAGCTCCAAATTGATCTATACAGTCTACATATTATTTGGTAAAAAGTCACATCATTTTGATTTTGTTTCTCCTGGTACTTTGGTTCATAGTCCTATTAAATCTCATTTCTGTGGCTTGAATTCTGATGTAATCCTTACTTAGCAATGTACATGTTTCCATGCCATGCACGGTGCAATTAGTATTAAAACGGCCTAACCTTAACATCCAAAGTAAAAGTTTCCCTCCAAGCCCAAATTGTTCTATACAGTCCACATATTGTTTGGTAAAAAGTCACACCATTTTGAGCGTCGGGTTTGTGGAGGGGTGGGGGGATAGGATGGGGGAGGAGGGGGCATAAGTTGGTAAATTAGTAGTTTTTATCAGTTTTTCTTAAATATTTCCACAGTCATGCGGTATAGCGCAAAAAGTGCCATATACAAAAATAATATACATTAAATTGCGAACAAAACTGGTCCTTCGCATAATCTTGCTAAATTGAACGGTTTCAAAGTTACGGAGGTTGTAAAAGTGGATTGTTTTCGTATTTTTTGTATTTTTGGAAAGAATATGACATTATCACTAAGGAAACTAATTTTGTTTATAAAGGATTGTGTTTTGTAAAAGCAAAAACCGATTTTATTGGCCCGTGGTATGTTAGTGATAAGCCCTTGAAGGAACGACAACCTCAACACCTACACTATGAGGGAAAGTAACTGGGGAGCTGCAGGACGTGCTGTTGTAATTGGTCTCAGGTGTTCGCCAATATTCTTCCACCCCCACTCGAGCAGATTCTTCTTCTCATTCAGCCACTGCTGCACTTGGTGGTAGGTTCTAAATAAATGCTGCCTGGAAGCTGCCGGTTTGGGGAAGTGCAGCCAACTTGAACAATGAATGTATAGGCTCCTTTGCAATGGTCTGCAAGTAACACTGGTAGCGAAAACAATCTAGATCTTCAGTGTTCTTGGCTCCAAACATCGCAAGAAGGAAATGCTTTCCAGCTTCAGCCACTGCACTGGGAGTCAGCTTTGGGGTCGATGAAGACTAGAAGTTTCGTACGAAGAGCTATGTAGGCTTGCACTTTCCCATACGGTGTAAATTTCCCCTTCTTGTAGATAGCTGATACAGTGTTACATCCTGTGAAGGCGTATATTGCTAAGAGTACACCTATCATATCCCCAAATGCCTCACTGAACGTCAGAAATAGTGTACACATTTTTCTGCTGATTGCCTTTCTTTGGTACCACCATTTTCAATTTGTTCTCTGAGGGTGCACGACTAGTAAGTCCGTGTCGTCACCTATTACACAAACGTCATCTCCTTTCAGCTTCATCAAACGCTGTTAAAACTATTAATAAGTCAGCGTCACCCGATGCTTGATGAACTGTGCAACCACCTCTCTGCAAGTGCACTGTAAGATAGATAGATAGATAGATAGATAGATAGATAGATAGATAGATAGATAGATAGATAGATAGTTATAATTCCATTTGATCAAATACATGTATACAATACATTTTTGATATAGGACACGTCAGAATTTACATCTATAAAATAAAAGTACTAATAGGTATATACAGTAATACTAATACTATAACTATTTATAACTTATTATAATAACAGATCTTAGGAGATACAATCTTATTGGACAACTATTTACACCTTATTCTATTATCATAATATGAAAACTTAATTCTATAAATACAACAACTTACAGCTAGGTATTACAATTAAAATAGAAAAGTAAAATATAATTATAGATTTCATCGTTTCTATACACTAAGATATTCAACTACAGAGTAAAAACAATGGCACTGCAGATAAGCTTTCAACATTCTATCAAAGGTTTTTATTTTTGGGGAAAATTTTATATACTGGGGTAGTTAATTGTATAATTTAACTCCTGTGTGATAAGTTCCTTTTTGATATATGCTTGTGTGTGTGTGTGTGTGTGTGTGAAATATGAATGTTTTGATTTTGTCTTGTGTTATGCCTATGAACATCATTGTTTGTTTTAAGAAAAACATCCTTATTCATTAAATTCTTTTTACAAAACATAATACTTTCAAAGATATATATACAGGGCGGAGGGTGAATGTTTAAATCTTTAAACAGAGGTCTACATGATTCTCTAGTGTTTACATTTGCCATAATTCTAATCGCCCTCTTTTGTATCCTAAACGTGCTTAGTACATCTGGGGACATACCCCAAAATATGACCCCATATCTCAAGTATGAATGGAAATAAGCAAAATAAGTATTTCTTAATGTGTGCATGCTAGTGCAGGTTTTCAAAATACGTAACGCAAAGCTCATCGAGTTCAATTTAGTATTCAGATATTGTATATGTTTATTCCATTTCAAGTCATGTTGTATCCATAGTCCTAAAAACTTTGTTTCTGATTTATTTTCTATTTGATGACCATTTAATGTGTGTGTGAAATATGAATGTTTTGATTTTGTCTTGTGTTATGCCTATGAACATCATTGTTTGTTTTAAGACCATTTAATGTTATAAACCCTACCAACCTACCAACCTGGGCCCAATAATTGGGAAGCCATGCTCTGCCTGTCACAAGTCAGGACAAAATGGGGAGTGATAGAGGAGTAACACCTCTAATTGAAAAAAACCTTGGTCCAGCTGACCCGGCTGGTAGTACCATGTAAGGGTCCATTGCCAGGGTTACGGTGAAGACCTTAACGGCACTTACGGTGGAAAAGTTGTACTTCAGAACAGCGTAAATGGCGGGGAAGGCAGCCCAGTTATCGGGATTAATAGGTAAAAAGGCATCTGCACACTTGGACAGATGTCAGCTCCGATTATCTCCCGGGATAAAGAGATACCTTTTACCAAGTGCCAACAGCCTTCGGGGTGGATGAGCGGGTAAAAGAAGGGCACTCTCTTGCCCTTGGAGTAAGAAATTACTCCTAAAGGCGGATGAGCCTACCGGTAAGGCCAACGGCATAGGATGAAAAAGGCAAGAAAAACCATTTCATTAAAGATCCTATGGATATCCTTTGTTACGCAGCAAATATGACAGGCTTTGTAACTAAATTCAATTCCGGAGGTAAAATAGTCCTCCATTCGGATCTCCGGCGGAGGACAGTATCGAAGCTAAGAATTCCAATACGACCACTCAGAATAGGAACTTGGAACGTACGATCGCTCATGATCTGCGGAAAACTAGAGAATGTAAAGTATGAAATGACTAGGCTCGAGATTGACATCTTAGGAGTGAGTGAATTACGATGGCCAGAAAGTGGGGATTTTTGGAGTGGTGATATGAGAGTTATACATTCTGGAGAAAAGGGAAGCTATGCAGGTGTAGGCATCATCCTCCAACGACATGTGGCTAATAAGGTAAAAAGCTATGTGCAATACAGCGACAGAATAATAATGGTCAGGTTAGAAAATGACCCAGTAGATATAGTGTTACTTCAGGTACACATGCCAACTTCACGACATACTGATGAGGAAGTGGATCAGGTGTATCAACAAATAGAAGAGCTATTGGATCAACTAAAAGATAATGAGAACCTCATTTTATTAGGTGATTGGAACGCTGTTGTGGGCGAGGGAGAAGATGGGAAAACAGTTGGTAAATATGGACTTGGCAATAGAAATGATAGAGGTCAACACTTAGTAGATTTCTGTAAACAAAATTATCTCATAGTTACTAATACATTGTTTGAACATCCTGCGAGGCGACGGTATACGTGGACTGTCCCTGGCGATACAGCACGTTACCAATTAGATTATATAATAACAAGAAGAAGATACTGCAACCAAGTCAAACAATGTAAAAGCCATCCTGGGGCGGATATTGCGAGTGACCACAATCTTGTTTTAGTGAAGTCAAAGTTGATCCTCAAAAAGAAAAGACCGATTATTCAAGGCCGTAAAATGTTCGATGTCGGCAAGTTTAAACATGCCAGCATTAAGTTGCAATTCCAAGACCAGATACAGGAAAGAATAATGGATATATCGGCTAGTACCGTGAATGAAAAATGGATTGGCTTCAAACAAACAATTCTTGAAGTGGCTGATAAAACAGTTGGAAAGATGAAAGCATCACCTCAGAAACCCTGGATCACTGATCGACTACTTGAGCTTATAGAGGAGAGAAGAAAGTATAAAAACTCTAGAAGTGATGAAGGAATTCGTCATTACAAGAGCCTTCGAAATATCGTAAACAGGAAAGCTAAGAATGCAAAGGAGGATTATATAATGAGACAATGGTTAGAAATTGAAGATAGTTTGAAAAATGGGCAAGTAGAGAAAGCTTACGACTTGATTAATAAGCAATTTAAAAGGAGAAAGGGTCGTAGTGTTTGCATAGTGGATGAATATGGGAAGCTAATGATTGAGAGCAAGGACGTAGTGATGAGGTGGAAGAATTATTTGGAAAATCTGTATGCAGACCCAACACAATTGACTGAGCTGGAAAATGGAGATACTATTTCGCATGATAACTTAGGACCATCCATTCTTGAATCAGAATATTTTCATGCTGTGAATGAGCTGAAATCACATAAAGCCCCAGGATATGATAAAATAACAGCAGAAATGTTACAACATTGAATTCTAGGACACACAAATATCTGTTTGGGTTGATCAGTGAAATATATAAAAATAGAGAAGTCCCAGACGACTTTACAAAGAGTCTCATGATACCAATACCAAATAAACAGGGAACACTAAAAAGTGAGGAACATCGTACCCTTAGCATCGTAGCGCATGGATCAAAAATATTGACTAAAATAATTTACAGACGAATAAAAAACAACATAGAGCAAAATCTGAATGAAGATCAATTTGGCTTTTGGCAGAACAGAGGAACAAGGGAAGCCATATTACTAATTCGAGAAATAATTGATAAAATGATGGATATAAGGAAACCACTTTACATTGCTTTTGTGGACCTTGAAAATGCATTCGATAACGTGAATTGGAATATTCTCATGGAAATTATGACTAATATTGGCTTGGATTACAGAGATAGGCGGATTATCTATGAACTCTCTAAAAACCAAAAAGGCACTGTGGACATATGCGGAGTAGTGCAAGAAGTTTGTATTCACAAAGGAGTTAGACAGGAATGCAGCTTATCGCCTGCACTTTCCAACTTATATATTGAGAAGGGCATTGAGGAATGTAAGACAGTTATGAGAGGAGTTAAGCTCAACGGACTAGCAGTCAAGACAATAAGGTTTGCAGACGACATAGCAGTCCTGGAAACCAGTGAAGAGAAACTGCAACATGCACTCACGGAAATGAACAGGATTCTATATGAAAAATATAATATGAAAATCAATATTAAAAAGACGGAAATAATGGTATGCGCTAGAGAACAACTTAATGCAGCTATTCACATAGCTGGTGCTCCACTTAAGCAAGTTAACACTTTCACCTATCTAGGCAGTAAAATTACTTCCACTGGAAAAAGTTCAACTGATATTCAAGCTAGAATTGCCCAAGCCAATATTGCATTTAACAGCAAAAAATCCCTTCTGACTTCAAATAATATATCTATTGAGACCAGGACTAAATTTATAAAATGTTATGTGTGGAGTGTAGCCTTGTATGGCTCAGAAGCCTGGACAATGGGATGTGCTGATAAAAGAAGACTTGCAGCTTTTGAAATGTGGTGTTGGCGGCGGATGGGAAAAATTCCATGAACCGCAAGAACGACGAAGTGCTCAAAAACATTAACGAAAAGAGAGCCTTTCTCAAAACAATACGGAAAAGACGAGACCAACTGATAGTACATCTCTATCGCCACAATGACTTTATGGTAACTGTGTTAGATGGCAAAATTCGGGGCAAGAGGGGAAGAGGGCGACCGAGACTGCAATACATCAAGCAGATCATAACAGATGTTAATGTCCATTCATACAGAGACATGAAGAGACTGACTGGCGACAGGGAAGAATGGAAGAGGAGGATTGCTGCCGACCAATCTACGTATTGAGAACATGAATGAATGAATTAATGTTATATTGGGCTTCGCAGGATTCCTATTCTGTATAGTGTGGAAATTTAGACATACTGTTTTTTATAGTTGATTTTGAGGCGATTATCTTGTGACCATTTGGTTAACTCTCCTGTAACGGAGTCAGCAGACTGCTGTATGACCTGTTTAGTTTCACCTTTTATTACGAGTGTTGTATCGTCCGCAAACAAAATTTCCTTATGTGAATGAACGTTCTGTGTTATATCATTGATATATAGAAGGAAGAGTAGTGGGCCCAAAACCGATCCCTGGGGTACTCCAAATTTAATAATTCCCTCATTGGACAATGTTTCATTAAGTAATTTGTTTCCATCATCCTTGTGTCTCAAGCTTACTATTTGTTTACGCCTTGTTAAGTAAGACCCTATCCATTTATTAGCTAGACCTCTAATACCATATATTTTAGTTTTTTAAGGAGGATTTTATGGTCAACAACATCAAATGCTTTCGATAAATCCAAGAATAGGCCAGTTACATGTTCCTTATTGTCAATTAATTTCAGTATACTATTAATACATTCATAAATTGCTGTCTGTGTAGATTTTTCCGTTCTGAATCCATGTTGTGAGTTTGATAATATTATATTTTCTAAAAAACTTATCAGTCTCCTATACATGATTTTATCCACAAATTTTGCGATACCAGTTGGTAAGGTAATAGGACGATAGTTATCTAATTCATCTTTTGAACCGTTTTTGTGCACTGGAATTACTTTTGATAACTTCAAAATATACGGGTAAGTTCCTGAGAGAATTGAACTGTTTATTAAGTGTGTAAGTGGATTAATTATATTTTCTGCACATTTCTTTAAAATTGCATCTGGGATGCCATCAATGCCAGCAGAGAATTTATTTTTTAGCTCTTTTATAACTATTCTTACCTCTTCACTTGTGACATGATTTATAAATAAAGAATCACTGTTGTTGTTTGAGTTGTTTGAGTCTTCAGTCTTTTGACTGGTTTGATGCAGCTCTCCATGCCTCCCTGTCCTGAGCTAATCGTTTCATCTCTACATAACTACCACACCCTACATCTGAGGCAATCTGTTTAACATATTCTAACCTTGGTCTACGCCTACAGTTCTTGTCCTCGACCCTTCCTTCCATAACTAAGCTTGCTATTCCTGGGTGTCTTAGTATGTGTCCTACCAACCTATCTCTTCTCTTCATTAGCAGTCGCCAGAAACATCTCTCCTCTCCCACTCGTCTTAATACCTCTATGTTTGTAACCCTATCTACCCATCTGATCTTCATCATTCTCCTGTAACACCACATTTCAAATGCTTCTATTCTCCTCTTTTCTGCTGCACCAATAGTCCAAGTTTCACTTCCATAGAGCACCACGCTCCAGACAAAGGCTTTCAAAAATGATTTCCTAATACCTAAATCTATATTCGATGTCAGCAGATTCCTTTTTTGTAGAAAAGCTTTCTTTGCCTGAGCCAACCTACTTTTTATATCCTCTTTGCTTCGTCCATCACTGGTTATTCTACTTCCTAAGTAACAGAAGTCTTCTACTTCCTTCAGCTTTTCACCTGTCAATTTGATCTCCATAGAGGTTTCTGATTTATTTCGGCTGCATTCCAGTATTTTTGTTTTACATTTATTAATTTTCATCATGAATTCTTTCTGTAAGACGGAGTCCATACCATTCAAAAACTCATTCAAATCCTCAGGCTTGTCGGCCAAGATGACTATGTCATCAGCAAATCTCAGAGTTGAAATTATTTCTCCTTGAATCTTCACTCCCACTTTAAATTTTTCTCTAATTTCCTTCATTGCTTGTTCAATGTAAAGATTGAAAAGTATGGGTGATAAGTTGCAGCCTTGCCTTACACCTTTCTGAATACCAGCTTCTCTCTCATGTCCTTCAACTCGAATGACTGCTGTCTGGTTTCTGTATAGATTGTATATCACCCTCCTATCCCTGTACTTTATTCCAATCGATTTCAAAATGTCAAACAATTTAGTCCAATCAACGTTATCAAAAGCCTTTTCTAAGTCTACAAAAGCCATGAACGTTCTCTTATCTTTCCTTATTCTACCTTCCAAAATCAGCCTAAGACTTAGTACAGCTTCCCTTGTTCCTACATTTCTCCTGAAACCAAACTGGTCTTCACCCAACTCCGTTTCTATCTGGCTTTCAATCCTCTGGTAAATTATCCTAGACAGGATCTTTGAAGCATGAGTAATCAAGCTGATTGTACGGTAATCTTCACATCTGTCAGCTCCCACTTTCTTTGGTATAGGGATGATTACACTCTTCTTGAAATCAGGGGGTACCTCACCTGTCTCATAAATCCTACACACCAAGTGAAATAACCTGATCAGACCTTCATCTTCTAAGCAGCGCAGCAACTCAATCGGTATATCATCTATGCCTGGTGCTTTGTTCCTGCTTAAGTCTTCCAAAGCTCTATCAAATTCTGATCTCAATATTAAATCTCCTTTCGCATCCTCATCAATTTCCTCCTCCCTTTCCATTATATGATTCTCAATCTCCTTTCCCTTATACAAACTCTCTATGTAAGCTTTCCATCTCTCAACCTTTTCTTCCCTATCTGTTAGAGGCTTTCCATTGTGTCCTTAATATTACAGCACTTAGTCTTCTTTTCCCCAAAAGTATTCTTAATCCTTCGATAAGCTGTGTCTACTTTACCTAATTTCAGACAATTTTCTATACCTGCACATTTCTCTTTCAACCATTCTTCTTTCGCTTCCTTGCACTTCTTGTTAACCTCATTTCTCAGACGTCTGTATTCTGCTTTCCCCTTCTCATCTCTTACATTCTTGTGTTTCCGCCTTTCATCCATCAATTCTAGTATATCCTGAGTGATCCACGGTTTTCTACCTATTCTTTCTTTCCTACCAATGTTTTCTTCTGCGGATTTTGTTATTTCATTCTTCAAAAGTGCCCATTCGTCTGCAATTGAAGTTTGTTTAGGGTTTTTCATTAGTCCTTCCTTTATACTCTTCTTGAATCTTTCGTTTACATCCTTCTCTTTCAGTCTGTCTATTGCCCACCCATTTGGCTTTTGACTTTTCTTCAGTTTCTTCAACTTTAATCTGCATTTCATTACGACCAGATTGTGGTCAGAGTTTATGTCAGCACCAGGATATGCTTTACAATCCAAAATCTGGTTTCGAAATCTCTGCTTGACCATAATGAAGTCGATTTGGTAACGCCCTGTATCTCCTGGTCTCATCCATGTGTATATTCTTCTATTGTGGTTATTGAATAAGGTGTTAGCTATGACCAACTCATGCTCGGTGCAGAATTCTACCAGCCTGCTTCCTCAATCATTCCTTTCACCTAATCCGAAATCCCCTACTATTTTCCCTTCTCTCCCTTTTCCTACCACAGCATTCCAATCTCCCATTACTATAACATTTTCATCACCCTTGATATACCTCAGAATTTCGTCTATTTCTTCATAGACCTTTTCAACATCCTCATCATCAGCTTGACTGGTAGGCATATAGACTTGTACCACTGTGGTGCAGGTAGGTTTAGTATTGATTTTTGCTACAATAATCCGTTCACTATATTGTTCATAATATTCCACCCGCTGTCCAAGTTTCCTACTCAATATGAAGCCAACCCCTGCTTGGCCATTGTTTGATTTAGTGCTAATGACCCTATAGTCTCCTGACCAAAAGTCCTGTTCTTCCTGCCAGCGCATTTCACTAATCCCAACCAATTCCAACCTCAACCTATCCATTTCCCTTTCTAAGTTTTCTAACCTTCCACTTCCTAGCAGACTTCTAACATTCCACGCTCCGATCCGTAGAATGTCAGATTTCCTCTTTGTCACTTCTGTGATGTTAACCCCCTCTCGAGTAGTCCCCACCCGGAGATCCGAACGGGGGACTAGTTTACCTCCGGATTGAAATTTTACAAGGGAGGAGGCCATCATCACATGTAATTATGCATAGAGAGGTGCATATCCTCGGGAATAGCATACGGCTGTAGTTTCCCGTTGCTTTCAGCCGTGCAGCAGGACGCAGTGTAGCCATTATTTGGCTTATATTATCAATATCTTAACCGTCTATAAGACTAGTAAAGAATTGATTTATGCTGAAAGGCTGCTACTCCCTTTCAGAATAAGTAAAGAGCAATTCTACTAAACAAAAATACTAACCTTCTACCGTACTAACAATTAAATACCAAAATTCTACTAACGAAAAAAATACTTAAGTTCCACCAACAACAAATACTACCACTAAAACAGTCTGTCACCAGGCACACTCACATGCACCGTCACACATCACAGTCTACTGAAACTATGAACTAGAACTAATAAACAATGCAACTGCTACCAGACACACTCACACACCACAGTCTAATAGAACAACGACATATATCTAATAGACAAACTAAATAGGTGTTGGACCGTTTTTTTTTCATAAATCCCATTTAAGGGGTTCATGGGTAGGGGTGAAATTCTCAAAAATAAATGAAAGAAAATGTCCTGACTGACTCACTCAATCATAATCGCCAAGTCAAAATTATTGAATTTAGAAACATGAAATTTTAGGATATGTTCGTTGTATGCCGAAAACGTCCACTAAGGAAAGATTTTTGGATATTCAGGTTCTAAAGGGGTGTTAACGGGGTTAAACCTGCATTTCATTGAATAACTATATGACACGACTATGACGCGAGCGAAGCCGCGGTGAGCCATGTTTAACATTTCTCTTTTCTTTATTTTCTTTGGCGGCCGTCCCGGTTGACTCAGACGCCATGTGAGATGCTTTCTGTCCGGACGTTCCTTGAGGCTCTCCGCCTTACTATTTAAAATGTGATTTTCTCCTTTTTTAACATTGTTATTATGCCAAAGCCTTCCATTTAGTCATGTAAGTAACATATCTAACCTTGTGTCCACTATGCTCATTTCCTAAATTTAACTTTTTTTGATCTTCGTCGTGTGCTTGGATTTGCTGTGGAACCAATCGAAATGGCGGTCTCCTGTTTTATTTTGTTTGAGTCTTCGTTTAACCTTTTATTTGTGCCGTGAAATATATCTGCGAGTGATTTTGTGATTGTATGTTTTTCTTGCTGCCAGGTGCATTGATGCTGTTTTATTTGGGCATATCTTCGAATGGGTCTCCCGTTGTTTGTGGACGTTGGCGTTTCGACCATTCTCCCAACACGAGGCATGACACCATATATTTTAGCCCTTATGTATTCCCTTCATTCCATGCTTCGTGCAACTGAATCTCGGCGGTAACTTTAAGTAGGCCTTACCGTATTCAGCTCGAACTCGGAACGTAAGTTGGGGACCATATAGGATTAGCATGTTTTGCTAGACCACCCACAAGCACGAGTTGCTTTGTGTTTTATTTCTGCATCGTCGGCCGGCATTTTGTGTGTTTGATTGCGTGTATGTATCTTGATATATTTCACGGACACCTGACGTCATTTGTTTCTCCTTGTAGTATCTTTGGATTTTGCTTTTCTTTTCTCTGGGGACTGCCAGCTCGATCGCATCCCCATTGCTCGCCACAGCCTCTTGTTTTATCTTTGCTATGCTTGTTATTTATGGTCGTCATGACAACCATCCATCTCTAGGCTGAGAAGTGATTGTTGTTGACCAGCGACCGGCTCGATTGCCTCTTGATCATTTACTTCCTCCCTTTTTACATCGTTTTCACGGAAGTGAGCACAGGTATGAATTTAATTTGTTAACGTTATTTACTATCGTAAGTTATTTATTGTTATTTATATTTATCTTCCCCGTTTGAAAGTGACTTTATTTGACCCCTAGGTGAAGGGTATTCTTTTTTGTGTGTGTTATTCTGGCCGGGTTTCTTTGTGTGTTCGCTTTCAATTCATTAAATTTCCATTTCTTTATCCATGTGTCTTATTTAGTAGTGTTTGGCGATCGGGCTGCTCTCTCTCTTCAAACCTAGGCCTAACTTATTCTAGCTTTCTAGCACCAGGAGTGTATTCCTACCACTCGTCGTGGGACCACCTTCACGGAGTCTGGAGTCGCTCGGCACATCTGGCCTGCAAGTACGGGCCCAGCACAGGTCAGAAATTAACATCCATTTCCACTGCGTACTCCTTTCTTTTCTAGTTGGTTCCAGTGATGCAGCTAGGACGCATGCCAAGAATATGTTTATTTTAATAGGGCGGTGCAGATGGTAGAATCACTACATATATTTATTTTATTATTAGAATTTAGTGTATTTACCCGTGATTTATTTAATAATTTTTGTGGAATTTCCAGAAAATAGTCATTGAAAGTGTTTGCTATTTCCTCTGGATTATTTATCCTTTATTATTTCTGGTCAGTGTAATGTTACTTTGTATTTTAGCAGATTTTCCAGTTTCTTTCTTTATCACGGACCACATAGCCCTGTTTTATTAGATGATTGGGAAATAAAATTATCATTATCCATTTTCTTTGCTAGTCTTATTACCTTATTTAATATGCTAGTGTATTTTTTGTTGTATAAATTGAATTCAGGTGTTGTGTGGTATTGTTTATATAATTTGTGTAGAAATTTCTTTCTTTGACATGAATTTATGATCCCTGTTGTTGTCCAATTGTTAGTTTTGTTATTTTGAACAGTTCTTTGTCTAAAGGGGAATGCTGTTTCAAAATAGTGTTTTAGGGTACTGTTAAATGCATAAAATTTATCATTTACATTTTCGAGTTTATAAATTTCTGACCATGTTTCCTTATTTAATAAGTCATTGAAATATGTAACATTTGTTTCAGTGAATGACCTGCACTTTGATTTTACTCCATTATCATTATCATTGATTGTTTCGGGTACTTCAAAACTCAGTATTTGTCCATGGTGGTCACTAAAACCCGGACAATAGACTTCTATTGAATGGTGATATTTATCTGTATTTAAAAGAATTTGATCAGGAGTGGTTTTATTAAATTTTGTTATTCTTGTTGGGGTATTTACTGTAGGTTTCAGTCCATAGGAAATTAGTAACTGTCTTAATAATTCACAATTTCTATCAAATTTTAAGAAATCCACATTTACATCCCCACAAATTATTATATCGAAATTTACTTTGCTCATGTTATTGAGTAACAATTCTAATTTATCTATAAATAAAGGAAACTTTCCTGACGGAGAACGGTATACGCATACAATTATTAACTTAAACTGCTGTATTTTTACGGCAGAGAATTCAAAATCCTGTTCCATAATTAGATAATCATAAGCTGTTAACTGTTCATGATCCAAATTATTTCTTAGGTAGATTCAAGTACCACCATGGTTAATATTATTTCTAGAGTATTTACTAGCTTGTATAAACCCTAGGAATTGAATTAATTCGAGTTGTTCCTCTTTCAGCCAATGTTCTGAAATACATAGTGCTGAGATGTCTATAAGTTCATTTTTAAGCATTAGATTTATGTAATCAATTTTATTATAGAGAGACTGAACATTCTGGTGGTAAAGTTTAAATTTGTTACTTTTGGAAGCTTGTGTTGGTGATTTATTTACATCATTATTATCATAATTGTTATTATCATTGTTGCTAGACAAATCCGAAATACCATTGTTCCACTCAGTTAAATTTGACATCGAAAGATCTGAATGCCAAACCTCACGTTTGGCTTCTTTTACAAGTTTCCCTGCTTCCACTCAAAAGATATTACTGTTGAACTATTTGAATTTACAATTTTGCAGATTTCATCACTAAGATACTCTTTTCCTAAGCTATTTAAGTGTAGGCCATGTCGAGTGTGGAACTTCCTGGCTAATTTACTTACATCTATAATTTGCACATTTGGAAAACTCTTACAAATTTTACGAATTTTACCTTTTGTAGCCTCTATTTCTACATTGACACATGATTTGGGAATTAAATCGTATCTCTGCGGAATGTTTACAATAATGACATTTGTGTTAAGCATGGATGGCATGTACCCTTTAAATCTTTGATTACCTTTTCACTCTCATTTCTATAGATGTCGTTTGCTCCAGCGATGATTACTGCATAGTCATTTGAAGTGAGGGTTGCACACTCTCCTATCATACCATTCGTGACCGCTGCAATGGGTGCTCCTGGATTTACTGTCGAAGTGACCTCTATTTCTCCGCTTCTCTCCAATACGCTTGCTGCTACATCTCGCCCGTGACTGTCGGCAAATATCCGCATCTTCCTGGATTTTCTCTTTATCACTTTCTTCTTTTCTTCTTGAAGAAAGTCATCATTTTCTTCGACGAGCACTCCAAATGTATTTGAGACGGGAATTTCAGTTACATGTATCGGTACTCCATTTATAGGCCTAGCCATATTCAATCTTACCTTACCAGCAACCACTTTGGACCAAGTTTCCTTGCTTTCCTCTCTGTTTCCTTTTAATTTATTCAACTCTTCCATTAACTTAGTAATATCTTCCTTTAGCAGCTTTATAATTTCATCTTTTGAGGACAGTTCGTTTCTCAGGTTATGGCATTCGCATGACGGTACCGGTAGGCCTATTTTACGACAATAGGTTTCACTTTTCTCCTCACTCAATTTTACCTGAGATCTTGTGGTGATCTTATTTGCATTTTTTACTTTTATTTTGCATGACGAGCATAAATCCGTAACGGTTACATTACCTGAACAGACACTAACACTGTTTACTGCCGACATACTAGAGATCTAAGTTAGCCTTGATATTTACACCAAATTACACTACATTTATGTTAATTATTACTACCAAAATGAATTAATCTAATTACCTACCAATAAAGAAGAATGTGAAATACGCATATCTTCCAATCGGGTGAAAACTCGTAAAAGCACCACTGCTCTACTTGGTTCAAACAGTGATTGAAGAAGTCACCGAATCTTTGGATACACGTTCCCACAACTTAGTTTAAGTTTATTAAATTATCAATAAGAATTTCTAAATAATATCAATATTCCATATTTCACTTGACCTAAGAAAAGTAACTTTATAGGTTTTAAATCTCTGTTATAATAGTTTACCACTTTTATCAAATATTTACACTAGCTGCTATTTCACTACACTCTCACTGTGACGCCATCTTGCCTCAGAGAAATAAGGCCCATTTTGTATTTAGCGTTAGCTAGAAATTCACTTTGATATTTACATGGATTGAGTCTTATACTTTCACCTCAATGTTAGTGGTAGAACGTGATCTGCGTAAGTATTCTTCATATTTTGTGTTTCCTTGCTCGTATCCATCAAAAACAACAGTTGCTGGCCCATAATGAGTAATTAAGTAATCTGTGTATTGCTCGAAAATCTGTCTGAAGGTGTCTGGGCGTCGCTAACCAACACAATGAAGGAGGTGACCTCCATCAATGATGTAGGACACTTTCTCTGAATCTGGGGTGATTGATGATTCATTTGAATCTGGAACCAAAACAGTCACCATTGAAGATTTTTTCTCCCCTTCCTCATCAAGCCAGATTCGTCGAAGAGGGATGGAGGATAAGCACACAATTAAAATTGAAATATTTCTCCAAGTCTCTGATCACTCCTTACTGTGCACTCCATCCGATGTACGAGAGTGTTAGGGTTCACACATACAGTATTGTTAATTGTCAGACTTGGTTACAGAGGCTAGCGACGTAACAGCTACCTTTCTTTTCAAGTGTATCTCATTGAATGTTTTGTTCCCAATCTGTTGCGTAGTTACTTGAGTTAACATGAACATTCTAGAAAGTGTTGTGTATTTACTTGAGATAACATGAGCATTCTAGTTGCTATGCCCAGCACATTCGAATCTGGAACCTTCCATATACTATGTATATATGCACCCGCAGAATGTAGACGACAGTTCCGCGCATATTCTTTAGTTCCGCGCAAGTTCCGCTCTGGACCGCTCAAGTTAGTCCACCTTGTGTATCGTTGTGTAACAACTAGTGTTAAATAAACCGTTGTTTTACATTAACAAGTGTGTGTTATTTATCTTGTATCTCCCACGATATACCAGTGGTGTCAGAAGTGCGATAAGATAAATAACGTTGTGAAACCGAGTGACTTTGTAACATCAACGCAAGTGTTGCACCGAATGACGTTCATCGCAGTGCTTGTTGGAAATACTAAACAGAGTGAACTTTCTAACCTCAACGCAAGTGTGTGCACCGAACTAAGTGCATTGCAAGTGCGTGTTCCCCACTCATCTTCACCATGTAATTTGTAAAAATGTCCTTAAAATTGTAGACTTTAAATTAGTCATCAAGTTAATAATGTTATAAATTATTTTATTGGTTTGTGATTTTAAAAATAGTTTTAAACGGATATTATCTTGAAATAGATAAGTTGAAGGTGGATTTGAAAGTAATGTTGTTATATTATGATATTGTGATTATAGCTCTAAAACATGTACACATCGCCCGTCGCTCTCGTTATTTAAGGTGAGATAAGATTGATCGGAAATGATGCAACGGCTGACCGGTAGAGCCGCAAAAATGATTAGGTTGGTCAAAAAAATATTTGGCTGGTGAAAAACGAATTGATCGGAAATGGTAAATTTGTCGGCCGAGGGCACCGAAAAAATGATTTGTGGCTGACCAAAAAAAATATTTGGCTGGTGAAAAACGGATTGATCGGAAATTATACAACGGCCGACCGCTGGAGCTGCAAAAAGATAATAGATGTAATTGATAGTGTGTGTGTATATATATTAACAAGATAAAGAGATATATAGACACATATATATATATATTACGAGTGTATGTAAGTTATAATTTTTTTCTCGAGTTAATTAAATTCTATTTGTTTTTTGCGTAGAGGGAGGCGATTTCAAGGGGGATTGTTGGTTGGCGGTTGATGTGTTGGATTATGGGTTGGGGTTAGAAATTGAAGAAAATTTTAAATATGAATAATTGGTATTGTATATTTATAAATAGATATATTTTAAAGTTGTTTTAAATGTAGATGAAGATGATTGCTCAAGGTAAAAGTATTTATTTGAACCCCCATCCCTGCCTGTCCTACTATTTATTCTACTGAGGATGGAATGAGGAGAATCGGATCAGAGGTTTTTCTCTTTTAGTATTACAACTATGATTTCATAGGGTAACAGCACTGAGAACCTGATGTGAAAATTACGTATAGACGAAAACGCAAAACTTGAATCCCAGGGAGCTTGTGTTTGTGTTATCCTTGTGAGCTCAAAACTTGACAAATCCCAGTTTGCATGAATACACGAATTAAACAGCGATTTATCCAGTACATAATAACATAGAATATACAATATTATTCTTTTAATAACTCCAAACTCAAGCCTAAAGCGTTGGCTGTTAAAATGTGGATATTGGATTATCACTTGAATTTGGCATAGGACACGAGTTTTTTCTTTTAATATTCAAATTTGGAAATATACTTTAATATGCAATTTTGGAAATATACAAGTGCCAGTAATAATCAATGCCAGTGCACGAGCTGACAGGTGAATTTTAGGAAAATGTACCTCCCGAGTCACATTATGTTTCATTTGCATTCATTACTAAACTGTTGAACTGCTTTTTATTCTGATAGATTACTTAAACAAGAATTAAAAATAATTACGGTGCCGTATTATTATTATTATTATTATTATTATTATTATTATTATTATTATTATTACGGTATTATTATTAAGCACCGATAGAGAAATCACAGAGTATCACTTTCGCCACAAGCACTTCCATACCACAGTCGCACCGGTAATTTTAAATAAAGACACACTTACAAATCTTATGACTTACAGATTAATCATCACCAACACAGAGATTGCAACTGCTGAATATTACCACTGCTTTAAGACTTTCCAGCACGAAAGCGAATAGCTCACTGGTGCCAACCTTCACTAACCGCAGGATGCTAACGAGAGGTCCGTGTTGCTTCATCCTTGCAATTTGAATCGAGATCCCTGGTCTTAGATGCTACAATTTAATATAATTATATATTTGTTGTGTTCAAAGATAAAGATAATGATACTACATCATGTTTTTTCTTAATTATATGCAGTCATGGAGATTTGTTTTATTCATTCATCTACTTTATTTGCTAATGGGGTAATTCCCCGGCTGGGCGCATGCAGTAGAGGGGTGTGAGAAGAAATGCTGCTGCTGTTCACTGTTGTCAAACCTGTGTCACACGGGTTGGGGTCAGGCGACAGTGCTTGTCTAATGGAAGTTCAGCGTGCGAAAGCTGACAGTAGAATGATAATAATGACACATCTGACAACCCTGAACGATCAACTTCTTATTGGCTTCTGATGCTAGTCACAAGTTTTCTTACTAACCAATAGTAGTAGATACTGTTGCATGACGTCTAGGGTAGCGAGGGGAGATGACGTATTTACCGGTGCTACGGAGCTGTTAAGGACTCCACCCGGCTTCAAGACAACTGCCCGCACACCGCGCCCAGAGATTACCCCTCTGGCAGCCCGAAAGCGCACCAGTCTCCATACTCCCCGCACGTCTCAACCCCCTCGCCCGAGCACAATCTTAGGGCGGAAGGCCAAGTGTCCGTAACTCCATACTGACCAGTGTCCCGTGGTGTGCTGCGCGCTGACTAAGCGTGATACCACCAAACACAGTCTTCCTGATTGATAGAGCTACATGTAATTTTCTTAGCATTATTAGAGTTCAATTTTTGTCTTAAAATATCAAGAGAAAATGTAAATCCCTTTTCGTTCTCTAGGAAGGACACCGTCCTGGAGTCCTTATGGGCCAGCCGCTACTGGTTACTACGCAATTTGACTAAGTCCAACTATACATTCTGACCACGCGCACTAAATGGTATTTTAAAAAATACAAACAAGGTTTACAAAGAATGAAAGGTAAAAGTATTTCTTGATTATAATTAAACGGATGTATATTTATAAAATTAGTAATGTTTATTTTGAAAATCCACAGTCTGCTTCCAGTCTCCGACTGGGTCAGTAATGTTTATTTTATGGAGAATAATAAAGTGTAGTAGTATGAGTATTAAGTAGAAATATTTAATTCTTAGACAGGTAAAGATATCTTAGTTTACTTTGTAAAAGAATATTTTTATTATTATAAATTTTTATTTGATAACTTTTTTTTAATATGTCATAAGAAGGCAGGTATATATATTGTTATTAAGGAGTGTAGAGTATATTTTATATTATCTGAACCAATATTTTATATATAATTTATAATTGATACCTTGACTTAACCTGAAGTAAGTTCCTCGAATATTATTAAGTTTGCATTCGTTCTATATCATTTTAAATTAATTTTTATAGTTTTTCATAATTATTTCAGTCTATAAATTTCCCCTTGGTCCCTTTTATTATGGTGTTTGTTTTTCCTTTGCTTCTTTCAGGTTATGCATTGAGCTAACCTCATTGCTATTTGAAGTTGTTCCTTCCACGCTCGTCTAATTCGTATGCAGACATTTGATTTTGGACCTGTTGAGCATAAGGCATCCTCATTGGTTGTGTTCATATGGTGAAGTATTGTGATTTTTGCCAATTCAAGCTTCGACCAGTGTTTTGGAGCGGATTTACGAATTAACTGTCCACTGATTCTCTGTGTTTTGATGGCTGAATATCATCGCTGTTACATATATGTTTTAGTTTTTTTTTCTCAACATTTTCCTGTGACCTACTTATACGGTGCACCATATTTAAGTTAAATAGCCATTTATTTTTTGAGTGCTACGCTATCTTATATCTTTCTTCGGATATTTGTCTTGGCTGATGAAGGGGATAAAAGCAATTAATCCCCGAAACATGTACCAGGAGCAAGTGTAATTATAATTTATTTTCGTTTATGTATTGACTAAGGCGGATATACAATTTGTTGTTAAAACTATTTAGTACGTCAATACGGAACCATCATGGAAACTAGTTTAAATAATAGAATCACTAACAAGGGCAGACATATCTTGGTTAACATTCAGATAATACAGACCATTCAGAACTGAACCAGTAGCTAGCACGCTACCATTCACTGAGAAATTCTCTGAATCCAAGATTTCACATCCAATTTTGTTAAATACAACAACAGCACCCCTTGTAACCATCTGACTAACCGACAGCAAGTTTACACTCAGCCCTGGAACATGCAACACATCTAACAGATTATTAATACTGTCGCTTACGTTCAGTGCAATGTCACCAACTCCTTGTACAGACAACTTGTCATTATTACCAATTACAATCTTAATATCTGGATCATAATTGCATTTATAATTTGACATAAGTTTAACATTAGGAGACATGTGAGCACTACTACCAGAATCAATGACGAAACAATTCTTTGGTACGTGAGCAGATAAAGACAAAACAGACTTTTATTGGATTTTGGACACTTCGGCGCACTTTGAACTTTTGTCTTCTGTGGACAAGTGTCTCTTCCGTGACCCTTTTCACCACAAACCCAACACTTCCAACGACTTTTGTCAACCGCTTTTTCACTACCGGTAGAGCTCTTTGGTTTCTTGACATACCTGAATTCCTTCTTGGTGTTGCTATACAGGGCTGCCCCATCAGCTGACTTCTCACCTTGACTTCGGCGAAAGCTTTCGTCCAACAAGATAGACTTGATGCGGTCCAACTGTAGTTCCTCCGATGTTAAGGTTACGGCCATAACCAAGTTATCGTATTCATCAGGAAGACCTCGAAGTATCATAGCAGCAACAAACTTATCAGCGACAGGCTCATCAACAGCTGCTATCTTCTGTGTAACAGACATAACCTCACCAATATACTTGTCCATGGAATCGACATCTGATAACTTAAGCGAGCACAGATTTCGCATCAGCGTGATATACCTCCACTTTCCTTTATCTTCAAAAGCCTTTTCAAGGGCATGCCAGGCATCCTTAGCTTTTGCACAGCCTCGAACAGGGGGATAATTGTGAACAGCCACCATGAAATATATATCCGCCAGCGCTCTCTCGTCACGCCGTTCATGTCCCTCCGACACATCTGTGCCTCGAACACTGGCCCACAATCCATGCTTTTTGAGATAATTTGACATCCCAAAAGACCAGTTCGAATAATCCTCCCGACCACTCAATTTCGGAAACCCATAGCCACAAGGACTCGAAGCATGTTCACTCATTTTGCCTTCTCACTTTGTAGTTCACTGAAGAAAAAAATGATCGCAGAACACTGTTATGTCTGGGCCCATAACCTGTAGAAACTTCTAGAGCTATCCATGGGTTCCTATACACGGGATAAACGGATTGATACACACGAACACATGTTGACATGGATGTATTTAACAAGGCACTCTGACACATGATACAGAGTACAGTCTATATACAAAAAAGGCAAAAAACATAAAGGTCAAAGAACATACATGTGACAAAAGACAAACGACATGTAGAGCGAGATTATAAATTACGAAAAGTATTCATTCTCTTCAACAAAAATAAAGCAATAAATATAAATCTCCTTCCATGATGACCTGTAGGGCCAATTAAAGTTTTAAACTCATTATGTAATGTTTTAATAACAGGGTATCAGATTATACTATGGCGTGAAGGTATTAATCAATAAATGAGAGGCAGAATTATTACCCCTAAGAATGTTTTAATCAATTTAAAGATAAATTTATAATATTAGTTGAAGGATCAAAAACGGAAAATAAATTAGTTATCATTTTCAATTTTAAGAAGTTTGTGAGATATTAGATTGTTCAGTAACTGAAGAAATTGGTTGATAAATCAAGAAGAAGTAATTAATAATAGTAAAGGAGATTAAAGCTAAAGAAAATATTGAAAATAAAAATAATCATCTTATAGGGGCTATTTGAGGAATAAAGAAATATTAAATCTATTAATGATTTCAGTATGACATACTAATGTTATTTTTTAACTAATTTCTTCATCAAAAGTAAACGTCAATCACTATAAAATGGTTTAAGAGACCATCACTTACTTTCAGTCATCTGATGAATTAGCTTTAAGAATTCAGTTAATAAATGTTTTAGTATTATCTCTTTCTAAAACAAGAGGTTTAAAACTATGATTAGTTCCACAGATTTCTGAACATTGCCCATAGTATAGACCTGGCCGATTAATAAAGAAGCTTGTTTGGTTTAATCGGCCAGGTGTAGCATCCACCTTTACACCTATTGCAGGAACAGTTCAGGAGTGTAAGACGTCTGTGGCTGTTTCTAATATTCGGACTTGTGTATTTAAGGGTAAAACTGTATGATTATCAACATCTAGTAACCGGAATCCATTATTGGATATTTCATTACGGGGAATTATACAAGAATCAAATTCATGAGGGTTGACGAAGTCAGTATATTCATAACTTCATTATCATTGATGTCCTACAGTTTTTACAGTAATAATAGGATCTATAGATTCGTCTAATAAATAAAGAAGACGTAAAGATGGAAGAGCAATAAAAATAAGGGTAATAGCGGGTAAAATTGTTCAAATTACTTCAATTGTTTGCCCTTCTAATAAATAACGGTGAGTGTACTTATTAAAAAATAATGTTAATATAATGTAAGACACAAGAACGGTGATTATTAATAGAATTAATAATGTATGATCGTGAAAAATGATGAGTTGTTCTATTAGAGGTGATGCACTATTTTGTAAATGTAAATCTGATCATGTTGCCATTTTCTAATAAAAGGTTATTCTTTATATGTAGAGCTTAAATCTACTGCACTTGTCTGCCATATTAGAAATTAGTTATTATAGGTAATTCTGAATAGCTATGTTCAGCAGGAAGTAAATTTTGATATCATTCTAATGAACTTACTACCAACAGTAGTGGCTACGCTGGCTAAAGCGCAGCATTAGGTCATGGGGCCAAGCTATCTGCTGACTCGGTAGACGCGTGGGTTCGAGCCCCACCGTCGGCCGTCCTTCAAATGGTTTTCCGTGGTTTCCCATTTTCAACACCAGGCAAATGCTGGGACGGTACCTTATGACAGGCCACGGCCGCTTCCTTCCACATCCTTGCCCAGTTTCATTCACCATCATTCTTTTAATCTCTCATTAACTCCTCTCATGAGGTTGGCGTCAGGAAGGGCATCCGGCCATAAAAACCATCGCCACAAAGACTTCCATCGCATCTCATCCCCGACCCCGCTGGAAGACGGGAATAATAAGGGGTAGACATACATTCTAATGAACTTACTATATTTAAGGAGAATAAAATAGGGCGGTTAGAGATTATACTTTCTCAGATGATAAAAATAAGTAATATGATTCCAATAAATGCATTAGTTGACCCTAAGGTGGAAATAACATTTCATGAAGTATAAACATCTGGATAATCAGAATATCGTCGTGGTATACCTGCTAATCCTAGAAAATGTTTACCCATACAAATATAATTGTAAATTGAATTTTTAATCATTTAGGGTTTAAGGATAACCCGGTAAATAATGGGTATCATTGAACAAATCCTGCTATAATGGCGAATACAGCTCCTATTGATAAAACATAATGGAAATGGCCAACGACATAATAAGTATCATGTAAGATAATATCAATTGATGAATTTGCTAAAGCTACCCCTGTTAATCCTCCAATGGTAAATAAGAAAACAAATCCTAATGCTCATAATAATGATCGACTATAATTAAATTGTGTTCCGTGAAGAGTAGCTAGTCATCTGAAAATTTTAATTCCACTTGGCACAGCAATAATTATAGTTGCTGAAGTGAAATAAGCTCGTATATCTACATCCATTCCGACTGTAAATATATGATGAGCTCAAACGGCAAATCCTAATAAACCAATGGCAAGTATAGCATAAATTATTCCTAATGTTCCAAATGCTTCCTTTTTCCCGCTTTCTTGGCTGATAATATGAGAAATTATCCCAAATCCTGGTAAAATTAAAATATAAACTTCTGGATGTCCAAAAAAATCAGAATAAGTGTTGATATAGGATAGGGTCTCCCCCTCCTGCAGGGTCAAAGAATGGAGTATTTAAATTTCGATCAGTTAATAATATATTAATGGCCCCAGCTAAAACAGTTAAAGAATGAAGTAAAAGTAATGCTGTAATCCCTACTGCTCAGACATTTAAAGGAGTTTGGTCTAAGGATATTCCTGGGGCTCGTATATTAATAGTAGTTGTAATAAAATTTACTGCCCCTAAAATTGAGAAAATTCCAGCTAAATGAAGCGAAAAAATTGCTAAGTCTACAGAGGATCCTGCATGAGCGATATTTGCAGAGAGCGGTGGATAGACAGTTCAACCAGTCCCGGCTCCATTTTCTACTAGGCTTCTTGCTAATAGAAGAGATAGAGAAGGAGGTAGTAATCAAAATCTCAGATTATTTATTCGTGGGAAAGCTATATCAGGGCCTCCTAGTATTAAAGGGACTAATCAATTCCCGAAACCTCCAATTATAATGGGTATTACTATAAAAGAAAATATTACAAAAGCATGAGCTGTTACAATTACATTATAAATTTGATCATCTCCAATTAGATAACCAGGTTGACCAAGTTCGGCACGAATAAGTATTCTCAACGAAGTTCCTACTATTCCTGCTCATGCCCCGAAAATAAAATAAAGTGTTCCAATATCCTTATGATTAGTTGAGAAGAGTCATTGTTGCGGTAAAATGGCTGAGTTATAGGCGATAAATTGTAATTTTATTTAGGAGATTTATCTCTTTTATCAAACCTTTATAGTCATGAATGATATTAGACTGCAATTCTAAAGGAGTAGATACTACTAAAGTTTAAAATTGATATTTTATTTATAGCTTTGAAGGCTGTTAGTTTATTTAACTTAAAACCTTATATTATATTAAAAATTAAAGATCTAAATAATAATCCTAAGGTTGAAACTATAGTCAAGGTTGTTATTAGAATATAAAATTGATTACTATAAAATTGTTCACAATTTCATTTAATTTCTCTGTAAGAAAAGAGAAATGCAGTAAGGGTAATACGAAGATAATAAAATAAAGTGATTAGTGTTGTGATTACTATTAAGGTAATAATTATTAATCTACAAGCTGTATCCGGCATGCGTTGCAATGCCAATCAAAGAAAGTGTTGGCGTTGAAATTCTGTTTCTTGAAGTGCTTTTGGATACACAACATGTTAACTGCCTCTAAGCTATCATAAAATGGATTTTCTAATTTAGAACCATTCGTGGGAGCGTGCACAACAACTTTCAAAAAGTTTCATCGCTGTCACTCATTTGTTGAATCTAATCGTACGCTACCTATTGTGAAATGGATTTACTAAGTCGAAACCCTTCCCTGGCGTGTACACAATGACTCATCAATGATTCATCGCAATCGGATGAATGGTATATGCACGTATAGGGTTTTTTGTTTAAACGATTCGTGCGCTGTCACTCATTTGTTGAATCTACTCGTGCGCTACCTATTGAGAAATGTATTACTAAGTCGAAGCCCTTCCCTGGCGTGTACACAATAACTCATCAAGGTTTCATCGCAATCGAAGAATGTTATATGAACGCAATAGGGAATTTTGTTGAAACGCTTCGCGCGTCGTCACCCATTTGTTGCATCTACTCTTGCGCTACTTATTGTGAAATGGATTTACTAAGTCCCCTTCCCTGGCGGGTACAAAATAACTGATCAATGTTTGATCGCAATCGGATGAATAGTATATGAACGCATACCTGATTTTGTTTAAACGATTCGCACTCCGTCACTCATTTGTTGAATCTACTCGTGCGCTACCTACTGTAAAATGTATTTACTAAGTTAGAAACCGTCACGTAAGTGTCCAAAACATCTCACCCAAGTTTCATCGCTATCGTCGTTCATTTGTCGAATCTACTCGTGTGCTACCTACTGTGAAATGTATTTACTAAGCCAGAAACCTTCCTTGGAGTGTCAACCATATTTCACGCAAGTTTCACCGCTAACGGCAGAATGGTATATGACCTTATACGGGACTTTGTTGAAACGCTTCGCGCGTCGTCCCTCATTTGTTGAATCAACTTGTGCGCTGCATATTGTATAGGGGATTTACTAAGCCAGAAATTTTCCATGACGTGTACACAACATCTCACCCAAGTTTCATAGGTACGGACGAATGGTACATGTATGCATACGGGACTTGGTTGAAACGCTTCGCGTGTCGTCGCTCATTTGTTGATTCTACTCTTGCGCTACATATTGTAATATGGATGTACTCAGCCAGAAACCTTCCCTGGAGTGTACACAACATCTCATCCAAGTTTCATCGCAATCGGATGAATGGTATGTGAACGTATACGGGACGTTGTCGAAACGCTTCGCGCGTAGTCACTCATTTGTTGAACATAAACGTGCGCTTCGTATTGTAAAATGGATTTACTTAGCCAGAAACCTTTCCTGGAGTGTACACAACAATTCACCAAACATTTATCACTATCAGACGAATGGTATATGACTTTATACGGGACTTTGTTGAAACGCTTCGCGTGTCATCGCTCATTTGTTGAATCTACTGGTGCGCTACCTATTGTAAAATGTATGTACTAAGCCAGAAACCTTCCCTGGAGTGTACACAGCATCTCACCCAAGTTTCATCGCTATAGGATGAATGGTATATGAAATTAAATGGGACTTTGTTGAAACGCTTCGCGCGCCGTTGCTCATTTGTTGATTCTACTCGTGCTCTACCTATTTTTAAAGGGATTTACTAAGCTAGAAACCTTCCCTGGAGTGCACACAAAATCTCAGCCTAGTTTCATCGCTATCGGACGAATGGTATACGAACGCAAACGTGACTTTGTTGAAATGCTTCGCGCGTCGTAGCTCATTTGTTGAATCTAATCGTGCGCTGCCTATTGTAAAGAGGATGTACTAAGCCAGAAAATTTCCCTGCAGTGTACACAACATTTTACGCAAGTTTCATAGCTATCGGACGAATGGTATATGAATGCATACGGGACTTTGTTGAAATGCTTCGCGCATCGTCGCTCATTTGTTGAATCTACGCGTGCGCTACCTATTGTAAAATGGATTTACTAAGTCAGAAACCTTCCTTGGAGTGTACTCAACATCTCACCCAAGTTTCATCGCAATCGGACGAATGGTATATGAACACATACGGGACTTTGTTGAAATGCTTCGCGCATCGTCGCTCATTTGTTGAATCTACGCGTGCGCTACCTATTGTAAAATGGATTTACTAAGTCAGAAACCTTCCTTGGAGTGTACTCAACATCTCACCCAAGTTTCATCGCTATCGGACGAATGGTATATGAACACATACGGGACTTTGTTGAAATGCTTCGCGCATCGTCGCTCATTTGTTGAATCTACGCGTGCGCTACCTATTGTAAAATGGATTTACTCAGTCAGAAACCTTCCATGGAGTGTACTCAACATCTCACCCAAGTTTCATCGCAATCGGACGAATGGTATATGAACGCATAGGAGACATACATACCCACCCACAGACAAACTATCACGTTACATTGATTTTTATATATATAGATTTAATTCAGCCATTGCTTGGATAACTAATCATTTTGGAATAAATCCGAGGAATGGGGGAAAATCACCTAAGGATAGAAGTAAAGAAAATAAACAAAATTTAATTTTTGGGTCATTATTTATTATAAGGAAATTTTGATTAATATTGATACGTGCCACCCCCTAATGGCACTTCCGTTAACTGGATTACGGTGGGTAGAAGCACAACACATATTATTCCTTTAAAGAAACGTATCAGCTTTATTGCGGGCCAGAAAAATACACCACACAAATAGCAAATACAAGCAATTATTATCTCACTCTAGTTTCCTCTTGTAGGGAACACTTGCCTTTCACTTGTCAATAAGCCACAGAAGTTAATCCCTCCTAATGGGACCGGCGGCCTCGGTAGAACTACCTGCAACACTTCCTTGAATACACATGCTACAGTTATTTACGATAGCCAGTCACTCACCACTACACTCTGCTTCGCTGTCCGCTGGCTAGGGAAACAGCTTCACTAGGGTTTCGCAAGTCACGTCACCAACAACCGTCGCTCAGGTAAAAGCACGCACTAGCTCCAAAAAGAAAACACTGTCCACCTCGCTTGCCAGGTCGCTCTTATATAGCAGCCTGGTGACTCAATAAATGCTTCTAGACCCGTCCAGGATTCACGGCTTCTCGAGATTTCCATCACTGGCTGGGTCACGAATATTCTGGACCATCCCTTTTGTCCTAGTAGCCCTGTCTCGTAAGACGCACGTAATACACTGAGGCAGAGCATAGCCCGGGGGCAGTTGTGACTCACGTGGTGAGGCGACGAAATAAACTCACAGCCGTAACACCACCCCCTTCCTAACAGTCTGATCGTCCCGATCAATCATTGGTCCATCTGTGTCCCTCCGTAGGCTGCCAGGCGATCTCGAATGCACGATCTTCATCTTCGCCCTCGGGCTCCGCTGGATCCTGTAGACGACATCGTTGATCCGTTTCACGACTCGGTATGGGCCCTCCCAGGACTTCTGCAGTTTGGGTGACAGGTCTTTCTTACGTAATGGGTTGAAGAGCCAGACCAGGTCGTCCTCATGGAATCCGCCGGCATCCGTCTGCTGGTCGTATCGGGTCTTCATTCGGTCGATCTCGATCCGCAGTCTCCTCCTCGCGAAGGCGTGCACGTCCTCCAGTTGGTCGACCAGTTCTTGGCAATACTGGCTTACCGGGACCGGATCATTCCCAGGTCGGCCGAAGGCAAGATCGACAGGTAGACGGAGTTCCCTGCCAAACATGGCTCGGGCTGGTGTGCACCCGGTGGCTTCATGCACGGCGGCGCGGTAGGCCAGGAGAAATAGTGGAAGATGTTTGTCCCAATCCCTCTGGTGCTCGCTGACGACTATTCGGAGATGGTTCTCGATGGTTCGATTGAATTGCTCTACCATCCCGTTGGACTGAGGGTGTAGCGGCGTCGTCCTTGTCTTCCGGATTCCCAGCAGCTGGCATAGGTTCTGGAATACCTGCGACTCGAAGTTCCTCCCTTGGTCGGAGTGCAGCTCCAGAGGTACTCCGTACCGGCTGACGAATTCCTTCACCAGGGTCTCTGCGATCGTCGCGGCTTCTTCGTTAGGAAGCGCATACGCCTCCGGCCATTTGGTGAAGTAGTCGCTGACGACCAATATGTAGCGGTTCCCTGCCTCGCTCAACGGGAATGGCCCAGCAACATCGATGGCCACTCTCTCCATGGGGCCGCCCACGTTGTAGGTCTTCAGTGGACCCCGTGGGTAGATTATTAGCTTGGGAATAACCTAACCCCCAAGGGAAGATGATAAAGAAAAGGAAGTGGGTTTCGGACTGGAGAAAAAGGATGGAAAAATAGGAAGAGAGTCCAAAAGAAGTTATAATTTTAACTTTAAATATACTCAAAGGCAGCTGCCACTGCAAATCCGCTCACCGATACCTAAAGTGGGTAGGGACCTGGGCAAAGCTAACGGGAGACGCAGCTGGAACTTGGGCTGTTCTCGAGAAAGCTGCTGTAGTGTATTCCCTCTCAAGCATATATATGCCTACTATGGGGAAGGGTGATGGTCTGGCAAGACAAAGAGTAACGGATTTATTGTGTATCTGTTCAAAGGAGTTTGTTTCTAAACAAGTAATTTGATGAATGCCAATAATTTGAATCAGCTTCGAGATTTTTAGTTTTTGAAATTGTAGAATCTCTAAAGAGCGACCAAATGCTTCCAAGAAGGATAGGGATAAAGCAATTATACCTTTGGGAATAATTTTGGTAAGTATACCAATAGTTGCATTTAGAAATGGCTAAGCTTTTACCCAGCAAGGCGCCGACTAAAAGTTTAGTCAATGAGAGACACTTATATTTTGAAAAACAAACCATAAGTGTTAGAGAGAATCTCCACAAGCAGGAAGCTGGCGTAGCGAGCTATGCTTGCCTTACTGGCCAGTTAGAATTAGCTATTAAAGCTAAGAGAGACTTTACTAAGTTATTAACTAAGAGTTCTTGCTCAAATGCAACAAGTGGTGAAAGCCCTATCAATAGATTTATTTGCATTAAATGGGAAGAGTCAAGGAAGACAGGATCTTGCCTAACCGTTATGTTAGAGAAATGATAAAGCCAAAAAGAAATCTTGAATTTATTTAACAATGTAAAAGGAAGTAGTTTTGTAACAAATATATAATTTTGATTTCTATAAACAATTGGGGTCGCAGACCTCCGAAAACATCTAAAGCTTGCGCCAGGCAATTAACAATTCTTTTGGTTTCAAACCTTTTATATGCCTTAAAATCTTCGTAAGATTTTGAAATGACGAAGATAAATAAATGAAAAAATTAAAGATAACTGACGTAATTAAAGTTAGATAATAAATCAAGTACAAGGTGTGTACTTTAAGGATTTCTAGATAAGTATCTTTGAAATAATAACAACTTCGAAAATAACAACAAAATGCAGGAAGAATAAAATAGAATTTCCTATATCTTCTTGTATTGATACTGAATTACTTTTAATGATTATACATAGAAGATTATGCAAATAGGGCAGGTCACTTATTGTGATACCTGAAGAGAAAAATCGAAAGGAAGTTTCTAGAACTCCTATGTTTAAGTAGGGATCACGAGAAAATGGGGCAAGTTTCCCTTTCGTGAAACCTAGAGATAACTCACTTATGAGTTGAAAGAATTGTATTCCCTAATTAGAAGGGAGAAACAATATAATTTAAGGCGTGTACTAGACACGAAGTTTTACAGAAATTAATTCGTTGTACGTAGAACAAAAGAGGGAGGGCACTTATTGAGAGTGACACCTCATTGAAAAAAGACCTAAAGTAACAATTTTATTATTTTGGTTTGTTAGTAAAGGGTTTGAGAAAGATCCAATGGGATTGAGGAAAAGTGTTCATGGCCGTATTTATTGTATTCGGACGAGCGCGACGCGGATGAAAGGTTGAACAAGGACTGTTTTCACTATAGTCTGTTGATATAGTTGAAATGTTCACTGTAGTAGCACAAAAAGTTTATTGCAAAGAAAGTTATTACAATGGTGGAAAATAACTAGTTACACTAGATTTGCGAGAATCTAATGCTTGAGAAAGTTGTAGATTATAGTTGAATGCGCCAGAGAAAATCCCAACGAAGGAAGAAAAATTAGATATTGATTTGCAGTTCTTAAGGAAGATTCCTTAGTTTGAAAAAGTATTCCCATATGTGAGTGGAAAATACATGACAGTATAACTGGTAGATAGAGTGCAGATTCTGGAAGGTTCCAGAGCAATCATGACTGAAGAATAGGGCAAAAGTTAGTCCAGCGGTGGAACGAGCTAAGTATTTTATAGACAGTGGGTAATTTAATGGTATCCCACGTTTGAGAAAATCTCTCATTTAATAAGCATAAGAAATGCTGCTTAATGTTAAGAGTGGCTTAGATAGACAAAAGCCCAACATAGAAAATCCCGCGAAGGATGATTATTGCCCCAAGCATAGAAATCTCACACTGCCTATAAAATGGTCATTAAAAGCATGTAGCTATTTAAAATCAATTAAAATAAGTTGAAGAACGTAGAAGTAGTACTTAGCTTTGCTTCATGACGAAGGCGATGTTCCTTTTGACGGTTGATACTAAAATTCTAACATGGCGTAGAATTTAAATGTTTGCCTCTCGAGTTGAGGAGGCGAGCTTTAGTTGAGCTCTAACTGACTGGGTCAAATTCCGACGTACAAGTGAGACACGCTCAACGAAGCACGGAGGGACCGCGGAAGGGAAAAGTGTGGGGGTAGGAGACAAAAGGAATACATATAAGAATAGCCAACTTAATAGTTTAAAAAAATCTTCTTGATGAAATGATCTTCAAAGAGTTGATAGTAGGAGTCACTAGCGCAGCCTGGAGGATGAAAAAGTAGACGAAGTTATCTTGATCACGGAGATGATAGCTGGCGATGGCGACGAGATCTGGTGGCTAGATTGATAATGAAGTCCTCTTGTACAGGGAAGAATTGAGGAACTTCAGAGATTCGCTGCAAGATGACGCTAGGTGGGTCATGGAAGATATATATCAAGAACAGACTTGCAGGTAATATGAGAGACATAACCAACAAGGAGAAAACAGAAGATCACTGTTGGTGTTTGAGAAAAAAGGAAGGGATGAACTAAAGCAAAGAGAAGCAAAAGCTTACTCTATCTTACCGTGTATTCCAAAGAATACACCCCCCGTCGTCTTTGTCCTGGGCCCTTGCTGGCTGCGCAATCGTGGCACCTCGTGCAGTGGTTCTCCACGTCTGTTCGGCATCCGATCCAGTAGAACCGCTCTCTCAGCTTCTCCAGGGTCGTCTTTATCCCTAGGTGTCCACCAGATGATCCTCCATGGACTTCCTTCAGGACTTCCTCCGTCATAGCCTTTGGAACGACGACTTGTTCCCGAGATGTCTTCCCGTCGGTGCTCTCCCAGGTACGGCAGATGAGGCCATCCCGTACAATCAGCGAGTCCCACTGCGCCCAGTAGGACTTAAACTTTGGGCTGCAGTCACTCACAATGTTCCACCCGGGTCTGGGGACACAGGCCCTCTAATTCGGCTATCAGTCCCAGGTCATCATCTTCTGCGTGTGCCCGCGAGAAAGATTCGCGGCTCCAGCTGCCTTGAAGTTCCACGGTAGTCCTTCGGCACTGTATCCCGCTGTTCTCCTCCCTTCTGGTACAGAAGGTGCAGTCTTCGGGGCACGGTCTTCGTGACAGGGCGTCGGCATTAGAATGCAGTTGGCCTTTCCTATGCTGGATTTCAAAATTGTACTGTTGAAGCCTCTCTAACCACCGCGCGAGTTGACCCTCGGGCTGCTTGAAGTTCAGGAGCCACCGAAGGGATGCATGGTCGGTCCTGATGAGAAATTCTTGCCCGTACAGGTACTTGTGGAAGTGTTCAATGGTCTTCACGATGGCGAGCAGTTCCTTCCTGGTGACGCAGTAGTTCCTCTCTGGCTTTGACAAGGCTTTGCTGAAGTAGGCCACTACTCTATCCTCGCCGTCCACTATTTGCGATAGGATTCCCCCTATACCTAAGTCGCTGGCATCGGTATCGACGATGAACCTTGTTCCAGGTCTGGGGTAGGCCAGAATAGGTGCGGTGCACAGAGCCTGCTTGAGTTGTTCGAAGGCACTGTGGCATTCTGCTGTCCACGTGAAGAGTTGGTCCTTCTCAGTCAGTCGATGCAGTGGTTTGGCGATGTCGGCAAATCCTCTCACGAAGCGACGGTAATAAGTGCAGAGTCCCAGGAAGCTTCGTAGTTGGGACTTGTCCTTCGGATCTGGCCACTCCCTCACAGCTGCGGTCTTCTCTGGGTCGGTACGCACTCCTTCCTCGGAGACGATATGCTCAAGGTACTGGACCTGCTTCTGGAAGAGCTGACACTTCTTGGGGCTCAACTTCAGCTGGGCGGCCCGTATCTTCATCATGATCTCCTTCAGGTTGCTGTAGTGCTCCTCGAAGCTTCTCCCCAGAACGATGACGTCGTCTAGGTAAACCAGGCAAGTCTTCCAGTGTAGTCCCCTCAGGATGGACTCCATTAGCCTTTCGAAGGTCGCAGGGGCGTTGCACAACCCGAACGGCATGACGGTGAACTGCCAGAGTCCACTGCCCACTGAGAATGCCGTTTACTCACGGTTCTTAGGGTGGACCTTCACCTGCCAGTAGCCACTCTTCAAATCCAAGGTGGAGAACCATCTTGATCCTGATATGGTGTCCAGCGTGTCGTCGATCCAGGGTAGAGGGGAGCTGTCCTTCGTGACGTCGTTCACCCGCCTGTAGTCCACGCAGAACCTGGTGGAGCCTTCCTTCTTCTTCACTAGCACGACCGGAGAGCTCCAAGGACTATGTGATGGCTCGATCACCCCCTCCTCCTTCTTTTCTTCCACCATCCGGTCGACTTCAGCTTGCTTGGCGAGCGGGACACGTCGGAATGGGGCTCTAATCGGTGTGCTGCCCCCAACGTCGATTCTGTGCTGGACCAAGCTTGTCCTGCCGAAGTCTTTGCTCCCCACGGAGAAGACATCCTGGAATTCGCGTAGCAGGTCCTGAAGTTGGCGTGATTGCTCCTCGTCTGGCTGGTCCTGGGATCTTTGGTACAGTTTCTGTAGTTCTTCTGGCAGGGCGCGTCATCTTCAGTTGTCCGTCTGCAGGTGTCCGTCCGTCGTGTCTGTGATGCGGGCAATCCAGGTAACGGGCTCGCAGACTCCTAGGTTGGTGTCCCGGTGAACCGTAATGTCGTAGTCGTTCAGGTTGGACAGGTGGACGTACGGCCGAGACGTCGTGTTGATGAGAGTCTTGGCAATTAGCAATCCTTTTGTCTGGATGTCCTCATATTTTGGCTCGACGATAGCCGCCAGTCCCTCAGCAGTTCCGTCGACAATTACGGCAGCGCTGACCTCCATCCTGGAGGGAACGATGACGTCCTCTCTCAGCCTAACTCGTCGTGCAGTGACGGCCTCGTGTGCTGGTTGCAAAGCAAGTTCTTCACCTCCGTAGAGGAGAGTGTTGGTGCTCAGGTCCAAGATGATGTTGTTCTGGTCCAGGAAGTCCAGTCCGATGATCACATCGTTTGCTACAACAGCCAAAAGCACTGGATGCTTCACCGTCCGCTGACCAATGACGAACTCCAGTGATGCTTCGCCATGTACCGGCGCGATCTCTCCAGTCGCGGTTATTAGCTGGAGGTTCCTTTGTGTGGGTTGCACTCTCCACTTTGGGATCACGGTGTGATTGACGATGGTCCTTGACGCTCCCGTGTCGATCAGCATGGGCCAGCTCACTCCGTTGACGACTCCATGGACCATCAGGCTGCTATTATCCCTCCGTAACTTCATCACACGAACTTGGACTGCCGGGGCTTGACGACTGTCACAAGCCGACCTTTGCCCCCCAAGGCTGGCTGATACTTGCTTTCCTGGGCCGCGCGGTTTCCCTACGACTGACTGTCTCGACGGAAACCCTTGGCGGCGCCGATCACCGCAGTCCTTGCTCAGGTGGCCTCTCTTACGGCAGGTCCAGCAGGTTGGTAGTCCTCTTCCGGGCCACCTCTCCGGATGTCCTTCGGCTACGTTTATGTTGGTGGTACTGCGACTCTTGAAGAACCAGCCTCGCGCCTCCATCAGTTCATCGGCCAGGGGCTTGGTCTCGTCGGCTTTGGCTGGTTCGTCGACGTTCACCTGACGCACCCGCGCGTGCATTCTAGATACCTGCTTCGCCGTCTCGAACTCAAGTGCGTGGCTCAGCGCATCTGCAAGGGTCATATTGCGCGCAAGTCACACTGCCAGTTGCGTATCCGAGTCCTGTAGTCCGTCAATGAAGGTTTGCGTCGCAATCTGCTCCAAAAAGTCGGCCGGCGCTGTTGGATAGGCGAGCCTTACGAGGCGTGCGATGTCCATCTCGAACTCCTGCAGGGTTTCCGCGTTCTTTTGTACCCGGGTCCGGAGCTGCATCTGGTAGGCGTGCTGAAGATGGCAATCTCCATATCGGGACTCCATATGGGCGATTAGTGAAGTGTAGTCCTGGGATCCAGTCGAGATGGCCTGCAGGACGTTAAGGGCGTCCCCTCTCAGCGCTACAATGAGAGCTGTAGCCTTTTCCGTGCTGTTCCAGTTGTTTATGGAACAGGCTGCCTCAAACTGACGTAAATAGGTGCTCCACGGGACCTTTCCATCGAAGGTTGGGGGCGTCACTCTGCTCTGTCCTGTTCCTGATATCCCCGGTGTACCTGTGGGCGGGCGTCGACGCAGCTCGGCAACTTCCTCTTGAAGAGCGTTGAATTTCTCTTCCACCCCCGTCAGTGGACGTTGGCGCAGTTCGGTAACTTTCTCTAGTTAGGCGTTGCATTTCTCCTCCACCCCCATCAGCGGGCGTCGGCGCAGCTCGGCAACTTCCACATGTAAGGCGTCGAACTTCTTTTCCACTGCCGTGACTTCCTTACGTAGGCCCTGTTCTAATTTCTTCAGGTCTTGTGCTAACTTAGTCTGGCCGTCTTCCATCTTCTTATGGCCATCCTTCAGGTCCTTGGCTAAATTCTTCTGGCCGTCTTCCATCTTCTTCAGGTCATCCTTCAGGTCCTTGGCTAATTTCTTCTGGCCGTCATCTAATTTGGCAGTTAAGTCTTCAGCTAGATTCTTCTGGCCGTCTTCCATCTTCTTCTGGCTGTCTTCCATCTTCTTCTGGCCGTCTTCCATCTTCCTCTGGCCGGCCTCCATCTTGGTTTCCATGCCACTTAACTTTTCTAGCAATGCTGCCAACAGCGCTTCCATTTTAGATGTTTGTCTTGTATATGGCATGCACTCACAGGAAAATTAGAGAACTGTGGTAAAATAACCTGCTGGGGTTTTGAAACCAGGACTTTCAGGTGTTGTGGTTGTGCTTGAGTTCGTAATCCGGTTTCTGACACCAGTTGTTACGTGCCACCCTTTAGTGGCACTTCCGTTAACTGGATTACTGTGGGTAGAAGCACAACTCAGATTGTTCCTTTAAAGAAACGTATCAGCTTTATTGCGGGCCAGAAGGATACACCACACAAATAGCAAATACAAGCAATTAGTATCTCACCCTAGTTTCCTCTTGTAGGGAACAATTGCCTTTCACTTGTCAATAAGCCACAGAAGTTAATCCCTCCTAATGGGACCGGCAGCCTCCGTAGAACTACCTGCAACACTTCCTTGAATGCACACGCTACAGTTATTTACGATAGCCAGTCACTCACTACTACACTCTGTTTCGCTGTCCGCTGGCTAGGGAAGCAGCTTCACTAGGCTTTCGCAAGTCACGTTACCAACAACCGTCGCTCAGGTAAAAGCACGCACTAGCTCCAAAAAACACTGTCCACCTAGCTGGCCAGGTCGCTCTTAATATAGCATCCTGGTGATTCAATAAATGCTTCTAGACCCGTCCAGGATTCACGGCTTCTCGAGATTTCCATCACTGGCTGGGTCACGAATATTCTGGACCATCCATTTTGCCCTAGTAGCCTTGTTGCGTAAGGCGCACGTAATACACTGAGGCAGAGCACAGCCCGGGGGCAGCTGTGACTCATGCGGTAAGGTGACGAAACAAACTCACAGCCGTAACAATATGAAAGATTTGAAAGGTATTAAATAAGAAAATGATTGACGATCTCAGGAAAGAATAAATGAGAAAATTTAATTCTCATAAGTTTTCACCTGAAACCATAGCAGCAATCATTCAACCTGAATACTAAACTGAACTCGATGTGCTTTGCGTTGGGTATTTTGAAAACCTGTACTAGCATGCACACATTAAGAAATACTTATTTTGCTTATTTCCATTCATACTTAAGATATGGGGTCATATTTTGAGGTATGTCGCCAGATGTACTAAGCACGTTTAGGACACAAAAGAGGGCGATTAGAATTATGGCAAATGTAAACACTAGAGAATCATGTAGACCTCTGTTTAAAGATTTAAACATTCCCCACTGCCCTGCATAAATATCTTTGAAAGTATTATGTTTTTTAAAAAGAATTTAACGAATCAAGATGTTTTTCTTAAAACAAGCAATGATGTTCATAGGCATAACACAAGACAAAATCAAAACATTCATATTTCACACACACACACACACACACAAGCATATATCAAAAAGGAACTTATCACACAGGAGTTAAATTATAAAATAAACTACCCCAGTATATAAAACTTGCCCCAAAAATAAAAACCTTTGATAGAATGTTGAAAGCTTATCTGCAGTGCCATTTTTTACTCTGTAGTTGAATATCTTAGCGTATAGGAGTGATGAAATCTATAATTATATTTTACTTTTCTATTTTCATTGTAATACCTAGCTGTAAGTTGTTGTATTTATAGAATTAAGTTTTCATATTATGATAATAGAGTAAGGTGTAAATAGTTGTGCAATAAGATTGTATCTATTAAGATCTGTTATTATAACAAGTTATAAATAGTTATAATATTAGTAATCTATACCTGTTAGTTCGTTTATTTTATAGTTGTAAATTCTGACGTGTCCTATAGCAAAAATGTATTGTATACATGTATTTGATCAAATGGAATTAATAAAAATCTATCTATCCATCTATCTATCCATCTATCTATCTTGCATCCCAGATAACTGATCAGGATTGTACAAGTCAGAATGCTGACTACCAGTCAGAATCACTATTTCTATATCCAACAGATCACGTTGAAGTTAAATGTATAATTAAGAATATAAAAAATAAAAATAAATTGTGGTGTAGACGGGATTTCAGCTAGTGTGGTTAAAACGTTTGATGATTAACTTATAACGATGCTTGTTACTATAATTAATGAATCTATGACTAGTGGCATAGTACCACAAGCTCTAAAGATTGCTTAAGTCATACCAATTCTCAAAGAAGGGAATACAAGTGATGCAGGGAACTAAAGACCTATATCTATACTACCAATTATTTCCAATGTCCTGGAAAGCATTGTTAAGGTAAGGCTAGTGATGATGATGATGATGATGATGATAATTGTTGTTTAAAGGGGCCTAACATCGAGGTTATCGGCCCCTAAAGGCTAGTGAAGTTTCTGCAGAAAAACATTTTTTTATAGAGCCCAATATGGTTTTGTTGAGAACTCCAGTATAGAACTGGCAATTACGGATTTTATTTCAATGCTTCCCGCAACGAGAAAGCAGCTGGGTTATTCATTGATCTCGCTAAAGCTTTTGACACAGTAAATCACGAAATGCTATTATCAAAATTAGAGAATGCTGGAATTCGAGGCGTTGCATTGGAGTTGTTCCATAGCTACCTTAGTGGATGAAAGCAATATGTTGCCATGAATGGCTATCAAAGTGCGGAAAAGGATGTATCGTGTGGAGTTCCTCAAGGGTCTATTTTGGGCCCTACGTTGTTTCTAATATATATAAATGATTTAAGTAAAGCCGTCGGATTTTTAAGAGCGTTAAAATCCCTCAGTATGCCTTCCTTCGGAGGGGAAGTGAAGCCGGCGGTCATAGATTTATGTAATGTTAAAGAACCTTCCACTAATTGCACCTGTGTGAAGCTACATTGGATAGGTTAAGAATGTAAACAACGCTCTTAGGTTTCTATGTTCGTTGCCAAGAGCCGACTGCGGTGGCGTCTGGTAGCTAAGTTCTGAACTTGGCCTAGTAGTTGTTGACGGCGGCGCTTGGCGGCAAAAGTAGGAACTATTTGAAAAATTCTACGATGCAGTGCTTAAATTAAAAAACAGATACACACACTAATACAGTCATCACACTAAACACTGGTTATCAGACAGATTCTACACACACCCAAAGTACACGGGGCTACATGACCGCGTTGTCGCAGCCCCTAAACTTAGGAACCAACCAACTAAAGTTAATTTAAAAGGTCAAACTATGCTTTACGCTGATCATACGAATATTTTCTATACTGGTAGCAAAGTGGGCACAATAATCAATAATATGCAAGAAGACTTAAACGCAATAATCAAGTGGCTCAATATTAATAAATTGACTATGAACGTCACGAAAACAAAATATATGATAATGACAAAACCCAGTATGAAAAATATTGAACATAATCATATCTATAGCAACAACACAATAATAAACGAGGTCGAACATTTTAAATATCTGGGGCTAATCATTGATCAACATCTAAGCTGCGTAGCACACGTTCATTATATTGCGAAGATGATAGCTCCAGCATCTGGGCTCTTAAGAAAATTGAGATACTTAACTTAATCCTTAGAAAAATTCTAATCACAGTATATCACTCACTCGTACACAGTCACTTGCAAGTAGTGGTTTTGTACGGGTTCTGTGACCACCTCCACCTCCCCACCTCACAAGATGGCGGCAGCCCGATAACTCCCGAACCCGTGGTCAGATTTTGACGAATGAGGTGTCATTGAACTCGGGCTGATACCCCCTTTCCAATGGACAACATATTTCAACCCCCAAAATAAAACCTACCCCTACTAGGGGGTGAAATTGTATTTTTTTTAGAGAATCTCTCTTTCCAATTGCAGCATGTGAGAGTTTGAATGCCAATATGAATGAAACGTTGTTCTACATTAAGTGCATGTGTACGGTGGATAGCCAATATGAATTAACATGCTAGTTTTTTATTTTTACACATGTCCACTCATAGGTTTGGTAAGAGGGCGGGCTTTTTAAAAGATGGTGGCTGTAGTGTAACCTAACCCAACCTAACGGGTCCTTGTGGACAGGTCATTGTTGACGGGTCATTGTGGACGAGTCCTTGTTGACGAGTCCTTGTGGACAGGTCCTTGTGGACGAGTCCTTGTAGATAAGTCCCTTTGGACTGATCCCTTTGGGCCGGTCCCTTTGGCCTGGTCCCTATGGACTGGCTCATGAATTTATTTAAATTATGTCAAAGGGCCTAACTACATTTGAGTGTGTTGAACTGACGTTGTTCCCCAGTCTTCACTACTATAATGGGATAACGATATGAAAGGAAAGTGGCGAAATACATGTGAACACGTGTGAGATGTCATTATTAGCATTCTCCTTGTGAAACAAGTCACATCCTGTTTCGGTTCATACGTGAGAAAATGCAAGTTCATGTGTAATATGACCTAACACACAGGTGTTCACCCGAGCACGTGCACGATAAGATCTAACAAGTCACAACCTGTTTTGAAAGTGGTGGGAGGTAAAGGGGAGGAGAGGGGGAGAGTCAGTGTAAGAGAGAACACAGGTGAAGAGAGAAAGAAATATGTATTGCTCATAATACATGTGGAGCTGAGGACTGTACATAGGACTGTAGGTTAAGTACAACATGAGTGAATAAATGAATACAAGGCACACAGGTTCACACAACATGTAATTTATTAATTCAAGAATTAAAGGCTGAGCTAAATCCCAACCATTTTACATATAGTTTATTTCCTTTTTGTTTCAACACTTTTTCCACAAGGTAATGTTTAGGAAACGCCGTCTTTTAGAGTTCTTGGAGATAAAACCTGCCTTTTATGGGTTGATGGTTGAGGTCCTCGAGTAAATAGGTGACTGGACTGTTCAGGTTGACTTGACGAATTCGAAATAGTTCAGTCCCCCAATTTGGTGTGTAGCCCTTGTCGAAGACGGACTTGAATTTGCTCACACGAACATGGTCCCCAATGTTAAGGCGATGACGTTTAGGGTCTGCTGTGTTTATGGGGTTAAACAGTTTATCCAGTTGTGGAATATTTTTGGTCACAAGTCGTGGCTTGGTCCCAATGGTTCTGTGTTTGGTGTCATTGTAACGTGACACTAGCTCAGGTAACAAGTCCAACCAGGGATAAGTGCCCTAAGCGGTAAACGCTTTCCACATATGGGTTTTCAATGTTCGGTTAAACCACTCGACCACGCTGGCTTTGAGATTGCTGTACGTGGTGTAATGGTGAATATCCTTAGATTTGAGAAAACTGGAGAAATCCTTGTTAAAAATTATTTTCCCTGATCGGTTTGTAGCAGCTGAGGTTGACGTTTGGATTGTTGAATAATATGTTGAAAGGCCTTAGTGACTAGTGGACCAGACTTGCGTCGCACAGGTTCAACAATCGCCATTTTGGAATAAACATCAATGACCGTCAACATATAGCGTACACCATCGTTAACGCTAGCATAGGGAATCATTTCAACCAAGTCTGCTTGCCAAAGTCATCCACACCCTGTGAAATCACCTTGAGTCGCTGATAGTGACGTCTAGCTGGACGATGCAACTCGTGAGCAATACCCATTTTAATTGGTGAGGGCTTAAACAATAATTTTGGCATTTCTAAGTTCTTCCTCAATTTCTTGAATGTCCCAATCGTGACCAGTATGACCAGCTTGACGTGAAGCATGCAACAGCTGTAGTCGCTGGACGAGTTAATTGGGATTGTGCCAGTAGGTAACATCCACAAGGGGTTTTAATGGTTTAAATGTCACCCCTGAAGCGGACACTTTACGACGACCACTTTGACTAGTGGGGAACATTTTTGCAATGATGGTTTTATATTTTTGAGATATATTGGCATTCACTTGTTGAGTGGGATCATACTGTCTTTTGTGGGCATGGGTGTCCAATAAAATGGATTTATATTTACCAAGGTCCTCTGGCGTATAATCTTGGGATGAGGGAGTCCGAGAGAATAGTAGCTTTAATAGTCCTGGTGTTAATTTATAGTTGATCTTTTTAATGACAGCTTTAGTACGACTAAATTTAATCGATCAATCACCAATTTTAAAACTATCATCCTCATAGCGAACACCATACGTGGTATCTGTGTTTCCAATAAATAGATTGGTGAAATAGGGTTCCAGTGTTGATCCACAATATTTTATTAAAATGTTTTTCAGTTGAGCTTTTTGTTGAGGGGTGGCCAAGAGTTGTGAAAATGGAGATGATCTGGAAGGGCAAAGTGTTTCGACAATGGCCAAGGATTTCTTTTTTCTTAAAAACTCTGCAAGGGGTGATGCCTTTTTTTGAGGCTTAAACACTTGTTCCTCATTATCCTCAACTTCGCTAACACAAGTTAAATCTTCCTGTTCCTCTTCCTCTTCCTCAGGGTCCTCGTGGTGCGTCTGATTGGCTTGTGAAACAAAGGGTAGCGTTTCAGATAGCTTGAAAGAGGGTTTCAACATAGCTTTTAGCGGAGGGGCTAAATGTTGTTGAATAAACAAAGCATGATCCGCACGTGATCGTTTCAATTGACGAAACTTTTGGCGAATAGTATTTTTTGCTCTAATAATATGCTTTTTCAATTGACTCTCTGCTAACGCCATGGTGTCGTGACAAATGACTTGAGAGGGGATGATACAGTGCCTTAAATAGCAATAAAATGATCAAACCCTAAGCGATACCGCCCTTGGTTGAGTTCACTTTGTTTATCAATCACTAAACAGGCATGACGTTGTGTGTTCCAACACTTGCCACACAATTCTGTAAACATTTGAAAGGTCATATCCGGATTCACATGTTCATTATAAATGTGACGACTGTTCCTCTCGTCCTGGCGAAATAAAACAATGACATTGGCATTGTCACGAATCAACTGTTTGGACATTTTAGAATACGTTTGTCCAAGATAGAAGTAATCGATATGTTTGTGTCGACCCATGCTGAAATAGCTTTGAATGATGCCTTGACGTTCAGTGGATACATCATCGAAAATCATGAGTGAATCAGGCTTTACCTCATCCGGTGAAATAACATTTTCTTGCGTGGAAAATGTAAAATACCCCATATTCTCATTTTCTAATCCAGACATGACTTGATCCAGGAACACGTAGAGGGGTTGGTAGAGAGATTTTGCGAAAATATAAATATTTTGAAAACACAGACCATTGGGCGCTGTAATAAGTGTCAGCAAAAGATTGGTCTTTCCACAGCCGGAAGGTCCCACAATGATGCGGCGAATGGAAGATGGAAACAGTGAACCATGGCGTTGTTCACGTGATGTGGGACAGAGATGGGAAACCATGTCCCTCACGGGGAATGACTCTTGCTGCTTAATTAGCTTCATTTCAACTAAGGCTTAGAGAGGCTAGCAGGCTGTCTATATACATCGCACCGAGCCTTGTCATAGAAACAGTAGACTCGTACTACAGGTTGACGATGGATGTCTTTGGACGTGCGTTGATGGTCAAAGCTAGGTCTGTTCCCATACATGATCCTAAACAAGAAACGGATCCTGCTAATAAACACTATGTGGATTGGTCAGTAGTGCCACGCACAAAACAAGGAGATTATGACTTCAAAGGAAAGCGGTTAACTCATGTAAAACATCCTCAAGTGTCTACAGACGTTACAAAGAAAAGTATGTGGATAACAAGGTGTATGAGTTTTATGATAAAGTGCCTCAGCTTACGGTGAATGGCTATAGCGCTAATCATCACCGCATTATTCACGTGGAAGACCCACAAGAAGATGATGATGATGTATGTACCAAGCGATACGTGACCTATGAAATGAAAAGGCTTTATAAATTTATCCCACCTGTATTTTTAGTGCATCTGACAAATGTAAAACCTGTGAATGAGAGAAACCATATACCGCTAGTTCATGACCAGCACTTGACCTATGTGCTTGCTTCGAGTTTAAGCCACTATCGACTACACTATGATGGAACCATTCACATCAAATATGCCATACCTGATGAGAACCATTTACAAATAGAGATAAATGGTCATAGGATGTTGGTCCATAACCATGAAATGGTCAATGCAGGAGACGAATTATCCTTTCATTTCATGTTGAAATGGAATGAAAAACAAGCTGGAAAAACCATAAACGATTTCCCACTTTATGTAGAATTGGAATATACAGCCATGAAATAACAATCTGACGTTAGTTGTGACATAAACTTTCTTGTGAAAGGTTGTTGGTCATCATCATCATGGTGAAACAAAGATATGTGGTGAGAAAGACTAAAAAAATGACCCTGTCCTTGGCAAAGCCTGGACTTATGACATTCGTGGACAAGCCCTTGCGAAAGAAAAAAATAAAAAACAATGTGTTGACCATAAGGAAAGCTCTTCGAGCAGCACAGAGACATGTTATTCCAAAACGTCAGCGACAGGGTTCAAAACAAGGGCGAGTGATCCCCGTCCCCAAACGAGCGGGATTTTTACCTGCATTATTCGCTGGTCTGGCTGCTCTAGGTTCACTTTTAGGCGGCGCGAGTGCAGTGGCAAAAACTATTAAAGCCGCGCAACAGGGCAAGCAACAACTCGAAGAAAGTCAACGACACAATGAAACAATGGAAGCCATTGCTATGGGGGCTAGAAATGTCAATTTGAAGCCAGCCTTTTATCAACAAGGATTTGGAATTTCACCTTTTCGAAATAAAATAAAAACATCTTTCACCTCAGCCATAGCAAGACTTGCCCTGACACATCAACAAGTGGAAAGCTATGCTAAACAACTGAAGCTTTCTCATTTTCGAGGTGTGTTGATGCGAAACCAATTACCCTCACGACCCTGGAAACATGAATGTGCTGTTGTCAATTTGGATGCTCACCGAGGACCTGGAACACATTATGTAGCTTATGTCAAAGAGGGATCCACTGTATGGTACTTTGACAGTTTTGGGAATTTGCCCCCGCCCATGGAACTAGTGGTCTATTTTGGAAACAGGATCAAGATATATTATAATGTGAAACGTGAGCAAACGTTTAACAGCCAACAGTGTGGACGTTTGTGTTTATTTTTTTTAATATAAGACGCAGCATAAGCAAAAACGTCAACAGTATGTCGGTGGTGAGTAAGACGTTTACACTGCATGGACGTGGACCTGAAGTGAGCATAGACTTTTACCCACCTATCTAATTGAGTGAAAAACCCTATGGTTTAGGACTTGTTTCACTTGAAACGTACAATAGAATATACAACATACGTGAAAATGTGAACAACAAGTTTTACTATGATGATTCTGTGCTCACCCTGAACTCTGGTGGATACACGATAGATGACATTTATGAGCACATTTATGTGGTGTTGATCAATGAATATGGTTTAAAGTCATTTCTCGATGGAACGTGCAAGTTTGAACTTGTAGGAAATACCAACACTCATCGCTGCAGTATTCTTTCTACATTCAAAATTGACTTTAAAACACACCCCGATTCCATTGGTCCATTACTAGGATTTAAACCACGCGTGTTGGAGCCCAACAAAAACATGAATCAGACCATGAAGTGAAATTCATTGAGGACCATCATGTGTCGGTGACGTGTAATATTATTAGTCAAGTGTACACCAATCAAGAACCATCGCATTCGCTTTATGATTTTATTGTAACATCGCCCAATGGTTATATTATTCGTGAAAACCCTCCAGTGGTGCTTTTTCATTCTGTGGCTGTCGATGGTATTAGTAATATAACATTAAGACTGATCAATAGAGAGCAACAACTCATTGATCTAGATTCTACCACACCAGTGACTTACAAGTTGGTGCTAAAACCACTATGAAGTTTGTATATAAAGCAACAGCACCGTCTGGGAATGGTGTTAGTTGTTTACCACGTGAATACACGTTAACATCTCAGAACAAGCAGATTTTACAGCATTTGGGTTACCACGTCAACCCCCGCGATGAATTCTATCCTAGAGGTAGCGAACCACATCGAGGAGCAACCAGGAGTGGTAAGAATTGATCTTCATTCTTATCAAGCTCAAACACCTGGACTCAATAACAATGATGAAATTCAATTTGTTATCAACAACCAAGATATTTACACTCTACCGCATGAAAGTGTTATTCAGATTGAAGGTCGGCTCACCAAAGCCGATGGCTCTACACTCACTACATCCAAGTTAGCCAACCATGCTTTCGCCTTCCTGTTTTCTGAAGTGCGTTATGTGATTAACGATATCGTGGTGGATAGCACTCGAAATGTGGGTATTTCCAGTGTCATGAAACTATATCCGTCTTATAGTGAGGAAGAACCTAAAACACTTTGCATGGCGGGTTGGTGCCCTGACTCGTTCAATGACTGGATGGTACACACCGATGGCACCTTTACTGGATATTTACCTCTTAAACTGATTTTAGGCTTTGCTGAAGATCACCAGCGCATTGTGGTCAACGCAAGGCAAGTGCTTTATCTGGTGAGAGACAGGAGTGATAATAACGCACTCAAGGGAGCTGACAATGCCCCCATTGATTCAAAAATTCAACTACAACGCTTGCTATGGAAAGTGCCTCATGTGACCCTTAACTATAGCAAAAAACTGGACATACTCAAAATGGTAAAGAGAGATATACCTCTACCCATGGAATTTAGAAGCTGGGCACTCCATGAGTACCCGCTATTGCCCACCACCAACACACACAGTTGGTCTATAAAAACAGCTCGCTATACAGAGAGGCATCTCTACAAGATTGTGGGTTTTCAAACGAATCGCAAGTATCAACAAACCAAAGATGTCACGCAATTTGATCACCTGCAATTGAGAAATGCACGTCTTTTCCTCAACGGCGCTGTGTTTCCCTATGAAGGGCTGGATTTAGATTTTTCAAAAAATAAGTTTGGCCCCCTGTACGACTTGTTTTCTAAATTTAGATGGTCGTATTATCAAAAAGAGTATTATCCAATGTTGTCACCCCAAGCTTTTAAGACAAGGGCGCCACTGATTGTCTTTGACTGTTCCGACTTGGAAGAGTCTGTCAAACCATCCAATATTGACATTCGACTAGATTTTGAAACGCATGACAATGTTCCAGCCAATACCACGGCCTACTGTTTGATTATTCATCACAAACAAGTCAACTATTATCCACTGTCCAACCAAGTGACAAGTGTATAAATAGCAGGTCAACACACATCAAACCGCTCAGTCATGTCTTGCTTTCAAGCCTCAAGAGAAGTTACATCCATGAATTTAAAATCTGAGGAACAACGTTTCAAGACCTTTGCGACGTGGCCGGTGCCTTTTATAAACCCTCAAGCCTTAGCAGCCGCTGGATTCTACTATTTAAAAAGAAGAGATGAAGTGAAATGTGTGTTTTGTCCCATCATCTTAGACCAATGGCAAGTGAGCGATGAACCCATGCAGGAACATCAGCGCTGGTTCACCTGCCTGCCCCTACCTATGCAGAATGGAGGTGGGTAATATACCCTGTCATTCAAGTTACCCCTCACTCGTGCCTCTAAGTGATGAAAAAAGTTATGATACGTGTGGACTTTATAGTGTCAACAGTGCTTCAGTGAGCAGCTCACAGTGAAAAACATCCAGTTTAGAGACATTGGGATATCATCGGTGTTATGGACACTATAAACACAAAATACTTTTTTGTTGTATGAGTTGGTACCGCCTCTATCCTAGAATGAAAAAAGCATGTAAAACTTGTTATGCTAATAAAATAATGAAATAAAAAATTGGTTGTTGTTGTTGTTATATTATTATTTCTTATGCCCCCCCCCCCTGTCATATCCTTACCTCTATAGTGACTACTCGATGTTTTTATTTTCTTTTACTAGAATGGAATGTAAGTAAATGGCATGGGTACACCTTACTGAACAATTGTCAGTCTGTGGTCAGTTGGACTTGATCCAGACAAGAGTGAACATGTTGCGTACACTGATTGTCGACTGTCAAGGGTTTAAAATTGGAGATAACAAATTTATATTTAAAGAAGTGGCCATTATCGATTGTTCCACTTTTTGGATATCGCAAGCTACCCATTTGGTGTTTAAACCACCTTATGCGTTTGATTTGTTGTGTGATAAAGACCGTAAACAAACCCAGTGGATTGAAACTCATATGCAACTAGACTGGAAGCAAGGAACCATTTCATATAAGCACCTGGACGTGGTCATGAAAGCCCACTTGTCTTCTGCCCATGTAGTATTTGTGAAAGGCAGTGAAAAACGTCAATGGCTACAACCATTTTTAGCGTCTTACAGTCAATTTATCGATTTAATGGACATGGGCTGTCCCTCGCTGCAAACACTCATGGACCACTGCCCCTGTGACAATAATACCCATAAAGCCTTGGCACAGGTGTGGCAATTGTTTCATTGGCTAACCACCAATGCCTGCTGGGAGTTGTTAAATAAAATTAAAACTAAAGGTTTACCTGTGGATGACACCAGTGAGATTTCTACAAGCGACGTGTAAACATCAACGTGATACCATGGAGAAAGGGGATGCTACCGATAAAGCGATTGGAAAGTTCTTTGTGTGTAAAAAGAAACTAGACAGTTTTACCAAAGAAGAATTATTGGCTCTTCCAAAATCGTTCATTTATTATGTCGCAGCAAATGCAGTGAAAGAAATCTGGCAACATGTACCAAAATCATGGACTCAAGACCCTGTGTTAAGTGAATTACAACCATGTGCGGATTATGATCACCATAAGCAAGTGGCTATGGCAAAAATACCATCTATGCGACAGTGTGCTACTTGCCAGCTGGTCAAACTGTATCATGGTCATAAAAGTCCATGTAAAGACTTTGTTTCTTCATTCCACGGGTGTAATGGAGAAAAAGCAGGAACAACAAACATCATCCACAGAGGAGGTGGAAGATCAAACCTTTTTACCACCTATGGAAAAGGATATGCCAGACCTGTACTGGCAATGGCGTCATTGACAAAGTCATTCAATACTTGACTTTCGAAATCTACCTACCTGGTTATTATTTGTGTGGTCCTGGAACTTGTCTTAAAGAACCTTTGCAGAGTGGTGATATACCTATTAATCCTTTGGATCGAGCATGCACCTTTCTTATCACCACAGTCATCCTGCATTAAGACGTGTAGCGGATAAAGTATCGTTGAAAAGCTAAACAACATTTGACATCCTGTGATGTCTCAGTGGGAGAGAGGTTGGCAGCCCTCATTGTGATTAGTGCTATATAAGGAAAGTTAATAATGAATGGACATGAACATTGAAAAGGATTGAGGAATTAGTATTTTCTTTGTATTCTATATTTTTGTAAAGCTCTATTTGTTGTGAAATAAAAAACAAGGTTTACAAGATCACAATGTCTTTTAATTATAAAAATGGTGATAGCCATTTCTTCATTTTCATTTTTTCACACATGAATATTTACAATTTCCACTTCCCCTTTTTACATTCCCCTTGTTTAGTTCACAAATTCTGTGCATTTTAGGGGCAGATGACCTCGTAGTTCCGCCCCTTAAGACAACAAAAACTAACTAACTAACTCTGTACATTTTTTTGTTGTGAAATAAAAATAAGGTTCACCAGATCAGTATATCTTTTAATTCTAAAAATGGTGATAGCCATTTCTTCATTTTCATTTTTTCACACATGAATATTTACAATTTCCACTTTACATTTTTTTAAATTCCCCTTGTTTAGTTCACACATTCTGTACATTTTTTGTTGTGAAATAAAAATAAGGTTCACCAGATCACTATATCTTTTAATTTTTAAAAATGGTGATAGCCATTTCATTTTTTCACACATGAATATTTACAATTTCCACTTTTCATTTGTTTACATTCCCCTTGTTTAGTTTACACATTCTGTACATTTTTGTTGTTGTGAAATAAAAACAAGGTTTACCAGATCACAATGTCTTTTTAATTTTAAAATGGTGATAGCCATTTCACTTTTTTCACATATGGATATTTACAATTTCCACTTTACATTTTTTACATTCCCCTTGTTTAGTTCACACATTCTGTACATTTTTAAAAATCTTTTTCGTAATATACAAAAGCAAACATTTTACACTAAAATGTATTACTTATCTTATTTTTACTAAAACTACAGTAGCCTAACATTATACATTCTACTTACAGTTTTTACAAAAATATTACAATATAAAACACACTACAAATATTACAATATAGTGATCATGAGACTTAAGTAAAGTAATAGTTGCCAATGCGACTGTTTCCCCAAGCAAGAGTATCAAATGTGTTGGGTATAATGAATCGTTTGTTGTCTTCATTACTTAAAGCAACTTTGTTCAGCAAATCGGTATGTAGTTGATGATTTTTACTTCTAAATACACACATCTTCTTATATAATACAGGTGGGTTACTAACTATACAGTTTTTATAATCCCTTATATCTAACTCTTTACTAACAACATTCTTTTTCACTCCTTTTAATTTTTTTACTACTACATCATCAATTGTCATATAGCTGTATGATTTAGATCTTGTGCCTACAAAGGTGTCTATAATAACACCAGCATATTCATCCTTAAATTTCCCAAGAACCTTTTTGTTTACTAGAGGCAAATGGTAAATATTATCCTCGGGATAGTCACTTGTATCAAACCTATTTAGCTCAGTTTTGATATCCTCATAAAAATCATCAGTTTTAAACTCATAAATAAAAGAATCTGTGTCTGTGTAGAGTAATTTAGCATTATCAAGATAGTTTTTCTTTACATAATCATAGTGAAATTCATACATAATTGTTTTTGATAATTCCAGAATGGTGTAACCCACATATATGGGTTTGTTGTAAGTTACTTTAAGACGATTCATTTGTATTACAACTAAATCCTCATGAATAATTGAACAGCTATGAAAGTTAGGCTTGCTTATTAAGTTGCTCGCACCATACCTTTTACCATCATTCTCCCACTTTGTTATCAGCTTTAAATCAACTCGTTTATCAACATTCTCCATAGTCTTTCCAAAAACACTATTATTCATAAGTTTATAAAAATCTTTTTCAAACGCGTTTGTTGACTGTGTTCTTAAATTATTGTTTAGATTAATATACGGGTTGAGCCATGCTGACTGATGAAATTGCAATACGCAATGAATTTTAGTTAATTTCAATCCATGCTGTAGACACTGTTTCAAGTTTTGATAATGTATTACATATTTACATTTATCATTTACATTAGCAATTAACATTTTTGTTCGTGATGTGATGTATGGAGATTTCATATTCTCAGGACAAAATGGTAAATCATTACAGGGGCGGCTGGCTCTAACGGGCCAGTGGGCCAGGGCCCTCCTTACCATCGACCTACATTAGTAATTCATTTTAATCCTTAACGCTCGAAATACTGGCCGATTTGTGCGCTCCTCACTATGAAAATGCCCCAGCATGTTTGAATAACGCGCCACATATCTTGTCACGGAGTTCGCCTTGCTGCGGGCTACTCCGGGCCCAGGCCTTGGTGGGCCCAAGACTCAATTCAACTACAAACAAGGACAGGTCTATTGCGCGTGCGCGCAAACGTTGTTCTAACGTCGGCTATGGGCCCAGAGTTTGCGAGCCCACGGTTACAAGGACGAATAACAATTGGAGCAGTTTTATGGGCTGTGGAGAGAACGTTGGATTGCTGAACTGCTACGTTCAACTCAAACTTACAACATATATGGCCATACCCTGCCCCTTACCACCCCTTCTACCGATTCGGTTTGAAATGATTCGCAAGACGGCCACTAGATGGCAAACAGGGCACCACCCTGGTATCATTACAGTAGTTCCAAGGTTACGTAAAACGAGAACTAATGGAAGAATATATCTCCCCATTCTCAAATCTCAATTACTTAATGTTTGGTTACAACAATTGCAGGATTATACACGCACGAAAGCCAGGTTATATTATAGAATTCCACCCACCATCCCTAGACACCCATGGTTTTATAATGGATCTTACACTCGACATCATATTATTACGATTATCCGTTTAAGTTTTCATCATGCATTAACTCCGGTATATATGGCCCGCTGTAAGCTTCGTCCTTCGGATCTCTGCGACTGTTCTATGGCAATCGGTACTATTAACCATTTAATTTAATTTAATTTTTTCAATGCCTTATTTATGACACTCACCGTGCCCCCTTTCTATACACGTTACGTTCGTTAGGTTTCCCCCTCCCTCTCAATATTTCTGTTCTCCTTCATTCTCCAATTCCTTCTGTTATTCATGCCTTCCTTAGATTTCTGCAAGAATGCTCCCTTAAGTTTTAAATTCCATGCCCTTAAGTGTGACGATATCATGTTTGTGTTAAAGTAGTAAGCCACTGAGGTACGTCGCTTGGTGTGAAGATTAGAACCTTTTTGTGTCCTTGTGTTACATTTTTCCAGTAATTTTTAGTTCAAATATTGGATACTCTTCACGTGTAATAGTATTTTTCGGGCTGTAACTAGGTTCAATGCACGAGTGCTATGCCCATTTCCTAACCGACAAAAAAAGGAAGAATACTTCAAATTGTGCAGTGACAAAATCATTCATACCTAGTGTCAAGGATAGGTTAAAAAGAAACTTCCCATTATCTAGCAATGTAAATACTTTCTTAACAGCACATGTTAAGATAAATACGCATTTCTTTCGTTTCAAAATAATAGACAGCCCATTGTGGGCGTGTGGCAATGAAGAACGAACAGTTTATCATTTGTTATTTACATGCGTGAAACTGGAAAAAGAAAGACAGTTGTTTAAGGAAAATATGGTAAATAAACATAGAAAATGGACGTTCGAAAAAATTAAGCTAATGAAGCATTATATATTATAATATAATTTTATATTTTAATTTAATAGGTTTAGAAAAAATGTCAAGCAGTTGAACAGATTCTTAATATTGGTGTAGCTCATAAAACAATAAGTTAATAGATATAGACAGTTCCTAGAACAATATATCACCAAACAAATAGCCATATAACAATAATGAATAATACATAGGTAAATGTATGTTATTAAAATTGTAAACATTTTGTAAACATAGCATGTAGTATTACTTTAATTGTAATGGAACATGCTGTTAAAAATAAATAAATAAATAAATAAGGTTACGTAAAGAGGTCTCTTCTGGAATTCTGTGACAAGTGTTACCAATTAAATAATTTTGTTTTTCACCCAGGCCTAGAGTTTTTTGACAAATGTCTTAGTGATAGGCTATTATACAGTTCGAATTAAATAGCGATTTAGAGGGTCATTTAAATTATATTAAATGTACAACATAACATTTTCCCTAATGAGACAAAATTTAATGGATATTGGCAAACACCTAGCGTGCTAGCGAGTAATTTTTACTGTGCATGATAATTTATTGTGTGTGCCCTCCCAAGCACTAAGACCACCAGCCGCCGCTGAATCATTATGATCATCATGAAACTCTTTAGGGTACTCAAGATTTACCTCTAAAATATATCCTTTATCATCTTTATCATTAAGAGTGTCAACATGTAAGACATCAATTTCAGGTTGTGTCAGCCAGCGAAAATCTTTCAGTGGTAGATATTGACTCATAGCCCAACCATATTGGTTATTTGCATCGAGGTAGACAATATACTTTGACTCTTCACAAGTGTTGTAGCTAGGCATGTATTTATTATTCGCTTTAGAGTACCGTCCACTACATTGGCTTAATCCACCTCGAATTGATGATTTTATAAAATTGATCATGTCTATATCAGTCATTAATTCTAAATTTACTTTCGTTTTTTTTTCAACATTGAACTGAAACTTAACCCAGGAGCAGTGAAATACTGACAAGGATTAAGGTCATAAGTTTTCATACAAACATTCCGAAAATTTTCAAAAACATCTGCTAATAACAACACATCTGTCTTCAAATATATGTCTGAAAATTCTCCGAAAGTTTGAATGTGGAACTGTGTCCATACACGTTGTGCATGTAAATATTCCTGATCACTGATATGACTTGTGTTTAAGGAACTGTAAAATGCATCTTTTGGTGGTAAAGAACGCTCCTCAAGACGTTCCACACAGTTAATATATTCATAAGGGAATATACCCTTTTGACGAATCAAATTAAAATCATCTTCTTTAGGAAAGACACGTTGAATTTCATGAAACTGATCTGATTTTGAATTACTAGGCAGCTTATCAAGACTACTCGTTATAAAGCGGAATGAATCTAAAAATCGCAGTTTAATGTTTTTTTATTGCTAGTTTTGATGTATTTTGTGAAAGATATGTATTGTTCCTTATTATTTGCAATCACATCAATTTTCACATCTGAAGCTCCAAATTCTTTAACGATAAAGTGGTTATCGTATTTGCTACCGTTACGTAGAATGACCGGAATGAATTTACTTACTCTATAATTTAAATTACATTCTTGGTGAGCAGCACCACGATATTTTCCTGTTAAATGGTCATGATCGCGAACCCTGTCCGTATATAAACATTCACCACATATAAAACAATTAGTTTCAGTTTCAAAACCCATTTGCTGTGATGATGTTAGTGGCTCCATTGGAATGATCGTATTTAAAATAGAGGATATACGGATGGCATCTTTCTCAAGTCTTTCCATAAAAGCTTTAGGTGCATCAGGTCCTCTATAGAGCTCAAACTTATTTAAAGAGTCATCATAGCTACATTTAATATAATAGGCAAAGCTAAAAGGTTCATGAATGTGAGTAGTGTTGGTGAAAGGTTGGCCTGGATTCGATGAACATGTATTAAATGGTTTTAACAAAGCCTTGAAGTCAGCATATATAACAAATGGTACTCGAAGCTGTTTCTCATAATCCTTAAATTTTAGAATGTTATTTTTAGGAGTCGGTAATACCGTACACACATGATTACATCCCCATTTTTGGTGTTGAATTAGTTGATCCTCTTTTATGAAATATAGCAAACAGCCATCACACAACCACTTCTTAGATTTATCTTTTGATATCTGACTACTAACAAGTCTACTTAAATGTTTTATCCAACAATAGTGGGCGTTTTCACCTTCAGTTATGTACAGTAAATTTACATGAGCATCCTTTTTTTCCTGAGTATAATATAGAGGACCTACTATTCTCTTATTTTCAATTCCATAAACATTAATACATACATTGTTCAGCTTTTCAAAACGTTGAATGTCTTTTATCGCCATAGGAAATTCTATATCTTTTAAATCTAACACTGAGGAATAGTGAGGATAGGATGATGTTCTATCCATATGCCCCACTGCTGAATGGAGAGCTGAGGTTACAGCCCACGCAAAACATGCTTCATCACTAATCCAAAGGTTCACAACAGCTTTCTTCCGTTTGATCCATGCAGGTATATCAATATATGATGATGCTCGAAGGGGATTATATTTATTCATGTTGGTTTCTAAATAAAGTTCTTCAACCAATGCCCAGCCCGACTCCCTTTCCTGGAACTCTTCACTCTTCACAATGATGGCACTTGAAAAATGTTGGTATATATCACTAATATTAGTTGATTCGCTAACAATTATTTTTTTTTGTATTAAAAGATTTGATATCTGTAATTTCACCTTCGCTCCCAGTTTTTACATAGAGTCCAAAAAGTTCAAAATTCATTTTCATTGTTTTATGCTCTAATAAAACATTACCTACCAAGCCAAACACAGTAGGTTGAACATTTTTTAAAAATGATTCAATACTTTGAGTTTTTTCTTTACTATGAAGTCTGTAACTAGCAATTCGATTTTTCAACGCACTACCAATTTGTTGAATATTCCCAGAATTTATTTCATGGCAAGCGTTATTTTTATGTTGAATACTGCGTAAATGTCCATGAATGATTGAAGAAGGTATATCAATATTACATACATCACAATGTGTTATCGAAGGTTCACCATTCCTCTTTCTTTTTGTTGCACAACTATTTTCACAATCTTGAGAACGTTTACGCTTTTGAGCATCACATTCGTTTAAAGGTTCCGTGCTAGTTGTTGGTTTTACAGTTTTTAATTCCTGTTGTTCCCCATGCACTTCAACCATGTGGGATTGATATCGCTTTACAGCAGAAAAACCAAGTTCGCAAACTGAACACGAGAATGGTGCTGAACTAACATGCATTAAATTTACATGACGTGCAAGATTATCTTGTCTGTTAAATGTGGTAGCACAATGACTGCACACAAACATTTTAATGTCATGTTTAACATTTGCGTGTCGTTGAAGGCTGTCAGGTCTTGAGAACTGTTTCTTACAGTCACCACACTTGAACATGATGATCACTTTCGAAATTACCTATAAAAGAAAGAAACCATAAATGTTAATAAATGATAAAACAAAGTACAATATAAATAGTTTAATTATATTTCAGTCAATGGTTAAAGCAGGGTATTTAAATCGATCATCTATGAACTCCTAGCAAGTCTAACTTCATGTAGTTCTAACTGAGGGTTACTATATACCACTGTCACTGACACTTAGCGGTGAACATTGGAACTTGATAGAGTGGTAGAAACCAGCGGTCGCCAGTTAAGTGAGCTAGGTGTGACGTCATAGCCAGTCTTAAAGCAAGTCTAAACTTGTAGAACATGTTACGTGATAGCACGGCCGACTGAATGCGCTCATACCGGCCTAGACAATGAGACCTTTTTCATGAAATCTTGTTAGTTACTCAACTGCTCACACAGCGCTCTTCACCAAGCATTGCACGACTAAGACTTATCTCTACTTAGTGTAAAACCAAGTCCCCGATTCTTGGGTATCACGGGTAATCTCGAGAATCACTGGATCGATTTTGATGCGGCTTTCACCATTCTATACAGGTAATATCGAGGAAGATTTCTCTAGAAAATAATTTATTTATGATCAAAGGGAGCCAAGCAGTAACGATTTTAGATTTCAGTGAATAGGTCGAAGAAAGAACTTGACGTCCGTGCGCTTTTTAAGCTTACGCTGGACAAACCGTTAAAAATATTAATATACTATGAGTGTAAGAATTGTTCAGCATGAAAAATTGTACAAAAAAGTCCGCGTGAGCATATCTCTATCTTCGATACATCGCCCACTATAAGTGTTTTTAGTTTGGACGGGAGGGGGATTTGGCTTGCACCTCGCCATTCTTAAATTACGTCTGACAGGAATTCCTTGCACATTCATAACTGTTCCCGGGCGAAGCCGGGGCGGGTTGCTAGTGACACTATTATATTATCATTATAATTCCCACAATATCAAAATGCAAATTATATCACAAAATAAAATAGCGTGCTAATAAATCTAAGAGAAATTAGACATACCTTGCACCTCGTTACAGTTGAATTCGATCAGAATCACTCGATTTTCATTAAAGTTTATGCATTTTTCTGCTGAACGGTTTGGAAGTTCGGCAACAGGAAACTAGGACTGTTATTTACTTAAAATATTCATTTTTGTATTTTTGTACTATTTGTGTTCATGATGTCATTACATTGTCAGAATTACCGACAGTAGTGGGTACGCTGGCTAAAGCGCAGAGTTAGGCCATGGGGCCAAGCTCTCTGCTGACTCGGTAGACGTGTGTGTTCGAGCCCCACCGTCGGCCGTCCTTTAAATGATTTTCCGTGGTTTCCCATTTTTCAACACCAGGCAAATGCTGGGACGGTACCTTCTAACATGTCACGGCCGCTTCCTTCCACATCCATGCCCAGTTTCATTCATCTTCATCCATTCCATCTCTCATCCTGACGCGCAGGTCGCCCACGGGCGTCGACTAGAAAGACCTGCACTTGGCCTCTCAGGAGGCCACACGAAAAAAATGTCAGAATTAATGCTTTAATTAGTAGGGTATACTATTCAATGTACCTATTATAAATAAAAACCGTGAGGTTTCTCACCTCCCCATATTACGAAACCCGGTTGCCTAATACGGGGAAAGTGCACTTTTAAAGTTAACAATAATATCAGAGGGTATTACAACATCAAACGTACCCATATTTGTAATATACATAGTATATCGCCTGAGGTTTACATTGGTGAGAAAACCAAAATTATTCCGTTCCTTCGTATGTCTAATGTGAGCCCTATAAAAAAACCTCCCCATATTTGGCGACTTTCCTCTACCCATTTTTAGAAGATACCTTATGTCCTGGACAGCTGAATCCGTGATTAATTGTATAGATAGCTTCGTAAGTCTCAGAACTCAGGAAGTCCTTTCTAGCAGCGTTACTAGCAGCTTTCAAAGTTTCAAGGTAAGAAAGAAAATATTCCTCTAGCCAGTTTAGGCGACTGACATTTAATGAGAAAAAATGCCCTTTATCTGGATTTCTAGACTGAATATGATGATATGTGATGCTTACGTCATGCATAGCGAACCATTTGAAATGAAAATCCACAGCCTGCTTCCAGTCTCCCACCGGGTCAGGAATGGAATGAATGAAGCCCCCATCTAGCGGCGAGGATATGAACTGTGCCGGCTGCCGAGGCCTGACGCACTCCTCTGGGGCAATGATTAAATGAATGACAGATGAAATGAAATGAAATGATAGTGGAGAGTGTTGTTGGAATGAAATGTTGACAGGGAAAACCGGAGTACCCGGAGAAAAACCTGTCTGTCTCCGTTTTGTCCAGCACAGATCTCACATGGAGTGACCGGGATTTGAACCACGGATCCAGCGGTGAGAGGCCGGCGTGCTGCCGCCTAAGCCACGGAGGCTTCCAGTAATGACAAGTATTTCCCTGAAATTATTCCAGTACCATCAGTCATCTCTCGTTACAGAAACTGCGTTCTAATGTGTTTTTTTTAGAATGTGACAATGATCAAAACTAGGGAATACATTCCTAGACTCGTCGTATGGGTGATTGACCATTGGTTGCAAATTCCCTCCCCCTAAATGCCTCATCATTGTAGTGTTAGTTTTGTGATTATCAGAGACAGTTATTATAATTATGAAACCGCATTGTTCAACCTCGAGAATAACGTCCAGCAGGAGTTTATGTAAGTCTCGTCTTGGCAGCTGCTTCGTGAAAAAGAAGGCACACGGTATCTGATAATTTGTCGAAAGATCTCTTAGCACAAAACACAACACACGATTAGCTGCTACTTGTTCCCGGCTGTAATTTTGATCCTCTCTTTCCTTTTAATGAGACGGTGCTGGAGTAGTGTCCTTGTACCCGAAGAAGGTGCAAGGTATGTCTAATTTCTCTTAGATTTATTAGCACGCTATTTTATTTTGTGATATAATTTTAATTTTGATAATGTGGAAATTATAATGATAATAATTATATAGTGTCACTAGCAACCCGCCCCGGCTTCGCCCGGGAACAGTTATGAATGTGCAAGGAATTCCTGTCAGACGTAATTTAAGAATGGCGATGTGCAAGCCAAATGCCCCTCCCATCGAAACTAAAAACACTTATAGTGGGCGATGTATCGAAGATAGAGATATGCTCTCTCGGACTTTTTTGTAGAATTTCTCACGCTGAACAATTCTTACACTCATAATATAATGATATTTTTAACGGTTCGCCCAGCGTAAGCTTAAAAAGCGCATGGACGCCAGGCTATTTTTTCGACCTTTTCACTGAAATCGTTACTGCTTGGCTCCCTTTGGTCATAAATAAATTATTTTCTACACAAATCTTCCTCGAGATCACCTTTACAGAATGGTGAAAGCAGCATCAAAATCCATCCAGTGGTTCTTGAGATTACACATTTAATATACGTACTGTACAGCTGATTCCTTATCGCGCCTATAATGGGAGGGGAGTGCGCTCTACCGGCAACGAGTAGAAACTTTCCAATTACATGTTATACATGGGTTATGACTGGGAATGTCAAGGCCGGTATTGAGCGCAGCTCGTATTCAGTCGGCCGTGGTGATAGAAACCAGCGATCGCCAGTTAAGTGAGCTAAGTGTGACGTCAAAGCCAGTCTTAAAACAAGTCTAAACTTGTAGAACATGTTACGTGATAGAAACCAGCAATCGTCAGTTAAGTGAGCTAAGTGTGACGTCGTAGCTAGTCTTAAAACAAGTCTATGATGATGATGATGATGATGATGATGATGATGATGATAATTGTTGTTTTAAGGGGCCTAACATCGAGGTTATCGACCCCTAAAAAACAAGTCTAAACTTGTAGAACATGTCACGTGATAGAAACCAGCAGCCACCAGTTAAGTGTGCTAAGTGTGACGTCATAGTCAGTCATAAAGCAAGTCTAAACTTGTAAAACATGTCACGTGACAAGGTTAAATAAGTAAGGTTAGGTTATGTTAGGTGAACTGAGGTTAAGTCTTTAAATATTCCCTCTGTCACTGACACCTAGCAATGAACATTCAGACTTAATAGAGCGGTAATCTAAATCTAACCTACAAAATTAGCTTTACACACCATGGTCAAGTAGTTCCAACTTTTAACTGCCAAATATACCATTTTCACTGACATGTAGTGGTGAACATTGGAAAATATCACTCTAACTGTTTAAAAGTTATTAGAGGGGCACTTACCTTTTTATAATTTATCAACTGCTGCCACTGAATGAACAGATTGTAGGAATCTGGTAACCTACAGGTACCCAATTATCTGTAAACAAATCAATTAATCAATCAATCAATCAATACATTCCAATCAATAACTTCAACATCAATTAGTGATAAAAGACTACAATCCATTAATAATAAGTACTTACCTTGCAAAAATAATTTAATGATTTTCTACCAAAAAGGCTTTTTTATAACTCTTGAGCAGTAATAGAGCACTGTTCACTCAAAGCGTGTAATAAAGACTGACAGTAGGGAAATATATGACACATCTCTTATATAAACTCTCATCGCTCGTGTCAGCAGTTTTTGCAGATCATTGCAATTAATTTCCCAATACAGCTGAGAGTTCAAAGTACACTAGGAACACCTGTATGGTATCCAATCACTGCTGACTTTGCATGATCATCACCCATTGTCTTGATCAACACCTGGGGTATCAAATTACTGCAGCGTTAGTCATAGCATCAGCAGTGTGCGCTCTCTGTCATGTCAGCAACATGACACCGGAAGTAACACCTGTGTAATATCCAATAACTGCTAACTTTGCATGATCATTACCCATTGTCTTCATGAACACTTGCGGTTTCAAATTCCTGCAGCGTTAGTCATAGCAACAGATCTGCGCGCTCTCTGCCATGACAGCAACATGACACCGGAAGGAACACCTGTGTAATATCCAATAACTGCTAACTTTGCATGATCATCAACCATTGTCTTCATGAACACTTGCGGTTTCAAATTACTGCAGCGTTAGTCATAGCAAGAGATCTGTGCGCTCTCTGCCATGTCTGTAATATGACACAGGAAATAGCAAGACGTCTTACTGCACATACCATCTCTACAGTTTTAACATCTTAAGAACATGTATTATTCTCTTTCAACTACAAATGACTCGCTAGGACACATCCATCCACCAAGTTAGATCCCCTGTATGTTCACATGTATTTCGCCACTTTCCTTTCATATCGTTATCCCATTATAGTAGTGGAGACTGGGGAACAACGTCAGTTCAACACACACAAATGTAGTTAGGCCCTTTGACATAATTTAAATAAATTCATGAGCCAGTCCATAGGGACCAGGCCAAAGGGACCGGCCCAAAGGGATCAGTCCAAAGGGACTCATCTACAAGGACTCGTCCACAAGGACCTGTCCACAAGGACTCGTCAACAAGGACTCGTCCACAATGACCCGTCAACAATGACCTGTCCACAAGGACCCGTTAGGTTGGGTTAGGTTACACTACAGCCACCATCTTTTAAAAAGCCCGCCCTCTTACCAAACCTATGAGTGGACATGTGTAAAAACAAAAAACTAGCATGTTCATTCATATTGGCTATCCACCGTACACATGCACTTTATGTAGAACAACGTTTCATTCCATATTGGCATTCAAACTCTCACATGCTGCAATTGGAAAGAGAGATTCTCTAAAAAAATACAATTTCACCCCCTAGTAGGGGTAGGTTTTATTTTGGGGGTTGACATATGTTGTCCATTGGAAAGGGGGTATCAGCCCGAGTTCAATGACACCTCATTCGTCAAAATCTGACCACGGGTTCGGGAGTTATCGGGCTGCCGCCATCTTCTGAGGTGGGGAGGTGGAGGTGGTCACAGAGCCCGTACAAAACCACTACTCTTGCAGTAACTAAATGTAATTTGGACTCAATATAAAAAGACAGTCCTGCATGAACTTATGGTAATACAAAATAGAGTGATAAAAAATATATATAACCTACCATTTAATACACACAGTCGAGATTTATATGCCAAGAGTAAAATAATGCCAATGTCAATGTGTTCAGAATTAAGGTCAGCAATACTAATACACAGAATTAAACAAAACAATGTGCTGCATAGCAGTGACTACACCCTAAATTCAGACATTCATACTTATAACACGCGACAAGCAGATGACTTCGCTCTCTTTCAAATCCGCTCGTATAAATTTGGTAACTGTATCCTTAAGTTCTCGGCCATTCAATCTTAAAACAATCTTCCAAGCCATTTAAAATCAATTTCCAATCTGTCGACTTTCAAATTTAAATTAAAGAAACTACTTTGGATTTGGTACCTAATAAAGTAGGTAGCCAAATTTAGTGAATCAGCATGTCTCATTTCACTCTGCATTGATAAAATTATTATTTTAATTATTATTTTACTTTTTATTTTTATTTTTATGTTATTTGCATTGTAAACACAAAATCTTGACACAGACACCCAACAAAGAGAACACTGACACACCTTTGAAGGAAATACACCAGAACCACAATAACCCATGGATAACAACAGAATTAATTCAGCTAATAACACGAAGGGACCTACTACATGCTAAACTTAAAACTAACATTCACAGAAACAACAACCTCTTAGAGGAAGAGCACATAATATGTAGGAACAAAGTGACAGCTTTAAAACGGAAACTGAAATCCTCATACTATGAACGTAAATTAACATTGAACGCCAATAGCATAAAAGATACTTGGAAAGTAATCAATGAAATGATCTACAACTGCACAACTGAAAACAAAGATGGTCCCAGTGAGATAATAATTGACGGTAAATCTTTCACAGGAAAAGAAAATATTTGCAATGCTCTAAACACTCACTTTATAAACATAGCACACAAATTGGCCAAAAACATCCCCCCAGGGAAGAAATTTAATGAAATTAATGTCAACACAGAGTCCATATTTATGACCCCGACTAATGTGATGGAAATTCGCAATATTATATTAAGCCTTAAAGTGAAAAGTAGCCAAGACAAAGATGGTATGTCAGTAAAATTGTTAAAAAATTCCATTGACATGCTAAGTAGCCCACTAACTACTTTAATTAATTCATCATTAGAGACTGGCCTGGTACCTGATGATCTAAAAATAGCACGAGTCATACCAGTCTATAAAGGAGGAGACAAAAGCAATCCAGACAATTACAGACCCATTTCCATCCTCCCACCCATATCCAAGGTACTCGAAACAGTAGTAAAAAACAGAATTGTTAATTTTTTAAATAAAAATGATTACTTCTACAAAGGGCAGTATGGATTCCGAGGAAACTCAAGCACAGAAATAGCCACAATTGATATAATCTCTAACTTGCAGGATGTCATAGACAATAAGATGACAGCGAGTGGCCTTTTCATAGACCTGAAAAAGGCGTTTGATACTGTTGACCATGACATTCTTTTAGGGAAACTTGATAATGCAGGTATCCGAGAAGTAGCTTGGACATGGTTTAAAAATTACCTGTCTAATCGTAAGCAGTATGTTGAAATAAATGGCTACAGAAGTGAGGAGGTAAATATTACCCATGGTGTGCCCCAAGGATCAATACTGGGTCCTTCCCTCTTCTTAGTATATATTAATGACATAGCAACACTCAGTTTTCATGGTAATATAACGTTGTTTGCAGATGACTTAAGCATCTTTTACAATACGTACACCACCAACACGCTGATTACACACATGCAGGAGGACATGAATACAATACTTGGCTGGACCCAGTCAAATAAATTAACAATAAATGAAGGTAAAACAAATTATTTAATAATATCTAAGCGTAGAACAAAGTTAGACATCACTCAGAATATAATGCTGAATGGAAAGGCAGTTAAAAGGGTCTCATCTGTCAAATACCTAGGCCTGATAATAGATGAAAATCTCTCCTGGCAAAAGCACATTGATGCATTAGTTAAAATAATATCACCTGCTGCTGGGATGATAAAAAAATTGAGCTACTATATCCCAAAATATCTACTCAGGAAAGTGTATTTTTCCTTAATCCATAGCCACTTACAATATTTGAATACAATTTGGATAAAATGCTCAAATTACCTAAAATGGGAAATTGAGGTAATTCAGACTAGAGCCATAAGAAATATGTATAACTAACCTTTTTTAACACCTACCAAACACCTTTATATTACGAGTAAAATTTAACCAGTAGCCCTAAATGCAGAAATTAAATCAAATGTCCTGATGTACCAAATCCTACACAAAGGTATCCACACAAATTTAAACTTCACTAAACAATCTGATTTACACGCTTACAAAACTAGAAATGCAGATGACATATCACTTTTCCATATCAATTCCAAACAATATGGCAGTAATAGCATTAAGTATAGTGCCTTTGTAAAGTTCAATAGACTACCAGAAAATATAAAAATTGCACCTAGCCTACCAATCTTTAAAAGGAGGCTAAAACAGTTTATGTGGAATGATTATAAAATGTCAGTTTAAGAAATTCCAAAATCTGAGAAGACAAAAGAAGACTACATTGTGTACAAAAACTTATGAAAGCTACAAAATGTTGTATATATTTTCATACTGAAAACTTGTAAACTAAACATTGAATTGTAATTTGTCGCCAACAAGATAAAACTGTACGATTCCTTTGTATATGAGTCCTTGACTCGTTAAGGGATTAATAAAATGCTTTATTATTATTTTCTTTTGGTAAACTAATTACAATGTTAGGTCTAGTATCATTGTTGAAAATTAACTTAATCACGAAGCAAATGTGTATGTAAGGTATATATGTATATAAAATTGTAGTAGACGCCAATAAATTTGTATTGTACAATTCCTATGTAAGAGCCTCTGGCTCGTTGGAATTAATCTACTATATAAAGCTCAAATACCACTCACTGACTGACTCACTCATTCATTCATCTCAAAATCTCAGAAACCACCGAACGGATTGGAATGAAATTTGGTATCCAGCTTCCTCAAGGGCCGAAAACGCCCACTAAGAAAGGATTTTTGGATATTCAGGTTCTAAAGGGGTGTTAAGGGGGTAGACATGCATTTCATTGAATAGCAATATCTCCCGATTGGTTTCATTGGGGGATGTGATACTCGGCATATAAACTCATCATTAAAAATAAGAAGACACATGTCTGAGGGTTTTTCGATGCCGTGTATATTATGAGGTGGAAGGGGTGAAAAGTGGGGGTTGAAGGATTCCTAATGGAGTGTGTATCTCTTAAACGACATAGGCGAGGAGTTTGGAACTCAGCCGAAAAAAATCAGCATAAAAAATAACTAAACAGGTGTTTGACCGTTTTTTCATTAATCCAATTTAAGGGGCCCATGGGGAGTGGTGAAATTATGTGGGAGGGGGGGAAACGTAATATGTCTGAGTGTAAAATTATACATGGCATATGTTGTAGACAATAACACATTACATCTTTTTTGTCTCTTGCTATTTCATCATACGAAGAATATTTAGGGAGTTATTAATGCTTTTGTACTTTTTGGCCGGAATTTTCTAAGTCCCAGGAATGACATAAAAATTGATTCGAATGAAATTTCAATAAATAGTTTTTTTTAATACTTTTATTATATTTTTCACGTCTTTTAGGTTCCGAAACCAACATGATATTTTGATGTTTTTTTTTCGTTCCATGCATTTTTGGTTTCAGGTGATATAATTATTTTCCACTAGGACCGATGCTTATCTATCTATATAACTAATGTTATAACGGGATTCCAAATGTTATTGCGGGCGAAGCCGCGGGTAACAGCTAGTTGTTCAATAAATGATGATGATGATGAATATTAATGCTTGAAGGTATTAAATAAAACAAAGGAAAGCATATGTGCGCTCTAATACTGTTGGCCCCACTGCTGTAATGGCTGTAATTTAATTTACGCATTGTTGGCTAGCTCGTGGTTGACAACCACCACAAATATTTGTGTACTTAAGTCGAGGGTTATACAGAATTTTTGTAATGGTGAACTTATTTTCTGACTTTGCTTCTTGTAGAGGTCAGTTCACGTTCACGTTAGTAAGCAAGCATAAGACAGCGATGATCCAGAGCATCTTAATATAAGAAATTGGTGTTAAAGTTCGGGGAAGACGATTGGAAAATGGGGAGTGAAAAGGTTAGTTACGTTATATTTAACATTCCATTATTTAATGGTTTTCTTGTTTGTTGCTTTTTAGGGGCTTTGCGACATCGTGGTTTGGTTGCCTCGTGTACTTGGGTGTGTGTAGAATTTGTGTGATAACTGTGTCACTGTGATGGCTGTATTAATGTGTGTAGGCCTACTTGTAATTGAGGTAGGATTTGAGAAGGAAGCGGCCGTGGCCTTAAGGTACTATCCTAGCGTTTGCATGGAATAGAAGTGGCAAACCATGGCAAACCACTTCCAGGAATCTCAGTTTTGCCTCATGGGGCTGAGTGTACCCCGTTCCACCCCTTCAGATCAGAATTTCTTGGCAGAGCCTCTGCAGTGAAAGCCAAAAACGCTAGCCACAGCGTAAAAGGCGGACCATTGTTTTCTTGCAGGTGGCAAAATTGTTAGGGTGATCAGAATTACAGGCAGGACCTTTCTAGAAGGGTAACACTTCGGGAGTGATGAACTAAGTAGAAAACTAGTTAAATTAGCCGAAATACCTTGTGTAATGATGAATAATAATTGTAGGAGTGATGTGTTAATAGATGTTGTCTCCTTCGCAGACTATAACCCACCCACCTTCCCCAATTAATAACACGACTTATATAGTGAAATTTCAGTTGTGTCGTCCATTGTAGGTGTGGCTTATTTGACAAATAGATATTGCCAACCCCACGTATACGGTAAACACGGCCGTGTGTTGTGTTTTGAGTGGAGTGAGCGATGTGAGCGCGCTCGCTTATTTCTGTTTCTATAGGGACATCCTGAACTAGCTGCAACAGATAGCGCACAGGTACTATGTGGAATCATTTTGTTCTTTATTTCAAATAAAATTTAACAAAAACACACAATTGACTGTTACAAACTATTTAAAATGAAAATTTACTGTATTTTCAACTCGTCATTCTTCAAATTCGATGTGTATAGAATTCCAACGGAAGGCAAATCAATTGAGTCCCACATAGAACAGTTACGCCATCTGGCGGAAAATTTTCGCATACGATATCCTTATTCTTTGGTGCTGCGATTGCTGATACTCGTATTCGAAAGGCAAAACCCTAATTCTATGTTATTAATGTTTTACATGCAAAAACAAACCTAACCTGGGGCTTACGCCCCAGACCCCCTTGCTTGTGGTACTAGCAGTAATTTTCGGCCAGGCAGTACCTAACCTAGTCGCGGACATAAATTCTATCTTATTAATGTTTTACATACAAAAACAAACCTAACCTGGGGCTTACGCCCCAGACTCCCTTGCTTGTGGTACTAGCAGTAATTTTCGGCAAGACAGTGCCTAAGTTAGTAGCGGACATAAATGCCAGTAGTATCTAGCTCGGTAGCTCCGCTTCGTAAGCCAATAGTCTTCCGCTTCGCTGGATTAACTATCTATGCTCCCGATTCGTAAGCCAATAGTTTCTCGCTTCGCTCAATTAACTCTCTACTCTCTCTTAGCTCGCTACACATGACCTGTGTCGTGTATTTTGTGTACCATGCATTGGCAACAGTGAAATGACGTCTCGTTAACAATTGAACACGCCCAATGCGCATCCTTCAGTAGCAGTTGAGCAACGACAAGCCATGACAATTGCCGTCGTTCGCCGTCGTTCAATGAACAATAAATAACTACTTACGTCACATATTTACGTGATTTTAGTACTTATTTCCTGAGCAGTATTGATAATGGACAGTAATTCCAATTGATAATGACTCCCAGAATATCAAATAAGGTATGAAAATCATACATTAGGTAAGTAACAGTATAGGATCTTGGTTCATCACTCCCGAAGAATTACCTCTAGAAGTAGTACACTTTGGCCTGTGGTGTATTTCTGAAAGTAAAGGGGTCCTAGCTCTAATGCATGACTAGCACTTGTTACAGGGCTGGGAATTATTTTTCTGTGACGGTAGACTACCGATTTCATTGTGGTGCACCTTTCCGAATGCTCGAGTCATGAGAGCAATTTCATTTTCAACTCTACTCCTCTTAGAGTTTATGTTTCTAAATATTGAATCATTGACTACTGTTCTTAAATGTAGACACCAGCAAGATTTAAAGCCAAGTATTGGTTTTCACAGTAACTTAATAGACCAATTTCTGCACTTGTATAGATGATTGGCTAATGTTTATGTTCCTTCTAGTGTGTGTTTAAATTGGAATATCCACACGGACAAGGAGATGTGTACATCAGCTGGCAGCGTGGGAATGGCACTTACCTCGCCACCACTGGAATAGATCAGTTTGTTGCTATTTACAATCGTCATGGCAAGAAAGTGGAGCGCATCAGGTTACAGGGGTAAGTAGATACGTTGCCCTCTGGAGTCGTATACTCAAATTGTTGACAGGAAGAACCTTTCGCAGAACCAATGACAAGCTTTAATAGTGAGCATGTACAAGAAAGTTACACTCGTTCGCAGCTGAAATGACATAACTATGTTGCATTGTAGGCAACATAATAATATTGTTGATAGCTTTTGAAAGTTGAGTTGATGATCCGGAGTGTGGAGTGTACATTATAAATCGTATTTTATTAATTCTGGAGGAGACCAAATCTGGGCTTTTTACACTTCAACCTGGCTAATTAGTGATGATATATGATTTTTGTACCTTTCTGGGAGTCATTAGCAATTGTTTTGTAGAGGTGTTCTGCCAAGTAGCCTGTGAAGTGATCTTTCTTCTTTCTGAACACTGATACCACCTATACAGTAGTACTGAATGCGTAGGGTCGGTAATACTGTATTTGTCCATAATTCACATGTATAATGGCAGACCCATTAGTGCATTTGTTAATATATTTCGTGTTATTTCCTTCGAATTGATGAAGTACTACAGATCTCCTGCTTCTAAAGTCGTCAAAGAGTGATGGTTTTGTCTAGACAGTTGTCTAACCTGGTAGCGACCAATGGCTTGAGAAGAGTGCAGTGCAACCTTTCACTTAAATTGAAAACTAAAAGTAATTTATATACATTTGTAACTCACAACAGTTGGACTTTAACACATGTGAGTGCATCCGTAAGTGATCATACACTGTTTTAAACCTCATACCAACATTAAAAAATTAAACCAGCAGAGTTACATAGTGGCCATTTGAAGCACTATATCAATATTCATGACGTCACCAACTACAGTAGAGACATTGTGTATCACAGTGGGAATGTATCTACATACATATGGCACAGGTTTTACGTGCATGTTTCTCCTCCGTTTCCCTATGTCTTGGCTTGTGTGGAGCCTTGCCCCCTGCCCTTAAGGGCACCCCAGTTTACATCGCATTTCTTTTCAGCATGTGCACAGGTTTTGGATGGGATATGGACGGGGATATGCTGGCGATCATCGCATCCAACTCTCCCCATCTGACGCTGTGGGACGCCAACACCGGAAAGAAGAACCAGGTGGATACGGGATTGAGAGACCCCATGAGCTGTATCATCTGGGCCAAGTCGGGTCCGCAGCTGGCCGTGGGCACGGCGCGGGGTAACCTGGCCATCTACAACCACAACACTGCCAAGTGAGTCGCAATGTAAACACCTTCCTAACAGGTCTATCATTGTCCTGCCTTAATTGCCACTTGTTACGTTTCTGTCTTGATACTCTCAAACCTCTCCTGCCTTCTGCATTAGACACTCTGAATTGTGCTACACCCTGAAGAGCTTGGAAGTTGAGATTCCTGAGCTGGGTTCTTTATTTCCCCTTTCTCCGTCAACTTTGGGGCGGACCCTCTCCTCTTTCTCTTTGCCATCTGTCTTTCATGGCTCTACTTCCTTCAAGGTTCGTAATTAGTTGTAGCAGTGGTTTTCATTTCACACCCTTATCATAAATGTTATTCTGATTGGTTCCAAACAACCAAAGGAGTACTACAAGGCATCGATGAAGTTATGAAAGAATTAAAGCAAAATAACAATCTCAATGCATTTGCGGATGATATTGTAATTTGGGGAAATACTGAGGAAGAAGTTCATCAGAACAATGAACCAGAGGACCAGGAAAGATAAGATTAGGAATGAAATTAATAGGCAGGAAGTTGGTATCGAAATACCCGTCACTTAACTCCTAGGAAGACGCAGATTACAGTGGTTTGGTCACGTCATGAGTATGGACAGAAATAGAACACCGAGAAATTATTTTGACCGAGAAGTGAGGGGGAAGAGACTGGTAGGAAGGCTAAGAAATCGATGGATAGACACAGTGATGTCTGAGTTCAACAAACAGAATGTGAAATGGAAAGATGTAGAAGAACAGCAACTCTACTCCGACCGAAAGAAATGGCGAGCGCTTGTATACCACACCCGGGAAACTGGAGCTGGGAAATAATGATGATGATGATGATGATGAGAAGAAGAAGTTCAAAAGAGGCTGAACACCTGGAATGACCATTTAAAAGCACACGGATTAACAACAAGCAAGTCAAAAACTGTTGCTGTATCAACAGGCAGAAGAAGACAGGGAAAACAATGCTGGAAGGTACACAGCTGGAAACAAATATCTTGGGTGCATCATTTCAAATGATAACAGAATACAAGACGAGATTAATAGCCGAACCAAAGATCAGCTCAGTTCTATCGTGCAGCTCGGAATCTTCTCTGGAATGAACAAATTCCCTTATGATCAAAACAGACCCTCTTTCAATCATACTTCACCCCTATAATAATACAGTACATGGTTTAGAAACCTGCGGAACAATTAAACAAGTGGTTAGCAAACTGCAAGCCTGCGAACTATGGTCCAGAAAACAAGGAATGTAAAAATAAGGAAAGAAGCAGGTGTGTACCCATCCTTGAATGAAAGAGTGACATGGGTTCGTTTGAAATGGTTTGTTTAAAATTTAAAATTAATTAAAAATACACCTATATTCCATCCAGTCAATACCTTATTTTTGTGTTTATTTACACATTTCTATTACATGTTGCAAGGCATAGCATTCTCATTAGAAATTCGACCCTTCATCAGCTAGTGGCCAGTCATCGTGACATTAAAATTGATGAAAAATGGATGATGTGGAAATGAAATGTGATGTAAACATAGATGATTATTGCATGACAAGTTAAAATACCCTTATAATGATTAAAAGAAAACTCTAAATGTATATTTGCACTTGCATAAAAATAAATTGTTCTTAAAACAATAACAAGTGCACATACAGTAGTTTATTTCTTTGTGTCCGTTTCACTTCTTTCTCATTTGCGTGAACAGGGTGTTGCCAAATGAAATGGTTTGGCCATGTCAAACAAATGGATGATGGTAGGATAACAAAACATAGGCTCCAGACAGTGGTGGTTAGAAAAAGACCGGTAGGAAGACCTAGGAAGAGACGGCTGGACCAACTGAAAGAGGATATAGGAACAAGATGGGATACAGTCCTGAGCAGTGATTTTTTTTCTAAAAAAAATTTAATGGATACTCTCAGCTGTAGTCGATAAATCAACACGATCTTGCAATTTTCAAAGTCCGGTCATTGTTTGTGTTCGAATCATTAACTTTCAGCTTTTTCAATGCCTGGGTGGATGTTAAATAATTCCTTATTTTCTTTATCCTTCGAAACTAACCCCACACACAAAATAACAACCCACTCCACCTCCAAACACTAGCCTGCGTGCTTATAAGATCGGAGGGCCGAGTTGCCGACCAAAAGAAACCGATTCGATATATCGATTTAAATCGAGGATTGCTAGAAATCTCCTCCAGCTGTTGTGAACAGCGCGTTGACATCAACTCATCTATGAACTTTCAAGTCAGAAGTTATATTTGCCGGACTAGATACAAATGTACCAATATTTTTTCTTAAACAGTTCTCAAATGTTTAAGGGGTATGCGTATTCCCGAGATTCCCCTGAAAGAAAGCTCTGGTCCTGAGAGAAGAGCGGTTCATGGACAAACAGAAGTGGAGAGTGCAACTGGTGTGGATAACCGATGATGCTCAGAGGACGAACCCCCCACCCCAACAAGTGTAATTCAGTGTAGGACACTAATTTTCATGATTGAGAGGCACAAGAACTCAAGTGTGTGACAGCACAAAACTTGAACAAAGACTAGCTACGGTGAGAGTGGCGACGCGCTACCCCATGTCTTCATGGCATCGGGAGAGTGTGGGTTCAAATCCCATCTCGGCTATCCTGAAAATGGTTTTCATGATTTCTCATTTTCACCAGGCAATGCCTTTCAATAGATCCATGGCAGATTTCCTTCCAAAATCCCTTCGCTGTCCTGACCTGAAAATAAATGGCCATTTGCTGCATTACTCTTCTTCTTCTTCTTCTTCTTCATCTGGCACTACAGCCCGGTGTGAGCTTTAGCCTCCCCAACCACAGATTTCCATCGATCTCGATCTTGGACAGCTGTTCTCCAGGGTCGTACGTTCATTGTTTGTAAGTCCATCTCTACTTCATCTTTCCATTGATTCCTTGGTCTACCAAGGCATCGTCTTCTTTCCATTCTGGCTTTATATATAATCTTTGGTGTTCTTTTATCTTCCATCCTTTCAATGTGGCCCAGCCATCTTATTCTTTGTGATTTTATATATCGAACAATGTCTTCGCTTTTGATGATTTCATCTTTTTCTCTTCGTTTGTATCCTCCATTCTCCTCTATCCAATACAGCACCATAAATTCTCCGTATTATTTTCCAATCAAACACCGTAAGTTTATCACAATCCCGATTGGCTGCATTAATAAAATTATAAAAGTGGTTGGAGCTTGTGTTGTCTGATGTCACAATGTTACAGGCGAATACCGATACTGGGGAAGCACAGCAAGCGGATCAGCTGCGGCGCCTGGAGCACGGAGAATCTGCTGGCCCTGGGCTCGGAGGATCGCACGGTGTCTGTCAGTAACATGGAGGGAGACACACTGAGGATCATCTCGGTGCGATTCGATCCCAGCGACGTCCAGTTCTCGCAGATGAAGCTAGACGAGAGACTTGGTGGGGAGAACACTGTGAGTACCAATCATCATTTAACCGTCTTAAGTCTCCCGGGTGCGGTGTAAGAGCGCTCTCCATTTCAGTCTATGGAAGTACAATTCTTCTTCCTCAACTTTACAAAATTCCACTCCTCTATCTTCCAGATCATCTTTTATTTGGGAGATGCATCGTGTCCTTGGCATTCCCCTAGGTCGCTATCCTTTTATGCCCTTATCAAACCATTTCCGTGCTACTCTCTTTAGATCCATCCTCTTCAAGTGACCGAACCATCTCAACCTCGATGTTGCTATAGTTTCCTTAAGTGCTTTCACTTGTATGTATTCACGGATCTTATCACGTCTCATTTTCGGAAGCATTGTCCTCAGAAATGTCATTTCCCCAGCCTGAAGTCTGCTGTTATCCCATCTATTAACGGTGCACGTTGTTGGTACAAAGTACATTATACAATGTTGTTTTTGATATTAAAGGAATTTGACTGTCCCAAAGGAGATTCCTGACTTGGTGGTACAAATTAGCTCCCTTTTGAATCCTATTGGTAATTTCCGCTGAGCAACGACTCATCATCATCATCATCATCATCATTTCCCCTTATCCAGCTCCTGCCGGGTCGGGGTATTTATGGCACTTCTCCACTTTCCTCTTTCCTTCCACCATTCTTCTTCCACGATCTTGTCCCAGTCCAGATTTCTTTTTCTTACGCCGTTCTTCACTGAATCCATCCACCTTGTTCTAGGTCTTCCTCTTGGTCTCTTACCCTTGCACTTCGCCTCCAGCATCTGTCTTGGTATTCTATTTTCCTCCATCCTCTTTACATGTCCAAACCACCTTAGTTTATTCTTCTCAATTCTCTCATTTAGTTTTCCCATCCCAACTTCCTTCCTAACATCTTCATTCCTCACTCTGTCTTTCCTTGTCTTTCCTATCATACTTCTTAGGAATTTCATTTCACTGGCTTGGATTCTACTCTCTTGCCTGCTTGTCAGGGTCCAAGTCTCAGCTGCATAAGTTAATATGGGTACATAATACACTTTATACATTACCTCCTTGCTTTTCCTTGGTACTTCCTTATCCCAAACAAGTTTTCTTACACTTTGATAGAATGCATTGCTCTGCTGTACCCTCCTGCCAATCTCCATGTCCAACCTACCAGTTTGCATCAATTCACTTCCTAGGTATTTGAACGTGTCCACAATTTCCAAACTCTGACTTCCAATTTTCACAGTGCCCTTTCCTTGTCTTTCCCCTCTTGTCATCACCATGGTCTTGCTTTTCTCTATACTGATTTTCAGGCCATACTTCTGAATATTTTCGTTCAGTGCATCTAGTTGTTTTTGCACTTCTTCGGTGTTCCTTCCCCAGACCACAATATCATCTGCAAATAACAGTAACTTCATTTCTTTATGTTCATATGCTTCCTTTGTTTCCTTTACAATTTCATCCATCACCATTATGAACAAGAGAGGTGACAGCACACTCCCCTGTCTTAGACCAGTCTTGTTCCTAAACCAATCTGTCTTTCCAACTGGGGTCAGTACCCTGCTAACACAGTTGTTGTACATTGCTTGCACCATTTCCAACATTTCTCTTCCCAGTCTCTTCTTAACCATGGTTTCCCATACCTTCTCTCTGGGGACACTATCATATGCCTTTTCTAGATCTATGAAAGTCATGATCAAATCCTCTCCATATTCCCAGTTCTTTTCCATCACCTGCCTCAAGCTAAAGATTGGGTCCACTGTGGATCTTCCACTCCTGAAGCCATACTGTTCCTCTTGCAACTCTCCTTCCACCTTTCTTCTCATTCTTCTTTCTAATATCCTTTCCAGTATTTTTACTATCTGTGATATGAGGGTGATCCCTCTATAGTTATCACACACCTTCTTGTCCCCCTTCTTAAACATTGGTATTATTAGCCCTTTCTTCCAGTCTTCTGGTACACATTTCCATTTCCACACACACTTTAGCAGTCGATACAGCCATTGCATACCAACAGGTCCAGCAGCCTTTATCATTTCTACACTGACTTCATCCACCCCTGTTGCTTTTCCCATCTTCATTTTCTGTACTGCTAATTCCACCTCCAGCATTGTTATATCATCTTCTGTTATTGAGTCGTCAGGCTGTGTCACTTCCATCTCACCAGTACCATTGCTCACATTCAAAAGCTTATCGAAATACTTCTTCCATCGTCCCTTTATCTCTTCTGGGTGTGTTAACAACTCTCCATCTTCCTTTTTCACTAGCTTTGTAGTAACTCTTTCTTTCCTCTTACTTCTTAGAAGCCCATACAGCATCCTTTTACTGCCACTTACATCTGTTTCCATTCTTCGTGTAAATTCTTCCCAACTTTTCTTCTTTTCTTCTCCTACCACTTTCTTACACCTCCGTTTGCTGTCGTGATACTTCCTTTTGCTTTCTTCTGTTTGATCTCGGTTCCATTCTTTCCATGCAGACTTCTTTTCTTTCACTGCTTTCCTCACTTCCTCATTCCACCACGGTGTCTCCTTCTCTTTCACTCTTGTTGACGTCCTACCACAAGCACTCTCTGCTGCACCAACAAATGCCTTTTTGAAGTGAGACCATTCCTCTTCTATGTTTTCCACTTCAGTAACTGGGATTTGTTGCTTCAATCTCTCCTGAAAATTTTCCTGTACGGTTTTATCTTTCAATTTCCATACTTTTATTTTACTTTCTCTGATCTCCTTTAGGTTTTCCAATTTTTCCCATCTAAATTTTGCCACCACAACTCTATGGTCCCCATCAAATGCTTCTCCTGGTAAAGCTGTCACATCTATCAGCTTTCTGCGATTAGTCCTTTCCACCAGAAAGTAGTCAATTACTGATTTTGTTCTTCTATCGCCCCAACCATATCTCGTAATTTTCCTGCTGTTTTTCTTCCGAAACCATGAATTACCCACTATCAGTCCATTCCTTTCACAAAAGTTTACAAGTTCCTCTCCTTCCCGGTTCTTTTTCCCATATCCATATGGTCCAATGACTTCTTCCTTTCCTTGTCTCTCGTTTCCGACTTGTGCATTCATATCTCCCATGATCACCACTTCTACATCTGAAATTACTCTTTCTACATCCTCCAGGAATACTTCAATATCTTCTTCTCTGTTTCCAGTCTGTGGTGCATACACTTGTATGAAGTCCATCACGTCATTTTTCATCTTCATTCTAATTTTCATTATTCTGTCACTCACACACTCGACCACTTCAACATACTCCTCCAGTTGTTTCGAGGTTATCAGTCCCACGCCATTTTTGGCCTCTTGGCCACCACTCCAGTATAATGTATATCCTTTCCTCAATTTCTTCCTTCCTTTACCTTTCCATTTCACTTCACTCAGCCCCATCAATCCAACATTCTCCCTCTCCATGAAGTCTACCACCTCCTCCACCTTGCCTGTCAGGGTCATGACATTCATGATTCCCACTTTCATTTCGGTTACTGGTCGCCCATTTCTCACAGTTCCCCCAGTACCAAAAGAACTGCGCGTCGCCTGCAGGGTACGCCCTAACCTTTTCCGATTCATTCGAAGTGCCATTTCCATTTTAGGCTATTATTACGATGGGGTCGCCACTCCCAAAGGCATTTTATGAAGCTACTGCCAGCTATTATACAGGCCGCCCCTAACATGGGAAACAGATGCCCTTGCAGCCGCCCCTAACCTGGGAAACAGACGCTGCCGATTGATGCTGTACTCTTACTATTCCCTGAGTACTGGGTTGCCTCTTCCGCAATCTCCACCGCTCCGAAGTCCATCTTCTCCGCTGCAGATTCCGTTGAGGTCTTCGCACGTACCCCTGTGCACGGGGCCTATGTTATACCCCATAGGACTGGGTCCTCACCAGAACTTAGCCGGTACTGTAGTTCCATGGTATATTACAGTACCGTTGTCCACCCCCGCGACGTGGACGCGCCTGGCAAGAGTTATCCATGTAGCCAATTAAAATTGCCTCATGGACCGGGTTAAGGAGCTGTCTAAATCCAGCTTCCAAGGCCAAGACTATCTCGAGTTATAATGCTGCCAAGGTATTGGAACTCATCAACTTCTTGCAAGTTCCTTCCATCCGACATGTCTACTGACCTTCATGGCTACTGTCTTTGTAATACTAACTTTTGTCTACTGACCCTCATGGCTACTGTCTTTGTAATACTAACTTTTGTCTACTGACCTTCATGGCTACTGTCTTTGTAATACTAACTTTTGGCTACTGACCTTCATGGCTACTGTCTTTGTGATACTAACTTTTGGCTACTGACCTTCATGGCTACTGTCTTTGTAATACCAACTTTTGTCTACTGACCCTCATGGCTACTGTCTTTGTAATACTAACTTTTGTCTACTGACCCTCATGGCTACTGTCTTTGTAATACTAACTTTTGTCTACTGACCTTCATGGCTACTGTCTTTGTAATACTAACTTATGTCTATTGACCCTCATGGCTACTGTCTTTGTAATACTAACTTTTGTCTACTGACCCTCATGGCTACTGTCTTTGTAATACTAACTTTTGTCTACTGACCCTCATGGCTTCTGTCTTTGTAATACTAACTTTTGTCTACTGACCTTCATGGCTACTGTCTTTGTAATACTAACTTTTGTCTACTGACCTTCATGGCTACTGTCTTTGTAATACTAACTTTTGTCTACTGACCCTCATGGCTACTGTCTTTGTAATACTAACTTTTGTCTACTGACCTTCATGGCTACTGTCTTTGTAATACTAACTTTTGTCTACTGACCCTCATGGCTACTGTCTTTGTAATACTAACTTTTGTCTACTGACCTTCATGGCTACTGTCTTTGTAATACTAACTTTTGTCTACTGACCCTCATGGCTACTGTCTTTGTAATACTAACTTTTGTCTACTGACCCTCATGGCTACTGTCTTTGTAATACTAACTTTTGGCTACTGACCCTCATGGCTACTGTCTTTGTAATACTAACTTTTGTCTACTGACCCTCATGGCTACTGTCTTTGGAATACTAACTTTTGGCTACTGACCCTCATGGCTACTGTCTTTGTAATACTAACTTTTGTCTACTGACCCTCATGGCTACTGTCTTTGTAATACTAACTTTTGTCTACTGACCCTCATGGCTACTGTCTTTGTAATACTAACTTTTGGCTACTGACCCTCATGGCTACTGTCTTTGTAATACTAACTTTTGTCTACTGACCCTCATGGCTACTGTCTTTGTAATACTAACTTTTGTCTACTGACCCTCATGGCTACTGTCTTTGTAATACTAACTTTTGGCTACTGACCCTCATGGCTACTGTCTTTGTAGTACTAACTTTTGTCAACTGACCTTCATGGCTACTGTCTTTGTAATACTAACTTTTGTCTACTGACCTTCCTGGCTACTGTCTTTGTAATACTAACTTTTGTCTACTGACCTTCATGGCTACTGTCTTTGTAATACTAACTTTTGTCTACTGACCCTCATGGCTACTGTCTTTGTAATACTAACTTTTGTCTACTGACCTTCATTGCTACTGTCTTTGTAATACTAACTTTTGTCTACTGACCTTCATGGCTACTGTCTTTGTAATACTAACTTTTGGCTACTGACCTTCATGGCTACTGTCTTTGTAATACTAACTTTTGTCTACTGACCCTCATGGCTACTGTCTTTGTAATACTAACTTTTGTCTAATGACCTTCATGGCTACTGTCTTTGTAATACTAACTTTTGTCTACTGACCTTCATGGCTACTGTCTTTGTAATACTAACTTTTGTCTACTGACCCTCATGGCTACTGTCTTTGTAATACTAACTTTTGGCTACTGACCTTCATGGCTACTGTCTTTGTAATACTAACTTTTGGCTACTGACCTTCATGGCTACTGTCTTTGTAATACTAACTTTTGTCTACTGACCTTCATGGCTACTGTCTTTGTAATACTAACTTTTGCCTACTGACCTTCATGGCTACTCTCTTTGTAATACTAACTTTTGTCTACTGACCTTCATGGCTACTGTCTTTGTAATACTAACTTTTGTCTACTGACCTTCATGGCTACTGTCTTTGTAATACTAACTTTTGTCTACTGACCCTCATGGCTACTGTCTTTGTAATACTAACTTTTGTCTACTGACCTTCATGGCTACTGTCTTTGTAATACTAACTTTTGTCTACTGACCTTCATGGCTACTGTCTTTGTAATACTAACTTTTGTCTACTGACCTTCATGGCTACTGTCTTTGTAATACTAACTTTTGTCTACTGACCTTCATGGCTACTGTCTTTGTAATACTAACTTTTGTCTACTGACCTTCATGGCTACTGTCTTTGTAATACTAACTTTTGGCTACTGACCTTCATGGCTACTGTCTTTGTAATACTAACTTTTGTCTACTGACCTTCATGGCTACTGTCTTTGTAATACTAACTTTTGTCTACTGACCCTCATGGCTACTGTCTTTGTAATACTAACTTTTGTCTACTGACCCTCATGGCTACTGTCTTTGTAATACTAACTTTTGTCTACTGACCCTCATGGCTACTGTCTTTGTAATACTAACTTTTGTCTACTGACCCTCATGGCTACTGTCTTTGTAATACTAACTTTTGTCTACTGACCCTCATGGCTACTGTCTTTGTAATACTAACTTTTGTCTACTGACCCTCATGGCTACTGTCTTTGTGATACTAACTTTTGGCTACTGACCTTCATGGCTACTGTCTTTGTAATACTAACTTTTGTCTACTGACCCTCATGGCTACTGTCTTTGTAATACTAACTTTTGTCTACTGACCCTCATGGCTACTGTCTTTGTGATACTAACTTTTGGCTACTGACCCTCATGGCTACTGTCTTTGTAATACTAACTTTTGTTTACTGACCCTCATGGCTACTGTCTTTGTGATACTAACTTTTGTCTACTGACCTTCATGGCTACTGTCTTTGTAATACTAACTTTTGTCTACTGACCTTCATGGCTACTGTCTTTGTAATACTAACTTTTGTCTACTGACCTTCATGGCTACTGTCTTTGTAATACTAACTTTTGTCTACTGACCCTCATGGCTACTGTCTTTGTAATACTAACTTTTGTCTACTGACCTTCATGGCTACTGTCTTTGTAATACTAACTTTTGTCTACTGACCTTCATGGCTACTGTCTTTGTGATACTAACTTTTGTCTACTGACCCTCATGGCTACTGTCTTTGTAATACTAACTTTTGTCTACTGACCCTCATGGCTACTGTCTTTGTAATACTAACTTTTGTCTACTGACCCTCATGGCTACTGTCTTTGTAATACTAACTTTTGTCTACTGACCTTCATGGCTACTGTCTTTGTAATACTAACTTTTGTCTACTGACCCTCATGGCTACTGTCTTTGTAATACTAACTTTTGTCTAAAGACCTTCATGGCTACTGTCTTTGTAATACTAACTTTTGGCTACTGACCTTCATGGCTACTGTCTTTGTAATACTAACTTTTGGCTACTGACCTTCATGGCTACAGTCTTTGTAATACTAACTTTTGTCTACTGACCCTCATGGCTACTGTCTTTGTAATACTAACTTTTGTCTACTGACCTTCATGGCTACTGTCTTTGTAATACTAACTTTTGTCTACTGACCCTCATGGCTACTGTCTTTGTTATACTAACTTTTGTCTACTGACCTTCATGGCTACTGTCTTTGTAATACTAACTTTTGTCTACTGACCCTCATGGCTACTGTCTTTGTAATACTAACTTTTGTCTACTGACCCTCATGGCTACTGTCTTTGTAATACTAACTTTTGTCTACTGACCTTCATGGCTACTGTCTTTGTAATACTAACTTTTGTCTACTGACCCTCATGGCTACTGTCTTTGTAATACTAACTTTTGTCTACTGACCCTCATGGCTACTGTCTTTGTAATACTAACTTTTGTCTACTGACCCTCATGGCTACTGTCTTTGTAATACTAACTTTTGTCTACTGACCTTCATGGCTACTGTCTATGTAATACTAACTTTTGTCTACTGACCTTCATGGCTACTGTCTTTGTAATACTAACTTTTGTCTACTGACCCTCATGGCTACTGTCTTTGTAATACTCACTTTTGTCTACTGACCCTCATGGCTACTGTCTTTGTAATACTCACTTTTGTCTACTGACCCTCATGGCTACTGTCTTTGTAATACTAACTTTTGTCTACTGACCCTCATGGTTACTGTCTTTGTGATACTAACTTTTGTCTACTGACCCTCATGGCTACTGTCTTTGTAATACTAACTTTTGTCTACTGACCTTCATGGCTACTGTCTTTGTAATACTAACTTTTGTCTACTGACCTTCATGGCTACTGTCTTTGTAATACTAACTTTTGTCTACTGACCCTCATGGCTACTGTCTTTGTAATACTAACTTTTGGCTACTGACCTTCATGGCTACTGTCTTTGTAATACTAACTTTTGGCTACTGACCTTCATGGCTACTGTCTTTGTAATACTAACTTTTGTCTACTGACCTTCATGGCTACTCTCTTTGTAATACTAACTTTTGTCTACTGACCTTCATGGCTACTGTCTTTGTAATACTAACTTTTGTCTATTGACCCTCATGGCTACTGTCTTTGTAATACTAACTTTTGTCTACTGACCCTCATGGCTACTGTCTTTGTAATACTAACTTTTGTCTACTGACCCTCATGGCTACTGTCTTTGTAATACTAACTTTTGGCTACTGACCTTCATGGCTACTGTCTTTGTAATACTAACTTTTGGCTACTGACCTTCATGGCTACTGTCTTTGCAATACTAACTTTTGTCTACTGACCTTCATGGCTAATGTCTTTGTAATACTAACTTTTGTCTACTGACCTTCATGGCTACTGTCTTTGTAATACTAACTTTTGTCTACTGACCCTCATGGCTACTGTCTTTGTAATACTAACTTTTGTCTACTGACCTTCATGGCTACTGTCTTTGTAATACTAACTTTTGTCTACTGACCCTCATGGTTACTGTCTTTGTAATACTAACTTTTGTCTACTGACCCTCATGGCTACTGTCTTTGTAATACTAACTTTTGGCTACTGACCCTCATGGCTACTGTCTTTGTAATACTAACTTTTGTCTACTGACCCTCATGGCTACTGTCTTTGTAATACTAACTTTTGTCTACTGACCCTCATGGCTACTGTCTTTGTAATACTAACTTTTGTCTACTGACCCTCATGGTTACTGTCTTTGTAATACTAACTTTTGTCTACTGACCCTCATGGCTACTGTCTTTGTAATACTAACTTTTGTCTACTGACCTTCATGGCTACTGTCTTTGTAATACTAACTTTTGTCTACTGACCTTCATGGCTACTGTCTTTGTAATACTAACTTTTGTCTACTGACCCTCATGGATACTGTCTTTGTAATACTAACTTTTGTCTACTGACCCTCATGGCTACCGTCTTTGTAATACTAACTTTTGTCTACTGACCCTCATGGCTACTGTCTTTGTAATACTATCTTTTGTCTACTGACCTTCATGGCTACTGTCTTTGTAATACTAACTTTTGTCTACTGACCCTCATGGCTACTGTCTTTGTAATACTAACTTTTGTCTACTGACCTTCATGGCTACTGTCTTTGTAATACTAACTTTTGTCTACTGACCCTCATGGCTACTGTCTTTGTAATACTAACTTTTGTCTACTGACCTTCATGGCTACTGTCTTTGTAATACTAACTTTTGTCTACTGACCTTCATGGCTACTGTCTTTGTGATACTAACTTTTGTCTACTGACCCTCATGGCTACTGTCTTTGTAATACTAACTTTTGTCTACTGACCCTCATGGCTACTGTCTTTGTAATACTAACTTTTGTCTACTGACCCTCATGGCTACTGTCTTTGTAATACTAACATTTGTCTACTGACCTTCATGGCTACTGTCTTTGTAATACTAACTTTTGTCTACTGACCCTCATGGCTACTGTCTTTGTAATACTAACTTTTGTCTACTGACCTTCATGGCTACTGTCTTTGTAATACTAACTTTTGGCTACTGACCTTCATGGCTACTGTCTTTGTAATACTAACTTTTGGCTACTGACCTTCATGGCTACAGTCTTTGTAATACTAACTTTTGTCTACTGACCCTCATGGCTACTGTCTTTGTAATACTAACTTTTGTCTACTGACCTTCATGGCTACTGTCTTTGTAATACTAACTTTTGGCTACTGACCTTCATGGCTACAGTCTTTGTAATACTAACTTTTGTCTACTGACCCTCATGGCTACTGTCTTTGTAATACTAACTTTTGTCTACTGACCTTCATGGCTACTGTCTTTGTAATACTAACTTTTGTCTACTGACCCTCATGGCTACTGTCTTTGTAATACTAACTTTTGTCTACTGACCCTCATGGCTACTGTCTTTGTAATACTAACTTTTGTCTACTGACCCTCATGGCTACTGTCTTTGTAATACTAACTTTTGTCTACTGACCTTCATGGCTACTGTCTTTGTAATACTAACTTTTGTCTACTGACCTTCATGGCTACTGTCTTTGTAATACTAACTTTTGTCTACTGACCCTCATGGCTACTGTCTTTGTAATACTCACTTTTGTCTACTGACCCTCATGGCTACTGTCTTTGTAATACTTACTTTTGTCTACTGACCCTCATGGCTACTGTCTTTGTAATACTAACTTTTGTCTACTGACCCTCATGGTTACTGTCTTTGTGATACTAACTTTTGTCTACTGACCCTCATGGCTACTGTCTTTGTAATACTAACTTTTGTCTACTGACCTTCATGGCTACTGTCTTTGTAATACTAACTTTTGTCTACTGACCTTCATGGCTACTGTCTTTGTAATACTAACTTTTGTCGACTGACCTTCATGGCTACTGTCTTTGTAATACTAACTTTTGTCTACTGACCTTCATGGCTACTGTCTTTGTAATACTAACTTTTGTCTACTGACCTTCATGGCTACTGTCTTTGTAATACTAACTTTTGTCTACTGACCTTCATGGCTACTGTCTTTGTAATACTAACTTTTGTCTACTGACCTTCATGGCTACTGTCTTTGTAATACTAACTTTTGTCTACTGACCTTCATGGCTACTGTCTTTGTAATACTAACTTTTGTCTACTGACCCTCATGGCTACTGTCTTTATAATACTAACTTTTGTCTACTGACCTTCATGGCTACTGTCTTTGTAATACTAACTTTTGTCTACTGACCTTCATGGCTACTGTCTTTGTAATACTAACTTTTGTCTACTGACCCTCATGGCTACTGTCTTTGTAATACTAACTTTTGTCTACTGACCTTCATGGCTACTGTCTTTGTAATACTAACTTTTGTCTACTGACCTTCATGGCTACTGTCTTTGTAATACTAACTTTTGTCTACTGACCTTCATGGCTACTGTCTTTGTAATACTAACTTTGGTCTACTGACCTTCATGGCAACTGTCTTTGTAATACTAACTTTTGTCTACTGACCTTCATGGCTACTGTCTTTGTAATACTAACTTTTGTCTACTGACATTCATGGCTACTGTCTTTGTAATACTAACTTTTGTCTACTGACCTTCATGGCTACTGTCTTTGTAATACTAACTTTTGTCTACTGACCCTCATGGCTACTGTCTTTGTAATACTAACTTTTGGCTACTGACCCTCATGGTTACTGTCTTTGTGATACTAACTTTTGTCTACTGACCCTCATGACTACTGTCTTTGTAATACTAACTTTTGTCTACTGACCCTCATGGCTACTGTCTTTGTAATACTAACATTTGTCTACTGACCTTCATGGCTACTGTCTTTGTAATACTAACTTTTGTCTACTGACCCTCATGGTTACTGTCTTTGTGATACTAACTTTTGTCTACTGACCCTCATGGTTACTGTCTTTGTGATACTAACTTTTGTCTACTGACCCTCATGGTTACTGTCTTTGTGATATTAACTTTTGTCTACTGACCCTCATGGTTACTGTCTTTGTGATACTAACTTTTGTCTACTGACCTTCATGGTTACTGTCTTTGTGATACTAACTTTTGTCTACTGACCCTCATGGTTACTGTCTTTGTAATACTAACTTTTGTCTACTGACCCTCATGGTTACTGTCTTTGTAATACTAACTTTTGGCTACTGACCCGCATGGCTACTGTCTTTGTAATACTAACTTTTGTCTACTGACCCTCATGGCTACTGTCTTTGTAATACTAACTTTTGTCTACTGACCCTCATGGTTACTGTCTTTGTAATACTAACTTTTGTCTACTGACCTTCATGGCTACTGTCTTTGTAATACTAACTTTTGTCTACTGACCCTCATGGCTACTGTCTTTGTAATACTAACTTTTGTCTACTGACCCTCATGGCTACTGTCTTTGTAATACTAACTTTTGTCTACTGACCCTCATGGCTACTGTCTTTGTAATACTACTTTTGTCTGCTGACCCTCATGGCTACTGTCTATGTAATACTAACTTTTGGATACTGACCCTCATGGCTACTGTCTTTGTAATACTAACTTTCGTCTACTGACCCTCATGGCTACTGTCTTTGTAATACTAACTTTTGTCTACTGACCTTCATGGCTACTGTCTTTGTAATACTAACTTTTGGCAACTGACCTTCATGGCTACTGTCTTTGTAATACTAACTTATGTCTACTGACTCTCATGGCTACTGTCTTTGTAATACTAACTTTTGTCTACTGACCCTCATGGCTACTGTCTTTGTAATACTAACTTTTGTCTATTGACCCTCATGGCTACTGTCTTTGTAATACTAACTTTTGTCTACTGACCCTCATGGCTACTGTCTTTGTAATACTAACTTTTGTCTACTGACCCTCATGGCTACTGTCTTTGTAATACTAACTTTTGGCTACTGACCTTCATGGCTACTGTCTTTGTAATACTAACTTTTGGCTACTGACCTTCATGGCTACTGTCTTCGTAATACTAACTTTTGTCTACTGACCTTCATGGCTAATGTCTTTGTAATACTAACTTTTGTCTACTGACCTTCATGGCTACTGTCTTTGTAATACTAACTTTTGTCTACTGACCCTCATGGCTACTGTCTTTGTAATACTAACTTTTGTCTACTGACCTTCATGGCTACTGTCTTTGTAATACTAACTTTTGTCTACTGACCTTCATGGCTACTGTCTTTGTAATACTAACTTTTGGCTACTGACCCTCATGGCTACTGTCTTTGTAATACTAACTTTTGTCTACTGACCCTCATGGCTACTGTCTTTGTAATACTAACTTTTGGCTACTGACCCTCATGGCTACTGTCTTTGTAATACTAACTTTTGTCTACTGACCATCATGGCTACTGTCTTTGTAATACTAACTTTTAGCTACTGACCTTCATGGCTACTGTCTTTGTAATACTAACTTTTGTCTACTGACCCTCATGGTTACTGTCTTTGTGATACTAACTTTTGTCTACTGACCCTCATGGCTACTGTCTTTGAAAATACTAACTTTTGTCTACTGACCTTCATGGCTACTGTCTTTGTAATACTAACTTTTGGCTACTGACCCTCATGGCTACTGTCTTTGTAATACTAACTTTTGTCTACTGACCCTCATGGCTACTGTCTTTGTAATACTAACTTTTGTCTACTGACCTTCATGGCTACTGTCTTTGTAATACTAACTTTTGTCTACTGACCTTCATGGCTACTGTCTTTGTAATACTAACTTTTGTCTACTGACCCTCATGGCTACTGTCTTTGTAATACTAACTTTTGGCTACTGACCTTCATGGCTACTGTCTTTGTAATACTAACTTTTGTCTACTGACCTCCATGGCTACTGTCTTTGTGATACTAACTTTTGTCTACTGACCCTCATGGTTACTGTCTTTGTAATACTAACTTTTGTCTACTGACCCTCATGGCTACTGTCTTTGTGATACTAACTTTTGTCTACTGACCTTCATGGTTACTGTCTTTGTGATACTAACTTTTGTCTACTGACCCTCATGGTTGCTGTCTTTGTAATACTAACTTTTGTCTACTGACCTTCATGGCTACTGTCTTTGTAATACTAACTTTTGTCTACTGACCCTCATGGCTACTGTCTTTGTAATACTAACATTTGTCTACTGACCCTCATGGCTACTGTCTTTGTAATACTAACTTTTGTCTACTGACCTTCATGGCTACTGTCTTTGTAATACTAACTTTTGTCTACTGACCTTCATGGCTACTGTCTTTGTAATACTAACTTTTGTCTACTGACCTTCATGGCTACTGTCTTTGTAATACTAACTTTTGTCTACTGACCTTCATGGCTACTGTCTTTGTAATACTAACTTTTGTCTACTGACCTTCATGGCTACTGTCTTTGTAATACAAACCTTTGTCTACTGACCCTCATGGCTACTGTCTTTGTAATACTAACTTTTGTCTACTGACCTTCATGGCTACTGTCTTTGTAATACTAACTTTTGACTACTGACCTTCATGGCTACTGTCTTTGTAATACTAACTTTTGGCTACTGACCTTCATGGCTACTGTCTTTGTAATACTAACTTTTGGCTACTGACCTTCATGGCTACTGTCTTTGTAATACTAACTTTTGTCTACCTACCTTCATGGCTACTGTCTTTGTAATACTAACTTTTGTCTACTGACCCTCATGGTTACTGTCTTTGTGATACTAACTTTTGTCTACTGACCCTCATGGCTACTGTCTTTGTAATACTAACTTTTGTCTACTGACCCTCATGGCTACTGTCTTTGTAATACTAACTTTTGTCTACTGACCTTCATGGCTACTGTCTTTGTAATACTAACTTTTGTCTACTGACCCTCATGGTTACTGTCTTTGTGATACTAACTTTTGTCTACTGACCCTCATGGCTACTGTCTTTGTAATACTAACTTTTATCTACTGACCCTCATGGTTACTGACTTTGTGATACTAACTTTTGTCTACTGACCTTCATGGTTACTGTCTTTGTGATACTAACTTTTGTCTACTGACCCTCATGGTTACTGTCTTTGTGATACTAACTTTTGTCTACTGACCCTCATGGCTACTGTCTTTGTAATACTAACATTTGTCTACTGACCCTCATGGTTACTGTCTTTGTGATACTAACTTTTGTCTACTGACCTTCATGGTTACTGTCTTTGTGATACTAACTTTTGTCTACTGACCCTCATGGCTACTGTCTTTGTAATACTAACTTTTGTCTACTGACCCTCATGGTTACTGTCTTTGTGATACTAACTTTTGTCTACTGACCTTCATGGTTACTGTCTTTGTAATACTAACTTATGTCTACTGACCCTCATGGCTACTGTCTTTGTAATACTAACTTTTGTCTACTGACCCTCATGGCTACTGTCTTTGTAATACTAACTTTTGGCTACTGACCCTCATGGCTACTGTCTTTGTAATACTAACTTTTGTCTACTGACCTTCATGGCTACTGTCTTTGTAATAGTAACTTTTGTCTACTGACCCTCATGGCTACTGTCTTTGTAATACTAACTTTTGGCTACTGACCTTCATGGCTACTGTCTTTGTAGTACTAACTTTTGTCTACTGACCTTCATGGCTACTGTCTTTGTAATACTAACTTTTGTCTACTGACCCTCATGGCTACTGTCTTTGTAATACTAACTTTTGTCTACTGACCTTCATGGCTACTGTCTTTGTAATACTAACTTTTGTCTACTGACCCTCATGGTTACTGTCTTTGTGATACTAACTTTTGTCTACTGACCCTCATGGCTACTGTCTTTGTAATACTAACTTTTATCTACTGACCCTCATGGTTACTGTCTTTGTGATACTAATTTTTGTCTACTGACCTTCATGGTTACTGTCTTTGTGATACTAACTTTTGTCTACTGACCCTCATGGTTACTGTCTTTGTGATACTAACTTTTGTCTACTGACCCTCATGGCTACTGTCTTTGTAATACTAACTTTTGTCTACTGACCCTCATGGTTACTGTCTTTGTGATACTAACTTTTGTCTACTGACCTTCATGGTTACTGTCTTTGTGATACTAACTTTTGTCTACTGACCCTCATGGCTACTGTCTTTGTAATACTAACTTTTGTCTACTGACCCTCATGGTTACTGTCTTTGTGATACTAACTTTTGTCTACTGACCTTCATGGTTACTGTCTTTGTAATACTAACTTATGTCTACTGACCCTCATGGCTACTGTCTTTGTAATACTAACATTTGTCTACTGACCCTCATGGCTACTGTCTTTGTAATACTAACTTTTGTCTACTGACCCTCATGGCTACTGTCTTTGTAATGCTAACTTTTGGCTACTGACCCTCATGGCTACTGTCTTTGTAATACTAACTTTTGTCTACTGACCTTCATGGCTACTGTCTTTGTAATACTAACTTTTGTCTACTGACCCTCATGGCTACTGTCTTTGTAATACTAACTTTTGGCTACTGACCCTCATGGCTACTGTCTTTGTAATACTAACTTTTGTCTACTGACCCTCATGGCTACTGTCTTTGTAATACTAACTTTTGGCTACTGACCTTCATGGCTACTGTCTTTGTAATACTAACTTTTGTCTACTGACCTCCATGGCTACTGTCTTTGTAATACTAACTTTTGTCTTCTGACCCTCATGGTTACTGTCTTTGTAATACTAACTTTTGTCTACTGACCCTCATGGCTACTGTCTTTGTGATACTAACTTTTGTCTACTGACCTTCATGGTTACTGTCTTTGTGATACTAACTTTTGTCTACTGACCCTCATGGTTGCTGTCTTTGTAATACTAACTTTTGTCTACTGACCTTCATGGCTACTGTCTTTGTAATACTAACTTTTGGCTACTGACCCTCATGGCTACTGTCTTTGTAATACTATTTTTTGTCTACTGACCCTCATGGCTACTGTCTTTGTAATACTAACTTTTGTCTACTGACCTTCATGGCTACTGTCTTTGTAATACTAACTTTTGTCTACTGACCTTCATGGCTACTGTCTTTGTAATACTAACTTTTGTCTACTGACCTTCATGGCTACTGTCTTTGTAATACTAACTTTTGTCTACTGACCTTCATGGCTACTGTCTTTGTAATACTAACTTTTGTCTACTGACCTTCATGGCTACTGTCTTTGTAATACAAACCTTTGTCTACTGACCCTCATGGCTACTGTCTTTGTAATACTAACTTTTGTCTACTGACCTTCATGGCTACTGTCTTTGTAATACTAACTTTTGACTACTGACCTTCATGGCTACTGTCTTTGTAATACTAACTTTTGGCTACTGACCTTCATGGCTACTGTCTTTGTAATACTAACTTTTGGCTACTGACCTTCATGGCTACTGTCTTTGTAATACTAACTTTTGTCTACTGACCTTCATGGCTACTGTCTTTGTAATACTAACTTTTGTCTACTGACCCTCATGGTTACTGTCTTTGTGATACTAACTTTTGTCTACTGACCCTCATGGCTACTGTCTTTGTAATACTAACTTTTTTCTACTGACCCTCATGGCTACTGTCTTTGTAATACTAACTTTTGTCTACTGACCTTCATGGCTACTGTCTTTGTAATACTAACTTTTGTCTACTGACCCTCATGGTTACTGTCTTTGTGATACTAACTTTTGTCTACTGACCCTCATGGCTACTGTCTTTGTAATACTAACTTTTATCTACTGACCCTCATGGTTACTGTCTTTGTGATACTAACTTTTGTCTACTGACCTTCATGGTTACTGTCTTTGTGATACTAACTTTTGTCTACTGACCCTCATGGTTACTGTCTTTGTGATACTAACTTTTGTCTACTGACCCTCATGGCTACTGTCTTTGTAATACTAACTTTTGTCTACTGACCCTCATGGTTACTGTCTTTGTGATACTAACTTTTGTCTACTGACCTTCATGGTTACTGTCTTTGTGATACTAACTTTTGTCTACTGACCCTCATGGCTACTGTCTTTGTAATACTAACTTTTGTCTACTGACCCTCATGGTTACTGTCTTTGTGATACTAACTTTTGTCTACTGACCTTCATGGTTACTGTCTTTGTAATACTAACTTATGTCTACTGACCCTCATGGCTACTGTCTTTGTAATACTAACTTTTGTCTACTGACCCTCATGGCTACTGTCTTTGTAATACTAACTTTTGGCTACTGACCCTCATGGCTACTGTCTTTGTAATACTAACTTTTGTCTACTGACCTTCATGGCTACTGTCTTTGTAATACGTCTGGCTGCGTGGCTCAGGGGTAACGTTCTCGCTTGCTGAGCCCAAGGTTGCAGGTTCGAAACCTGGCGCAGTCAGCTGGCATTTGAGGGTGCGCAAATGCGAGGGAGCCGTGTCAGTACATTTACTGGCTCGTTAAAGATCCCCTTCGGGGCAAAATTCCGGCACCCCGGCGTCTCTAAAAGCCAGGGTAGTTAAAAGGGACGTAAAACCAATAACATTATTATATTATTATTTATTCTTTGTAATACTAACTTTTGTCTACTGACCCTCATGGCTACTGTCTTTGTAATACTAACTTTTGGCTACTGACCCTCATGGCTACTGTCTTTGTGATACTCACTTTTGTCTACTGACCCTCATGGCTACTGTCTTTGTAATACTAAGTTTTGTCTACTCACCCTCATGGTTACTGTCTTTGTGATACTAACTTTTGTCTACTGACCCTCATGGCTACTGTCTTTGTAATACTAACTGTTGTCTACTGACCTTCATGGCTACTGTCTTTGTAATACTAACTTTTGTCTACTGACCTTCATGGCTACTGTCTTTGTAATACTAACTTTTGTCTACTGACCTTCATGGCTACTGTCTTTGTAATACTAACTTTTGTCTACTGACCCTCATGGCTACTGTCTTTATAATACTAACTTTTGTCTACTGACCTTCATGGCTACTGTCTTTGTAATACTAATTTTTGTCTACTGACCCTCATGGCTACTGTCTTTGTAATACTAACTTTTGTCTACTGACCCTCATGGCTACTGTCTTTGTAATACTAACTTTTGTCTACTGACCTTCATGGCTACTGTCTTTGTAATACAAACCTTTGTCTACTGACCCTCATGGCTACTGTCTTTGTAATACTAACTTTTGTCTACTGACCTTCATGGCTACTGTCTTTGTAATACTAACTTTTGACTACTGACCTTCATGGCTACTGTCTTTGTAATACTAACTTTTGGCTACTGACCTTCATGGCTACTGTCTTTGTAATACTAACTTTTGGCTACTGACCTTCATGGCTACTGTCTTTGTAATACTAACTTTTGTCTACTGACCTTCATGGCTACTGTCTTTGTAATACTAACTTTTGTCTACTGACCCTCATGGTTACTGTCTTTGTGATACTAACTTTTGTCTACTGACCCTCATGGCTACTGTCTTTGTAATACTAACTTTTGTCTACTGACCCTCATGGCTACTGTCTTTGTAATACTAACTTTTGGCTACTGACCCTCATGGCTACTGTCTTTGTAATACTCACTTTTGTCTACTGACCCTCATGGCTACTGTCTTTGTAATACTAAGTTTTGTCTACTCACCCTCATGGTTACTGTCTTTGTGATACTAACTTTTGTCTACTGACCCTCATGGCTACTGTCTTTGTAATACTAACTTTTGTCTACTGACCTTCATGGCTACTGTCTTTGTAATACTAACTTTTGTCTACTGACCTTCATGGCTACTGTCTTTGTAATACTAACTTTTGTCTACTGACCTTCATGGCTACTGTCTTTGTAATACTAACTTTTGTCTACTGACCTTCATGGCTACTGTCTTTGTAATACTAACTTTTGTCTACTGACCTTCATGGCTACTGTCTTTGTAATACTAACTTTTGTCTACTGACCTTCATGGCTACTGTCCTTGTAATACTAACTTTTGTCTACTGACCTTCATGGCTACTGTCTTTGTAATACTAACTTTTGTCTACTGACCTTCATGGCTACTGTCTTTGTAATACTAACTTTTGTCTACTGACCTTCATGGCTACTGTCTTTGTAATACTAACTTTTGTCTACTGACCTTCATGGCTACTGTCTTTGTAATACTAACTTTTGTCTACTGACCTTCATGGCTACTGTCTTTGTAATACTAACTTTTGTCTACTGACCCTCATGGCTACTGTCTTTATAATACTAACTTTTGTCTACTGACTTTCATGGCTACTGTCTTTGTAATACTAACTTTTGTCTACTGACCCTCATGGCTACTGTCTTTGTAATACTAACTTTTGTCTACTGACCCTCATGGCTACTGTCTTTGTAATACTAACTTTTGTCTACTGACCTTCATGGCTACTGTCTTTGTAATACAAACCTTTGTCTACTGACCCTCATGGCTACTGTCTTTGTAATACTAACTTTTGTCTACTGACCTTCATGGCTACTGTCTTTGTAATACTAACTTTTGTCTACTGACCCTCATGGCTACTGTCTTTGTAATACTAACTTTTGTCTACTGACCTTCATGGCTACTGTCTTTGTAATACTAACTTTTGTCTACTGACCTTCATGGCTACTGTCTTTGTAATACTAACTTTTGTCTACTGACCTTCATGGCTACTGTCTTTGTAATACTAACTTTTGTCTACTGACCTTCATGGCTACTGTCTTTGTAATACTAACTTTTGTCTACTGACCTTCATGGCTACTGTCTTTGTAATACAAACCTTTGTCTACTGACCCTCATGGCTACTGTCTTTGTAATACTAACTTTTGTCTACTGACCTTCATGGCTACTGTCTTTGTAATACTAACTTTTGACTACTGACCTTCATGGCTACTGTCTTTGTAATACTAACTTTTGGCTACTGACCTTCATGGCTACTGTCTTTGTAATACTAACTTTTGGCTACTGACCTTCATGGCTACTGTCTTTGTAATACTAACTTTTGTCTACCTACCTTCATGGCTACTGTCTTTGTAATACTAACTTTTGTCTACTGACCCTCATGGTTACTGTCTTTGTGATACTAACTTTTGTCTACTGACCCTCATGGCTACTGTCTTTGTAATACTAACTTTTGTCTACTGACCCTCATGGCTACTGTCTTTGTAATACTAACTTTTGTCTACTGACCTTCATGGCTACTGTCTTTGTAATACTAACTTTTGTCTACTGACCCTCATGGTTACTGTCTTTGTGATACTAACTTTTGTCTACTGACCCTCATGGCTACTGTCTTTGTAATACTAACTTTTATCTACTGACCCTCATGGTTACTGACTTTGTGATACTAACTTTTGTCTACTGACCTTCATGGTTACTGTCTTTGTGATACTAACTTTTGTCTACTGACCCTCATGGTTACTGTCTTTGTGATACTAACTTTTGTCTACTGACCCTCATGGCTACTGTCTTTGTAATACTAACTTTTGTCTACTGACCCTCATGGTTACTGTCTTTGTGATACTAACTTTTGTCTACTGACCTTCATGGTTACTGTCTTTGTGATACTAACTTTTGTCTACTGACCCTCATGGCTACTGTCTTTGTAATACTAACTTTTGTCTACTGACCCTCATGGTTACTGTCTTTGTGATACTAACTTTTGTCTACTGACCTTCGTGGTTACTGTCTTTGTAATACTAACTTATGTCTACTGACCCTCATGGCTACTGTCTTTGTAATACTAACTTTTGTCTACTGACCCTCATGGCTACTGTCTTTGTAATACTAACTTTTGGCTACTGACCCTCATGGCTACTGTCTTTGTAATACTAACTTTTGTCTACTGACCTTCATGGCTACTGTCTTTGTAATAGTAACTTTTGTCTACTGACCCTCATGGCTACTGTCTTTGTAATACTAACTTTTGGCTACTGACCTTCATGGCTACTGTCTTTGTAGTACTAACTTTTGTCTACTGACCTTCATGGCTACTGTCTTTGTAATACTAACTTTTGTCTACTGACCCTCATGGCTACTGTCTTTGTAATACTAACTTTTGTCTACTGACCTTCATGGCTACTGTCTTTGTAATACTAACTTTTGTCTACTGACCCTCATGGTTACTGTCTTTGTGATACTAACTTTTGTCTACTGACCCTCATGGCTACTGTCTTTGTAATACTAACTTTTATCTACTGACCCTCATGGTTACTGTCTTTGTGATACTAATTTTTGTCTACTGACCTTCATGGTTACTGTCTTTGTGATACTAACTTTTGTCTACTGACCCTCATGGTTACTGTCTTTGTGATACTAACTTTTGTCTACTGACCCTCATGGCTACTGTCTTTGTAATACTAACTTTTGTCTACTGACCCTCATGGTTACTGTCTTTGTGATACTAACTTTTGTCTACTGACCTTCATGGTTACTGTCTTTGTGATACTAACTTTTGTCTACTGACCCTCATGGCTACTGTCTTTGTAATACTAACTTTTGTCTACTGACCCTCATGGTTACTGTCTTTGTGATACTAACTTTTGTCTACTGACCTTCATGGTTACTGTCTTTGTAATACTAACTTATGTCTACTGACCCTCATGGCTACTGTCTTTGTAATACTAACATTTGTCTACTGACCCTCATGGCTACTGTCTTTGTAATACTAACTTTTGTCTACTGACCCTCATGGCTACTGTCTTTGTAATGCTAACTTTTGGCTACTGACCCTCATGGCTACTGTCTTTGTAATACTAACTTTTGTCTACTGACCTTCATGGCTACTGTCTTTGTAATACTAACTTTTGTCTACTGACCCTCATGGCTACTGTCTTTGTAATACTAACTTTTGGCTACTGACCCTCATGGCTACTGTCTTTGTAATACTAACTTTTGTCTACTGACCCTCATGGCTACTGTCTTTGTAATACTAACTTTTGGCTACTGACCTTCATGGCTACTGTCTTTGTAATACTAACTTTTGTCTACTGACCTCCATGGCTACTGTCTTTGTAATACTAACTTTTGTCTTCTGACCCTCATGGTTACTGTCTTTGTAATACTAACTTTTGTCTACTGACCCTCATGGCTACTGTCTTTGTGATACTAACTTTTGTCTACTGACCTTCATGGTTACTGTCTTTGTGATACTAACTTTTGTCTACTGACCCTCATGGTTGCTGTCTTTGTAATACTAACTTTTGTCTACTGACCTTCATGGCTACTGTCTTTGTAATACTAACTTTTGGCTACTGACCCTCATGGCTACTGTCTTTGTAATACTATTTTTTGTCTACTGACCCTCATGGCTACTGTCTTTGTAATACTAACTTTTGTCTACTGACCTTCATGGCTACTGTCTTTGTAATACTAACTTTTGTCTACTGACCTTCATGGCTACTGTCTTTGTAATACTAACTTTTGTCTACTGACCTTCATGGCTACTGTCTTTGTAATACTAACTTTTGTCTACTGACCTTCATGGCTACTGTCTTTGTAATACTAACTTTTGTCTACTGACCTTCATGGCTACTGTCTTTGTAATACAAACCTTTGTCTACTGACCCTCATGGCTACTGTCTTTGTAATACTAACTTTTGTCTACTGACCTTCATGGCTACTGTCTTTGTAATACTAACTTTTGACTACTGACCTTCATGGCTACTGTCTTTGTAATACTAACTTTTGGCTACTGACCTTCATGGCTACTGTCTTTGTAATACTAACTTTTGGCTACTGACCTTCATGGCTACTGTCTTTGTAATACTAACTTTTGTCTACTGACCTTCATGGCTACTGTCTTTGTAATACTAACTTTTGTCTACTGACCCTCATGGTTACTGTCTTTGTGATACTAACTTTTGTCTACTGACCCTCATGGCTACTGTCTTTGTAATACTAACTTTTTTCTACTGACCCTCATGGCTACTGTCTTTGTAATACTAACTTTTGTCTACTGACCTTCATGGCTACTGTCTTTGTAATACTAACTTTTGTCTACTGACCCTCATGGTTACTGTCTTTGTGATACTAACTTTTGTCTACTGACCCTCATGGCTACTGTCTTTGTAATACTAACTTTTATCTACTGACCCTCATGGTTACTGTCTTTGTGATACTAACTTTTGTCTACTGACCTTCATGGTTACTGTCTTTGTGATACTAACTTTTGTCTACTGACCCTCATGGTTACTGTCTTTGTGATACTAACTTTTGTCTACTGACCCTCATGGCTACTGTCTTTGTAATACTAACTTTTGTCTACTGACCCTCATGGTTACTGTCTTTGTGATACTAACTTTTGTCTACTGACCTTCATGGTTACTGTCTTTGTGATACTAACTTTTGTCTACTGACCCTCATGGCTACTGTCTTTGTAATACTAACTTTTGTCTACTGACCCTCATGGTTACTGTCTTTGTGATACTAACTTTTGTCTACTGACCTTCATGGTTACTGTCTTTGTAATACTAACTTATGTCTACTGACCCTCATGGCTACTGTCTTTGTAATACTAACTTTTGTCTACTGACCCTCATGGCTACTGTCTTTGTAATACTAACTTTTGGCTACTGACCCTCATGGCTACTGTCTTTGTAATACTAACTTTTGTCTACTGACCTTCATGGCTACTGTCTTTGTAATACTAACTTTTGGCTACTGACCCTCATGGCTACTGCCTTTGTAATACTATTTTTTGTCTACTGACCCTCATGGCTACTGTCTTTGTAATACTAACTTTTGTCTACTGACCTTCATGGCTACTGTCTTTGTAATACTAACTTTTGTCTACTGACCTTCATGGCTACTGTCTTTGTAATACTAACTTTTGTCTACTGACCTTCATGGCTACTGTCTTTGTAATACTAACTTTTGTCTACTGACCTTCATGGCTACTGTCTTTGTAATACTAACTTTTGTCTACTGACCTTCATGGCTACTGTCTTTGTAATACAAACCTTTGTCTACTGACCCTCATGGCTACTGTCTTTGTAATACTAACTTTTGTCTACTGACCTTCATGGCTACTGTCTTTGTAATACTAACTTTTGACTACTGACCTTCATGGCTACTGTCTTTGTAATACTAACTTTTGGCTACTGACCTTCATGGCTACTGTCTTTGTAATACTAACTTTTGGCTACTGACCTTCATGGCTACTGTCTTTGTAATACTAACTTTTGTCTACTGACCTTCATGGCTACTGTCTTTGTAATACTAACTTTTGTCTACTGACCCTCATGGTTACTGTCTTTGTGATACTAACTTTTGTCTACTGACCCTCATGGCTACTGTCTTTGTAATACTAACTTTTTTCTACTGACCCTCATGGCTACTGTCTTTGTAATACTAACTTTTGTCTACTGACCTTCATGGCTACTGTCTTTGTAATACTAACTTTTGTCTACTGACCCTCATGGTTACTGTCTTTGTGATACTAACTTTTGTCTACTGACCCTCATGGCTACTGTCTTTGTAATACTAACTTTTATCTACTGACCCTCATGGTTACTGTCTTTGTGATACTAACTTTTGTCTACTGACCTTCATGGTTACTGTCTTTGTGATACTAACTTTTGTCTACTGACCCTCATGGTTACTGTCTTTGTGATACTAACTTTTGTCTACTGACCCTCATGGCTACTGTCTTTGTAATACTAACTTTTGTCTACTGACCCTCATGGTTACTGTCTTTGTGATACTAACTTTTGTCTACTGACCTTCATGGTTACTGTCTTTGTGATACTAACTTTTGTCTACTGACCCTCATGGCTACTGTCTTTGTAATACTAACTTTTGTCTACTGACCCTCATGGTTACTGTCTTTGTGATACTAACTTTTGTCTACTGACGTACATGGTTACTGTCTTTGTAATACTAACTTATGTCTACTGACCCTCATGGCTACTGTCTTTGTAATACTAACTTTTGTCTACTGACCCTCATGGCTACTGTCTTTGTAATACTAACTTTTGGCTACTGACCCTCATGGCTACTGTCTTTGTAATACTAACTTTTGTCTACTGACCTTCATGGCTACTGTCTTTGTAATACGTCTGGCTGCGTGGCTCAGGGGTAACGTTCTCGCTTGCTGAGCCCAAGGTTGCAGGTTCGAAACCTGGCGCAGTCAGCTGGCATTTGAGGGTGCGCAAATGCGAGGGAGCCGTGTCAGTACATTTACTGGCTCGTTAAAGATCCCCTTCGGGGCAAAATTCCGGCACCCCGGCGTCTCTAAAAGCCAGGGTAGTTAAAAGGGACGTAAAACCAATAACATTATTATATTATTATTTATTCTTTGTAATACTAACTTTTGTCTACTGACCCTCATGGCTACTGTCTTTGTAATACTAACTTTTGGCTACTGACCCTCATGGCTACTGTCTTTGTGATACTCACTTTTGTCTACTGACCCTCATGGCTACTGTCTTTGTAATACTAAGTTTTGTCTACTCACCCTCATGGTTACTGTCTTTGTGATACTAACTTTTGTCTACTGACCCTCATGGCTACTGTCTTTGTAATACTAACTGTTGTCTACTGACCTTCATGGCTACTGTCTTTGTAATACTAACTTTTGTCTACTGACCTTCATGGCTACTGTCTTTGTAATACTAACTTTTGTCTACTGACCTTCATGGCTACTGTCTTTGTAATACTAACTTTTGTCTACTGACTCTCATGGCTACTGTCTTTATAATACTAACTTTTGTCTACTGACCTTCATGGCTACTGTCTTTGTAATACTAATTTTTGTCTACTGACCCTCATGGCTACTGTCTTTGTAATACTAACTTTTGTCTACTGACCCTCATGGCTACTGTCTTTGTAATACTAACTTTTGTCTACTGACCTTCATGGCTACTGTCTTTGTAATACAAACCTTTGTCTACTGACCCTCATGGCTACTGTCTTTGTAATACTAACTTTTGTCTACTGACCTTCATGGCTACTGTCTTTGTAATACTAACTTTTGACTACTGACCTTCATGGCTACTGTCTTTGTAATACTAACTTTTGGCTACTGACCTTCATGGCTACTGTCTTTGTAATACTAACTTTTGGCTACTGACCTTCATGGCTACTGTCTTTGTAATACTAACTTTTGTCTACTGACCTTCATGGCTACTGTCTTTGTAATACTAACTTTTGTCTACTGACCCTCATGGTTACTGTCTTTGTGATACTAACTTTTGTCTACTGACCCTCATGGCTACTGTCTTTGTAATACTAACTTTTGTCTACTGACCCTCATGGCTACTGTCTTTGTAATACTAACTTTTGGCTACTGACCCTCATGGCTACTGTCTTTGTAATACTCACTTTTGTCTACTGACCCTCATGGCTACTGTCTTTGTAATACTAAGTTTTGTCTACTCACCCTCATGGTTACTGTCTTTGTGATACTAACTTTTGTCTACTGACCCTCATGGCTACTGTCTTTGTAATACTAACTTTTGTCTACTGACCTTCATGGCTACTGTCTTTGTAATACTAACTTTTGTCTACTGACCTTCATGGCTACTGTCTTTGTAATACTAACTTTTGTCTACTGACCTTCATGGCTACTGTCTTTGTAATACTAACTTTTGTCTACTGACCTTCATGGCTACTGTCTTTGTAATACTAACTTTTGTCTACTGACCTTCATGGCTACTGTCTTTGTAATACTAACTTTTGTCTACTGACCTTCATGGCTACTGTCCTTGTAATACTAACTTTTGTCTACTGACCTTCATGGCTACTGTCTTTGTAATACTAACTTTTGTCTACTGACCTTCATGGCTACTGTCTTTGTAATACTAACTTTTGTCTACTGACCTTCATGGCTACTGTCTTTGTAATACTAACTTTTGTCTACTGACCTTCATGGCTACTGTCTTTGTAATACTAACTTTTGTCTACTGACCTTCATGGCTACTGTCTTTGTAATACTAACTTTTGTCTACTGACCCTCATGGCTACTGTCTTTATAATACTAACTTTTGTCTACTGACTTTCATGGCTACTGTCTTTGTAATACTAACTTTTGTCTACTGACCCTCATGGCTACTGTCTTTGTAATACTAACTTTTGTCTACTGACCCTCATGGCTACTGTCTTTGTAATACTAACTTTTGTCTACTGACCTTCATGGCTACTGTCTTTGTAATACAAACCTTTGTCTACTGACCCTCATGGCTACTGTCTTTGTAATACTAACTTTTGTCTACTGACCTTCATGGCTACTGTCTTTGTAATACTAACTTTTGACTACTGACCTTCATGGCTACTGTCTTTGTAATACTAACTTTTGGCTACTGACCTTCATGGCTACTGTCTTTGTAATACTAACTTTTGTCTACTGACCTTCATGGCTACTGTCTTTGTAATACTAACTTTTGTCTACTGACCTTCATGGCTACTGTCTTTGTAATACTAACTTTTGTCTATTGACCCTCATGGTTACTGTCTTTGTGATACTAACTTTTGTCTACTGACCCTCATGGCTACTGTCTTTGTAATACTAACTTTTGTCTACTGACCCTCATGGCTACTGTCTTTGTAATACTAACTTTTGTCTACTGACTTTCATGGCTACTGTCTTTGTAATACTAACTTTCGTCTACTGACCCTCATGGTTACTGTCTTTGTGATACTAACTTTTGTCTACTGACCCTCATGGCTACTGTCTTTGTAATACTAACTTTTATCTACTGACCCTCATGGTTACTGTCTTTGTGATACTAACTTTTGTCTACTGACCTTCATGGTTACTGTCTTTGTGATACTAACTTTTGTCTACTGACCCTCATGGTTACTGTCTTTGTGATACTAACTTTTGTCTACTGACCCTCATGGCTACTGTCTTTGTAATACTAACTTTTGTCTACTGACCCTCATGGTTACTGTCTTTGTGATACTAACTTTTGTCTACTGACCTTCATGGTTACTGTCTTTGTGATACTAACTTTTGTCTACTGACCCTCATGGCTACTGTCTTTGTAATACTAACTTTTGTCTACTGACCCTCATGGTTACTGTCTTTGTGATACTAACTTTTGTCTACTGACCTTCAAGGTTACTGTCTTTGTAATACTAACTTATGTCTACTGACCCTCATGGCTACTGTCTTTGTAATACTAACTTTTGTCTACTGACCCTCATGGCTACTGTCTTTGTAATACTAACTTTTGGCTACTGACCCTCATGGCTACTGTCTTTGTAATACTAACTTTTGTCTACTGACCTTCATGGCTACTGTCTTTGTAATACTAACTTTTGTCTACTGACCCTCATGGCTACTGTCTTTGTAATACTAACTTTTGGCTACTGACCCTCATGGCTACTGTCTTTGTAATACTCACTTTTGTCTACTGACCCTCATGGCTACTGTCTTTGTAATACTAAGTTTTGTCTACTGACCCTCATGGTTACTGTCTTTGTGATACTAACTTTTGTCTACTGACCCTCATGGCTACTGTCTTTGTAAACTAACTTTTGTCTACTGACCTTCATGGCTACTGTCTTTGTAATACTAACTTTTGTCTACTGACCTTCATGGCTACTGTCTTTGTAATACTAACTTTTGTCTACTGACCTTCATGGCTACTGTCTTTGTAATACTTACTTTTGTCTACTGACCTTCATGGCTACTGTCTTTGTAATACTTTTGTCTACTGACCTTCATGGCTACTGTCTTTGTAATACTAACTTTTGTCTACTGACCTTCATGGCTACTGTCTTTGTAATACTAACTTTTGTCTACTGACCTTCATGGCTACTGTCTTTGTAATACTAACTTTTGTCTACTGACCTTCATGGCTACTGTCTTTGTAATACTAACTTTTGTCTACTGACCCTCATGGCTACTGTCTTTATAATACTAACTTTTGTCTACTGACCTTCATGGCTACTGTCTTTGTAATACTAACTTTTGTCTACTGACCCTCATGGCTACTGTCTTTGTAATACTAACTTTTGTCTACTGACCCTCATGGCTACTGTCTTTGTAATACTAACTTTTGTCTACTGACCTTCATGGCTACTGTCTTTGTAATACTAACTTTTGTTTACTGACCTTCATGGCTACTGTCTTTGTAATACTAACTTTTGTCTACTGACCTTCATGGCTACTGTCTTTGTAATACTAACTTTGGTCTACTGACCTTCATGGCAACTGTCTTTGTAATACTAACTTTTGTCTACTGACCTTCATGGCTACTGTCTTTGTAATACTAACTTTTGTCTACTGACCTTCATGGCTACTGTCTTTGTAATACTAACTTTTGTCTACTGACCTTCATGGCTACTGTCTTTGTAATACTAACTTTTGTCTACTGACCCTCATGGCTACTGTCTTTATAATACTAACTTTTGTCTACTGACCTTCATGGCTACTGTCTTTGTAATACTAACTTTTGTCTACTGACCCTCATGGCTACTGTCTTTGTAATACTAACTTTTGTCTACTGACCCTCATGGCTACTGTCTTTGTAATACTAACTTTTGTCTACTGACCTTCATGGCTACTGTCTTTGTAATACAAACCTTTGTCTACTGACCCTCATGGCTACTGTCTTTGTAATACTAACTTTTGTCTACTGACCTTCATGGCTACTGTCTTTGTAATACTAACTTTTGACTACTGACCTTCATGGCTACTGTCTTTGTAATACTAACTTTTGGCTACTGACCTTCATGGCTACTGTCTTTGTAATACTAACTTTTGGCTACTGACCTTCATGGCTACTGTCTTTGTAATACTAACTTTTGTCTACTGACCTTCATGGCTACTGTCTTTGTAATACTAACTTTTGTCTACTGACCCTCATGGTTACTGTCTTTGTGATACTAACTTTTGTCTACTGACCCTCATGGCTACTGTCTTTGTAATACTAACTTTTGTCTACTGACCCTCATGGCTACTGTCTTTGTAATACTAACTTTTGGCTACTGACCCTCATGGCTACTGTCTTTGTAATACTCACTTTTGTCTACTGACCCTCATGGCTACTGTCTTTGTAATACTAAGTTTTGTCTACTCACCCTCACGGTTACTGTCTTTGTGATACTAACTTTTGTCTACTGACCCTCATGGCTACTGTCTTTGTAATACTAACTTTTGTCTACTGACCTTCATGGCTACTGTCTTTGTAATACTAACTTTTGTCTACTGACCTTCATGGCTACTGTCTTTGTAATACTAACTTTTGTCTACTGACCTTCATGGCTACTGTCTTTGTAATACTAACTTTTGTCTACTGACCTTCATGGCTACTGTCTTTGTAATACTAACTTTTGTCTACTGACCTTCATGGCTACTGTCTTTGTAATACTAACTTTTGTCTACTGACCTTCATGGCTACTGTCTTTGTAATACTAACTTTTGTCTACTCACCCTCATGGTTACTGTCTTTGTGATACTAACTTTTGTCTACTGACCCTCATGGCTACTGTCTTTGTAATACTAACTTTTGTCTACTGACCTTCATGGCTACTGTCTTTGTAATACTAACTTTTGTCTACTGACCTTCATGGCTACTGTCTTTGTAATACTAACTTTTGTCTACTGACCTTCATGGCTACTGTCTTTGTAATACTAACTTTTGTCTACTGACCTTCATGGCTACTGTCTTTGTAATACTAACTTTTGTCTACTGACCTTCATGGCTACTGTCTTTGTAATACTAACTTTTGTCTACTGACCTTCATGGCTACTGTCCTTGTAATACTAACTTTTGTCTACTGACCTTCATGGCTACTGTCTTTGTAATACTAACTTTTGTCTACTGACCTTCATGGCTACTGTCTTTGTAATACTAACTTTTGTCTACTGACCTTCATGGCTACTGTCTTTGTAATACTAACTTTTGTCTACTGACCTTCATGGCTACTGTCTTTGTAATACTAACTTTTGTCTACTGACCTTCATGGCTACTGTCTTTGTAATACTAACTTTTGTCTACTGACCCTCATGGCTACTGTCTTTATAATACTAACTTTTGTCTACTGACTTTCATGGCTACTGTCTTTGTAATACTAACTTTTGTCTACTGACCCTCATGGCTACTGTCTTTGTAATACTAACTTTTGTCTACTGACCCTCATGGCTACTGTCTTTGTAATACTAACTTTTGTCTACTGACCTTCATGGCTACTGTCTTTGTAATACAAACCTTTGTCTACTGACCCTCATGGCTACTGTCTTTGTAATACTAACTTTTGTCTACTGACCTTCATGGCTACTGTCTTTGTAATACTAACTTTTGACTACTGACCTTCATGGCTACTGTCTTTGTAATACTAACTTTTGGCTACTGACCTTCATGGCTACTGTCTTTGTAATACTAACTTTTGTCTACTGACCTTCATGGCTACTGTCTTTGTAATACTAACTTTTGTCTACTGACCTTCATGGCTACTGTCTTTGTAATACTATCTTTTGTCTATTGACCCTCATGGTTACTGTCTTTGTGATACTAACTTTTGTCTACTGACCCTCATGGCTACTGTCTTTGTAATACTAACTTTTGTCTACTGACCCTCATGGCTACTGTCTTTGTAATACTAACTTTTGTCTACTGACTTTCATGGCTACTGTCTTTGTAATACTAACTTTCGTCTACTGACCCTCATGGTTACTGTCTTTGTGATACTAACTTTTGTCTACTGACCCTCATGGCTACTGTCTTTGTAATACTAACTTTTATCTACTGACCCTCATGGTTACTGTCTTTGTGATACTAACTTTTGTCTACTGACCTTCATGGTTACTGTCTTTGTGATACTAACTTTTGTCTACTGACCCTCATGGTTACTGTCTTTGTGATACTAACTTTTGTCTACTGACCCTCATGGCTACTGTCTTTGTAATACTAACTTTTGTCTACTGACCCTCATGGTTACTGTCTTTGTGATACTAACTTTTGTCTACTGACCTTCATGGTTACTGTCTTTGTGATACTAACTTTTGTCTACTGACCCTCATGGCTACTGTCTTTGTAATACTAACTTTTGTCTACTGACCCTCATGGTTACTGTCTTTGTGATACTAACTTTTGTCTACTGACCTTCAAGGTTACTGTCTTTGTAATACTAACTTATGTCTACTGACCCTCATGGCTACTGTCTTTGTAATACTAACTTTTGTCTACTGACCCTCATGGCTACTGTCTTTGTAATACTAACTTTTGGCTACTGACCCTCATGGCTACTGTCTTTGTAATACTAACTTTTGTCTACTGACCTTCATGGCTACTGTCTTTGTAATACTAACTTTTGTCTACTGACCCTCATGGCTACTGTCTTTGTAATACTAACTTTTGGCTACTGACCCTCATGGCTACTGTCTTTGTAATACTCACTTTTGTCTACTGACCCTCATGGCTACTGTCTTTGTAATACTAAGTTTTGTCTACTGACCCTCATGGTTACTGTCTTTGTGATACTAACTTTTGTCTACTGACCCTCATGGCTACTGTCTTTGTAAACTAACTTTTGTCTACTGACCTTCATGGCTACTGTCTTTGTAATACTAACTTTTGTCTACTGACCTTCATGGCTACTGTCTTTGTAATACTAACTTTTGTCTACTGACCTTCATGGCTACTGTCTTTGTAATACTTACTTTTGTCTACTGACCTTCATGGCTACTGTCTTTGTAATACTTTTGTCTACTGACCTTCATGGCTACTGTCTTTGTAATACTAACTTTTGTCTACTGACCTTCATGGCTACTGTCTTTGTAATACTAACTTTTGTCTACTGACCTTCATGGCTACTGTCTTTGTAATACTAACTTTTGTCTACTGACCTTCATGGCTACTGTCTTTGTAATACTAACTTTTGTCTACTGACCCTCATGGCTACTGTCTTTATAATACTAACTTTTGTCTACTGACCTTCATGGCTACTGTCTTTGTAATACTAACTTTTGTCTACTGACCCTCATGGCTACTGTCTTTGTAATACTAACTTTTGTCTACTGACCCTCATGGCTACTGTCTTTGTAATACTAACTTTTGTCTACTGACCTTCATGGCTACTGTCTTTGTAATACTAACTTTTGTTTACTGACCTTCATGGCTACTGTCTTTGTAATACTAACTTTTGTCTACTGACCTTCATGGCTACTGTCTTTGTAATACTAACTTTGGTCTACTGACCTTCATGGCAACTGTCTTTGTAATACTAACTTTTGTCTACTGACCTTCATGGCTACTGTCTTTGTAATACTAACTTTTGTCTACTGACCTTCATGGCTACTGTCTTTGTAATACTAACTTTTGTCTACTGACCTTCATGGCTACTGTCTTTGTAATACTAACTTTTGTCTACTGACCCTCATGGCTACTGTCTTTATAATACTAACTTTTGTCTACTGACCTTCATGGCTACTGTCTTTGTAATACTAACTTTTGTCTACTGACCCTCATGGCTACTGTCTTTGTAATACTAACTTTTGTCTACTGACCCTCATGGCTACTGTCTTTGTAATACTAACTTTTGTCTACTGACCTTCATGGCTACTGTCTTTGTAATACAAACCTTTGTCTACTGACCCTCATGGCTACTGTCTTTGTAATACTAACTTTTGTCTACTGACCTTCATGGCTACTGTCTTTGTAATACTAACTTTTGACTACTGACCTTCATGGCTACTGTCTTTGTAATACTAACTTTTGGCTACTGACCTTCATGGCTACTGTCTTTGTAATACTAACTTTTGTCTACTGACCTTCATGGCTACTGTCTTTGTAATACTAACTTTTGTCTATTGACCCTCATGGTTACTGTCTTTGTGATACTAACTTTTGTCTACTGACCCTCATGGCTACTGTCTTTGTAATACTAACTTTTGTCTACTGACCCTCATGGCTACTGTCTTTGTAATACTAACTTTTGTCTACTGACTTTCATGGCTACTGTCTTTGTAATACTAACTTTCGTCTACTGACCCTCATGGTTACTGTCTTTGTGATACTAACTTTTGTCTACTGACCCTCATGGCTACTGTCTTTGTAATACTAACTTTTATCTACTGACCCTCATGGTTACTGTCTTTGTGATACTAACTTTTGTCTACTGACCTTCATGGTTACTGTCTTTGTGATACTAACTTTTGTCTACTGACCCTCATGGTTACTGTCTTTGTGATACTAACTTTTGTCTACTGACCCTCATGGCTACTGTCTTTGTAATACTAACTTTTGTCTACTGACCCTCATGGTTACTGTCTTTGTGATACTAACTTTTGTCTACTGACCTTCATGGTTACTGTCTTTGTGATACTAACTTTTGTCTACTGACCCTCATGGCTACTGTCTTTGTAATACTAACTTTTGTCTACTGACCCTCATGGTTACTGTCTTTGTGATACTAACTTTTGTCTACTGACCTTCATGGTTACTGTCTTTGTAATACTAACTTATGTCTACTGACCCTCATGGCTACTGTCTTTGTAATACTAACATTTGTCTACTGACCCTCATGGCTACTGTCTTTGTAATACTAACTTTTGTCTACTGACCCTCATGGCTACTGTCTTTGTAATGCTAACTTTTGGCTACTGACCCTCATGGCTACTGTCTTTGTAATACTAACTTTTGTCTACTGACCTTCATGGCTACTGTCTTTGTAATACTAACTTTTGTCTACTGACCCTCATGGCTACTGTCTTTGTAATACTAACTTTTGGCTACTGACCCTCATGGCTACTGTCTTTGTAATACTAACTTTTGTCTACTGACCCTCATGGCTACTGTCTTTGTAATACTAACTTTTGGCTACTGACCTTCATGGCTACTGTCTTTGTAATACTAACTTTTGTCTACTGACCTCCATGGCTACTGTCTTTGTAATACTAACTTTTGTCTTCTGACCCTCATGGTTACTGTCTTTGTAATACTAACTTTTGTCTACTGACCCTCATGGCTACTGTCTTTGTGATACTAACTTTTGTCTACTGACCTTCATGGTTACTGTCTTTGTGATACTAACTTTTGTCTACTGACCCTCATGGTTGCTGTCTTTGTAATACTAACTTTTGTCTACTGACCTTCATGGCTACTGTCTTTGTAATACTAACTTTTGGCTACTGACCCTCATGGCTACTGTCTTTGTAATACTATTTTTTGTCTACTGACCCTCATGGCTACTGTCTTTGTAATACTAACTTTTGTCTACTGACCTTCATGGCTACTGTCTTTGTAATACTAACTTTTGTCTACTGACCTTCATGGCTACTGTCTTTGTAATACTAACTTTTGTCTACTGACCTTCATGGCTACTGTCTTTGTAATACTAACTTTTGTCTACTGACCTTCATGGCTACTGTCTTTGTAATACTAACTTTTGTCTACTGACCTTCATGGCTACTGTCTTTGTAATACAAACCTTTGTCTACTGACCCTCATGGCTACTGTCTTTGTAATACTAACTTTTGTCTACTGACCTTCATGGCTACTGTCTTTGTAATACTAACTTTTGACTACTGACCTTCATGGCTACTGTCTTTGTAATACTAACTTTTGGCTACTGACCTTCATGGCTACTGTCTTTGTAATACTAACTTTTGGCTACTGACCTTCATGGCTACTGTCTTTGTAATACTAACTTTTGTCTACTGACCTTCATGGCTACTGTCTTTGTAATACTAACTTTTGTCTACTGACCCTCATGGTTACTGTCTTTGTGATACTAACTTTTGTCTACTGACCCTCATGGCTACTGTCTTTGTAATACTAACTTTTTTCTACTGACCCTCATGGCTACTGTCTTTGTAATACTAACTTTTGTCTACTGACCTTCATGGCTACTGTCTTTGTAATACTAACTTTTGTCTACTGACCCTCATGGTTACTGTCTTTGTGATACTAACTTTTGTCTACTGACCCTCATGGCTACTGTCTTTGTAATACTAACTTTTATCTACTGACCCTCATGGTTACTGTCTTTGTGATACTAACTTTTGTCTACTGACCTTCATGGTTACTGTCTTTGTGATACTAACTTTTGTCTACTGACCCTCATGGTTACTGTCTTTGTGATACTAACTTTTGTCTACTGACCCTCATGGCTACTGTCTTTGTAATACTAACTTTTGTCTACTGACCCTCATGGTTACTGTCTTTGTGATACTAACTTTTGTCTACTGACCTTCATGGTTACTGTCTTTGTGATACTAACTTTTGTCTACTGACCCTCATGGCTACTGTCTTTGTAATACTAACTTTTGTCTACTGACCCTCATGGTTACTGTCTTTGTGATACTAACTTTTGTCTACTGACCTTCATGGTTACTGTCTTTGTAATACTAACTTATGTCTACTGACCCTCATGGCTACTGTCTTTGTAATACTAACTTTTGTCTACTGACCCTCATGGCTACTGTCTTTGTAATACTAACTTTTGGCTACTGACCCTCATGGCTACTGTCTTTGTAATACTAACTTTTGTCTACTGACCTTCATGGCTACTGTCTTTGTAATACGTCTGGCTGCGTGGCTCAGGGGTAACGTTCTCGCTTGCTGAGCCCAAGGTTGCAGGTTCGAAACCTGGCGCAGTCAGCTGGCATTTGAGGGTGCGCAAATGCGAGGGAGCCGTGTCAGTACATTTACTGGCTCGTTAAAGATCCCCTTCGGGGCAAAATTCCGGCACCCCGGCGTCTCTAAAAGCCAGGGTAGTTAAAAGGGACGTAAAACCAATAACATTATTATATTATTATTTATTCTTTGTAATACTAACTTTTGTCTACTGACCCTCATGGCTACTGTCTTTGTAATACTAACTTTTGGCTACTGACCCTCATGGCTACTGTCTTTGTGATACTCACTTTTGTCTACTGACCCTCATGGCTACTGTCTTTGTAATACTAAGTTTTGTCTACTCACCCTCATGGTTACTGTCTTTGTGATACTAACTTTTGTCTACTGACCCTCATGGCTACTGTCTTTGTAATACTAACTGTTGTCTACTGACCTTCATGGCTACTGTCTTTGTAATACTAACTTTTGTCTACTGACCTTCATGGCTACTGTCTTTGTAATACTAACTTTTGTCTACTGACCTTCATGGCTACTGTCTTTGTAATACTAACTTTTGTCTACTGACCCTCATGGCTACTGTCTTTATAATACTAACTTTTGTCTACTGACCTTCATGGCTACTGTCTTTGTAATACTAATTTTTGTCTACTGACCCTCATGGCTACTGTCTTTGTAATACTAACTTTTGTCTACTGACCCTCATGGCTACTGTCTTTGTAATACTAACTTTTGTCTACTGACCTTCATGGCTACTGTCTTTGTAATACAAACCTTTGTCTACTGACCCTCATGGCTACTGTCTTTGTAATACTAACTTTTGTCTACTGACCTTCATGGCTACTGTCTTTGTAATACTAACTTTTGACTACTGACCTTCATGGCTACTGTCTTTGTAATACTAACTTTTGGCTACTGACCTTCATGGCTACTGTCTTTGTAATACTAACTTTTGGCTACTGACCTTCATGGCTACTGTCTTTGTAATACTAACTTTTGTCTACTGACCTTCATGGCTACTGTCTTTGTAATACTAACTTTTGTCTACTGACCCTCATGGTTACTGTCTTTGTGATACTAACTTTTGTCTACTGACCCTCATGGCTACTGTCTTTGTAATACTAACTTTTGTCTACTGACCCTCATGGCTACTGTCTTTGTAATACTAACTTTTGGCTACTGACCCTCATGGCTACTGTCTTTGTAATACTCACTTTTGTCTACTGACCCTCATGGCTACTGTCTTTGTAATACTAAGTTTTGTCTACTCACCCTCATGGTTACTGTCTTTGTGATACTAACTTTTGTCTACTGACCCTCATGGCTACTGTCTTTGTAATACTAACTTTTGTCTACTGACCTTCATGGCTACTGTCTTTGTAATACTAACTTTTGTCTACTGACCTTCATGGCTACTGTCTTTGTAATACTAACTTTTGTCTACTGACCTTCATGGCTACTGTCTTTGTAATACTAACTTTTGTCTACTGACCTTCATGGCTACTGTCTTTGTAATACTAACTTTTGTCTACTGACCTTCATGGCTACTGTCTTTGTAATACTAACTTTTGTCTACTGACCTTCATGGCTACTGTCCTTGTAATACTAACTTTTGTCTACTGACCTTCATGGCTACTGTCTTTGTAATACTAACTTTTGTCTACTGACCTTCATGGCTACTGTCTTTGTAATACTAACTTTTGTCTACTGACCTTCATGGCTACTGTCTTTGTAATACTAACTTTTGTCTACTGACCTTCATGGCTACTGTCTTTGTAATACTAACTTTTGTCTACTGACCTTCATGGCTACTGTCTTTGTAATACTAACTTTTGTCTACTGACCCTCATGGCTACTGTCTTTATAATACTAACTTTTGTCTACTGACTTTCATGGCTACTGTCTTTGTAATACTAACTTTTGTCTACTGACCCTCATGGCTACTGTCTTTGTAATACTAACTTTTGTCTACTGACCCTCATGGCTACTGTCTTTGTAATACTAACTTTTGTCTACTGACCTTCATGGCTACTGTCTTTGTAATACAAACCTTTGTCTACTGACCCTCATGGCTACTGTCTTTGTAATACTAACTTTTGTCTACTGACCTTCATGGCTACTGTCTTTGTAATACTAACTTTTGTCTACTGACCCTCATGGCTACTGTCTTTGTAATACTAACTTTTGTCTACTGACCTTCATGGCTACTGTCTTTGTAATACTAACTTTTGTCTACTGACCTTCATGGCTACTGTCTTTGTAATACTAACTTTTGTCTACTGACCTTCATGGCTACTGTCTTTGTAATACTAACTTTTGTCTACTGACCTTCATGGCTACTGTCTTTGTAATACTAACTTTTGTCTACTGACCTTCATGGCTACTGTCTTTGTAATACAAACCTTTGTCTACTGACCCTCATGGCTACTGTCTTTGTAATACTAACTTTTGTCTACTGACCTTCATGGCTACTGTCTTTGTAATACTAACTTTTGACTACTGACCTTCATGGCTACTGTCTTTGTAATACTAACTTTTGGCTACTGACCTTCATGGCTACTGTCTTTGTAATACTAACTTTTGGCTACTGACCTTCATGGCTACTGTCTTTGTAATACTAACTTTTGTCTACCTACCTTCATGGCTACTGTCTTTGTAATACTAACTTTTGTCTACTGACCCTCATGGTTACTGTCTTTGTGATACTAACTTTTGTCTACTGACCCTCATGGCTACTGTCTTTGTAATACTAACTTTTGTCTACTGACCCTCATGGCTACTGTCTTTGTAATACTAACTTTTGTCTACTGACCTTCATGGCTACTGTCTTTGTAATACTAACTTTTGTCTACTGACCCTCATGGTTACTGTCTTTGTGATACTAACTTTTGTCTACTGACCCTCATGGCTACTGTCTTTGTAATACTAACTTTTATCTACTGACCCTCATGGTTACTGACTTTGTGATACTAACTTTTGTCTACTGACCTTCATGGTTACTGTCTTTGTGATACTAACTTTTGTCTACTGACCCTCATGGTTACTGTCTTTGTGATACTAACTTTTGTCTACTGACCCTCATGGCTACTGTCTTTGTAATACTAACTTTTGTCTACTGACCCTCATGGTTACTGTCTTTGTGATACTAACTTTTGTCTACTGACCTTCATGGTTACTGTCTTTGTGATACTAACTTTTGTCTACTGACCCTCATGGCTACTGTCTTTGTAATACTAACTTTTGTCTACTGACCCTCATGGTTACTGTCTTTGTGATACTAACTTTTGTCTACTGACCTTCGTGGTTACTGTCTTTGTAATACTAACTTATGTCTACTGACCCTCATGGCTACTGTCTTTGTAATACTAACTTTTGTCTACTGACCCTCATGGCTACTGTCTTTGTAATACTAACTTTTGGCTACTGACCCTCATGGCTACTGTCTTTGTAATACTAACTTTTGTCTACTGACCTTCATGGCTACTGTCTTTGTAATAGTAACTTTTGTCTACTGACCCTCATGGCTACTGTCTTTGTAATACTAACTTTTGGCTACTGACCTTCATGGCTACTGTCTTTGTAGTACTAACTTTTGTCTACTGACCTTCATGGCTACTGTCTTTGTAATACTAACTTTTGTCTACTGACCCTCATGGCTACTGTCTTTGTAATACTAACTTTTGTCTACTGACCTTCATGGCTACTGTCTTTGTAATACTAACTTTTGTCTACTGACCCTCATGGTTACTGTCTTTGTGATACTAACTTTTGTCTACTGACCCTCATGGCTACTGTCTTTGTAATACTAACTTTTATCTACTGACCCTCATGGTTACTGTCTTTGTGATACTAATTTTTGTCTACTGACCTTCATGGTTACTGTCTTTGTGATACTAACTTTTGTCTACTGACCCTCATGGTTACTGTCTTTGTGATACTAACTTTTGTCTACTGACCCTCATGGCTACTGTCTTTGTAATACTAACTTTTGTCTACTGACCCTCATGGTTACTGTCTTTGTGATACTAACTTTTGTCTACTGACCTTCATGGTTACTGTCTTTGTGATACTAACTTTTGTCTACTGACCCTCATGGCTACTGTCTTTGTAATACTAACTTTTGTCTACTGACCCTCATGGTTACTGTCTTTGTGATACTAACTTTTGTCTACTGACCTTCATGGTTACTGTCTTTGTAATACTAACTTATGTCTACTGACCCTCATGGCTACTGTCTTTGTAATACTAACATTTGTCTACTGACCCTCATGGCTACTGTCTTTGTAATACTAACTTTTGTCTACTGACCCTCATGGCTACTGTCTTTGTAATGCTAACTTTTGGCTACTGACCCTCATGGCTACTGTCTTTGTAATACTAACTTTTGTCTACTGACCTTCATGGCTACTGTCTTTGTAATACTAACTTTTGTCTACTGACCCTCATGGCTACTGTCTTTGTAATACTAACTTTTGGCTACTGACCCTCATGGCTACTGTCTTTGTAATACTAACTTTTGTCTACTGACCCTCATGGCTACTGTCTTTGTAATACTAACTTTTGGCTACTGACCTTCATGGCTACTGTCTTTGTAATACTAACTTTTGTCTACTGACCTCCATGGCTACTGTCTTTGTAATACTAACTTTTGTCTTCTGACCCTCATGGTTACTGTCTTTGTAATACTAACTTTTGTCTACTGACCCTCATGGCTACTGTCTTTGTGATACTAACTTTTGTCTACTGACCTTCATGGTTACTGTCTTTGTGATACTAACTTTTGTCTACTGACCCTCATGGTTGCTGTCTTTGTAATACTAACTTTTGTCTACTGACCTTCATGGCTACTGTCTTTGTAATACTAACTTTTGGCTACTGACCCTCATGGCTACTGTCTTTGTAATACTATTTTTTGTCTACTGACCCTCATGGCTACTGTCTTTGTAATACTAACTTTTGTCTACTGACCTTCATGGCTACTGTCTTTGTAATACTAACTTTTGTCTACTGACCTTCATGGCTACTGTCTTTGTAATACTAACTTTTGTCTACTGACCTTCATGGCTACTGTCTTTGTAATACTAACTTTTGTCTACTGACCTTCATGGCTACTGTCTTTGTAATACTAACTTTTGTCTACTGACCTTCATGGCTACTGTCTTTGTAATACAAACCTTTGTCTACTGACCCTCATGGCTACTGTCTTTGTAATACTAACTTTTGTCTACTGACCTTCATGGCTACTGTCTTTGTAATACTAACTTTTGACTACTGACCTTCATGGCTACTGTCTTTGTAATACTAACTTTTGGCTACTGACCTTCATGGCTACTGTCTTTGTAATACTAACTTTTGGCTACTGACCTTCATGGCTACTGTCTTTGTAATACTAACTTTTGTCTACTGACCTTCATGGCTACTGTCTTTGTAATACTAACTTTTGTCTACTGACCCTCATGGTTACTGTCTTTGTGATACTAACTTTTGTCTACTGACCCTCATGGCTACTGTCTTTGTAATACTAACTTTTTTCTACTGACCCTCATGGCTACTGTCTTTGTAATACTAACTTTTGTCTACTGACCTTCATGGCTACTGTCTTTGTAATACTAACTTTTGTCTACTGACCCTCATGGTTACTGTCTTTGTGATACTAACTTTTGTCTACTGACCCTCATGGCTACTGTCTTTGTAATACTAACTTTTATCTACTGACCCTCATGGTTACTGTCTTTGTGATACTAACTTTTGTCTACTGACCTTCATGGTTACTGTCTTTGTGATACTAACTTTTGTCTACTGACCCTCATGGTTACTGTCTTTGTGATACTAACTTTTGTCTACTGACCCTCATGGCTACTGTCTTTGTAATACTAACTTTTGTCTACTGACCCTCATGGTTACTGTCTTTGTGATACTAACTTTTGTCTACTGACCTTCATGGTTACTGTCTTTGTGATACTAACTTTTGTCTACTGACCCTCATGGCTACTGTCTTTGTAATACTAACTTTTGTCTACTGACCCTCATGGTTACTGTCTTTGTGATACTAACTTTTGTCTACTGACCTTCATGGTTACTGTCTTTGTAATACTAACTTATGTCTACTGACCCTCATGGCTACTGTCTTTGTAATACTAACTTTTGTCTACTGACCCTCATGGCTACTGTCTTTGTAATACTAACTTTTGGCTACTGACCCTCATGGCTACTGTCTTTGTAATACTAACTTTTGTCTACTGACCTTCATGGCTACTGTCTTTGTAATACTAACTTTTGGCTACTGACCCTCATGGCTACTGCCTTTGTAATACTATTTTTTGTCTACTGACCCTCATGGCTACTGTCTTTGTAATACTAACTTTTGTCTACTGACCTTCATGGCTACTGTCTTTGTAATACTAACTTTTGTCTACTGACCTTCATGGCTACTGTCTTTGTAATACTAACTTTTGTCTACTGACCTTCATGGCTACTGTCTTTGTAATACTAACTTTTGTCTACTGACCTTCATGGCTACTGTCTTTGTAATACTAACTTTTGTCTACTGACCTTCATGGCTACTGTCTTTGTAATACAAACCTTTGTCTACTGACCCTCATGGCTACTGTCTTTGTAATACTAACTTTTGTCTACTGACCTTCATGGCTACTGTCTTTGTAATACTAACTTTTGACTACTGACCTTCATGGCTACTGTCTTTGTAATACTAACTTTTGGCTACTGACCTTCATGGCTACTGTCTTTGTAATACTAACTTTTGGCTACTGACCTTCATGGCTACTGTCTTTGTAATACTAACTTTTGTCTACTGACCTTCATGGCTACTGTCTTTGTAATACTAACTTTTGTCTACTGACCCTCATGGTTACTGTCTTTGTGATACTAACTTTTGTCTACTGACCCTCATGGCTACTGTCTTTGTAATACTAACTTTTTTCTACTGACCCTCATGGCTACTGTCTTTGTAATACTAACTTTTGTCTACTGACCTTCATGGCTACTGTCTTTGTAATACTAACTTTTGTCTACTGACCCTCATGGTTACTGTCTTTGTGATACTAACTTTTGTCTACTGACCCTCATGGCTACTGTCTTTGTAATACTAACTTTTATCTACTGACCCTCATGGTTACTGTCTTTGTGATACTAACTTTTGTCTACTGACCTTCATGGTTACTGTCTTTGTGATACTAACTTTTGTCTACTGACCCTCATGGTTACTGTCTTTGTGATACTAACTTTTGTCTACTGACCCTCATGGCTACTGTCTTTGTAATACTAACTTTTGTCTACTGACCCTCATGGTTACTGTCTTTGTGATACTAACTTTTGTCTACTGACCTTCATGGTTACTGTCTTTGTGATACTAACTTTTGTCTACTGACCCTCATGGCTACTGTCTTTGTAATACTAACTTTTGTCTACTGACCCTCATGGTTACTGTCTTTGTGATACTAACTTTTGTCTACTGACGTACATGGTTACTGTCTTTGTAATACTAACTTATGTCTACTGACCCTCATGGCTACTGTCTTTGTAATACTAACTTTTGTCTACTGACCCTCATGGCTACTGTCTTTGTAATACTAACTTTTGGCTACTGACCCTCATGGCTACTGTCTTTGTAATACTAACTTTTGTCTACTGACCTTCATGGCTACTGTCTTTGTAATACGTCTGGCTGCGTGGCTCAGGGGTAACGTTCTCGCTTGCTGAGCCCAAGGTTGCAGGTTCGAAACCTGGCGCAGTCAGCTGGCATTTGAGGGTGCGCAAATGCGAGGGAGCCGTGTCAGTACATTTACTGGCTCGTTAAAGATCCCCTTCGGGGCAAAATTCCGGCACCCCGGCGTCTCTAAAAGCCAGGGTAGTTAAAAGGGACGTAAAACCAATAACATTATTATATTATTATTTATTCTTTGTAATACTAACTTTTGTCTACTGACCCTCATGGCTACTGTCTTTGTAATACTAACTTTTGGCTACTGACCCTCATGGCTACTGTCTTTGTGATACTCACTTTTGTCTACTGACCCTCATGGCTACTGTCTTTGTAATACTAAGTTTTGTCTACTCACCCTCATGGTTACTGTCTTTGTGATACTAACTTTTGTCTACTGACCCTCATGGCTACTGTCTTTGTAATACTAACTGTTGTCTACTGACCTTCATGGCTACTGTCTTTGTAATACTAACTTTTGTCTACTGACCTTCATGGCTACTGTCTTTGTAATACTAACTTTTGTCTACTGACCTTCATGGCTACTGTCTTTGTAATACTAACTTTTGTCTACTGACTCTCATGGCTACTGTCTTTATAATACTAACTTTTGTCTACTGACCTTCATGGCTACTGTCTTTGTAATACTAATTTTTGTCTACTGACCCTCATGGCTACTGTCTTTGTAATACTAACTTTTGTCTACTGACCCTCATGGCTACTGTCTTTGTAATACTAACTTTTGTCTACTGACCTTCATGGCTACTGTCTTTGTAATACAAACCTTTGTCTACTGACCCTCATGGCTACTGTCTTTGTAATACTAACTTTTGTCTACTGACCTTCATGGCTACTGTCTTTGTAATACTAACTTTTGACTACTGACCTTCATGGCTACTGTCTTTGTAATACTAACTTTTGGCTACTGACCTTCATGGCTACTGTCTTTGTAATACTAACTTTTGGCTACTGACCTTCATGGCTACTGTCTTTGTAATACTAACTTTTGTCTACTGACCTTCATGGCTACTGTCTTTGTAATACTAACTTTTGTCTACTGACCCTCATGGTTACTGTCTTTGTGATACTAACTTTTGTCTACTGACCCTCATGGCTACTGTCTTTGTAATACTAACTTTTGTCTACTGACCCTCATGGCTACTGTCTTTGTAATACTAACTTTTGGCTACTGACCCTCATGGCTACTGTCTTTGTAATACTCACTTTTGTCTACTGACCCTCATGGCTACTGTCTTTGTAATACTAAGTTTTGTCTACTCACCCTCATGGTTACTGTCTTTGTGATACTAACTTTTGTCTACTGACCCTCATGGCTACTGTCTTTGTAATACTAACTTTTGTCTACTGACCTTCATGGCTACTGTCTTTGTAATACTAACTTTTGTCTACTGACCTTCATGGCTACTGTCTTTGTAATACTAACTTTTGTCTACTGACCTTCATGGCTACTGTCTTTGTAATACTAACTTTTGTCTACTGACCTTCATGGCTACTGTCTTTGTAATACTAACTTTTGTCTACTGACCTTCATGGCTACTGTCTTTGTAATACTAACTTTTGTCTACTGACCTTCATGGCTACTGTCCTTGTAATACTAACTTTTGTCTACTGACCTTCATGGCTACTGTCTTTGTAATACTAACTTTTGTCTACTGACCTTCATGGCTACTGTCTTTGTAATACTAACTTTTGTCTACTGACCTTCATGGCTACTGTCTTTGTAATACTAACTTTTGTCTACTGACCTTCATGGCTACTGTCTTTGTAATACTAACTTTTGTCTACTGACCTTCATGGCTACTGTCTTTGTAATACTAACTTTTGTCTACTGACCCTCATGGCTACTGTCTTTATAATACTAACTTTTGTCTACTGACTTTCATGGCTACTGTCTTTGTAATACTAACTTTTGTCTACTGACCCTCATGGCTACTGTCTTTGTAATACTAACTTTTGTCTACTGACCCTCATGGCTACTGTCTTTGTAATACTAACTTTTGTCTACTGACCTTCATGGCTACTGTCTTTGTAATACAAACCTTTGTCTACTGACCCTCATGGCTACTGTCTTTGTAATACTAACTTTTGTCTACTGACCTTCATGGCTACTGTCTTTGTAATACTAACTTTTGACTACTGACCTTCATGGCTACTGTCTTTGTAATACTAACTTTTGGCTACTGACCTTCATGGCTACTGTCTTTGTAATACTAACTTTTGTCTACTGACCTTCATGGCTACTGTCTTTGTAATACTAACTTTTGTCTACTGACCTTCATGGCTACTGTCTTTGTAATACTAACTTTTGTCTATTGACCCTCATGGTTACTGTCTTTGTGATACTAACTTTTGTCTACTGACCCTCATGGCTACTGTCTTTGTAATACTAACTTTTGTCTACTGACCCTCATGGCTACTGTCTTTGTAATACTAACTTTTGTCTACTGACTTTCATGGCTACTGTCTTTGTAATACTAACTTTCGTCTACTGACCCTCATGGTTACTGTCTTTGTGATACTAACTTTTGTCTACTGACCCTCATGGCTACTGTCTTTGTAATACTAACTTTTATCTACTGACCCTCATGGTTACTGTCTTTGTGATACTAACTTTTGTCTACTGACCTTCATGGTTACTGTCTTTGTGATACTAACTTTTGTCTACTGACCCTCATGGTTACTGTCTTTGTGATACTAACTTTTGTCTACTGACCCTCATGGCTACTGTCTTTGTAATACTAACTTTTGTCTACTGACCCTCATGGTTACTGTCTTTGTGATACTAACTTTTGTCTACTGACCTTCATGGTTACTGTCTTTGTGATACTAACTTTTGTCTACTGACCCTCATGGCTACTGTCTTTGTAATACTAACTTTTGTCTACTGACCCTCATGGTTACTGTCTTTGTGATACTAACTTTTGTCTACTGACCTTCAAGGTTACTGTCTTTGTAATACTAACTTATGTCTACTGACCCTCATGGCTACTGTCTTTGTAATACTAACTTTTGTCTACTGACCCTCATGGCTACTGTCTTTGTAATACTAACTTTTGGCTACTGACCCTCATGGCTACTGTCTTTGTAATACTAACTTTTGTCTACTGACCTTCATGGCTACTGTCTTTGTAATACTAACTTTTGTCTACTGACCCTCATGGCTACTGTCTTTGTAATACTAACTTTTGGCTACTGACCCTCATGGCTACTGTCTTTGTAATACTCACTTTTGTCTACTGACCCTCATGGCTACTGTCTTTGTAATACTAAGTTTTGTCTACTGACCCTCATGGTTACTGTCTTTGTGATACTAACTTTTGTCTACTGACCCTCATGGCTACTGTCTTTGTAAACTAACTTTTGTCTACTGACCTTCATGGCTACTGTCTTTGTAATACTAACTTTTGTCTACTGACCTTCATGGCTACTGTCTTTGTAATACTAACTTTTGTCTACTGACCTTCATGGCTACTGTCTTTGTAATACTTACTTTTGTCTACTGACCTTCATGGCTACTGTCTTTGTAATACTTTTGTCTACTGACCTTCATGGCTACTGTCTTTGTAATACTAACTTTTGTCTACTGACCTTCATGGCTACTGTCTTTGTAATACTAACTTTTGTCTACTGACCTTCATGGCTACTGTCTTTGTAATACTAACTTTTGTCTACTGACCTTCATGGCTACTGTCTTTGTAATACTAACTTTTGTCTACTGACCCTCATGGCTACTGTCTTTATAATACTAACTTTTGTCTACTGACCTTCATGGCTACTGTCTTTGTAATACTAACTTTTGTCTACTGACCCTCATGGCTACTGTCTTTGTAATACTAACTTTTGTCTACTGACCCTCATGGCTACTGTCTTTGTAATACTAACTTTTGTCTACTGACCTTCATGGCTACTGTCTTTGTAATACTAACTTTTGTTTACTGACCTTCATGGCTACTGTCTTTGTAATACTAACTTTTGTCTACTGACCTTCATGGCTACTGTCTTTGTAATACTAACTTTGGTCTACTGACCTTCATGGCAACTGTCTTTGTAATACTAACTTTTGTCTACTGACCTTCATGGCTACTGTCTTTGTAATACTAACTTTTGTCTACTGACCTTCATGGCTACTGTCTTTGTAATACTAACTTTTGTCTACTGACCTTCATGGCTACTGTCTTTGTAATACTAACTTTTGTCTACTGACCCTCATGGCTACTGTCTTTATAATACTAACTTTTGTCTACTGACCTTCATGGCTACTGTCTTTGTAATACTAACTTTTGTCTACTGACCCTCATGGCTACTGTCTTTGTAATACTAACTTTTGTCTACTGACCCTCATGGCTACTGTCTTTGTAATACTAACTTTTGTCTACTGACCTTCATGGCTACTGTCTTTGTAATACAAACCTTTGTCTACTGACCCTCATGGCTACTGTCTTTGTAATACTAACTTTTGTCTACTGACCTTCATGGCTACTGTCTTTGTAATACTAACTTTTGACTACTGACCTTCATGGCTACTGTCTTTGTAATACTAACTTTTGGCTACTGACCTTCATGGCTACTGTCTTTGTAATACTAACTTTTGGCTACTGACCTTCATGGCTACTGTCTTTGTAATACTAACTTTTGTCTACTGACCTTCATGGCTACTGTCTTTGTAATACTAACTTTTGTCTACTGACCCTCATGGTTACTGTCTTTGTGATACTAACTTTTGTCTACTGACCCTCATGGCTACTGTCTTTGTAATACTAACTTTTGTCTACTGACCCTCATGGCTACTGTCTTTGTAATACTAACTTTTGGCTACTGACCCTCATGGCTACTGTCTTTGTAATACTCACTTTTGTCTACTGACCCTCATGGCTACTGTCTTTGTAATACTAAGTTTTGTCTACTCACCCTCACGGTTACTGTCTTTGTGATACTAACTTTTGTCTACTGACCCTCATGGCTACTGTCTTTGTAATACTAACTTTTGTCTACTGACCTTCATGGCTACTGTCTTTGTAATACTAACTTTTGTCTACTGACCTTCATGGCTACTGTCTTTGTAATACTAACTTTTGTCTACTGACCTTCATGGCTACTGTCTTTGTAATACTAACTTTTGTCTACTGACCTTCATGGCTACTGTCTTTGTAATACTAACTTTTGTCTACTGACCTTCATGGCTACTGTCTTTGTAATACTAACTTTTGTCTACTGACCTTCATGGCTACTGTCTTTGTAATACTAACTTTTGTCTACTCACCCTCATGGTTACTGTCTTTGTGATACTAACTTTTGTCTACTGACCCTCATGGCTACTGTCTTTGTAATACTAACTTTTGTCTACTGACCTTCATGGCTACTGTCTTTGTAATACTAACTTTTGTCTACTGACCTTCATGGCTACTGTCTTTGTAATACTAACTTTTGTCTACTGACCTTCATGGCTACTGTCTTTGTAATACTAACTTTTGTCTACTGACCTTCATGGCTACTGTCTTTGTAATACTAACTTTTGTCTACTGACCTTCATGGCTACTGTCTTTGTAATACTAACTTTTGTCTACTGACCTTCATGGCTACTGTCCTTGTAATACTAACTTTTGTCTACTGACCTTCATGGCTACTGTCTTTGTAATACTAACTTTTGTCTACTGACCTTCATGGCTACTGTCTTTGTAATACTAACTTTTGTCTACTGACCTTCATGGCTACTGTCTTTGTAATACTAACTTTTGTCTACTGACCTTCATGGCTACTGTCTTTGTAATACTAACTTTTGTCTACTGACCTTCATGGCTACTGTCTTTGTAATACTAACTTTTGTCTACTGACCCTCATGGCTACTGTCTTTATAATACTAACTTTTGTCTACTGACTTTCATGGCTACTGTCTTTGTAATACTAACTTTTGTCTACTGACCCTCATGGCTACTGTCTTTGTAATACTAACTTTTGTCTACTGACCCTCATGGCTACTGTCTTTGTAATACTAACTTTTGTCTACTGACCTTCATGGCTACTGTCTTTGTAATACAAACCTTTGTCTACTGACCCTCATGGCTACTGTCTTTGTAATACTAACTTTTGTCTACTGACCTTCATGGCTACTGTCTTTGTAATACTAACTTTTGACTACTGACCTTCATGGCTACTGTCTTTGTAATACTAACTTTTGGCTACTGACCTTCATGGCTACTGTCTTTGTAATACTAACTTTTGTCTACTGACCTTCATGGCTACTGTCTTTGTAATACTAACTTTTGTCTACTGACCTTCATGGCTACTGTCTTTGTAATACTATCTTTTGTCTATTGACCCTCATGGTTACTGTCTTTGTGATACTAACTTTTGTCTACTGACCCTCATGGCTACTGTCTTTGTAATACTAACTTTTGTCTACTGACCCTCATGGCTACTGTCTTTGTAATACTAACTTTTGTCTACTGACTTTCATGGCTACTGTCTTTGTAATACTAACTTTCGTCTACTGACCCTCATGGTTACTGTCTTTGTGATACTAACTTTTGTCTACTGACCCTCATGGCTACTGTCTTTGTAATACTAACTTTTATCTACTGACCCTCATGGTTACTGTCTTTGTGATACTAACTTTTGTCTACTGACCTTCATGGTTACTGTCTTTGTGATACTAACTTTTGTCTACTGACCCTCATGGTTACTGTCTTTGTGATACTAACTTTTGTCTACTGACCCTCATGGCTACTGTCTTTGTAATACTAACTTTTGTCTACTGACCCTCATGGTTACTGTCTTTGTGATACTAACTTTTGTCTACTGACCTTCATGGTTACTGTCTTTGTGATACTAACTTTTGTCTACTGACCCTCATGGCTACTGTCTTTGTAATACTAACTTTTGTCTACTGACCCTCATGGTTACTGTCTTTGTGATACTAACTTTTGTCTACTGACCTTCAAGGTTACTGTCTTTGTAATACTAACTTATGTCTACTGACCCTCATGGCTACTGTCTTTGTAATACTAACTTTTGTCTACTGACCCTCATGGCTACTGTCTTTGTAATACTAACTTTTGGCTACTGACCCTCATGGCTACTGTCTTTGTAATACTAACTTTTGTCTACTGACCTTCATGGCTACTGTCTTTGTAATACTAACTTTTGTCTACTGACCCTCATGGCTACTGTCTTTGTAATACTAACTTTTGGCTACTGACCCTCATGGCTACTGTCTTTGTAATACTCACTTTTGTCTACTGACCCTCATGGCTACTGTCTTTGTAATACTAAGTTTTGTCTACTGACCCTCATGGTTACTGTCTTTGTGATACTAACTTTTGTCTACTGACCCTCATGGCTACTGTCTTTGTAAACTAACTTTTGTCTACTGACCTTCATGGCTACTGTCTTTGTAATACTAACTTTTGTCTACTGACCTTCATGGCTACTGTCTTTGTAATACTAACTTTTGTCTACTGACCTTCATGGCTACTGTCTTTGTAATACTTACTTTTGTCTACTGACCTTCATGGCTACTGTCTTTGTAATACTTTTGTCTACTGACCTTCATGGCTACTGTCTTTGTAATACTAACTTTTGTCTACTGACCTTCATGGCTACTGTCTTTGTAATACTAACTTTTGTCTACTGACCTTCATGGCTACTGTCTTTGTAATACTAACTTTTGTCTACTGACCTTCATGGCTACTGTCTTTGTAATACTAACTTTTGTCTACTGACCCTCATGGCTACTGTCTTTATAATACTAACTTTTGTCTACTGACCTTCATGGCTACTGTCTTTGTAATACTAACTTTTGTCTACTGACCCTCATGGCTACTGTCTTTGTAATACTAACTTTTGTCTACTGACCCTCATGGCTACTGTCTTTGTAATACTAACTTTTGTCTACTGACCTTCATGGCTACTGTCTTTGTAATACTAACTTTTGTTTACTGACCTTCATGGCTACTGTCTTTGTAATACTAACTTTTGTCTACTGACCTTCATGGCTACTGTCTTTGTAATACTAACTTTGGTCTACTGACCTTCATGGCAACTGTCTTTGTAATACTAACTTTTGTCTACTGACCTTCATGGCTACTGTCTTTGTAATACTAACTTTTGTCTACTGACCTTCATGGCTACTGTCTTTGTAATACTAACTTTTGTCTACTGACCTTCATGGCTACTGTCTTTGTAATACTAACTTTTGTCTACTGACCCTCATGGCTACTGTCTTTATAATACTAACTTTTGTCTACTGACCTTCATGGCTACTGTCTTTGTAATACTAACTTTTGTCTACTGACCCTCATGGCTACTGTCTTTGTAATACTAACTTTTGTCTACTGACCCTCATGGCTACTGTCTTTGTAATACTAACTTTTGTCTACTGACCTTCATGGCTACTGTCTTTGTAATACAAACCTTTGTCTACTGACCCTCATGGCTACTGTCTTTGTAATACTAACTTTTGTCTACTGACCTTCATGGCTACTGTCTTTGTAATACTAACTTTTGACTACTGACCTTCATGGCTACTGTCTTTGTAATACTAACTTTTGGCTACTGACCTTCATGGCTACTGTCTTTGTAATACTAACTTTTGTCTACTGACCTTCATGGCTACTGTCTTTGTAATACTAACTTTTGTCTATTGACCCTCATGGTTACTGTCTTTGTGATACTAACTTTTGTCTACTGACCCTCATGGCTACTGTCTTTGTAATACTAACTTTTGTCTACTGACCCTCATGGCTACTGTCTTTGTAATACTAACTTTTGTCTACTGACTTTCATGGCTACTGTCTTTGTAATACTAACTTTCGTCTACTGACCCTCATGGTTACTGTCTTTGTGATACTAACTTTTGTCTACTGACCCTCATGGCTACTGTCTTTGTAATACTAACTTTTATCTACTGACCCTCATGGTTACTGTCTTTGTGATACTAACTTTTGTCTACTGACCTTCATGGTTACTGTCTTTGTGATACTAACTTTTGTCTACTGACCCTCATGGTTACTGTCTTTGTGATACTAACTTTTGTCTACTGACCCTCATGGCTACTGTCTTTGTAATACTAACTTTTGTCTACTGACCCTCATGGTTACTGTCTTTGTGATACTAACTTTTGTCTACTGACCTTCATGGTTACTGTCTTTGTGATACTAACTTTTGTCTACTGACCCTCATGGCTACTGTCTTTGTAATACTAACTTTTGTCTACTGACCCTCATGGTTACTGTCTTTGTGATACTAACTTTTGTCTACTGACCTTCAAGGTTACTGTCTTTGTAATACTAACTTATGTCTACTGACCCTCATGGCTACTGTCTTTGTAATACTAACTTTTGTCTACTGACCCTCATGGCTACTGTCTTTGTAATACTAACTTTTGGCTACTGACCCTCATGGCTACTGTCTTTGTAATACTAACTTTTGTCTACTGACCTTCATGGCTACTGTCTTTGTAATACTAACTTTTGTCTACTGACCCTCATGGCTACTGTCTTTGTAATACTAACTTTTGGCTACTGACCCTCATGGCTACTGTCTTTGTAATACTCACTTTTGTCTACTGACCCTCATGGCTACTGTCTTTGTAATACTAAGTTTTGTCTACTGACCCTCATGGTTACTGTCTTTGTGATACTAACTTTTGTCTACTGACCCTCATGGCTACTGTCTTTGTAAACTAACTTTTGTCTACTGACCTTCATGGCTACTGTCTTTGTAATACTAACTTTTGTCTACTGACCTTCATGGCTACTGTCTTTGTAATACTAACTTTTGTCTACTGACCTTCATGGCTACTGTCTTTGTAATACTTACTTTTGTCTACTGACCTTCATGGCTACTGTCTTTGTAATACTTTTGTCTACTGACCTTCATGGCTACTGTCTTTGTAATACTAACTTTTGTCTACTGACCTTCATGGCTACTGTCTTTGTAATACTAACTTTTGTCTACTGACCTTCATGGCTACTGTCTTTGTAATACTAACTTTTGTCTACTGACCTTCATGGCTACTGTCTTTGTAATACTAACTTTTGTCTACTGACCCTCATGGCTACTGTCTTTATAATACTAACTTTTGTCTACTGACCTTCATGGCTACTGTCTTTGTAATACTAACTTTTGTCTACTGACCCTCATGGCTACTGTCTTTGTAATACTAACTTTTGTCTACTGACCTTCATGGCTACTGTCTTTGTAATACTAACTTTTGTCTACTGACCTTCATGGCTACTGTCTTTGTAATACTAACTTTTGTTTACTGACCTTCATGGCTACTGTCTTTGTAATACTAACTTTTGTCTACTGACCTTCATGGCTACTGTCTTTGTAATACTAACTTTGGTCTACTGACCTTCATGGCAACTGTCTTTGTAATACTAACTTTTGTCTACTGACCTTCATGGCTACTGTCTTTGTAATACTAACTTTTGTCTACTGACCTTCATGGCTACTGTCTTTGTAATACTAACTTTTGTCTACTGACCTTCATGGCTACTGTCTTTGTAATACTAACTTTTGTCTACTGACCCTCATGGCTACTGTCTTTATAATACTAACTTTTGTCTACTGACCTTCATGGCTACTGTCTTTGTAATACTAACTTTTGTCTACTGACCCTCATGGCTACTGTCTTTGTAATACTAACTTTTGTCTACTGACCCTCATGGCTACTGTCTTTGTAATACTAACTTTTGTCTACTGACCTTCATGGCTACTGTCTTTGTAATACAAACCTTTGTCTACTGACCCTCATGGCTACTGTCTTTGTAATACTAACTTTTGTCTACTGACCTTCATGGCTACTGTCTTTGTAATACTAACTTTTGACTACTGACCTTCATGGCTACTGTCTTTGTAATACTAACTTTTGGCTACTGACCTTCATGGCTACTGTCTTTGTAATACTAACTTTTGGCTACTGACCTTCATGGCTACTGTCTTTGTAATACTAACTTTTGTCTACTGACCTTCATGGCTACTGTCTTTGTAATACTAACTTTTGTCTACTGACCCTCATGGTTACTGTCTTTGTGATACTAACTTTTGTCTACTGACCCTCATGGCTACTGTCTTTGTAATACTAACTTTTGTCTACTGACCCTCATGGCTACTGTCTTTGTAATACTAACTTTTGGCTACTGACCCTCATGGCTACTGTCTTTGTAATACTCACTTTTGTCTACTGACCCTCATGGCTACTGTCTTTGTAATACTAAGTTTTGTCTACTCACCCTCACGGTTACTGTCTTTGTGATACTAACTTTTGTCTACTGACCCTCATGGCTACTGTCTTTGTAATACTAACTTTTGTCTACTGACCTTCATGGCTACTGTCTTTGTAATACTAACTTTTGTCTACTGACCTTCATGGCTACTGTCTTTGTAATACTAACTTTTGTCTACTGACCTTCATGGCTACTGTCTTTGTAATACTAACTTTTGTCTACTGACCTTCATGGCTACTGTCTTTGTAATACTAACTTTTGTCTACTGACCTTCATGGCTACTGTCTTTGTAATACTAACTTTTGTCTACTGACCTTCATGGCTACTGTCTTTGTAATACTAACTTTTGTCTACTCACCCTCATGGTTACTGTCTTTGTGATACTAACTTTTGTCTACTGACCCTCATGGCTACTGTCTTTGTAATACTAACTTTTGTCTACTGACCTTCATGGCTACTGTCTTTGTAATACTAACTTTTGTCTACTGACCTTCATGGCTACTGTCTTTGTAATACTAACTTTTGTCTACTGACCTTCATGGCTACTGTCTTTGTAATACTAACTTTTGTCTACTGACCTTCATGGCTACTGTCTTTGTAATACTAACTTTTGTCTACTGACCTTCATGGCTACTGTCTTTGTAATACTAACTTTTGTCTACTGACCTTCATGGCTACTGTCCTTGTAATACTAACTTTTGTCTACTGACCTTCATGGCTACTGTCTTTGTAATACTAACTTTTGTCTACTGACCTTCATGGCTACTGTCTTTGTAATACTAACTTTTGTCTACTGACCTTCATGGCTACTGTCTTTGTAATACTAACTTTTGTCTACTGACCTTCATGGCTACTGTCTTTGTAATACTAACTTTTGTCTACTGACCTTCATGGCTACTGTCTTTGTAATACTAACTTTTGTCTACTGACCCTCATGGCTACTGTCTTTATAATACTAACTTTTGTCTACTGACTTTCATGGCTACTGTCTTTGTAATACTAACTTTTGTCTACTGACCCTCATGGCTACTGTCTTTGTAATACTAACTTTTGTCTACTGACCCTCATGGCTACTGTCTTTGTAATACTAACTTTTGTCTACTGACCTTCATGGCTACTGTCTTTGTAATACAAACCTTTGTCTACTGACCCTCATGGCTACTGTCTTTGTAATACTAACTTTTGTCTACTGACCTTCATGGCTACTGTCTTTGTAATACTAACTTTTGACTACTGACCTTCATGGCTACTGTCTTTGTAATACTAACTTTTGGCTACTGACCTTCATGGCTACTGTCTTTGTAATACTAACTTTTGTCTACTGACCTTCATGGCTACTGTCTTTGTAATACTAACTTTTGTCTACTGACCTTCATGGCTACTGTCTTTGTAATACTATCTTTTGTCTATTGACCCTCATGGTTACTGTCTTTGTGATACTAACTTTTGTCTACTGACCCTCATGGCTACTGTCTTTGTAATACTAACTTTTGTCTACTGACCCTCATGGCTACTGTCTTTGTAATACTAACTTTTGTCTACTGACTTTCATGGCTACTGTCTTTGTAATACTAACTTTCGTCTACTGACCCTCATGGTTACTGTCTTTGTGATACTAACTTTTGTCTACTGACCCTCATGGCTACTGTCTTTGTAATACTAACTTTTATCTACTGACCCTCATGGTTACTGTCTTTGTGATACTAACTTTTGTCTACTGACCTTCATGGTTACTGTCTTTGTGATACTAACTTTTGTCTACTGACCCTCATGGTTACTGTCTTTGTGATACTAACTTTTGTCTACTGACCCTCATGGCTACTGTCTTTGTAATACTAACTTTTGTCTACTGACCCTCATGGTTACTGTCTTTGTGATACTAACTTTTGTCTACTGACCTTCATGGTTACTGTCTTTGTGATACTAACTTTTGTCTACTGACCCTCATGGCTACTGTCTTTGTAATACTAACTTTTGTCTACTGACCCTCATGGTTACTGTCTTTGTGATACTAACTTTTGTCTACTGACCTTCAAGGTTACTGTCTTTGTAATACTAACTTATGTCTACTGACCCTCATGGCTACTGTCTTTGTAATACTAACTTTTGTCTACTGACCCTCATGGCTACTGTCTTTGTAATACTAACTTTTGGCTACTGACCCTCATGGCTACTGTCTTTGTAATACTAACTTTTGTCTACTGACCTTCATGGCTACTGTCTTTGTAATACTAACTTTTGTCTACTGACCCTCATGGCTACTGTCTTTGTAATACTAACTTTTGGCTACTGACCCTCATGGCTACTGTCTTTGTAATACTCACTTTTGTCTACTGACCCTCATGGCTACTGTCTTTGTAATACTAAGTTTTGTCTACTGACCCTCATGGTTACTGTCTTTGTGATACTAACTTTTGTCTACTGACCCTCATGGCTACTGTCTTTGTAAACTAACTTTTGTCTACTGACCTTCATGGCTACTGTCTTTGTAATACTAACTTTTGTCTACTGACCTTCATGGCTACTGTCTTTGTAATACTAACTTTTGTCTACTGACCTTCATGGCTACTGTCTTTGTAATACTTACTTTTGTCTACTGACCTTCATGGCTACTGTCTTTGTAATACTTTTGTCTACTGACCTTCATGGCTACTGTCTTTGTAATACTAACTTTTGTCTACTGACCTTCATGGCTACTGTCTTTGTAATACTAACTTTTGTCTACTGACCTTCATGGCTACTGTCTTTGTAATACTAACTTTTGTCTACTGACCTTCATGGCTACTGTCTTTGTAATACTAACTTTTGTCTACTGACCCTCATGGCTACTGTCTTTATAATACTAACTTTTGTCTACTGACCTTCATGGCTACTGTCTTTGTAATACTAACTTTTGTCTACTGACCCTCATGGCTACTGTCTTTGTAATACTAACTTTTGTCTACTGACCCTCATGGCTACTGTCTTTGTAATACTAACTTTTGTCTACTGACCTTCATGGCTACTGTCTTTGTAATACTAACTTTTGTTTACTGACCTTCATGGCTACTGTCTTTGTAATACTAACTTTTGTCTACTGACCTTCATGGCTACTGTCTTTGTAATACTAACTTTGGTCTACTGACCTTCATGGCAACTGTCTTTGTAATACTAACTTTTGTCTACTGACCTTCATGGCTACTGTCTTTGTAATACTAACTTTTGTCTACTGACCTTCATGGCTACTGTCTTTGTAATACTAACTTTTGTCTACTGACCTTCATGGCTACTGTCTTTGTAATACTAACTTTTGTCTACTGACCCTCATGGCTACTGTCTTTATAATACTAACTTTTGTCTACTGACCTTCATGGCTACTGTCTTTGTAATACTAACTTTTGTCTACTGACCCTCATGGCTACTGTCTTTGTAATACTAACTTTTGTCTACTGACCCTCATGGCTACTGTCTTTGTAATACTAACTTTTGTCTACTGACCTTCATGGCTACTGTCTTTGTAATACAAACCTTTGTCTACTGACCCTCATGGCTACTGTCTTTGTAATACTAACTTTTGTCTACTGACCTTCATGGCTACTGTCTTTGTAATACTAACTTTTGACTACTGACCTTCATGGCTACTGTCTTTGTAATACTAACTTTTGGCTACTGACCTTCATGGCTACTGTCTTTGTAATACTAACTTTTGGCTACTGACCTTCATGGCTACTGTCTTTGTAATACTAACTTTTGTCTACTGACCTTCATGGCTACTGTCTTTGTAATACTAACTTTTGTCTACTGACCCTCATGGTTACTGTCTTTGTGATACTAACTTTTGTCTACTGACCCTCATGGCTACTGTCTTTGTAATACTAACTTTTGTCTACTGACCCTCATGGCTACTGTCTTTGTAATACTAACTTTTGGCTACTGACCCTCATGGCTACTGTCTTTGTAATACTCACTTTTGTCTACTGACCCTCATGGCTACTGTCTTTGTAATACTAAGTTTTGTCTACTCACCCTCACGGTTACTGTCTTTGTGATACTAACTTTTGTCTACTGACCCTCATGGCTACTGTCTTTGTAATACTAACTTTTGTCTACTGACCTTCATGGCTACTGTCTTTGTAATACTAACTTTTGTCTACTGACCTTCATGGCTACTGTCTTTGTAATACTAACTTTTGTCTACTGACCTTCATGGCTACTGTCTTTGTAATACTAACTTTTGTCTACTGACCTTCATGGCTACTGTCTTTGTAATACTAACTTTTGTCTACTGACCTTCATGGCTACTGTCTTTGTAATACTAACTTTTGTCTACTGACCTTCATGGCTACTGTCTTTGTAATACTAACTTTTGTCTACTGACCTTCATGGCTACTGTCTTTGTAATACTAACTTTTGTCTACTGACCTTCATGGCTACTGTCTTTGTAATACTAACTTTTGTCTACTGACCTTCATGGCTACTGTCTTTGTAATACTAACTTTTGTCTACTGACCTTCATGGCTACTGTCTTTGTAATACTAACTTTTGTCTACTGTTCTTCATGGCTACTGTCTTTGTAATACTAACTTTTGTCTACTGACCCTCATGGCTACTGTCTTTATAATACTAACTTTTGTCTACTGACTTTCATGGCTACTGTCTTTGTAATACTAACTTTTGTCTACTGACCCTCATGGCTACTGTCTTTGTAATACTAACTTTTGTCTACTGACCCTCATGGCTACTGTCTTTGTAATACTAACTTTTGTCTACTGACCTTCATGGCTACTGTCTTTGTAATACAAACCTTTGTCTACTGACCCTCATGGCTACTGTCTTTGTAATACTAACTTTTGTCTACTGACCTTCATGGCTACTGTCTTTGTAATACTAACTTTTGACTACTGACCTTCATGGCTACTGTCTTTGTAATACTAACTTTTGGCTACTGACCTTCATGGCTACTGTCTTTGTAATACTAACTTTTGTCTACTGACCTTCATGGCTACTGTCTTTGTAATACTAACTTTTGTCTACTGACCTTCATGGCTACTGTCTTTGTAATACTAACTTTTGTCTATTGACCCTCATGGTTACTGTCTTTGTGATACTAACTTTTGTCTACTGACCCTCATGGCTACTGTCTTTATAATACTAACTTTTGTCTACTGACCTTCATGGCTACTGTCTTTGTAATACTAACTTTTGTCTACTGACCCTCATGGCTACTGTCTTTGTAATACTAACTTTTGTCTACTGACCCTCATGGCTACTGTCTTTGTAATACTAACTTTTGTCTACTGACCTTCATGGCTACTGTCTTTGTAATACTAACTTTTGTTTACTGACCTTCATGGCTACTGTCTTTGTAATACTAACTTTTGTCTACTGACCTTCATGGCTACTGTCTTTGTAATACTAACTTTGGTCTACTGACCTTCATGGCAACTGTCTTTGTAATACTAACTTTTGTCTACTGACCTTCATGGCTACTGTCTTTGTAATACTAACTTTTGTCTACTGACCTTCATGGCTACTGTCTTTGTAATACTAACTTTTGTCTACTGACTTTCATGGCTACTGTCTTTGTAATACTAACTTTCGTCTACTGACCCTCATGGTTACTGTCTTTGTGATACTAACTTTTGTCTACTGACCCTCATGGCTACTGTCTTTGTAATACTAACTTTTATCTACTGACCCTCATGGTTACTGTCTTTGTGATACTAACTTTTGTCTACTGACCTTCATGGTTACTGTCTTTGTGATACTAACTTTTGTCTACTGACCCTCATGGTTACTGTCTTTGTGATACTAACTTTTGTCTACTGACCCTCATGGCTACTGTCTTTGTAATACTAACTTTTGTCTACTGACCCTCATGGTTACTGTCTTTGTGATACTAACTTTTGTCTACTGACCCTCATGGCTACTGTCTTTGTGATATTAACTTTTGTCTACTGACCCTCATGGTTACTGTCTTTGTGATACTAACTTTTGTCTACTGACCCTCATGGCTACTGTCTTTGTAATACTAACTTTTGTCTACTGACCCTCATGGCTACTGTCTTTATAATACTAACTTATGTCTACTGACCCTCATGGCTACTGTCTTTGTAATACTAACTTTTGTCTGCTGACCCTCATGGCTACTGTCTTTGTAATACTAACTTTTGACTACTGACCCTCATGGCTACTGTCTTTGTAATACTAACTTTCGTCTACTGACCCTCATGGCTACTGTCTTTGTAATACTAACTTTTGTCTACTGACCTTCATGGCTACTGTCTTTGTAATACTAACTTTTGGCAACTTACCTTCATGGCTACTGTCTTTGTAATACTAACTTTTGTCTACTGACCCTCATGGTTACTGTCTTTGTAATACTAACTTTTGTCTACTGACCCTCATGGCTACTGTCTTTGTAATACTAACTTTTGGCTACTGACCCTCATGGCTACTGTCTTTGTAATACCAACTTTTGTCTACTGACCCTCATGGCTACTGTCTTTGTAATACTAACTTTTGTCTACTGACCCTCATGGCTACTGTCTTTGTAATACTAACTTTTGTCTACTGACCCTCATGGTTACTGTCTTTGTAGTACTAACTTTTGTCTACTGACCCTCATGGCTACTGTCTTTGTAATACTAACTTTTGTCTACTGACCTTCATGGCTACTGTCTTTGTAATACTAACTTTTGTCTACTGACCTTCATGGCTACTGTCTTTGTAATACTAACTTTTGTCTACTGACCCTCATGGATACTGTCTTTGTAATACTAACTTTTGTCTGCTGACCCTCATGGCTACCGTCTTTGTAATACTAACTTTTGTCTACTGACCCTAATGGGTACCGTCTTTGTAATACTATCTTTTGTCTACTGACCTTCATGGCTACTGTCTTTGTAATACTAACTTTTGGCTACTGACCCTCATGGCTACTGTCTTTGTAATACTAACTTTTGTCTACTGACCTTCATGGCTACTGTCTTTGTAATACTAACTTTTGGCTACTGACCCTCATGGCTACTGTCTTTGTAATACTAACTTTTGTCTACTGACCCTCATGGCTACTGTCTTTGTAATACTAACTTTTGGCTACTGACCCTCATGGCTACTGTCTTTGTAATACTAACTTTTGTCTACTGACCATCATGGCTACTGTCTTTGTAATACTAACTTTTAGCTACTGACCTTCATGGCTACTGTCTTTGTAATACTAACTTTTGTCTACTGACCCTCATGGTTACTGTCTTTGTGATACTAACTTTTGTCTACTGACCCTCATGGCTACTGTCTTTGTAATACTAACTTTTATCTACTGACCCTCATGGTTACTGTCTTTGTGATACTAACTTTTGTCTACTGACCTTCATGGTTACTGTCTTTGTGATACTAACTTTTGTCTACTGACCTTCATGGTTACTGTCTTTGTGATACTAACTTTTGTCTACTGACCCTCATGGTTACTGTCTTTGTGATACTAACTTTTGTCTACTGACCCTCATGGCTACTGTCTTTGTAATACTAACTTTTGTCTACTGACCCTCATGGTTACTGTCTTTGTGATACTAACTTTTGTCTACTGACCTTCATGGTTACTGTCTTTGTAATACTAACTTATGTCTACTGACCCTCATGGCTACTGTCTTTGTAATACTAACTTTTGTCTACTGACCCTCATGGCTACTGTCTTTGTAATACTAACTTTTGGCTACTGACCCTCATGGCTACTGTCTTTGTAATACTAACTTTTGTCTACTGACCTTCATGGCTACTGTCTTTGTAAAACTAACTTTTGTCTACTGACCCTCATGGCTACTGTCTTTGTAATACTAACTTTTGGCTACTGACCTTCATGGCTACTGTCTTTGTAATACTAACTTTTGTCTACTGACCTTCATGGCTACTGTCTTTGTAATACTAACTTTTGTCTACTGACCCTCATGGTTACTGTCTTTGTGATACTAACTTTTGTCTACTGACCCTCATGGCTACTGTCTTTGTAATACTAACTTTTGTCTACTGACCCTCATGGCTACTGTCTTTGTAATACTAACTTTTGTCTACTGACCTTCATGGCTACTGTCTTTGTAATACTAACTTTTGTCTACTGACCCTCATGGTTACTGTCTTTGTGATACTAACTTTTGTCTACTGACCCTCATGGCTACTGTCTTTGTAATACTAACTTTTATCTACTGACCCTCATGGTTACTGTCTTTGTGATACTAACTTTTGTCTACTGACCTTCATGGTTACTGTCTTTGTGATACTAACTTTTGTCTGCTGACCCTCATGGTTACTGTCTTTGTGATACTAACTTTTGTCTACTGACCCTCATGGCTACTGTCTTTGTAATACTAACTTTTGTCTACTGACCCTCATGGTTACTGTCTTTGTGATACTAACTTTTGTCTACTGACCTTCATGGTTACTGTCTTTGTGATACTAACTTTTGTCTACTGACCCTCATGGCTACTGTCTTTGTAATACTAACTTTTGTCTACTGACCCTCATGGTTACTGTCTTTGTGATACTAACTTTTGTCTACTGACCTTCATGGTTACTGTCTTTGTAATACTAACTTATGTCTACTGACCCTCATGGCTACTGTCTTTGTAATACTAACTTTTGTCTACTGACCCTCATGGCTACTGTCTTTGTAATACTAACTTTTGGCTACTGACCCTCATGGCTACTGTCTTTGTAATACTAACTTTTGTCTACTGACCTTCATGGCTACTGTCTTTGTAATACTAACTTTTGTCTACTGACCCTCATGGCTACTGTCTTTGTAATACTAACTTTTGGCTACTGACCTTCATGGCTACTGTCTTTGTAATACTAACTTTTGTCTACTGACCTCCATGGCTACTGTCTTTGTAATACTAACTTTTGTCTTCTGACCCTCATGGTTACTGTCTTTGTAATACTAACTTTTGTCTACTGACCCTCATGGCTACTGTCTTTGTGATACTAACTTTTGTCTACTGACCCTCATCGCTACAGTCTTTGTAATACTAACTTTTGTCTACTGACCCTCATGGCTACTGTCTTTGTTATACTAACTTATGTCTACTGACCCTCATGGCTACTGTCTTTGTAATACTAACTTTTGTCTACTGACCCTCATGGCTACTGTCTTTGTAATACTAACTTTTGTCTACTGACCCTCATGGCTACTGTCTTTGTAATACTAACTTTTGGCTACTGACCTTCATGGCTACTGTCTTTGTAATACTAACTTTTGTCTACTGACCCTCATGGCTACTGTCTTTGTAATACTAACTTTTGTCTACTGACCTCCATGGCTACTGTCTTTGTAATACTAACTTTTGTCTTCTGACCCTCATGGTTACTGTCTTTGTAATACTAACTTTTGTCTACTGACCCTCATGGCTACTGTCTTTGTGATACTAACTTTTGTCTACTGACCTTCATGGTTACTGTCTTTGTGATACTAACTTTTGTCTACTGACCCTCATGGTTGCTGTCTTTGTAATACTAAGTTTTGTCTACTGACCTTCATGGCTACTGTCTTTGTAATACTAACTTTTGGCTACTGACCCTCATGGCTACTGTCTTTGTAATACTAACTTTTGTCTACTGACCCTCATGGCTACTGTCTTTGTAATACTAACTTTTGTCTACTGACCTTCATGGCTACTGTCTTTGTAATACTAACTTTTGTCTACTGACCTTCATGGCTACTGTCTTTGTAATACTAACTTTTGTCTACTGACCTTCATGGCTACTGTCTTTGTAATACTAACTTTTGTCTACTGACCCTCATGGTTACTGTCTTTGTGATACTAACTTTTGTCTACTGACCCTCATGGTTACTGTCTTTGTAATACTAACTTTTGTCTACTGACCCTCATGGCTACTGTCTTTGTTATACTAACTTTTGTCTACTGACCTTCATGGCTACTGTCTTTGTAATACTAACTTTTGTCTACTGACCTTCATGGCTACTGTCTTTGTAATACTAACTTTTGTCTACTGACCTTCATGGCTACTGTCTTTGTAATACTAACTTTTGGCTACTGACCTTCATGGCTACTGTCTTTGTAATACTAACTTTTGGCTACTGACCTTCATGGCTACTGTCTTTGTAATACTAACTTTTGTCTACTGACCTTCATGGCTACTGTCTTTGTAATACTAACTTTTGTCTACTGACCCTCATGGTTACTGTCTTTGTGATACTAACTTTTGTCTACTGACCCTCATGGCTACTGTCTTTGTAATACTAACTTTTGTCTACTGACCCTCATGGCTACTGTCTCTGTAATACTAACTTTTGTCTACTGACCCTCATGGCTACTGTCTTTGTAATACTAACTTTTGTCTACTGACCTTCATGGCTACTGTCTTTGTAATACTAACTTTTGTCTACTGACCCTCATGGTTACTGTCTTTGTGATACTAACTTTTGTCTACTGACCCTCATGGCTACTGTCTTTGTAATACTAACTTTTATCTACTGACCCTCATGGTTACTGTCTTTGTGATACTAACTTTTGTCTACTGACCTTCATGGTTACTGTCTTTGTGATACTAACTTTTGTCTACTGACCCTCATGGTTACTGTCTTTGTGATACTAACTTTTGTCTACTGACCCTCATGGCTACTGTCTTTGTAATACTAACTTTTGTCTACTGACCCTCATGGCTACTGTCTTTGTAATACTAACTTTTGTCTACTGACCCTTATGGCTACTGTCTTTGTAATACTAACTTTTGTCTACTGACCCTCATGGTTACTGTCTTTGTGATACTAACTTTTGTCTACTGACCCTCATGGCTACTGTCTTTGTAATACTAACTTTTATCTACTGACCCTCATGGTTACTGTCTTTGTGATACTAACGTTTGTCTACTGACCCTCATGGTTACTGTCTTTGTGATACTAACTTTTGTCTACTGACCTTCATGGTTACTGTCTTTGTGATACTAACTTTTGTCTACTGACCCTCATGGCTACTGTCTTTGTAATACTAACTTTTGTCTACTGACCCTCATGGTTACTGTCTTTGTGATACTAACTTTTGTCTACTGACCTTCATGGTTACTGTCTTTGTAATACTAACTTATGTCTACTGACCCTCATGGCAACTGTCTTTGTAATACTAACTTTTGTCTACTGACCTTCATGGCTACTGTCTTTGTAATACTAACTTTTGTCTACTGACCTTCATGGCTACTGTCTTTGTAATACTAACTTTTGTCTACTGACCTTCATGGCTACTGTCTTTGTAATACTAACTTTTGTCTACTGACCCTCATGGCTACTGTCTTTGTAATACTAACTTTTGGCTACTGACCCTCATGGTTACTGTCTTTGTGATACTAACTTTTGTCTACTGACCCTCATGGCTACTGTCTTTGTAATACTAACTTTTGTCTACTGACCCTCATGGCTACTGTCTTTGTAATACTAACTTTTGTCTACTGACCTTCATGGCTACTGTCTTTGTAATACTAACTTTTGTCTACTGACCCTCATGGTTACTGTCTTTGTGATACTAACTTTTGTCTACTGACCCTCATGGTTACTGTCTTTGTGATACTAACTTTTGTCTACTGACCCTCATGGCTACTGTCTTTGTGATATTAACTTTTGTCTACTGACCCTCATGGTTACTGTCTTTGTGATACTAACTTTTGTCTACTGACCTTCATGGTTACTGTCTTTGTGATACTAACTTTTGTCTACTGACCCTCATGGTTACTGTCTTTGTAATACTAACTTTTGTCTACTGACCCTCATGGTTACTGTCTTTGTAATACTAACTTTTGGCTACTGACCCTCATGGCTACTGTCTTTGTAATACTAACTTTTGTCTACTGACCCTCATGGCTACTGTCTTTGTAATACTAACTTTTGTCTACTGACCCTCATGGTTACTGTCTTTGTAATACTAACTTTTGTCTACTGACCTTCATGGCTACTGTCTTTGTAATACTAACTTTTGTCTACTGACCCTCATGGCTACTGTCTTTGTAATACTAACTTTTGTCTACTGACCCTCATGGCTACTGTCTTTGTAATACTAACTTATGTCTACTGACCCTCATGGCTACCGTCTTTGTAATACTAACTTTTGTCTACTGACCCTAATGGGTACCGTCTTTGTAATACTAACTTTTGTCTACTGACCCTCATGGCTACTGTCTTTGTAATACTAACTTTTGGCTACTGACCCTCATGGCTACTGTCTTTGTAATACTAACTTTTGTCTACTGACCCTCATGGCTACTGTCTTTGTAATACTAACTTTTGGCTACTGACCTTCATGGCTACTGTCTTTGTAATACTAACTTTTGTCTACTGACCTTCATGGCTACTGTCTTTGTAATACTAACTTTTGTCTACTGACCATCATGGCTACTGTCTTTGTAATACTAACTTTTGGCTACTGACCCTCATGGCTACTATCTTTGTAATACTAACTTTTGGCTACTGACCCTCATGGCTACTATCTTTGTAATACTAACTTTTGGCTACTGTCCCTCATGGCTACTGTCTTTGTAATACTAACTTTTGTCTACTGACCCTCATGGCTACTGTCTTTGTAATACTAACTTTTGGCTACTGACCTTCATGGCTACTGTCTTTGTAATACTAACTTTTGGCTACTGACCTTCATGGCTACTGTCTTTGTAATACTAACTTATGTCTACTGACTCTCATGGCTACTGTCTTTGTAATACTAACTTTTGTCTACTGACCCTCATGGCTACTGTCTTTGTAATACTAACTTTTGGCTACTGACCCTCATGGCTACTGTCTTTGTAATACTAACTTTTGTCTACTGACCTTCATGGCTACTGTCTTTGTAATACTAACTTTTGTCTACTGACCTTCATGGCTACTGTCTTTGTAATACTAACTTTTGTCTACTGACCCTCATGGCTACTGTCTTTGTAATACTAACTTTTGTCTACTGACCCTCATGGCTACTGTCTTTGTAATACTAACTTTTGTCTACTGACCCTCATGGCTACTGTCTTTGTAATACTAACTTTTGGCTACTGACCTTCATGGCTACTGTCTTTGTAATACTAACTTTTGGCTACTGACCTTCATGGCTACTGTCTTTGTAATACTAACTTTTGTCTACTGACCTTCATGGCTACTGTCTTTGTAATACTAAGTTTTGTGTACTGACCTTCATGGCTACTGTCTTTGTAATACTAACTTTTGTCTACTGACCTTCATGGGTACTGTCTTTGTAATACCTACTTTTGGCTACAGACCTTCATGGCTACTGTCTTTGTAATACTAACTTTTGTCTACTGACCTTCATGGCTACTGTCTTTGTAATACTAACTTTTGTCTACTGACCTTCATGGCTACTGCCTTTGTAATACTAACTTTTGTCTACTGACCTTCATGGCTACTGTCTTTGTAATACTAACTTTTGTCTACTGACCTTCATGGCTACTGTCTTTGTAATACTAACTTATGTCTACTGACCTTCATGGCTACTGTCTTTGTAATACTAACATTTGTCTACTGACCTCCATGGCTACTGTCTTTGTAATACTAACTTTTGGCTACTGTCCCTCATGGCTACTGTCTTTGTAATACTAACTTTTGTCTACTGACCCTCATGGCTACTGTCTTTGTAATACTAACTTTTGCCTACTGACCTTCATGGCTACTGTCTTTGTAATACTAACTTTTGTCTACTGACCCTCATGGCTACTGTCTTTGTAATACTAACTTTTGTCTACTGACCCTCATGGCTACTGTCTTTGATATACTAACTTTTGGCTACTGACCCTCATGGCTACTGTCTTTGTAATACTAACTTTTGTCTACTGACCCTCATGGCTACTGTCTTTGTAATACTAACATTTGTCTACTGACCTTCATGGCTACTGTCTTTGTAATACTAACTTTTTTCTACTGACCTTCATGGCTACTGTCTTTGTAATACTAACTTTTGTCTACTGACCCTCATGGCTACTGTCTTTGTAATACTAACATTTGTCTACTGACCTTCATGGCTACTGTCTTTGTAATACTAACTTTTGGCTACTGACCCTCATGGCTACTGTCTTTGTAATACTAACTTTTGTCTACTGACCCTCATGGCTACTGTCTTTGTAATACTAACTTTTGGCTACTGACCCTCATGGCTACTGTCTTTGTAATACTAACTTTTGTCTACTGACCTTCATGGCTACTGTCTTTGTAATACTAACTTTTGTCTACTGACCCTCATGGCTACTGTCTTTGTAATACTAACTTTTGTCTACTGACCTTCGTGGCTACTGTCTTTGTAATACTAACTTTTCTCTACTGACCCTCATGTCTACTGTCTTTGTGATACTAACTATTGTCTACTGACCCTCATGGCTACTGTCTTTGTAATACTAACTTTTGGCTACTGACCCTCATGGCTACTGTCTTTGTAATACTAACTTTTGGCTACTGACCCTCATGGCTACTGTCTTTGTAATACTAACTTTTGTCTACTGACCCTCATGGCTACTGTCTATGTAATACTAACTTTTGTCTACTGACCTTCATGGCTACTGTTTTTGTAATACTAACTTTTGTCTACTGACCCTCATGGCTACAGTCTTTGTAATACTAACTTTTGTCTACTGACCTTCATGGCTACTGTCTTTGTAATACTAACTTTTGTCTACTGACCTTCATGGCTACTGTCTTTGTAATACTAACTTTTGTCTACTGACCCTCATGGCTACTGTCTTTGTAATACTAACTTTTGTCTACTGACCTTCATGGCTACTGTCTTTGTAATACTAACTTTTGTCTACTGACCTTCATGGCTACTGTCTTTGTAATACTAACTTTTGTCTACTGACCCTCATGGCTACTGTCTTTGTAATACTAACTTTTGTCTACTGACCCTCATGGCTACTGTCTTTGTAATACTAACTTTTGTCTACTGACCTTCATGGCTACTGTTTTTGTAATACTTACTTTTGTCTACTGACCCTCATGGCTACAGTCTTTGTAATACTAACTTTTGTCTACTGACCTTCATGGCTACTGTCTTTGCAATACTAACTTTTGTCTACTGACCTTCATGGCTACTGTCTTTGTAATACTAACTTTTGTCTACTGACCCTCATGGCTACTGTCTTTGTAATACTAACTTTTGTCTACTGACCTTCATGGCTACTGTCTTTGTAATACTAACTTTTGTCTACTGACCTTCATGGCTACTGTCTTTGTATTACTAACTTTTGTCTACTGACCCTCATGGCTACTGTCTTTATAATACTAACTTTTGTCTACTGACCTTCATGGCTACTGTCTTTGTAATACTAACTTTTGTCTACTGACCCTCATGGCTACTGTCTTTGTAATACTAACTTTTGTCTACTGACCTTCATGGCTACTGTCTTTGTAATACTAACTTTTGGCTACTGACCTTCATGGCTACTGTCTTTGTAATACTAACTTTTGTCTACTGACCTTCATGGCTACTGTCTTTGGAATACTAACTTTTGGCTACTGACCCTCATGGCTACTGTCTTTGTAATACTAACTTTTGGCTACTGACCTTCATGGCTACTGTCTTTGTAATACTAACTTTTGTCTACTGACCCTCATGGCTACTGTCTTTGTAATACTAACTTTTGTCTACTGACCTTCATGGCTACTGTCTGTAATACTAACTTTTGTCTACTGACCCTCATGGCTACTGTCTTTGTAATACTAACTTTTGTCTACTGACCCTCATGGTTACTGTCTTTGTGATACTAACTTTTGTCTACTGACCTTCATGGCTACTGTCTTTGTAATACTAACTTTTGGCTACTGACCCTCAAGGCTACTATCTTTGTAATACTAACTTTTGTCTACTGACCTTCATGGCTACTGTCTTTGTAATACTAACTTTTGTCTACTGACCCTCATGGCTACTGTCTTGGTAATACTAACTTATGTCTATTGTCCCTCATGGCTACTGTCTTTGTAATACTAACTTTTGTCTACTGACCCTCATGGCTACTGTCTTTGTAATACTAACTTTTGTCTACTGACCCTCATGGCTACTGTCTTTGTAATACTAACTTTTGTCTACTGACCTTCATGGCTACTGTTTTTGTAATACTAATTTTTGTCTACTGACCTTCATGGCTACTGTCTTTGTAATACTAACTTTTGGCTACTGACCCTCATGGCTACTGTCTTTGTAATACTAACTTTTGGCTACTGACTTTCATGGTTACTGTCTTTGTAATACTAACCTTTGTCTACTGACCTTCATGGCTACTGTCTTTGTAATACTAACTTTTGGCTACTGACCCTCATGGCTACTGTCTTTGTAATACTACCTTTTGTCTACTGACCCTCATGGCTACTATCTTTGTAATACTAACTTTTGTCTACTGACCTTCATGGCTACTGTCTTTGTAATACTAACTTTTGGCTACTGACCCTCATGGCTACTGTCTTTGTAATACTAACTTTTGTCTACTGACCTTCATGACTACTGTCTTTGTGATACTAACTTTTGTCTACTGACCTTCATGGCTACTGTCTTTGTAATACTAACTTTTGTCTACTGACCTTCATGGCTACAGTCTTTGTAATACTAACTTTTGTCTACTGACCCTCATGGCTACTGTCTTTGTAATACTAACTTTTGTCTACTGACCCTCATGGCTACTGTCTTTGTAATACTAACTTTTGTCTACTGACCCTCATGGTTACTGTCTTTGTAATACTAACTTTTGTCTACTGACCCTCATGGCTACTGTCTTTGTAATACTAACTTTTGTCTACTGACCCTCATGGCTACTGTCTTTGTAATACTAACTTTTGTCTACTGACCCTCATGGCTACTGTCTTTGTAATACTAACTTATGTCTACTGACCCTCATGGCTACTGTCTTTGTAATACTAACTTATGTCTACTGACCCTCATGGCTACTGTCTTTGTAATACTAACTTTTGGCTACTGACCCTCATGGCTACTGTCTTTGTAATACTAACTTTTGTCTACTGACCCTAATTGGCTACTGTCTTTGTAATACTAACTTTTGTCTACTGACCCTCATGGCTACTGTCTTTGTAATACTAACCTTTGGCTACTGACCTTCATGGCTACTGTCTTTGTAATACTAACTTTTGTCTACTGACCCTCATGGCTAATGTCTTTGTAATACTAACTTTTGTCTACTGACCCTCATGGCTACTGTCTTTGTAATACTAACTTTTGTCTACTGACCTTCATGGCTACTGTCTTTGTAATACTAACTTTTGTCTACTGACCTTCATGGCTACTGTCTTTGTAATACTAACTTTTGTCTACTGACCTTCATGGCTACTGTCTTTGTAATACTAACTTTTGTCTACTGACCTTCATGGCTACTGTCTTTGTGATACTAACTTTTGTCTACTGACCTTCATGGCTACTGTCTTTGTAATACTAACTTTTGGCTACTGACCCTCATGGCTACTGTCTTTGTAATACTAACTTTTGGCTACTGACCCTCATGGCTACTGTCTTTGTAATACTAACTTTTGGCTACTGACCTTCATGGCTACTGTCTTTGTAATACTAACTTTTGTCTACTGACCCTCATGGTTACTGTCTTTGTAATACTAACTTTTGTATACTGACCTTCATGGCTACTGTCTTTGTAATACTAACTTTTGGCTACTGACCTTCATGGCTACTGTCTTTGTAATACTAACTTTTGTCTACTGACCCTCATGGTTACTGTCTTTGTAATACTAACTTTTGTCTACTGACCCTCATGGCTACTGTCTTTGTAACACTAACTTTTGACTACTGACCTTCATGGCTACTGTCTTTGTAATACTAACTTTTGTCTACTGACCTTCATGGCTACTGTCTTTGTAATACTAACTTTTGTCTACTGACCTTCATGGCTACTGTCTTTGTAATACTAACTTTTGTCTACTGACCTTCATGGCTACTGTCTTTGTAATACTAACTTTTGTCTACTGACCCTCGTGGCTACTGTCTTTGTAATACTAACTTTTGGCTACTGACCATCATGGCTACTGTCTTTGTAATACTAACTTTTGTCTACTGACCTTCATGGCTACTGTCTTTGTAATACTAAATTTTGTCTACTGACCCTCATGTCTACTGTCTTTGTGATACTAACTATTGTCTACTAACCCTCATGGCTACTGTCTTTGTAATACTAACTTTTGTCTACTGACCTTCATGGCTACTGTCTTTGTAATACTAACTTTTGACTACTGACCTTCATGGCTACTGTCTTTGTAATACTAACTTTTGTCTACTGACCCTCATGGCTACTGTCTTTGTAATACTAACTTATTACTGTCTTTGTAATACTAACTTATGTCTACTGACCTTCATGGCTACTGTCTTTGTGATACTAACTATTGTCTACTAACCCTCATGGCTACTGTCTTTGTAATACTAACTTTTGTCTACTGACCTTCATGGCTACTGTCTTTGTAATACTAACTTTTGGCTACTGACCCTCATGGCTACTGTCTTTGTAATACTAACTTTTGGCTACTGACCCTCATGGCTACTGTCTTTGTAATACTAACTTTTGTCTACTGACCCTCATGGCTACTGTCTTTGTAATACTAACTTTTGTCTACTGACCTTCATGGCTACTGTTTTTGTAATACTAACTTTTGTCTACTGACCCTCATGGCTACAGTCTTTGTAATACTAACTTTTGTCTACTGACCTTCATGGCTACTGTCTTTGTAATACTAACTTTTGTCTACTGACCTTCATGGCTACTGTCTTTGTAATACTAACTTTTGTCTACTGACCCTCATGGCTACTGTCTTTGTAATACTAACTTTTGTCTACTGACCTTCATGGCTACTGTCTTTGTAATACTAACTTTTGTCTACTGACCTTCATGGCTACTGTCTTTGTAATACTAACTTTTGTCTACTGACCCTCATGGCTACTGTCTTTGTAATACTAACTTTTGTCTACTGACCCTCATGGCTACTGTCTTTGTAATACTAACTTTTGTCTACTGACCTTCATGGCTACTGTTTTTGTAATACTTACTTTTGTCTACTGACCCTCATGGCTACAGTCTTTGTAATACTAACTTTTGTCTACTGACCTTCATGGCTACTGTCTTTGTAATACTAACTTTTGTCTACTGACCTTCATGGCTACTGTCTTTGTAATACTAACTTTTGGCTACTGTCTTTGTAATACTAACTTTTGTCTACTGACCTTCATGGCTACTGTCTTTGTAATACTAACTTTTGGCTACTGACCCTCATGGCTACTGTCTTTGTAATACTAACTTTTGGCTACTGACCTTCATGGCTACTGTCTTTGTAATACTAACTTTTGTCTACTGACCCTCATGGCTACTGTCTTTGTAATACTAACTTTTGTCTACTGACCTTCATGGCTACTGTCTGTAATACTAACTTTTGTCTACTGACCCTCATGGCTACTGTCTTTGTAATACTAACTTTTGTCTACTGACCCTCATGGTTACTGTCTTTGTGATACTAACTTTTGTCTACTGACCTTCATGGCTACTGTCTTTGTAATACTAACTTTTGGCTACTGACCCTCAAGGCTACTATCTTTGTAATACTAACTTTTGTCTACTGACCTTCATGGCTACTGTCTTTGTAATACTAACTTTTGTCTTCTGACCCTCATGGCTACTGTCTTTGTAATACTAACTTATGTCTATTGACTCTCATGGCTACTGTCTTTGTAATACTAACTTTTGTCTACTGACCCTCATGGCTACTGTCTTTGTAATACTAACTTTTGTCTACTGACCCTCATGGCTACTGTCTTTGTAATACTAACTTTTGTCTACTGACCTTCATGGCTACTGTCTTTGTAATACTAACTTTTGTCTACTGACCTTCATGGCTACTGTCTTTGTAATACTAACTTTTGGCTACTGACCCTCATGGCTACTGTCTTTGTAATACTTACTTTTGGCTACTGACCCTCATGGCTACTGTCTTTGTAATACTAACTTTTGTCTACTGACCTTCATGGCTACTGTACCGGGTGAGTTAGCCGTGGTGGTTACGGCATGACTGATGGCAGTCGCTCACATCCGGGAGGCGAGGAGGTTCGAATCCCCCCGCGGGCAACCTTGAAGATGGTCTTCTGTGGTTTCCCATCTTCCTTCCAGGCAAATGCCGGGGTTGGTCCCTAACTATAGGCCACAGCCGCTACCTTCCAACTCCTCGTCCTTACATTCCAACTTCCCTCCTTCCCTCCCCAACGGTACTTGTAGCTCACCCATTGGGTGTCCGTCTCGAAGCAGCTACAAAACTGGCGAGCCGAACATGTCCTCGGACACTCCCGGCACTAAAAGCCATACGCTAAAAAAAAAAAATGGCTACTGTCTTTGTAATACTAACTTTTGTCTACTGACCTTCATGGCTACTGTCTTTGTAATACTAACTTTTGGCTACTGACTTTCATGGTTACTGTCTTTGTAATACTAACCTTTGTCTACTGACCTTCATGGCTACTGTCTTTATAATACTAACTTTTGGCTACTGACCCTCATGGCTACTGTCTTTGTAATACTACCTTTTGTCTACTGACCCTCATGGCTACTATCTTTGTAATACTAACTTTTGTCTACTGACCTTCATGGCTACTGTCTTTGTAATACTAACTTTTGGCTACTGACCCTCATGGCTACTGTCTTTGTAATACTAACTTTTGTCTACTGACCTTCATGGCTACTGTCTTTGTGATACTAACTTTTGTCTACTGACCTTCATGGCTACTGTCTTTGTAATACTAACTTTTGTCTACTGACCTTCATGGCTACAGTCTTTGTAATACTAACTTTTGTCTACTGACCCTCATGGCTACTGTCTTTGTAATACTAACTTTTGTCTACTGACCCTCATGGCTACTGTCTTTGTAATACTAACTTTTGTCTACTGACCCTCATGGTTACTGTCTTTGTAATACTAACTTTTGTCTACTGACCCTCATGGCTACTGTCTTTGTAATACTAACTCTTGTCTACTGACCCTCATGGCTACTGTCTTTGTAATACTAACTTTTGTCTACTGACCCTCATGGCTACTGTCTTTGTAATACTAACTTATGTCTACTGACCCTCATGGCTACTGTCTTTGTAATACTAACTTATGTCTACTGACCCTCATGGCTACTGTCTTTGTAATACTAACTTTTGGCTACTGACCCTCATGGCTACTGTCTTTGTAATACTAACTTTTGTCTACTGACCCTCATGGCTACTGTCTTTGTAATACTAACTTTTGTCTACTGACCCTCATGGCTACTGTCTTTGTAATACTAACCTTTGGCTACTGACCTTCATGGCTACTGTCTTTGTAATACTAACTTTTGGCTACTGACCCTCATGGCTACTGTCTTTGTAATACTAACTTTTGTCTACTGACCCTCATGGCTACTGTCTTTGTAATACTAACTTTTGGCTACTGAACTTCATGGCTACTGTCTTTGTAATACTAACTTTTGGCTACTGACCATCATGGCTACTGTCTTTGTAATACTAACTTTTGTCTACTGACCTTCATGGCTACTGTCTTTGTAATACTAAATTTTGTCTACTGACCCTCATGTCTACTGTCTTTGTGATACTAACTATTGTCTACTAACCCTCATGGCTACTGTCTTTGTAATACTAACTTTTGTCTACTGACCTTCATGGCTACTGTCTTTGTAATACTAACTTTTGACTACTGACCTTCATGGCTACTGTCTTTGTAATACTAACTTTTGTCTACTGACCCTCATGGCTACTGTCTTTGTAATACTAACTTATTACTGTCTTTGTAATACTAACTTATGTCTACTGACCTTCATGGCTACTGTCTTTGTAATACTAACTTATGTCTACTGACCCTCATGGTTACTGTCTTTGTGATAATAACTTTTGGCTACTGACCCTCATGGCTACTGTCTTTGAAATACTAACTTTTGTCAACTGACCCTCATGGCTACTGTCTTTGTAATACTAACTTTTGTCTACTGACCTTCATGGCTACTGTCTTTGTAATACTAACTTTTGGCTACTGACCCTCATGGCTACTGTCTTTGTAATACTAACTTTTGTCTACTGACCTTCATGGCTACTGTCTTTGTAATACTAACTTTTGTCTACTGACCCTCATGGCTACTGTCTTTGTAATACTAACTTTTGTCTACTGACCTTCGTGGCTACTGTCTTTGTAATACTAACTTTTCTCTACTGACCCTCATGTCTACTGTCTTTGTGATACTAACTATTGTCTACTGACCCTCATGGCTACTGTCTTTGTAATACTAACTTTTGGCTACTGACCCTCATGGCTACTGTCTTTGTAATACTAACTTTTGGCTACTGACCCTCATGGCTACTGTCTTTGTAATACTAACTTTTGTCTACTGACCCTCATGGCTACAGTCTTTGTAATACTAACTTTTGTCTACTGACCTTCATGGCTACTGTCTTTGTAATACTAACTTTTGTCTACTGACCTTCATGGCTACTGTCTTTGTAATACTAACTTTTGTCTACTGACCTTCATGGCTACTGTCTTTGTAATACTAACTTTTGTCTACTGACCCTCATGGCTACTGTCTTTGTAATACTAACTTTTGTCTACTGACCCTCATGGCTACTGTCTTTGTAATACTAACTTTTGTCTACTGACCTTCATGGCTACTGTTTTTGTAATACTTACTTTTGTCTACTGACCCTCATGGCTACAGTCTTTGTAATACTAACTTTTGTCTACTGACCTTCATGGCTACTGTCTTTGTAATACTAACTTTTGTCTACTGACCTTCATGGCTACTGTCTTTGTAATACTAACTTTTGTCTACTGACCCTCATGGCTACTGTCTTTGTAATACTAACTTTTGTCTACTGACCTTCATGGCTACTGTCTTTGTAATACTAACTTTTGTCTACTGACCTTCATGGCTACTGTCTTTGTATTACTAACTTTTGTCTACTGACCCTTATGGCTACTGTCTTTGTAATACTAACTTTTGTCTACTGACCTTCATGGCTACTGTCTTTGTAATACTAACTTTTGTCTACTGACCCTCATGGCTACTGTCTTTGTAATACTAACTTTTGTCTACTGACCTTCATGGCTACTGTCTTTGTAATACTAACTTTTGGCTACTCACCTTCATGGCTACTGTCTTTGTAATACTAACTTTTGTCTACTGACCTTCATGGCTACTGTCTTTGTAATACTAACTTTTGGCTACTGACCCTCATGGCTACTGTCTTTGTAATACCAACTTTTGGCTACTGACCTTCATGGCTACTGTCTTTGTAATACTAACTTTTGTCTACTGACCCTCATGGCTACTGTCTTTGTAATACTAACTTTTGTCTACTGACCTTCATGGCTACTGTCTGTAATACTAACTTTTGTCTACTGACCCTCATGGCTACTGTCTTTGTAATACTAACTTTTGTCTACTGACCCTCATGGTTACTGTCTTTGTGATACTAACTTTTGTCTACTGACCTTCATGGCTATTGTCTTTGTAATACTAACTTTTGGCTACTGTCCCTCAAGGCTACTATCTTTGTAATACTAAGTTTTGTCTACTGACCTTCATGGCTACTGTCTTTGTAATACTAACTTATGTCTATTGACCCTCATGGCTACTGTCTTTGTAATACTAACTTTTGTCTACTGACCCTCATGGCTACTGTCTTTGTAATACTAACTTTTGTCTACTGACCCTCATGGCTACTGTCTTTGTAATACTAACTTTTGTCTACTGACCTTCATGGCTACTGTTTTTGTAATACTAACTTTTGTCTACTGACCTTCATGGCTACTGTCTTTGTAATACTAACTTTTGGCTACTGACCCTCATGGCTACTGTCTTTGTAATACTTACTTTTGGCTACTGACCCTCATGGCTACTGTCTTTGTTATACTAACTTTTGTCTACTGACCTTCATGGCTACTGTCTTTGTAATACTAACTTTTGTCTACTGACCTTCATGGCTACTGTCTTTGTAATACTAACTTTTGGCTACTGACTTTCATGGTTACTGTCTTTGTAATACTAACCTTTGTCTACTGACCTTCATGGCTACTGTCTTTGTAATACTAACTTTTGGCTACTGACCCTCATGGCTACTGTCTTTGTAATACTACCTTTTGTCTACTGACCCTCATGGCTACTATCTTTGTAATACTAACTTTTGTCTACTGACCTTCATGGCTACTGTCTTTGTAATACTAACTTTTGGCTACTGACCCTCATGGCTACTGTCTTTGTAATACTAACTTTTGTCTACTGACCTTCATGACTACTGTCTTTGTGATACTAACTTTTGTCTACTGACCTTCATGGCTACTGTCTTTGTAATACTAACTTTTGTCTACTGACCTTCATGGCTACAGTCTTTGTAATACTAACTTTTGTCTACTGACCCTCATGGCTACTGTCTTTGTAATACTAACTTTTGTCTACTGACCCTCATGGCTACTGTCTTTGTAATACTAACTTTTGTCTACTGACCCTCATGGTTACTGTCTTTGTAATACTAACTTTTGTCTACTGACCCTCATGGCTACTGTCTTTGTAATACTAACTTTTGTCTACTGACCCTCATGGCTACTGTCTTTGTAATACTAACTTTTGTCTACTGACCCTCATGGCTACTGTCTTTGTAATACTAACTTATGTCTACTGACCCTCATGGCTACTGTCTTTGTAATACTAACTTATGTCTACTGACCCTCATGGCTACTGTCTTTGTAATACTAACTTTTGGCTACTGACCCTCATGGCTACTGTCTTTGTAATACTAACTTTTGTCTACTGACCCTCAAGGCTACTGTCTTTGTAATACTAACTTTTGTCTACTGACCCTCATGGCTACTGTCTTTGTAATACTAACCTTTGGCTACTGACCTTCATGGCTACTGTCTTTGTAATACTAACTTTTGTCTACTGACCCTCATGGCTACTGTCTTTGTAATACTAACTTTTGTCTACTGACCCTCATGGCTACTGTCTTTGTAATACTAACTTTTGTCTACTGACCTTCATGGCTACTGTCTTTGTAATACTAACTTTTGTATACTGACCTTCATGGCTACTGTCTTTGTAATACTAACTTTTGGCTACTGACCTTCATGGCTACTGTCTTTGTAATACTAACTTTTGTCTACTGACCCTCATGGTTACTGTCTTTGTAATACTAACTTTTGTCTACTGACCCTCATGGCTACTGTCTTTGTAACACTAACTTTTGACTACTGACCTTCATGGCTACTGTCTTTGTAATACTAACTTTTGTCTACTGACCTTCATGGCTACTGTCTTTGTAATACTAACTTATTACTGTCTTTGTAATACTAACTTATGTCTACTGACCTTCATGGCTACTGTCTTTGTAATACTAACTTATGTCTACTGACCCTCATGGTTACTGTCTTTGTGATAATAACTTTTGGCTACTGACCCTCATGGCTACTGTCTTTGTAATACTAACTTTTGTCAACTGACCCTCATGGCTACTGTCTTTGTAATACTAACTTTTGTCTACTGACCTTCATGGCTACTGTCTTTGTAATACTAACTTTTGTCTACTGACCTTCATGGCTACTGTCTTTGTAATACTAACTTTTGTCTACTGACCCTCGTGGCTACTGTCTTTGTAATACTAACTTTTGTCTACTGACCCTCATGGCTACTGTCTTTGTAATACTAACTTTTGTCTACTGACCTTCGTGGCTACTGTCTTTGTAATACTAACTTTTCTCTACTGACCCTCATGTCTACTGTCTTTGTGATACTAACTATTGTCTACTGACCCTCATGGCTACTGTCTTTGTAATACTAACTTTTGGCTACTGACCCTCATGGCTACTGTCTTTGTAATACTAACTTTTGGCTACTGACCCTCATGGCTACTGTCTTTGTAATACTAACTTTTGTCTACTGACCCTCATGGCTACTGTCTTTGTAATACTAACTTTTGTCTACTGACCTTCATGGCTACTGTTTTTGTAATACTAACTTTTGTCTACTGACCCTCATGGCTACAGTCTTTGTAATACTAACTTTTGTCTACTGACCTTCATGGCTACTGTCTTTGTAATACTAACTTTTGTCTACTGACCTTCATGGCTACTGTCTTTGTAATACTAACTTTTGTCTACTGACCCTCATGGCTACTGTCTTTGTAATACTAACTTTTGTCTACTGACCTTCATGGCTACTGTCTTTGTAATACTAACTTTTGTCTACTGACCTTCATGGCTACTGTCTTTGTAATACTAACTTTTGTCTACTGACCCTCATGGCTACTGTCTTTGTAATACTAACTTTTGTCTACTGACCCTCATGGCTACTGTCTTTGTAATACTAACTTTTGTCTACTGACCTTCATGGCTACTGTTTTTGTAATACTTACTTTTGTCTACTGACCCTCATGGCTACAGTCTTTGTAATACTAACTTTTGTCTACTGACCTTCATGGCTACTGTCTTTGTAATACTAACTTTTGTCTACTGACCTTCATGGCTACTGTCTTTGTAATACTAACTTTTGGCTACTGTCTTTGTAATACTAACTTTTGTCTACTGACCTTCATGGCTACTGTCTTTGTAATACTAACTTTTGGCTACTGACCCTCATGGCTACTGTCTTTGTAATACTAACTTTTGGCTACTGACCTTCATGGCTACTGTCTTTGTAATACTAACTTTTGTCTACTGACCCTCATGGCTACTGTCTTTGTAATACTAACTTTTGTCTACTGACCTTCATGGCTACTGTCTGTAATACTAACTTTTGTCTACTGACCATCATGGCTACTGTCTTTGTAATACTAACTTTTGTCTACTGACCCTCATGGTTACTGTCTTTGTGATACTAACTTTTGTCTACTGACCTTCATGGCTACTGTCTTTGTAATACTAACTTTTGGCTACTGACCCTCAAGGCTACTATCTTTGTAATACTAACTTTTGTCTACTGACCTTCATGGCTACTGTCTTTGTAATACTAACTTTTGTCTTCTGACCCTCATGGCTACTGTCTTTGTAATACTAACTTATGTCTATTGACTCTCATGGCTACTGTCTTTGTAATACTAACTTTTGTCTACTGACCCTCATGGCTACTGTCTTTGTAATACTAACTTTTGTCTACTGACCCTCATGGCTACTGTCTTTGTAATACTAACTTTTGTCTACTGACCTTCATGGCTACTGTCTTTGTAATACTAACTTTTGTCTACTGACCTTCATGGCTACTGTCTTTGTAATACTAACTTTTGGCTACTGACCCTCATGGCTACTGTCTTTGTAATACTTACTTTTGACTACTGACCCTCATGGCTACTGTCTTTGTAATACTAACTTTTGTCTACTGACCTTCATGGCTACTGTACCGGGTGAGTTAGCCGTGGTGGTTACGGCATGACTGATGGCAGTCGCTCACATCCGGGAGGCGAGGAGGTTCGAATCCCCCCGCCGGCAACCTTGAAGATGGTCTTCTGTGGTTTCCCATCTTCCTTCCAGGCAAATGCCGGGGTTGGTCCCTAACTATAGGCCACAGCCGCTACCTTCCAACTCCTCGTCCTTACATTCCAACTTCCCTCCTTCCCTCCCCAACGGTACTTGTAGCTCACCCATTGGGTGTCCGTCTCGAAGCAGCTACAAAACTGGCGAGCCGAACATGTCCTCGGACACTCCCGGCACTAAAAGCCATACGCTAAAAAAAAAAAAAAATGGCTACTGTCTTTGTAATACTAACTTTTGTCTACTGACCTTCATGGCTACTGTCTTTGTAATACTAACTTTTGGCTACTGACTTTCATGGTTACTGTCTTTGTAATACTAACCTTTGTCTACTGACCTTCATGGCTACTGTCTTTGTAATACTAACTTTTGGCTACTGACCCTCATGGCTACTGTCTTTGTAATACTACCTTTTGTCTACTGACCCTCATGGCTACTATCTTTGTAATACTAACTTTTGTCTACTGACCTTCATGGCTACTGTCTTTGTAATACTAACTTTTGGCTACTGACCCTCATGGCTACTGTCTTTGTAATACTAACTTTTGTCTACTGACCTTCATGGCTACTGTCTTTGTGATACTAACTTTTGTCTACTGACCTTCATGGCTACTGTCTTTGTAATACTAACTTTTGTCTACTGACCTTCATGGCTACAGTCTTTGTAATACTAACTTTTGTCTACTGACCCTCATGGCTACTGTCTTTGTAATACTAACTTTTGTCTACTGACCCTCATGGCTACTGTCTTTGTAATACTAACTTTTGTCTACTGACCCTCATGGTTACTGTCTTTGTAATACTAACTTTTGTCTACTGACCCTCATGGCTACTGTCTTTGTAATACTAACTCTTGTCTACTGACCCTCATGGCTACTGTCTTTGTAATACTAACTTTTGTCTACTGACCCTCATGGCTACTGTCTTTGTAATACTAACTTATGTCTACTGACCCTCATGGCTACTGTCTTTGTAATACTAACTTTTGTCTACTGACCTTCATGGCTACTGTCTTTGTAATACTAACTTTTGTCTACTGACCTTCATGGCTACTGTCTTTGTAATACTAACTTTTGACTACTGACCTTCATGGCTACTGTCTTTGTAATACTAACTTTTGTCTACTGACCCTCATGGCTACTGTCTTTGTAATACTAACTTATTACTGTCTTTGTAATACTAACTTATGTCTACTGACCTTCATGGCTACTGTCTTTGTAATACTAACTTATGTCTACTGACCCTCATGGTTACTGTCTTTGTGATAATAACTTTTGGCTACTGACCCTCATGGCTACTGTCTTTGAAATACTAACTTTTGTCAACTGACCCTCATGGCTACTGTCTTTGTAATACTAACTTTTGTCTACTGACCTTCATGGCTACTGTCTTTGTAATACTAACTTTTGGCTACTGACCCTCATGGCTACTGTCTTTGTAATACTAACTTTTGTCTACTGACCTTCATGGCTACTGTCTTTGTAATACTAACTTTTGTCTACTGACCCTCATGGCTACTGTCTTTGTAATACTAACTTTTGTCTACTGACCTTCGTGGCTACTGTCTTTGTAATACTAACTTTTCTCTACTGACCCTCATGTCTACTGTCTTTGTGATACTAACTATTGTCTACTGACCCTCATGGCTACTGTCTTTGTAATACTAACTTTTGGCTACTGACCCTCATGGCTACTGTCTTTGTAATACTAACTTTTGGCTACTGACCCTCATGGCTACTGTCTTTGTAATACTAACTTTTGTCTACTGACCCTCATGGCTACTGTCTTTGTAATACTAACTTTTGTCTACTGACCTTCATGTCTACTGTTTTTGTAATACTAACTTTTGTCTACTGACCCTCATGGCTACAGTCTTTGTAATACTAACTTTTGTCTACTGACCTTCATGGCTACTGTCTTTGTAATACTAACTTTTGTCTACTGACCTTCATGGCTACTGTCTTTGTAATACTAACTTTTGTCTACTGACCCTCATGGCTACTGTCTTTGTAATACTAACTTTTGTCTACTGACCTTCATGGCTACTGTCTTTGTAATACTAACTTTTGTCTACTGACCTTCATGGCTACTGTCTTTGTAATACTAACTTTTGTCTACTGACCCTCATGGCTACTGTCTTTGTAATACTAACTTTTGTCTACTGACCCTCATGGCTACTGTCTTTGTAATACTAACTTTTGTCTACTGACCTTCATGGCTACTGTTTTTGTAATACTTACTTTTGTCTACTGACCCTCATGGCTACAGTCTTTGTAATACTAACTTTTGTCTACTGACCTTCATGGCTACTGTCTTTGTAATACTAACTTTTGTCTACTGACCTTCATGGCTACTGTCTTTGTAATACTAACTTTTGTCTACTGACCCTCATGGCTACTGTCTTTGTAATACTAACTTTTGTCTACTGACCTTCATGGCTACTGTCTTTGTAATACTAACTTTTGTCTACTGACCCTCATGGCTACTGTCTTTGTAATACTAACTTTTGTCTACTGACCTTCATGGCTACTGTCTTTGTAATACTAACTTTTGGCTACTCACCTTCATGGCTACTGTCTTTGTAATACTAACTTTTGTCTACTGACCTTCATGGCTACTGTCTTTGTAATACTAACTTTTGGCTACTGACCCTCATGGCTACTGTCTTTGTAATACCAACTTTTGGCTACTGACCTTCATGGCTACTGTCTTTGTAATACTAACTTTTGTCTACTGACCCTCATGGCTACTGTCTTTGTAATACTAACTTTTGTCTACTGACCTTCATGGCTACTGTCTGTAATACTAACTTTTGTCTACTGACCCTCATGGCTACTGTCTTTGTAATACTAACTTTTGTCTACTGACCCTCATGGTTACTGTCTTTGTGATACTAACTTTTGTCTACTGACCTTCATGGCTATTGTCTTTGTAATACTAACTTTTGGCTACTGTCCCTCAAGGCTACTATCTTTGTAATACTAACTTTTGTCTACTGACCTTCATGGCTACTGTCTTTGTAATACTAACTTTTGTCTACTGACCCTCATGGCTACTGTCTTTGTAATACTAACTTATGTCTATTGACCCTCATGGCTACTGTCTTTGTAATACTAACTTTTGTCTACTGACCCTCATGGCTACTGTCTTTGTAATACTAACTTTTGTCTACTGACCCTCATGGCTACTGTCTTTGTAATACTAACTTTTGTCTACTGACCTTCATGGCTACTGTTTTTGTAATACTAACTTTTGTCTACTGACCTTCATGGCTACTGTCTTTGTAATACTAACTTTTGGCTACTGACCCTCATGGCTACTGTCTTTGTAATACTTACTTTTGGCTACTGACCCTCATGGCTACTGTCTTTGTTATACTAACTTTTGTCTACTGACCTTCATGGCTACTGTCTTTGTAATACTAACTTTTGTCTACTGACCTTCATGGCTACTGTCTTTGTAATACTAACTTTTGGCTACTGACTTTCATGGTTACTGTCTTTGTAATACTAACCTTTGTCTACTGACCTTCATGGCTACTGTCTTTGTAATACTAACTTTTGGCTACTGACCCTCATGGCTACTGTCTTTGTAATACTACCTTTTGTCTACTGACCCTCATGGCTACTATCTTTGTAATACTAACTTTTGTCTACTGACCTTCATGGCTACTGTCTTTGTAATACTAACTTTTGGCTACTGACCCTCATGGCTACTGTCTTTGTAATACTAACTTTTGTCTACTGACCTTCATGACTACTGTCTTTGTGATACTAACTTTTGTCTACTGACCTTCATGGCTACTGTCTTTGTAATACTAACTTTTGTCTACTGACCTTCATGGCTACAGTCTTTGTAATACTAACTTTTGTCTACTGACCCTCATGGCTACTGTCTTTGTAATACTAACTTTTGTCTACTGACCCTCATGGCTACTGTCTTTGTAATACTAACTTTTGTCTACTGACCCTCATGGTTACTGTCTTTGTAATACTAACTTTTGTCTACTGACCCTCATGGCTACTGTCTTTGTAATACTAACTTTTGTCTACTGACCCTCATGGCTACTGTCTTTGTAATACTAACTTTTGTCTACTGACCCTCATGGCTACTGTCTTTGTAATACTAACTTATGTCTACTGACCCTCATGGCTACTGTCTTTGTAATACTAACTTATGTCTACTGACCCTCATGGCTACTGTCTTTGTAATACTAACTTTTGGCTACTGACCCTCATGGCTACTGTCTTTGTAATACTAACTTTTGTCTACTGACCCTCATGGCTACTGTCTTTGTAATACTAACTTTTGTCTACTGACCCTCATGGCTACTGTCTTTGTAATACTAACCTTTGGCTACTGACCTTCATGGCTACTGTCTTTGTAATACTAACTTTTGTCTACTGACCCTCATGGCTACTGTCTTTGTAATACTAACTTTTGTCTACTGACCCTCATGGCTACTGTCTTTGTAATACTAACTTTTGTCTACTGACCTTCATGGCTACTGTCTTTGTAATACTAACTTTTGTCTACTGACCTTCATGGCTACTGTCTTTGTAATACTAACTTTTGTCTACTGACCTTCATGGCTACTGTCTTTGTAATACTAACTTTTGTCTACTGACCTTCATGGCTACTGTCTTTGTGATACTAACTTTTGTCTACTGACCTTCATGGCTACTGTCTTTGTAATACTAACTTTTGGCTACTGACCCTCATGGCTACTGTCTTTGTAATACTAACTTTTGGCTACTGACCCTCATGGCTACTGTCTTTGTAATACTAACTTTTGGCTACTGACCTTCATGGCTACTGTCTTTGTAATACTAACTTTTGTCTACTGACCCTCATGGTTACTGTCTTTGTAATACTAACTTTTGTATACTGACCTTCATGGCTACTGTCTTTGTAATACTAACTTTTGGCTACTGACCTTCATGGCTACTGTCTTTGTAATACTAACTTTTGTCTACTGACCCTCATGGTTACTGTCTTTGTAATACTAACTTTTGTCTACTGACCCTCATGGCTACTGTCTTTGTAACACTAACTTTTGACTACTGACCTTCATGGCTACTGTCTTTGTAATACTAACTTTTGTCTACTGACCTTCATGGCTACTGTCTTTGTAATACTAACTTTTGTCTACTGACCTTCATGGCTACTGTCTTTGTAATACTAACTTTTGTCTACTGACCTTCATGGCTACTGTCTTTGTAATACTAACTTTTGTCTACTGACCCTCGTGGCTACTGTCTTTGTAATACTAACTTTTGGCTACTGACCATCATGGCTACTGTCTTTGTAATACTAACTTTTGTCTACTGACCTTCATGGCTACTGTCTTTGTAATACTAAATTTTGTCTACTGACCCTCATGTCTACTGTCTTTGTGATACTAACTATTGTCTACTAACCCTCATGGCTACTGTCTTTGTAATACTAACTTTTGTCTACTGACCTTCATGGCTACTGTCTTTGTAATACTAACTTTTGACTACTGACCTTCATGGCTACTGTCTTTGTAATACTAACTTTTGTCTACTGACCCTCATGGCTACTGTCTTTGTAATACTAACTTATTACTGTCTTTGTAATACTAACTTATGTCTACTGACCTTCATGGCTACTGTCTTTGTAATACTAACTTATGTCTACTGACCCTCATGGTTACTGTCTTTGTGATAATAACTTTTGGCTACTGACCCTCATGGCTACTGTCTTTGTAATACTAACTTTTGTCAACTGACCCTCATGGCTACTGTCTTTGTAATACTAACTTTTGTCTACTGACCTTCATGGCTACTGTCTTTGTAATACTAACTTTTGGCTACTGACCCTCATGGCTACTGTCTTTGTAATACTAACTTTTGTCTACTGACCTTCATGGCTACTGTCTTTGTAATACTAACTTTTGTCTACTGACCCTCATGGCTACTGTCTTTGTAATACTAACTTTTGTCTACTGACCTTCGTGGCTACTGTCTTTGTAATACTAACTTTTCTCTACTGACCCTCATGTCTACTGTCTTTGTGATACTAACTATTGTCTACTGACCCTCATGGCTACTGTCTTTGTAATACTAACTTTTGGCTACTGACCCTCATGGCTACTGTCTTTGTAATACTAACTTTTGGCTACTGACCCTCATGGCTACTGTCTTTGTAATACTAACTTTTGTCTACTGACCCTCATGGCTACTGTCTTTGTAATACTAACTTTTGTCTACTGACCTTCATGGCTACTGTTTTTGTAATACTAACTTTTGTCTACTGACCCTCATGGCTACAGTCTTTGTAATACTAACTTTTGTCTACTGACCTTCATGGCTACTGTCTTTTTAATACTAACTTTTGTCTACTGACCTTCATGGCTACTGTCTTTGTAATACTAACTTTTGTCTACTGACCCTCATGGCTACTGTCTTTGTAATACTAACTTTTGTCTACTGACCTTCATGGCTACTGTCTTTGTAATACTAACTTTTGTCTACTGACCTTCATGGCTACTGTCTTTGTAATACTAACTTTTGTCTACTGACCCTCATGGCTACTGTCTTTGTAATACTAACTTTTGTCTACTGACCCTCATGGCTACTGTCTTTGTAATACTAACTTTTGTCTACTGACCTTCATGGCTACTGTTTTTGTAATACTTACTTTTGTCTACTGACCCTCATGGCTACAGTCTTTGTAATACTAACTTTTGTCTACTGACCTTCATGGCTACTGTCTTTGTAATACTAACTTTTGTCTACTGACCTTCATGGCTACTGTCTTTGTAATACTAACTTTTGGCTACTGTCTTTGTAATACTAACTTTTGTCTACTGACCTTCATGGCTACTGTCTTTGTAATACTAACTTTTGGCTACTGACCCTCATGGCTACTGTCTTTGTAATACTAACTTTTGGCTACTGACCTTCATGGCTACTGTCTTTGTAATACTAACTTTTGTCTACTGACCCTCATGGCTACTGTCTTTGTAATACTAACTTTTGTCTACTGACCTTCATGGCTACTGTCTGTAATACTAACTTTTGTCTACTGACCATCATGGCTACTGTCTTTGTAATACTAACTTTTGTCTACTGACCCTCATGGTTACTGTCTTTGTGATACTAACTTTTGTCTACTGACCTTCATGGCTACTGTCTTTGTAATACTAACTTTTGGCTACTGACCCTCAAGGCTACTATCTTTGTAATACTAACTTTTGTCTACTGACCTTCATGGCTACTGTCTTTGTAATACTAACTTTTGTCTTCTGACCCTCATGGCTACTGTCTTTGTAATACTAACTTATGTCTATTGACTCTCATGGCTACTGTCTTTGTAATACTAACTTTTGTCTACTGACCCTCATGGCTACTGTCTTTGTAATACTAACTTTTGTCTACTGACCCTCATGGCTACTGTCTTTGTAATACTAACTTTTGTCTACTGACCTTCATGGCTACTGTCTTTGTAATACTAACTTTTGTCTACTGACCTTCATGGCTACTGTCTTTGTAATACTAACTTTTGGCTACTGACCCTCATGGCTACTGTCTTTGTAATACTTACTTTTGACTACTGACCCTCATGGCTACTGTCTTTGTAATACTAACTTTTGTCTACTGACCTTCATGGCTACTGTACCGGGTGAGTTAGCCGTGGTGGTTACGGCATGACTGATGGCAGTCGCTCACATCCGGGAGGCGAGGAGGTTCGAATCCCCCCGCCGGCAACCTTGAAGATGGTCTTCTGTGGTTTCCCATCTTCCTTCGAGGCAAATGCCGGGGTTGGTCCCTAACTATAGGCCACAGCCGCTACCTTCCAACTCCTCGTCCTTACATTCCAACTTCCCTCCTTCCCTCCCCAACGGTACTTGTAGCTCACCCATTGGGTGTCCGTCTCGAAGCAGCTACAAAACTGGCGAGCCGAACATGTCCTCGGACACTCCCGGCACTAATAGCCATACGCTAAAAAAAAAAAAAAATGGCTACTGTCTTTGTAATACTAACTTTTGTCTACTGACCTTCATGGCTACTGTCTTTGTAATACTAACTTTTGGCTACTGACTTTCATGGTTACTGTCTTTGTAATACTAACCTTTGTCTACTGACCTTCATGGCTACTGTCTTTGTAATACTAACTTTTGGCTACTGACCCTCATGGCTACTGTCTTTGTAATACTACCTTTTGTCTACCGACCCTCATGGCTACTATCTTTGTAATACTAACTTTTGTCTACTGACCTTCATGGCTACTGTCTTTGTAATACTAACTTTTGGCTACTGACCCTCATGGCTACTGTCTTTGTAATACTAACTTTTGTCTACTGACCTTCATGGCTACTGTCTTTGTGATACTAACTTTTGTCTACTGACCTTCATGGCTACTGTCTTTGTAATACTAACTTTTGTCTACTGACCTTCATGGCTACAGTCTTTGTAATACTAACTTTTGTCTACTGACCCTCATGGCTACTGTCTTTGTAATACTAACTTTTGTCTACTGACCCTCATGGCTACTGTCTTTGTAATACTAACTTTTGTCTACTGACCCTCATGGTTACTGTCTTTGTAATACTAACTTTTGTCTACTGACCCTCATGGCTACTGTCTTTGTAATACTAACTCTTGTCTACTGACCCTCATGGCTACTGTCTTTGTAATACTAACTTTTGTCTACTGACCCTCATGGCTACTGTCTTTGTAATACTAACTTATGTCTACTGACCCTCATGGCTACTGTCTTTGTAATACTAACTTATGTCTACTGACCCTCATGGCTACTGTCTTTGTAATACTAACTTTTGGCTACTGACCCTCATGGCTACTGTCTTTGTAATACTAACTTTTGTCTACTGACCCTCATGGCTACTGTCTTTGTAATACTAACTTTTGTCTACTGACCCTCATGGCTACTGTCTTTGTAATACTAACCTTTGGCTACTGACCTTCATGGCTACTGTCTTTGTAATACTAACTTTTGGCTACTGACCCTCATGGCTACTGTCTTTGTAATACTAACTTTTGTCTACTGACCCTCATGGCTACTGTCTTTGTAATACTAACTTTTGGCTACTGAACTTCATGGCTACTGTCTTTGTAATACTAACTTTTGGCTACTGACCATCATGGCTACTGTCTTTGTAATACTAACTTTTGTCTACTGACCTTCATGGCTACTGTCTTTGTAATACTAAATTTTGTCTACTGACCCTCATGTCTACTGTCTTTGTGATACTAACTATTGTCTACTAACCCTCATGGCTACTGTCTTTGTAATACTAACTTTTGTCTACTGACCTTCATGGCTACTGTCTTTGTAATACTAACTTTTGACTACTGACCTTCATGGCTACTGTCTTTGTAATACTAACTTTTGTCTACTGACCCTCATGGCTACTGTCTTTGTAATACTAACTTATTACTGTCTTTGTAATACTAACTTATGTCTACTGACCTTCATGGCTACTGTCTTTGTAATACTAACTTATGTCTACTGACCCTCATGGTTACTGTATTTGTGATAATAACTTTTGGCTACTGACCCTCATGGCTACTGTCTTTGTAATACTAACTTTTGTCAACTGACCCTCATGGCTACTGTCTTTGTAATACTAACTTTTGTCTACTGACCTTCATGGCTACTGTCTTTGTAATACTAACTTTTGGCTACTGACCCTCATGGCTACTGTCTTTGTAATACTAACTTTTGTCTACTGACCTTCATGGCTACTGTCTTTGTAATACTAACTTTTGTCTACTGACCCTCATGGCTACTGTCTTTGTAATACTAACTTTTGTCTACTGACCTTCGTGGCTACTGTCTTTGTAATACTAACTTTTCTCTACTGACCCTCATGTCTACTGTCTTTGTGATACTAACTATTGTCTACTGACCCTCATGGCTACTGTCTTTGTAATACTAACTTTTGGCTACTGACCCTCATGGCTACTGTCTTTGTAATACTAACTTTTGTCTACTGACCCTCATGGCTACTGTCTTTGTAATACTAACTTTTGTCTACTGACCTTCATGTCTACTGTTTTTGTAATACTAACTTTTGTCTACTGACCCTCATGGCTACAGTCTTTGTAATACTAACTTTTGTCTACTGACCTTCATGGCTACTGTCTTTGTAATACTAACTTTTGTCTACTGACCCTCATGGCTACTGTCTTTGTAATACTAACTTTTGTCTACTGACCTTCATGGCTACTGTCTTTGTAATACTAACTTTTGTCTACTGACCTTCATGGCTACTGTCTTTGTAATACTAACTTTTGTCTACTGACCCTCATGGCTACTGTCTTTGTAATACTAACTTTTGTCTACTGACCCTCATGGCTACTGTCTTTGTAATACTAACTTTTGTCTACTGACCTTCATGGCTACTGTTTTTGTAATACTTACTTTTGTCTACTGACCCTCATGGCTACAGTCTTTGTAATACTAACTTTTGTCTACTGACCTTCATGGCTACTGTCTTTGTAATACTAACTTTTGTCTACTGACCCTCATGGCTACTGTCTTTGTAATACTAACTTTTGTCTACTGACCTTCATGGCTACTGTCTTTGTAATACTAACTTTTGTCTACTGACCTTCATGGCTACTGTCTTTGTATTACTAACTTTTGTCTACTGACCCTCATGGCTACTGTCTATGTAATACTAACTTTTGTCTACTGACCTTCATGGCTACTGTCTTTGTAATACTAACTTTTGTCTACTGACCCTCATGGCTACTGTCTTTGTAATACTAACTTTTGTCTACTGACCTTCATGGCTACTGTCTTTGTAATACTAACTTTTGGCTACTCACCTTCATGGCTACTGTCTTTGTAATACTAACTTTTGTCTACTGACCTTCATGGCTACTGTCTTTGTAATACTAACTTTTGGCTACTGACCCTCATGGCTACTGTCTTTGTAATACCAACTTTTGGCTACTGACCTTCATGGCTACTGTCTTTGTAATACTAACTTTTGTCTACTGACCCTCATGGCTACTGTCTTTGTAATACTAACTTTTGTCTACTGACCTTCATGGCTACTGTCTGTAATACTAACTTTTGTCTACTGACCCTCATGGCTACTGTCTTTGTAATACTAACTTTTGTCTACTGACCCTCATGGTTACTGTCTTTGTGATACTAACTTTTGTCTACTGACCTTCATGGCTATTGTCTTTGTAATACTAACTTTTGGCTACTGACCCTCAAGGCTACTATCTTTGTAATACTAACTTTTGTCTACTGACCTTCATGGCTACTGTCATTGTAATACTAACTTTTGTCTACTGACCCTCATGGCTACTGTCTTTGTAATACTAACTTATGTCTATTGACCCTCATGGCTACTGTCTTTGTAATACTAACTTTTGTCTACTGACCCTCATGGCTACTGTCTTTGTAATACTAACTTTTGTCTACTGACCCTCATGGCTACTGTCTTTGTAATACTAACTTTTGTCTACTGACCTTCATGGCTACTGTTTTTGTAATACTAACTTTTGTCTACTGACCTTCATGGCTACTGTCTTTGTAATACTAACTTTTGGCTACTGACCCTCATGGCTACTGTCTTTGTAATACTTACTTTTGGCTACTGACCCTCATGGCTACTGTCTTTGTTATACTAACTTTTGTCTACTGACCTTCATGGCTACTGTCTTTGTAATACTAACTTTTGTCTACTGACCTTCATGGCTACTGTCTTTGTAATACTAACTTTTGGCTACTGACTTTCATGGTTACTGTCTTTGTAATACTAACCTTTGTCTACTGATCTTCATGGCTACTGTCTTTGTAATACTAACTTTTGGCTACTGACCCTCATGGCTACTGTCTTTGTAATACTACCTTTTGTCTACTGACCCTCATGGCTACTATCTTTGTAATACTAACTTTTGTCTACTGACCTTCATGGCTACTGTCTTTGTAATACTAACTTTTGGCTACTGACCCTCATGGCTACTGTCTTTGTAATACTAACTTTTGTCTACTGACCTTCATGACTACTGTCTTTGTGATACTAACTTTTGTCTACTGACCTTCATGGCTACTGTCTTTGTAATACTAACTTTTGTCTACTGACCTTCATGGCTACAGTCTTTGTAATACTAACTTTTGTCTACTGACCCTCATGGCTACTGTCTTTGTAATACTAACTTTTGTCTACTGACCCTCATGGCTACTGTCTTTGTAATACTAACTTTTGTCTACTGACCCTCATGGTTACTGTCTTTGTAATACTAACTTTTGTCTACTGACCCTCATGGCTACTGTCTTTGTAATACTAACTTTTGTCTACTGACCCTCATGGCTACTGTCTTTGTAATACTAACTTTTGTCTACTGACCCTCATGGCTACTGTCTTTGTAATACTAACTTATGTCTACTGACCCTCATGGCTACTGTCTTTGTAATACTAACTTATGTCTACTGACCCTCATGGCTACTGTCTTTGTAATACTAACTTTTGGCTACTGACCCTCATGGCTACTGTCTTTGTAATACTAACTTTTGTCTACTGACCCTCATGGCTACTGTCTTTGTAATACTAACTTTTGTCTACTGACCCTCATGGCTACTGTCTTTGTAATACTAACCTTTGGCTACTGACCTTCATGGCTACTGTCTTTGTAATACTAACTTTTGTCTACTGACCCTCATGGCTACTGTCTTTGTAATACTAACTTTTGTCTACTGACCCTCATGGCTACTGTCTTTGTAATACTAACTTTTGTCTACTGACCTTCATGGCTACTGTCTTTGTAATACTAACTTTTGTCTACTGACCTTCATGGCTACTGTCTTTGTAATACTAACTTTTGTCTACTGACCTTCATGGCTACTGTCTTTGTAATACTAACTTTTGTCTACTGACCTTCATGGCTACTGTCTTTGTGATACTAACTTTTGTCTACTGACCTTCATGGCTACTGTCTTTGTAATACTAACTTTTGGCTACTGACCCTCATGGCTACTGTCTTTGTAATACTAACTTTTGGCTACTGACCCTCATGGCTACTGTCTTTGTAATACTAACTTTTGGCTACTGACCTTCATGGCTACTGTCTTTGTAATACTAACTTTTGTCTACTGACCCTCATGGTTACTGTCTTTGTAATACTAACTTTTGTATACTGACCTTCATGGCTACTGTCTTTGTAATACTAACTTTTGGCTACTGACCTTCATGGCTACTGTCTTTGTAATACTAACTTTTGTCTACTGACCCTCATGGTTACTGTCTTTGTAATACTAACTTTTGTCTACTGACCCTCATGGCTACTGTCTTTGTAACACTAACTTTTGTCTACTGACCTTCATGGCTACTGTCTTTGTAATACTAACTTTTGTCTACTGACCTTCATGGCTACTGTCTTTGTAATACTAACTTTTGTCTACTGACCTTCATGGCTACTGTCTTTGTAATACTAACTTTTGTCTACTGACCTTCATGGCTACTGTCTTTGTAATACTAACTTTTGTCTACTGACCCTCATGGCTACTGTCTTTGTAATACTAACTTTTGTCTACTGACCCTCATGGCTACTGTCTTTGTAATACTAACTTTTGGTCCAAATTGGTTCTTCCAGGTATTTAATTTCTTCTGTAATTGCTCAACTTCTTCTTGTTCATTTCCCGTTTCCAGTTCCCTGGGTCGGGTTGCGAATCAAGGACCTCCACAGTTCTCTATCCCTCCACCATCCATTTCCTTCTTTCAATACTTCTTTTTCTTTTACTCCTGTTTTCTCTATGCCTTTCTTCACCGTATCTATCCATCTCTTTCTGGGCCTTCCTCGTGGTCTTCTTCCTGGTATTTTCTCCATAAATATTCTTTTTGGTACTCTATATTCTTCCATTCTCATCATATGTCCGTACCACTTCAGCTTACTGGTTTCTATCTTGTCGTTCAGTTTTGGGAATCCAGTTCTCTCCCTAATGTCCAAATTTTTGATTTTATCCCTCCGTGTCTTCCCAATTATTCCTTTAAGGAACTTCATCTCAACAGCTACCGGGTGAGTTAGTTGTGGTCGTTACGGCATGACTGCTGGCAGTCGCTCACATCCGGGAGGCGAGGAGGTTCGAATCCTCCCACCGGCAACCTTGAAGATGGTCTTCTGCGGTTTCCCATCTTCCTTCCAGGCAAATGCCGGGGTTGGTCCCTAACTATAGGCCACAGCCGCTACCTTCCAACTCCTCGACCTTCCATTCCAACTTTCCTCCCCAACGGTACTTGTAGCTCACCCATTGGGTGTCCGTCTCGAAGCAGCTACAAAACTGGAGAGCCGAACATGTCCTCGGACACTCCCGGCACTAAAAAAAAGCCATACGGTTAAAATAAATCTCGACTGCTTGGATTTGGCTTTCATCGCGTTTTGTTGTGGACCAAGTACCTGCTGCATATTTATGTCAAAATTGGTGTGTAATACATTGAGAATAGAACTTTCTTGCATTTCTCTGGGACTTCCTAGTTCCATACTAAACCTCTCACACACTGGTAGAACCCATTAGCTTGTTGGATTCTCTTTCCATTTATTGTACCATCTCCTGTGAGTATGCTCCCCAAATACTTAAAGCTTTTTACCATTTCCAATGACTTCAATATTCTGTCTTACTTCTTTCTTGTTTCTTGTCATCTCAACTGTGCAACCCCAAATCACCACATCGTCCGCAAAGGCCAATGATTGTATCGTTTCCAGGTGAGCATGCTGGTGGGCAAGAAGACCTTGTTCCTCTACAACCTCCACGATCCTGATAACCCAGTCGAGTTGGCGTTCCAGCAGCGCTATGGGTCCGTCGTCACTTACAAGTGGTGAGTGGACTAAGATAAGGACCATAGCGATACAATAAAGTTAGTACAGTCAAAATTGGATAACTCGAAGCTCAAGGGACCGGAAAAAAAACTTCGAGTTATCCACGAATTCGAGTTATCCAAAACGGTCGTTTGGGACGGGGTAGGGTGTATAATAATGGAAAAATCCCCTTAAAACATCAAATTCTTTTATTTGGTCCTTCTTTATGACTTTAATCTTCTCAGGTAGCATCAGTGTCTTCAGCTTTGAGCCGATGTTGAGCGACTTGGTTTTGAAAGAGACATGGTAACCTATAAACCAAGAAATGTGCACTTAAATCCGGCTCACTTGCTGTGATTGTAACCAAACGCGCTCACTTGCCTGTTAAGAATTGGGAATTTTGGAGCACGAAGTTGATGCAGCTGGCTTGACCCTGCACTTATTGGTCCAATAAGAGACTGTATTACGCTGTCCGGCAGACCCACAGAATTCGTACAAGCTGCTCAGTTGGGACAATTTCCATCTTTCATCCCCATTTGAAAACGTTTTTATCAGCTCATAGAATTTCACTACTCTCTTCGTCACGAAGAATTTATAGACAAGACAGAAGCCAACATAAATGTCACTAATGACTTTATAAGAATCAGCAGTTTTATAATGTATTTTTAAAGTTGTTATAATTGTTTAGACATAAATCACTTCACTGCGCATTACAGCATAAAAAACAGCACTTCAGCATGGGAAACTTGATAAGCCCATAATACAGTGATTTTAAATAAGAGTGTTTGTTAGAAATGTGTTTAATTGTCTTCTAATGTATGTATTGAGGGTTTTTATGTCTACTTGCATGATGATATGTCAATACTCTAGTCTTTGATTATACTGTGCTAATATAAGACGCCAATGAAGAACCGCATTGGTAAGGTTCGAAACATGTACCGTTCCTAGTGCTTATCGGCTAATTTTATTGTATGTATTGATTGGCGGACCTGTATAAAACATAATAAATTAGTTTGCCTGTTAAGACACGATGCTACCGGCTCGGAAGACTCGCCGCACACTGACGAAGCAGGGGTGAGGGGAAGAAACGCTATCCGAACTTTGCCGATCGTCCACGAACACTGAAATTGACCTAAGAAGTCTGCTTCCCTTCCAAGGCGTTATCGAAGCAAGAGGGGGGAAAGCGATAAGGCGAGAGAGGAAGAGAGATGCGCTTACTGACCTTGAGCGGAACCGAAAATTAAACTGGGACTGGGCTTGAAGCTGACAAAACGTGTTTCAGCCAAACAAATCTTTATGACTTCCGGAACCAAAACTTTGAGTTATCCACGATTTTTTTGCATTGTCAGTATAGGAACTTCAAGGGACCAGAGAATAACTCCGAGTTATCCACGTTCGACTGTATTAAGGTTGGTGTGACTTTGTCTTGCAGGTTTGGAGACGGCTACATCCTGCTGGGCTTCAGTGCGGGCTACTTCGTGGCCATCTCGACCCACATGAAGGAGGTGGGGCAGGAGCTGTTCCAAGTGAAGAACCACCGCGACAATCTCACGGACATCGCCATCTGCACACAGCTGGGCAAGGTGGCTTCTTGTGGGGATAATACGTGAGTTGCCTGCTTCTCACCCAGATGAAACATTAATTGCTATGAAGGAAATTTGTTTTCAAAAGCAAATAAGGGATGAAATTTGATAAAATGGTCCAGTTAACCCAAAACAGTTGCCAGAGTTTCGCCCCAGTGTACCATTGGGCTCTTCAGTTGATTATGGTACACCTCACCAAGACGTGTGGCTAGTACATACTGAGAAGGCCGATGCAAGGCACTAACTGTCGCCACGAGCAGCGCCAATGTACTACGGAAGTCAAAACTTCCTTTCAAAATAGTGTTAGCCTACAATGCTGATCCATATTGGAAATATCTGTTCCCGAAGGAAACAGGATGTTAAATGTCCGATTGAGTTATGTCATCATCATCTTGCACAGTTTCCAGCCACTGGCCGGGTCTGTTTGGAACACAAGCCTCTCCAACGTCTTCTGTCTTCCCACCTTCTCTCAGCCTCCACCCTTGTCCAGTCTTCTCCTCTCTTCTTCACGCTTTCTTCCACCCCCTTCAGCCACCTGTCTCTCGGTCTCTTTCCTTCCCACTTCGTCTCGTGTATCCTCCTGGGTATCCTCTTCTCCTCCATTCGTTTTACATATCCATACCATCTAAGTCTAGATTTCTCTATACCATCCTGTAATGGTTCCTCCTTCATTAATTCTCTGGTCCTCTCATTTCTTATTCTGTCCATCTTTGTAGCTCCAATACTGCTTCTCAAGAACCTCATCTCACTGGCCTGAATTTTGCTCTTCTCCCTTCCTTTCATAACCCAGGTCTCCGAGGCATACGTCAGGATAGGGACATAGTACGTTCGATATATGATCTTTTTGCTGTTCTGAGGGACATCCTTGCTCCATAACGTGCTTCTCACACTCCTCCGGAATGCTTCTGCCTGTCTCCCCCGCTCATTTATTTCTCTATCGTTTCTTCCATTATCTTGTATCAGGCTTCCCAGATACTTGAAACTCTCCACTTTCTTCAGCTGTTCCCCACCAATTGTTATTCCCGTTGTGGTTCTTTCCTTCTTCCTTGTTGTGATCACCATCTCACTCTTATTTATGCTAAATTTCATCCCATATCCTTGTATTATTCCTTTCCACACGTCCAACTGTTCCTGTACCTCCTCCTCCTTGTTTCCCCAAATCATCAAATCATCTGCAAACACCATTGCTTTCATCTTTCCTTCCCCAATTACTTGTGCCACTCGGGTCATTATGTCATCCATCACCACAATGAAAAGTAACGGTGACAGTGCACTTCCTTGTTTCAGGCCGTTTCTCTGTTCCAACCAGTCCGATCTCTCTCCTCCCACTTTCACACAGCTCACGCTTCCCTTGTACATCTCCTTTATCCTCTTTATAGTCCATTTTTCTACTCCTCTATCCTCTATGGGCTCTTCAGTTGGATATGGTACACCTCTCCAAGACGCATGGCTAGTACATACTTGGAGAGGTGTACTATATGAAGAGCCCAATGGTACACTGGGGCGAAACGCTGGCAACTGCTTTGAGTTAACCGGACCATTTTATCAAATTTCATTGTGAATTTGTTAATGTACATAACTCAATCGGACAATTAACTTACTATTTTCTAAATAAGGAGTGTTCAAATTAAAAGGTACGAAACGATACTATGGGTACAGTTTATTCAAAAGTAATCGTCGCCTCCGTAGCGTAGCGGTCAGCATGGTTAGCTGTCGCCCCGGAGGTCCTGGGTTCAATTCCCGGCTCTGCCACGAAATTTGAAAAGTGGTATGAGTACTGGAACGGGGTTTACTCAGCCTCGGGTGGCCATAATGAGTAGAGGGGGTTCGATTCCCACCGCCGCCATCCTCGAAGTGGTTTTCCGTGGTTTCCCACTTCGTCTTCGGGCAAATGCCGAGATGGTTCCTACTGGAGGGCCACGGCCGCCTCCTTCCCATTTCCTTGCCTAACCGTCCCACTCTTCCCATCCCCACATCAGCCCCCCTGTTCACTTTGCAGCTGAGGCCGCCTGGGCATAGTGCTGGTCACACACCCCAGTTGTATCCCTGACTCAAGAGTCTCAAGCTCCAGGACACTGCCCTCAGTGGTGGTAGAGGTGGGATCCCTCGCTTAGTCCGTGGGAAAAGCCAACCCTGGAGGGTAAAACGATAACGAAAAAAATAATAATAAAAAGCGAAAGTAATCACCACAGGCCTGTGCACAGCTGTCCCATTGCCTCACTAGCCACAGGATTCCCAGTTCCCAGAAGTCTTGTGGTTGTGACAGGAGCCAATCCTGTACAGGGCGGAATGCTGGCAACTGTTTTGAGTTAACCGGACCATTTTATCAAATTGTTCTTGATGGACTTGCGTAGGCTACGAAGTGTCGCACAATACACGTCACAGTTCATGGTTCGTCTCAAGGGAAAACTTCTCCAATCCTGTGGCTACTGAAGCAATGGGACACCTGTGCACAGGCCTGTGGTGATTACTTTTGAATAAAGAATAAATTGTACCCACAGTATCGTTTCGTACATTTTCATTTGTTCACCCCTCGTATTAAATAACTTAAGTTATGAGTTAAGCCCATTAACCACTACACCACTGAGAAAATGCATGCTCTCATTTGCTCTGGCAATTGATATTTGCCATGGGCAAGAGAAGCATTGTTATTGTTCTTCACACTCGAGTGTTTTAACTTCAGAGATCTTCTGAATCTCTGAATCTCTCCTAGGCACTTGAATTTCTTTGCTCTTTTGATGACACCATATGTGGTCCTTATTGTCCAGGTTGGATCTGTGGCATTTATGTTCAAATACTCTTATTTTTCAAAAGATATTTGCAGCACTGCTGGTTCCTTTAAGACTTCAATTTGCTTAGTTGCAATCTGCAGGTTCTCTGCAAATGTGAGGCACTGAAATTTAAACACTGTTCTTTTGTGACCAAATTTGATTCCATTTGGAAAATTGAACTGACTCATTTCTTTTCTGTTTTCTTCTTCTTCTGCTTCTCACGGATGGGTCGCTTAGGACCACGCGGAATCATCGTATGTTGAGCCTTCCTCCTTGCCCAATAGCTCTTCATATGCATGGGTTGTTGTATTTTCTGTTCCTGACCATGCACGTCGTGTTGGTTTCTTCTGATCTTACTCAAATCCCCTTGTGTGAACAATATTCCTGATTACATTTCTATTCATCAGTTCTGGCGATCCCATCTCCACCTGTTTGTGCCGCTTTGGTCTTGTATGTTTGTTCTGCAGAAATTTGTGGATTCCGTAAGTAAGTCTCGTATGATTCATTCTTTCCAAATGGCCCAAAAGTTGAATTCGTCTCATTCTCATGGTATCGGTAAGTTTAGAAATGTTCCTCTATATTTCAGAGTTGGGTTTGGGATAGTGTATGCCATTTTTAATTCTGGGCCCTAAGATCTTTCGCATAATTTTCCTTTCCTTAATCTTTAATTGTTCCTTTTAATGTTTTAAGTTGTAAATTGAGCGTTTCTGAAGCATAAAGAGCTTCCAGTTTAATCACTGCTAAGTAATGGTGAATTTTACTATTCCATGACAAGCATTGCTTGTTATTTTCATTTTTAGAAAAGCAAGAATATTGCATTTAGTTTTCATAAATCTACTAACTTGGCATGTTATCTATAAATGTTGACGACAGGGTGAAGATCCACGATATGGCCAACCTGCAGGAGACGTCGGGAGTGCTGACGCTGGAGGAGGAGCCGAGCGTGGAGCGCATGGCGTGGAGCGAAGACGGTCAGCTAATGGCGGTGACCGGCCGGAGCGGCACGGTACACGTGTACCTGTCCCGCCTGCCCATGGTGTCTTCGGTGCAGGGCTCCCAGATCGCCGTCCTCACCAGCCTTACCGAGATGACCCTCTTCTCCTATGACGTCGACAACAAGGTCACCTAACTTACTATCCTTGTACACTTTTCTAGAATAATACCCGCACCCCAATTTTACAAAGTACTTTTCTTAGAACATCTTTTTAACATCCTTTGTAAGTAAGTTTACGACAACATTTTCGTCAATTAATTTTTAATACTACACTGACCGGCAAAAAAAGTGGAACACTTTAATTTTTTATGTAATTTCTTTATTTATTCCACTAAAATGTATCGGTTTTCCAATATTTGCATTATTCATGTAAATTTAGATGGTTGGCAACAGAAAATACAGAATCATGTTTTACAACACGCTTTAACTCACAAATTTCGTTACATTTTGCAATTTTCTATTTTTTAGTAATGCTCTTTTGGGCTGGTGTTTATCAAACGTATTGCCAAACAAAACAGTATTAATGTTTGCACTGCACTGCAAGAGAACGCTGGTCACTAAAAACGGGTGTTTCCACCTTTAGCGTATATGACAGCTTGTAAACGCTCAGGCATACTGTTCACAACCCGTCGAATGGCATCTGCCGGGATGCGATCCCATTCCTCCAGCAGCGATGTTCTCAGTTGTGCCAAGGTGGTGTGGTCATGCTGTCTGATGTTCCTTCCAAGCGTATCCCATACATGTTCGATGGGGTTCAAGACAGGACTACGAGCTGGCCAGTCCAGGGTTTGAATCTCCACTTCCTGCAGATATTGTACAACACAGCGAGCAGTATGAGGGCGGGCATTATCCTGCATCAGCATGAAATTCTGACCAATGAAAGGCGCAAAGGGCATCACATGGTTCATCAGGATCTCTTCGATGTACCTTTGGGAATTGAGCGTCGCGTGATCGATGCACACCAACTCAGTACGGGCCATAACGTTGATGCCACCCCACACCATAACCGAGCCACCTCCAAATGGAGTCCTGGAGGAGAAAGCAACAGGGCTGTACCTCTCTCTGCGACTTCTCCACACACTTTCTCTTCCATCAGGAGATCTAAGGTTAAAGCGACTCTCGTCAGTGAAGAGAACAGATGCCCACTGCTCGTGGGTCTATTCCAGATGCTGCCTTGCGAAGCGAAGACGCGCCTCTCTGTGATGCCGTTCGAGTGCGGTTCCACGTGCAGGTCTCCTGGACGAAAGATGAGCTTCTTCAAACCTTTTTCTTACTGTTCGCTCACTCACTCTCACATTTCTGACATTTTCCAGTTGATTTCGTGCCTGAACTGCTGTGGTATGCCGATCACGCAGAACTTGGAGGGTGAGAAATCTGTCATCTCTGGCACTTGTGCTTCTTCTACAGCCTGACCCTCGTCTCCTGTCGTATGTTCGGAGCTGTCTGTAACGTTGCACTGCACGATGTATGCTACCGAGAGATGATCCAATGACCTCAGCAACATAACGGAAGCTGCGGCCATCCTCCACCAATGCAACTGCGTGTGCAGCTTCTTCACGGCTAAGAGGCATGTTTTAGTGTGAACTGCAAATGGATAACTTGCTAAAATGTGTGACAATGGTTCACACGTGTTCAACAAATGAGAGTTGTTATCGCTAGAACAACAATAAGCGAGCGGCAACACTCATAAACCTTAAACGCTTCCAGTCCGCTTCCCGCCATAAAACCATTAAGATAGGCTCATCGAGGATTGGGGGTAATTGGTGGTAATAAACCACCCTAGGAAATGTCATATTATCAATTTCTATTCACGGATGTTTCAGATGTTTGTTCTAATGCATGAAAAGCTTTCAAAATGTGATTAAATCTTTTTCAAGGCTAGATTTATACTATTTATATTACTTTTTTTAACTGTTCCACTTTTTTTGCCGGTCAGTGTATTTCTTTAAATCAATTCCACTACCTAAATTCCCTTCTCATTTCATTTCGACTGGCTGTGTGACTCAGCGGTAACGTTTTCGCCTGCTGTGCCCAAGGTTGAACGATCGAATCCTGGCACAGTCAGGTGGCATTTGAGGGTGTGCAAATGCCACGGAGCCATGTCAGTAGATTTAATGCCACCTTAATGATCCCCTTCAGGGTAGAATTCCGGCACTCCGGCGTGTCTAAAAGCCAGGGTAATTAAAAGGGATGTAAAATCATCATCATCGTCATCATCTTCATTTCCCCTTTTCCAGCTGACACTGGGTGGGGGCAAATATGGTTCCTCTCCACTTTGTTCTGTTGTTCCACCATTCCTCTTCCGACACGGTGTTGTAATCCAGGTTCCGTTTTCTGATACTATTCTCCACCGAGTCCATCCAACGCATTCTTGGTCTTCCTCGTCCTCTCTTCCCTGTCATCCGTAGTTCCAGTGCTCGTCTTGGTAGCCTTACTTCATTCATCCGTTTGACATGTCCAAACCATCTCAATCTGTTTTGCTCCAGTTTGTCATTTAGTTTCTGAACTCCCAGTCTTTCCGTATATCTTCATTTCTCACTCTGTCCCTCCTCGTTTTCTGGACCATACTTCTCAGGAATCTCATCTCAGCTGCTGGTTCCTTTAGGACTTCAATTTGCTTAGTTGCAATGTGCAGGTTCTCTGCAAATGTTATGTACAAAGCACATTATATTCCTATAATGACATATGCAGCAGAACCTTGGACAATGATTAAGAGGGATGTAAAATCAATAACATTATTATTATTATTCTTTTCCTTTAGTGTCTTTTGGATGACAAACCAAGGTCTCGTCAATAATTAACTCAACAGACTTTCTAAGAACATTAATAAAGCTGTCTCATGGCACCTTGTCAAAAGAAACAGAAAATTCTACAAAAGAACACATTAATCCAAGTTCATGTTTTGACATTAGATAGTACAGAGTCATTATTTATGTGCGCCCCGATAAACACGGCAAGCTAAGCTGGCTTAAATTATCGCAGATCGCGGGTGTGCGTACACGGTTGAGATGTCAGGTGTGTGTTACAAGAGAGGGAGAACATTTTCAGCATCGCCTATGAGCACTGTAAGTACACATTATTGAACATGTTTGGTAAAAGTGCGCGCCAATCACCGACTGAACCGTATACGTGCCACAGTCAAAGCCAGCTTAGCTTCCCATGTTTATTGGGGCGCACATAGATACTGACTCTGTACAGGGTTGAAATGCCAGGACACACCAGGAAAGAGCACGGAATGATTCACAAGCAAAACAAAAAAATTGGTCCATAAACTATTGTGAATTTTTGCGGCTTCAATGGCGTAGTTGGTAGCATGCTGAGCTTCTATGCATAAGATCGCGAGTTCAACCCTGCCGAAGTCGTTGGATTTTTTAAGAACGTTAAAAATTCTTCAGTATGCCTTCCTTCGGCTGGGAAGTAAAGCCGGCGGTCCCATGTCATAGATTTATGGCATGTTAAAGAACCTTCCACTAATTACACCTGTCATCATCATCATCATCATCTTGCACAGTTTCCAGCCACTGGCCGGGTCTGTTTGGAACACAAGCCTCTCCAACGTCTTCTGTCTTCCCACCATCTCTCAGCCTCCACCCTTGTCCAGTCTTCTCCTCTCTTCTTCACACTTTCTTCCACCCCCTTCAGCCACCTGTCTCTCGGTCTTCCCCTCGGTCTCTTTCCTTCCCACTTCGTCTCATGTACTCTCCTGGGTATCCTCTTCTCCTCCATTCGTTTTACATGTCCATACCATCTAAGTCTAGATTTCTCTATACCATCCTGTAATGGTTCCTCCTTCATTAATTCTCTGGTCCTCTCATTTCTTATTCTGTCCATCTTTGTAGCTCCAATACTGCTTCTCAAGAACCTCATCTCACTGGCCTGTATTTTGCTCTTCTCCCTTCCTTTCATAACCCAGGTCTCCGAGGCATACGTCAGGATAGGGACATAGTACGTCCGATATATGATCTTTTTGCTGTTCTGAGGGACATCCTTGCTCCATAACATGCTTCTCACACTCCTCCGAAATGCTTCTGCCTGCCTCCCCCGCTCATTTATTTCTCTATCGTTTCTTCCATTATCTTGTATCAGGCTTCCCAGATACTTAAAACTCTCCACTTTCTTCAGCTGTTCCCCACCAATTGTTATTCCCGTGGTGGTTCTTTCCTTCTTCCTTGTTGTGATCACCATCTCACTCTTATTTATGCTAAATTTCATCCCATATCCTTGTATTATTCCTTCCCACACGTCCAACTGTTCCTGTACCTCCTCCTCCTTGTTTCCCCAAATCATCAAATCATCTGCAAACACCATTGCTTTCATCTTTCCGTCCCCAATTACTTGTGCCACTCGGGTCATTATGTCATCCATCACCACAATGAAAAGTAACGGTGACAGTGCACTTCCTTGTTTCAGGCCGTTTCTTTGTTCCAACCAGTCAGATCTCTCTCCTCCCACTTTCACACAGCTCACGCTTCCCTTGTACATCTCCTTTATCCTCTTTATAGTCCATTTCTCTACTCCTCTATCCTCCAGGGACTTCCATACTTTGTTTCTGCATACACTGTCATATGCTTTCTCAATGTCCAGGAAGGCCATCAGTAGATCTGTTCCATACTCATAGTGCTGTTCTTGTAACTGCCTTACAGCAAAAATCAAATCCACTGTGGACCTTCCTGCTCTGAAGCCATGTTGTTCTTCCCTCATCCCTCCTTCTATCCTTGTCCTAATTCTCTTTTCCAAAACTTTCTCGAAGATCTTTGCACAATGACTCATCAGTGTTATTCCTCGATAGTTTCTGCAATCTGTTCTACTACCTTTCTTGAAGATCGGGACAATGATTCCTTTTTTCCAGTCCTCTGGGGTCTTCCTTTCCTTCCATGCTGTCCTCATCACTCGGTACAGCCACTGTATCCCCACCTCTCCTGCTGCTCTCACCATCTCCACACTCAACTCATCCACACCCGGTGCCTTCCCTCCTTTCATCTTGTTCACTGCATCTTCCACTTCTTTCCATGTTAAGTCCTTTTCTGTTTGCAGTTCATCTTCCTCTTCCCCGATTTCTTCCTCCTCACCATCTTTTCCATTTGGGTTCAGAAGTTCTTCAAAATATTCTTTCCACATTTTCTTCAGTTCTTCCCTATTTTCTATCTCTTGTCCCCTTTTGTTCACCATTCTAACATAATCCGTAGGATCCTTCCGCCTCTTATTTTTTACCATCCCATACAGGACCTTTTTTGTACCTTCACTATCCTCCTCCATCATCTTTGTCCACTCTTCCATCCACTTCCTTCTCTCCTCAGCCACCACTCTCTTCGCCTCCTTCTTTCTTTCCTGGTACTCTTCCCTTGTCTCTACCGTCCTATTTTGATACCACCTCCTAAAGGCTCTATTCTTTTCCCTTACTATATCTTTTGTCTTCTCATTCCACCATGGTGTTTCCTTCCACCTCTTCTTACTACTTGTCCTCCCACATACTGCTTCTGCTGCACCCACTAGTGTCTTCTTAAATCTAGCCCATTCCTCTTCCACCCCTCTTTCTTCATCTGTTGGAATTCCTTCCTTTACCATTTTGAGGTACTCGACCCTTCTATCCCCTTCTTTCAGTTTCCATATCCTTATACGTCTTTCCTGGTTCTCAGTCCCTTTCTTCTCCTTACTCCCTCTCAGGTTCATTACCAGTAATCGATGGTCGCTATCCAGGTTCTCCGATGGTATAACCTTGATGTCCGTGATGTTCTTATTTAGTTCTTTCTCATACAGTATATAGTCGACCACCGACTTCCTGGTCAAGTCATCACTGTACCATGTGATTGTGTGGCTCTCTCTTTTCTTAAACCAGGAGTTCCCAACTAGCAGGCTGTTCCTCTGGCAGAAGTCCAACAGTCTCTTTCCTTCCTCATTTCTTCCACCCCAACCCTCTGGTCCTAGAACACTCTCATAACCTTGTCTTTCTCTTCCTACATGGGCATTGAGGTCCCCCATAACAATCATATTTCTTCCTACCAGCTGCTTCTGCAATTCCTCTTCAAACTCCTCCTTCTTTTCAGAAGCGCAGCCTACTTGTGGAGCATACACTTGCACTATTTCTACGGTCTCTCCCCTCAGTGCTACTTTCACTTTCATCATCCTATCACTTATTCTCCTCACTTCTTCTTTTAAACCATCTCGTACTACTACTCCCACTCCATTCCTCTTTCCCTCTTCGTTCCCACTCCAGTACAGTCTATAGCCTTTTCTCAGTACTCTCCTTCCTTCCCCTTTCCACTTTGTTTCTGCCAATCCCAATAAATCCAACTTCCTTCTTTCCATCATATCCACTATCTCCTCCACCTTCCCCGTCAGCGTTCTTAGGTTTAAAGTTCCAAATCTTAGTCCGTGTGTACAGCCGTGTCGTCGTCTATTAAATCCATCCTGTCCGAGGCTCGTTCCATTTTTGAAAGCATTTGGTTTTATCCACTACTGGCTTGCTGGGCCTATCGTAGCTTCACCAGAGCCCCGTTAGCCGTCACTTTTCAGGGTTCCTGTAGGACCTTCACAGCTACCGTAACGGTCCCGGGGCACACGAAGTCCCCACTGTACTTCGCCCCTACAGGCAATCCCCTACTTTGTGCCGTTGCCCGTCTCCCACGACGTGGACGAGGGGTTGGACTTATGGGAGACCTGTGTGAAGCAAAATTGTATAGGTTAAGAATGTAAACAACGCTCTTAGGTTCCTACGTTCGTCGTCAAGAGCCGACTGTGGTGGCATCTGGTAACTAATTTCTGAACTAGTTGGTCGTTGACGGTGGCGTTTGGCGGCAAAAGTAGGAACTACTTGAAAATTGATCGTCTGCAGTCCTTAGTTGAATTAAAACCAGATAATACAGTCATCACAATTAACACCGGTTATCAGACAGATTCTACACACACCCAAAGTGCACGGGGCTACATGACCGCGTTGTTACAGCCCCTAAACTGAGGAACCAGCCAACGATCAAAGATTTTTTAAGACATTGGTGACTGGATGCCTGTGGACTGGACATTAGTCTGCTTTTTTTTTTTTTTTGTCGTGTGGCCTCCTCAGAGGCCGAGTGCAGGTCTTTCGATTCGACGCCCGTGGGCGACCTGCGCGTCGGGATGAGAGATGGAAAGGATGAAGACGAATGAAACTGGGCATGCTCAAGGTGTGATGTGCAATGTGCTGTGGCGGCTTACAGAAAGAGCAGATGCAGAATATTTGAGGTCAGCAATCAAAGTATGTCACACAGAGGCCTGAATATCACTCTACCATCAAGTTTCCACTAATTCACTATAACTTGGTCCATCATCATCATCATCAAATTCCAGCTCCAGTCGGCCGGGTGCTGTTAACGAGCCCTCGCCACCTTTTCCTGTCCATGAATAGTTGGTCTTCATGGGTCCTTCTCCAGTCTAGCCATTTGTCTTCAAGATCATCCTTGATTTGGTCCAACCATTTCTTCTTTGGTCTTCCTACTGGTCTTTTTCCTGGGATAATCTTGCTGAAATAAGCTTTTGGTGTCCTCTCATCTCCCATTCTTTGAAGATGCCCATACCATCCTAATCGTTGCTTCTGCAAATATTTTGTAGCACTGATATCTACGCCAGCCTCTGTCCTGTTTGTTTCGTTCCTTACTTTGTCTTCCATGTCCTTTGAAGCATTGTTCTTATAAACTTCATTTCGGATGCCTGAATCCTACTTTCTTCTCTTCTGGACAGGGTGCATGTAAGTTAGAATTGGGATGTAGTATGTCTTAAACAGTATATGTTTACACTTCCTGGGCACTTTATTATCCCACAGTAGTGTTCTAACTTGTGCATAGAAGGTGGCTGCATTACTAGTTCTATTTGTTACTTCACTGTTGTTGTTGTTATCCTTACACACTGTGCTACCAAGATATTTAAATTGATCAACAATTTATAGTGGCTGATTATTCAGGTAAATGGTTGCATTAGACAGTCCGGTTGTCATCACTACTGTCTTACTTTGGCTTATTTTCTACCCGTACTCCTTGAACAGCTTGTCCCATGAATCCAGGTTTTCTTGTACCTCTCTGGCACTTTCTCCCCAAATCATGGCGTCATCTGCAAAGACAAGGGCACTTGTTTCATTACCCTGTTCTTCTTTTCTTCTCTTCAGGATTATGTCCATCACTGTGATGAATAGTAATGGAGACAGTGAACTTCCTTGTTGGACTCCTTGTTTTGTTGTGAACCATCTGCTTTTCCCATTACCTATTAACTTGGTTTGCCTGTTTGCCATCTCTTGATGAATACAGTACATTTGCATTTGTCAGTTGGCACAGGCTAGAGTAAAAGTTGGCTTTTCACCGATATCTCAGTCTCACTCATGGCTGTGATTATATGGAAGCTACTGAGGTATGGGTGGTGCTTAGTAATGGCATTCAGGGCACAGTCAGTGCCTGTGAATGCTGTGAAAGGTTCAACTCATAGGGTTAGTACTACTGTTCTGACTCAGTGAGGATAGCAATGCCAAACTACCTCACTCCTCTTCTTGTTCAAACCCGGCCGAAGCCGTCGGATTTTTTAAGAGCGTTAAAAATCCCTCAGTATGCCTTCCTTCGGAGGGGAAGTAAAGCCGGCGGTCCCATGTCATAGATTTATGGCATGTTAAAGATCCTTCCACTAATTGCACCTGTGTGAAGCTAAATTGGATAGGTTAAGAATGTAAACAACGCTCTTAGGTTTCTATGTTCGTTGCCAAGAGCCGACTGCGGTGGCGTCTAGTAGCTCAGTTCTGAACTTGGCCTAGTAGTCGTTGACGGTGGCGCTTGGCGGCAAAAGTAGGAACTATTTGAAAAATTCTTAGTAGCAGTACATAAATTAACAAACAGATAACACACACTAATACAGTCATCACAATTAACACCGGTTATCAGACAGATTCTACTCACACCCAAAGTACACGGGGCTACATGACCGCGTTGTCGCAGCCCCTAAACTTAAGAACCAACCAACCAACCTCTTCTTGCCTAGAACGCCTCAATATAGCTCTACCTTGGGTTTTTGTGGGTATCTACTCACATAACGTAACGGCGGTGCTTTTGAGGATCCAACCAGCCTTCGGGCTGACTACCTAACAGACAGACAGTAACTTGGTCCATCTGAACAATAATTCTTCTAAAATCTCATCATCTTGTTATGCAAGCTTGCCATTTATTGAGCCAGCAGAAAGAATGTCGATGTTTTGAAACTAAATCAATGAATGAAAGAATAAATGGATAAATTACATTAGTATACGGTATATTGTTACGGAGCATTGAAGAACAACAATACAGTATATACATCTTAATCTTTCAGGTTATTTTTCACATATTCCCGTAATTGTGTGTTGGTCAACTGAAAGCAAAGCTATCTTTATCGTAAGTCAACACGGAAACTTAAAACAAAACCAACAAGTTAATTGTGAGTCACGGGCTCCACAACTCACTAGCTTAGGAATGTATCATAGCAATTGCTCCTTCTGAACAAGTTTCCTCAGCAACATCGCATTTTTTTTATACACTTGAGTGCTCTTACAATGTGTATTTGTATGCTTATTTTATTATGACAGTTAAGGGGTCAATAAGCATTCGTATTTGATGAATATGGACCAAGGACAGATCTTTTTGAATTATGTGCATCTTTTTCATAATACATGTATCTTATTAGTAAGATTCGGAAGTTAAGGAAAAGTCATATTTTTTTCCTGGGCTCATTTTACCCGAAATCTGAAAAATAAGTTTGAATGATGGGTCCCTGACCACGTTTAAAGCAATTTGATCATCATCATCATCTTGTACAGTTTCCAGCCCCAGGCTGGGTCTGTTTGGAACATAAGCCTTTCCACTTAGTCCTTTCTTCCCACCACCTCTCCGCTGTCACTCTAGTCCAGTCCCCGCCTCTCTTCTTGACACATTCCTCCACGCCTTTCAGCCATCTATCTCTTGGTCTTCCCCTTGTCGTTTCTTCTGCATCTGCATCTCATTTATCCTCTTGGGAATCTTCCATTCTCTTTAAGTGTCCATACCACCTCAGTCTTGATGTCTCAATCCTACCTTGCAAGGGCTCCTCTTTCACCATTTCCCTGACCTTTTCATTCCTCACCCTGTCTCTTCTTGTTACTCCGATCCTACTTCGCAGGAACTTCATTTCACTTGCCTGTATTCTGCTTATGTCTCTTTTCTTCATTATCCACGTTTCTGATGCATAGGTCAGTATCGGGATATAGTAGCTTCTGTATAACACTTCCTTGCTTTTTTGTGGGACATCTTTATTCCACACTACGCTCCTAATGCTTCTCAGAAATGATTCTGCCTGTCTGCCACGTTCCGTAATCTCTTTGTCATTTCTCCCATTTTCCTCCACTATACTTCCCAAGTACTTGAGACTTTCCACCTTCCTCAGCTGTCCACCTCCAAGTGTTATCCCACTCATTGGTCTGTCCCTTTTCCTGGTCGTTAACAGGATCTCACATTTACTGATGTTGAACTTCCATCCGTACTCTCCCACTGTTTCTTCCCAAGCCTTCAAGTTGCTCCTGAATTTCCTCCTCCTTGTTTCCCCGGACCATGAGATCATCTGCACACACCATTGCTTTCATCTTATCTTCTCCTATCTTTCCTGCTATCCGTGTCATTACCTCGTCCATAACCACAATAAAGAGAAGGGGTGACAGCGCACTACCCTGTTTCAGGCCACTCATTTGTCTGAACCAGTCTGTTCTTTCCCCTCCAACTTTCACACAACTCACACTTCCACAATACATCTCCTTCACTCTGCCTACAGTCCCTTTTTCCACTCCCATGTTTTCCATTGCTTTCCAAACCTTCTCCCTACACACACTATCATAGGCCTTTTCGATGTCCAGGAAGGCCATCAACAAATCCTCTCCAAATTCGTAGTGGTGTTCCTGGAGCTGTCTCACTGAAAATATGAGATCCACTGTTGATCTCCCAGGTCTGAATCCATACTGCTCCTCTCTCCATTTTCTCTCCACTTTGGCTCGTATTCTACTTTCTAATATCTTTTCATATATCTTGGCACAGTGAGGTATGAGTGTGACTCCCCTGTAATTTCTGCACTCCTTTCTGCTTCCTTTCTTAACTGTTGGGACAATTAATCCTTTCTTCCAATCTTCTGGGGTCTTTTTCTCCTTCCATATCACCCTCATCACACGGTACAGCCACTGTTTCCCAACCTCCCCTGCTGCCTTCACCATTTCAACACTCACTTCATCCACACCCGGTGCCCTTCCTCCTTTCATCTTGTCTATAGCCATCTCCAGTTCTCTCCAAGTCAGGTCCTTTTTCATTCCTGTGTTGTCTTCTCCATCTTCCAATACATTGTCTTCCTCCCTATGACCATTTGGATTCAGCAAATCCTCAAAGTACTCTTTCCACACGGTCTTGAGGGTCTCTCTCATTTCCGTTTTTGTCCATCATTACCACATCCTCTCGCAGACCTCTTCTCTTACTTTTGACCATCCCATAAAGTACTTTCTTATTTCCTCTGCTGTCTTCCTCCATCATCTCTTTCCACTTTACCATCCACTTCTTCCTCTCCTCTGCGACAATCTTGTTTGCTTCTTTCTTCTTTATCTTATAATCTTCTCTTGCCAGATCAGTTCTTTCCTGAAACCACACTCTGAAAGCCTTGTTCTTCCTTCCCACAGCTTCTGTTACTCTCTCATTCCACCATGGTGTCTCTTTACACCGCTTTCTGTTGCTTGTTCTTCCACATACTGCCACTGCAGCTTCCACCATTGTGTTTTTGAAATGCTTCCATTCCTCTTCCCCTGTTTTAGGATTGTCTGTTGGCATCCTTTCCCTTATTATCTTCTGGAATTCTTCCTTGACTTCCTTTTCCTTGAGTTTCCATACTTTGATTCTCCTTTCCTGGTACTCTGTCCTCTTGCTATCCTTAACAACTCCCAGGTTCATTACAAGTATTCTGTGGTCGCTATCTAAGGCCTCTGATGGTATTACCTTTATATCTCTGACACTTCTCTTCATTTCCCAGTCGTACAGCATGTAATCTACCAAAGATTTCTTTGTTAAATCACTGCTGTACCACGTTACCTTGTGGCTTTCTTTCTTCCGGAACCAGGAGTTGCCTACCACTAAACCGTTTCTCTTGCAAAAATCCAGCAACTTTTTCCCTTCTTCATTCCTGCTACCCCATCCTTCTGCTCCCAATACATTTTCATATCCTTGCCTTTCACTTCCTACATGTGCATTCAAATCTCCCATGACAGTGATGCTCTGACCATTCAACTGCTGTTGTAGCTCCTCCTCAAAGTCTTCCTTCTCTTGAGCTGTACATCCAACTTGAGGGGCATATACCTGGCCTATCTCCAGGCTTCTTCCCTTTACAGTTACTCTGATCTTCATGATCCTGTCACTTATTCCTTTTACCTCTTCCTTCATTCCATCTCTCACAACTACTCCTACTCCGCTGCTCCTTCCTTCACTGTTCCCACTCCAGTACATCCGGTACCCTTTCCTCAGTTCTCTGCGACCTTCTCCTTTCCATCTTGTTTCTGCCAAGCCCAGTACATCCAGTTTTCTTCTCTCCATCACATCTACAATCTCCTCCACCTTTCCTGTCAGTGTCTGTACGTTTAAAGTCCCAACTCGTAGTCCATTAGCATATCCGGGTCGTCGTCGTTTGCATCCGTCCTTTCCGAGGCCTGTTCCTGTTTTGAAAGCAAATATGATATCCACTACTGGCTTGCTAGGCCTATCGTAGCTTCACCAGAGCAATTTAATGTTGCCTATAAATGCATATTTCAGCCATTTTTATTGTTTTGGTCATATTTTAGTGATATAAGGTCATATTTGGTTAAAATTTCAGCATTTTTGTTTAAATTGAGGCATCGTTAACAAGGTACGGGTCGAGTTTCAAACACAGGATTTCCAAATAGTGCAGTAGATATATTTTTCTTTCTTTTCCCTGAGAAGGCAGATAGCAGGGTTAGAAGACCTGATTCCAAGAAGGCGCTCCTCTACTGACGTCTTTTAGCACATCTTTCTGGTCAAGTTAGATTGCGACACTGTAGTCTACGCATGAGATCACTCACTATGACGATAGTGTGCTTCCGCCTTTCAACAGGATGTTGTTGTTGTTGTTTCTTATGGCTAGCCGGGATTCCAATCCATCAGCTTTCATGCGTTCCAATAGAGTTGTGTGAGGTTCCCAGAAGTTCTAGCAGTCACATCAAGTTTGTTGCAATGTAGCAGGTGCCCCTTATCCATTTTACTTCCAGGTTCGTGACAAAGTGTGCATTCTTCAGATCTCAGGATGTTGATTCGTTTCAGATGAGCTGCAAGGCAGTCGTGGCCAGTGTTAAGTCTGAAGAAGGCTACAGCTTCTCTTCTTGGTGTTAATTTATATTGATCCCATTTAGCATCAATGCCTTTCCATAATTTGGTTTCTGCTGTTTTCTTTGCCATTTCTTCATACCTGTTTTTGATAGTATTCTTCAAGATCCTTTTTGCTGACATAAAATCAGTCTGACTGACAGGTTGTTGTAGTGTGGTACCTTTTTTTGCTAATCTGTCTGCCTCTTCATTTCCTACTATTCCAACATGAGAAGGGATCCACTGAAATGAGATATGTTTGTGGAGTCTTTGAAGGGTTTTTATCATACAAAAAATTTCTCAGTTCTTTATTTTGGGGCTTATAATTTGACGAGACGGCTTGGAAGGCTGCTTTTGAATCTGTAATGATAATGCATTTTTGATAATCAATGCTTCTGCCTAATAACTGATGGAGTGCATGTGAAATTGCTCTTATCTCAGCATCAAAGTTTGTTTTGTTTTGGCCTACTGGGAAGTAGAGTGAGAAGAGAGATGAATGTATTCCTGCTCCAGTTCTATTTTCTTTGTCTTGTGAGCCATCTGTAAATATTTTTAGCCATTGATTAGATGGATATCTTTCTTCTATTGTACAGAGGGCCAGTTGTTTTAGATCATGTGGTGAAGAGTCTTTCTTGCAGACCTCTTCTAGCAAAGTAAGATCTGCAGTCACTTGTATATATTCAATGGGGTTGACTGGCATACAGAGTGGTTCAAGTTTTATTTGCAGATTGCTCTTATTGATGTATTCTTTGGCGAGACTTAAGGGATCTTTTTGTGTTTTAAGATTGGGGCTAGAAACTGGTTTTTTGATCCATGTCATTTGAGGTAGTCTTTGTATACTGAGATATGCATTGGCTGTTTGATGTTTCATCTCTTCTTCTATTGGTAAGTTGTGGGTATATAATTGCAAGGCGGTTATAGGTGTGGTTTTTATTGCACCTGTTATGATTCGTAGGGCATTATTCTGACACCTCTCGAGGCGATCAATGTTTGACTGGGGTGCTGTAGAGAATACTTCACTGCCATATTTTATGATAGGTTTGATGTAAGTATTGTAGGTTTTGTTGAGTGTGTCTTGAGTGCTCCCCCAAGTAGCTCCTGCTAGTCTCTTCAGTAATTTCATCCGTTTGCTTACCTTATCCTCCACATGTTTTATGTGTTTGGTCCAGTTCAGCTTCTTGTCCATGATGATACCTAGGTACTTTGTACTTTCACTTTTTGGAAGGTCTTGATTACTAAATTTGAGACTAAAAGTTGGATTGTGGTGTCTCAGGGAGAAAAACTGGTATACTGTTTTGGAAGTATTGATTTCCATATTATTGTTTTCAGTCCAGTTTTTGAGTTTTATAAGTGCCTGGTTCATTCTGTGTTCAAGAAGCATTTGCTGATTTGGGCTGTTACGTACTGTGGTCCAAATGATAACATCGTCTGCAAACATGCTGATATTCACATTACCTACTTACTTTATTGTTTTTGGAAGATCGTTGATGTACACATTGAATAAAGTTGTGCTTGATACAGCTCCTTGTGGGAGGCCTAGTCATGATTGCTTGCAACCTGAAGTTTTGTTGTTGTAACGAACATTGATCATTCTTTGTGAAAGGAATCTTGAAAACCAGTTTAACATACATCCATTTACTTTGAAGTTGATAAGTTTCTTTAGCAGCATGTTTCGCCATACAGTATCATAGGCTCCTTTAAAATCGATGAAAACTGCAAGAACACTTTCCCTTTTGTTAAAGGCTTCTTTAACAGCTTGTGTAAATCTCATTATTTGGTGGGAGGAGGACCTGTTTTGTCTAAACCCTGCTTGTTCTTCAGATAGAAGAGATTTTGTTTCCAAGTACCAATTGAGTCTATTTGTAATCATCCTTTCTAGAATTTTTACCAGAATGGAGGTAAGTGCTATAGGTCGGTGTCGAGGGGACTTGGTTTTTTGGCTTGCCTGGTTTTAAGATTGGAATGATGGTTGCTTTGGTCCAGTCTTTAGGTATGTTATCATTTGATGTCCAAAATTTGTTGAATATGTGTAGCAGGATGTTTAGAGCAGATGGGCCAAGATTTTTTATGAATTCTGGGAATATCTCATCTGGTCCTGGTTGTTTTCTGACTTGTGTGTTCTTTATTGCTAACATTAACTCTTCCATTGAAAATTTATTGTTAAAGATATCATCTGCATTATTATTCATGAATTTCTGACTATTTTTTGAGAGTCTTGTCTTCTTTCTTTTTCTGTTTTGATAGTCTAATTGAAGTGAAATGTTTACAGAAGTGGTTTGCTATTTTATGACAGTCTGTAATTTCCTTATCATTTATCATAATAGGATTCAAAGGAGTGACTACGTGTTTGTTGTTTAGAGAATTGATAAGTTTGTGAGCTTTATTGCTGTCTGTCCTATAGTCAACTGTTGTTAAATATGTGTTCCAAGATTCTCTTTTATATATTGTTATTGCTTGTTTTAATTTTGCTGTTGCTTGTCGCCATTTCCGTACATCATTTTGATCCTGAGTAAGTTCAGCTGTTCTTCTTGCTTTGTCTCTGGCGGACTTAAGATTGTTCAATTCATCTGACCAGAAAGGTTTATATTTTGTTTGGGCACCTCTTGGTATGCAGAGTTTGGCTATGTCTTTTATGGCTGTAGTAAATTTATTCAGGATGATGTTAGGAGGTGCATCAAGATCAATTTCCGACATTTTTGTTTCAAGTTTGTTTCTGAAATTTTCCCATTCTGCCTTTTTAAAGTTCCACCGAATCTTCTGGTCTGCACTTTGAGCAGATTCACTGTATGATGTAATAGTAAGAAGGGACATTCTATGTCTACTGCCTGGATCTTCGAGTACTGATCGATGACTGTGGTTTGTAAGATCTGTTGAGACTAATATGAGATCTGGGTTAGTTGTGGAACCAGAGTGGTGAATGAATGTTGCTGGGTCTTTGTTACTATATAATAGCTCAAGAGAGCTACTCTCTATAAGGTCTTTTATTGTTTTACCAGCTGAATTTGTGTAGTTGTAGCCCCAGACTGGAGAAGCAGCATTGAAGTCTCCTATAAAAATAGTAGCTGTTTTGATTTCTAAAAAGTAAAGATTCAGATTTTTATTGTTTGGAGGACTGTAAACACAGAACATTGTTATTTTCTTGCTGTTGATCCATATGGATAATTCGATAATTTCTGATGTATCTGTTGGGTCCATTTCTTTTACAATTCTGAATTTTGACATGATGTTGTTCTTCACTGCTGCAAATATTCCGCTTGCTATTTGTCTTGTTTTGAAGAGAGTGTAGATGGTATACCCTTGGATCTTTAAATATTGTATGTTTTCAGGTGTAGTGTTGGCTTCATTGATTAGAAGGATGTCTATATCTCTGTCTATCATGATTTTCTTTACTTCCAAAAGTTTCTTTGTTGATAGACCACCTGCATTCCATTGCAGTATTCTTACTTCGTGTTGTTTTGCTCTGAAAAGAGCAGTTTTATTTGTTTGCATTTGTTTGCTCATGTTTCTCTATTCTGGAACGTTTTTGCCAAAATTGTTACTCGTTTAGCACCACCAAGGGGACACGTACAGCTTAAGGTATGCTGCGGACGTGAGTAACTTCATCCCCCTCAACAGGATGTCACGCTTTGGCACTTAAGACGTTTACTGTATGTTAGTGATACTCTACCTATCCCAAAAATTCATGTCATATTTCTTAGTTTAGGTCATATTTAGCTAGTTTTTAGGGCATATTTGCTTGCATATTTTGTACTTCGTTAGGTCTTAAACTTCCGAACCCTACTCATTAGCATGCAGTAAAATGTGTTCAAAAATGTTTCCTATTCGGGTATATGTATTCATAAATAAGTTTTTTCTTCATGTTATTGTTATATTTTGCTAACATATGAGAATCACATGTTTACTATAGACAGACTGATGAAGGGGGAGATCCTCCGAAACATGTACCTGTGAAACCACATTTATAAACTTGTATTGAAAAGGTGGACTATTAATCTTTTCTTTCATCGCAGATAAACTTAAATAACGTGGAATAGAGAAAAATGGTCTCATTCAAATTGTTTTAACATCCAGTTTTTTTATCATTTTAAATTATCTTGTCGACTCCGTCGTTACGCTGGGGTCTGGCGTTACATTGCGGTGACGGGACGAAATGTACCGAGAATGCACTGAGGTGTGTGACGTCATAGTACGACTTGAGCTGCATTGCGCGCTCCGGTGAGCGTGACGTCATCCAGCCAGCTACCTCCTTTGACCTTGGTTTGCACTTGCTAACGGACTTTGAGTTCACGCAGCATTTGTAGCATTTAAAATTATATTGCACCCCCGCTGGAAGACTGCCACAAGTCAAAAAGGACACATTCTCAGGAGAAGCATTTAAAGAAGTTGAGCTAATCGGAAAAATATAAATATTTACATAGTTAAAGTGAAAGTAACATATTACTAATTTCTAACATTGTCTAGTACTAAGTTATACAATATCATAGAAAGTTCTTTCATGGATTATAATTATGTGTTTTAATAAAAATAATAATTTTCAGTTATGGCAGTTTTCTATTCAGTGCCGTAGAATTGCTATTTATAGGATCTGAGTTGTGGCAGTTTTACAGGACACTGACATGATCATAGGCATTTATAAGTACCACATACTTCAAAATTCATGTTTTTTGACTTGTGGCAGTCTTCCAGCGGGGGTGCGATAGAAAGTCTAGTCTTTCAGACTGACTATCAGTCTTTTTTAGACCAGCTTCACCATTTTTCTTTTTCTTGTATTGACCAGGCAGAACAACAGTATGGACCTAGGACAAACATTGTGACATTGGATCAAATTTCAAAGAGCCAGTGTTTTGCTGCGGTGTATCACTGGGAAACAGATTGAGTTATACCATTTTCTACGAAATTTGATGTAATGTCATTATTAAGGCCCGGAAGTTCGAATGCATACAAAAATGTACTGATTATTGGTCAAATATGCATCACGTTCACTCCGTATTCTTTAGCGTTTCTATTTTGAATATAAAGAAAATATGAACAGATGGACATAGAACTACACCTTTTTTAAAATACTGTATTTCCTCGCATAATCGTTGCACTTTTTTTGCCAAAAATTCGTGGAAAAAAGCAGGGTGTGACGATTATGTGAAGAATATTTAAGTTCAAAGAATATACTGTGTCATTATTTGCTGCACGGGCCAGTCATTCGAGTAGCGTGAGTCATAGCCTGCAGTCAGAGACAGGCTTCTTTCTTCTAACAAGGTCACGACAGGTAAACGCTCGCGGAATGTGCTGACGAAGCTGGCCGTTCGCGTCGCTGTTCATAGCCCGCAGGCATAAATACGATATTACTTTCTCCTGACAAGATCACGCCAGATTAGGCCTATAAGATCGCGGAATGTGCGCTGGCCGTTCGCGTCACGGTTCATAGCCCGCAGGCATAAATACGATATTACTTTCTCCTGACAAGATCACGCCAGATTAGGCCTATAAGATCGCGGAATGTGCGCTGGCCGTTCGCGTCGCGGTTCATAGCCGGCAGGCATAAAGACGACACAGTATTACTTTCTCCTGACAGGATCACGCCAGATTAGGCCTATAAGATCGCGGAATGTGCGCTGGCCGTTCGCGTCACAGTTCATAGCCCGCAGGCATAAAGACAAGATCACGCCAGATTATACGCTCGCGGAATGTGCTAAGTGACGAAGCTTGCCGCTCGCATCACAGTTTATTGCCCACAAGCATAAGGATGAGATATTTTTCGTCTGACAAAGTCGCGGCAGCATGTGCAACTGACTGGCGCACAAATACGAACATGCTATGCGACGATTATGCGAGGAAATACGGTGTCTCTACTAAGAAACAGTTCTAAATAGAAGAAAGCATTATTTTATGAAACTTCAAGCGGTGTTGACCATCAATAACTATTTTATTATGGGGTTTGAAACCATTTTTCTGTGTTGCCTTAGTAAACAAAAGTTTGGTGCTCGTCAGTCGGTCAACACGAATGTACCCAATTGCTCGCGTATATCTCGCACCCGCATATATCTCGCACCCCATTTTTTTATTTGAAATTTCATGGGAAAAAGTACTCGCATATATCTCGCATTCATTACTGACGCCATCATATAAATGACCGTAATAACCTTGAGGTAGAAACACGTTCGATTTAGCGCGCCACAACAGTCGTCATTGTCCAGGAACTTACCCGAAGCGTTACTAACAGGAAGAGCGAGCAACAACGAGTTGATCCGAACTTCGATACGAGCCGATTAGGGATCGAGGTGCCGCGTGCAAGCATACGGCGCAGCGTGAGTGTTAGCACGCTGTACATCGTTAGTCTTCGGCCGCGGTTGGCTAAATTCGCCGCCGTGAGACACGTTCGAATTAGCGATTAGCGTGCCACATAAGTTGCGCAAGTAGGCCTACTGTTACATCGCAGAGAAACGCAGTTCAGTCTTCTCGAATCTCATTGATTTCGTCTTTACTCATTGCGTCGCATCAGAGCTCGGCCGCGTGCAAGCATACGGCGCAGCGTGAGTGTTAGCACGCTGTACATCGTTCGCCGCGTCTTCGGCCGCGGTTGGCTAAATCCACCGCCTTGAGACACGTTCGAATTAGCGATTAGCGCGCCACGTCCATAGCGGAAGTAGGCCTACTGTTACATCGCAGAGAAACGCAGTTTAGTCTTCTCGAATCTCAATGATTTCGTCTTTACGCATTGCGTCGCATCAGAGTTCGGCTGCGTGCAAGCATACGGCGCGCGCAGCGTGAGTGTTAGCACGCTGTACATCGTTCGCCGCGTCTTCGGCCGAGGTTGGCTAAATTCACCGCCTTGAGACACGTTCGAATTAGCGAATTTTGTGTTTTTTCGGGAATACGGCCATTCCCCGCCTATATCTTGCACCGAAAATTTTCACACATATTTTCGGTAAAAAAAGTGCGAGATATACGCGAGCAAATACAGTATATGACTTTAAGAACATGAAGTAATAAAAGGCATTTCAAAACAACAGGAAATTAATATTTACGCCCTTCTCAATCAGAGATATGCACTTAAACAGGCAAAGGAGACAAATATATTGCATTGTGCCAAAATAACCAAAATATGCATAAATATGCAAAAATATGATTCTTCATCAACTTCTGGACCTTAGTCATTATGTTCAATGCCTGATCCTTTGCGAAACAGTTTATTTGAAACCATTTTGTAGCTAAAACAACATAGACAGTTTGGGGATGGCAGTGGTTTATTTATTAAATGAATGTGTTTGACACAGAACAAGCCCCCTCCGAGTATGGTGTTGGAGCTGATGGTAGAGCCGAGCTTCATAGCTCTGGGGCCGTACCACTGCGCCGCAGGCATGAACAACCACGCCTGGTTCTACGACCTGACGCGCCAGAACCCGGTGGACAGCCAGCCGGTACTGCTGAGGGACCGTGAGTACCTGGGCACCATCAGCAGCCTGCAACTCAACACGGACTACGCGTCGGCCCTGTACGAGGGCAAGATCCAGCTGCACATGGTGAGAAACTCCTTGTGGTAAACAATTACTCACACTGACCTTGTGACACTTCAGAAAATAAGGACTGTTCAGGAAGTCATTGCCCAAAAGTGAACTGAGAGTTATTTGTAACGCAATGGATTTTGAACTGCTTGTTGCATGTTTTGTGAATAAACGTGTCATTTTGAGTAAGGCTATGTATTATAACAAGTTCAAGCTAACAAGGGTAATCTAGAGTTTACCGTGTAGCCTTACTCACTCATTCACTCACTCAGGAGGCTCCTATGGGACACGAAGATCCTGCGCCGATCTCACAAATTGCCTCCACTCAACTCTGTTTTGGACAAAGTGTGAAGATTTCATTTTTCCAGGAACTTTCGTGGTCTTCCTACCGGCGTTTTCCTCTTGGTTCTTCTTTAAAGATTTGTAATACCATCCTAGCATCTCCCATCCTTAGTAAATGACCAGCCCATTGAAGTCTTCTGGAGTTAATGATGTTGAGTATTGGTGCTTGCTGTGATAGTGAGTGGGTGTCTTTATTTGATCTTTTTTTCCAGCTTTGAGATGCGGGATCAAAAATTGGTCCAAACATTTTCCTTACAGTACACAAAATACACAAATGTCAGCTGTGCCTTCCTGAAAACCATAAGATGGCACTCCCTTTAGTAACTCACCAGACCAGTCCTGTCTTGAAGAATGCGGCTGACCTAGTCATTTGGCCTCTTCGTGTCTTGACAACAGCTGACATAGTGTGTCATGTTTTCCTGGTTTGTGAGGTCTTGTTCTGTTGCTGCACTCGAGTGTCGCTACTGTCGTTTTTGGATGTCACGGGTGAACCTCTGGATGGATTTTGATGCGGTTGTCACCATTCTGTAAAGGATATCTTGAGGAAGATTTCTGTAGAAAATAATTTATTTATGATCAAAGGAAGCCGAGCAGTAACGATTTCAGGGAAAACGTTGAATAAAACAAATGGCGTCCGTGCGCTTTTTAAGCTTACGCTGAGCAAACCGTTAAAAATATCTATATACTATAAGTGTAAGAATTGTTCAGCATGAAAAGTGTACAAAAAAAAGTCCGTGAGAGCCTATTTCTATCTTCAATACATCGCTTACGTTTTCATTTCTTCCAACAATCTCCATTCAAATACTGAGGCGACAGTTTACAAGCTAGCTAGGGGCGAGCCTATCACCCCAGTTACAACCTAGTTAGCGGGCAAACATATTACCCCGGATACAGCCAGCAGCAAACTGTCGAGTCGTGTTGAGTTAAGACTTCAGAGAAGAGTGGTTGTGTTTGGAGTTTCCCTGGAAATGCAACCCGGCATTTCTTCATTTCGCCTGTGAACTTACCGTTCCGCAAAATACATAATTAAAAAATATACAAAGCTGAAATTTTGCAAGAGCGACAGTTTAAACAAATCAGTCCGGGAATACGTTGTCACCCTCAAATATCGTCGCGCATTGTATAATTCATCTACTGTAAGTTTGCACTTTTTTGACAGCTAGGGTTGCCAACCTTCATACGGAAAGACTCAATTTATAACCTGTATATACATGTTTTATTCACATGTACGTTTTTTCAGGTTATTTTTTCGCTTGTCCCAGTAATTGTGAATATATTGGCAACATATTCTGTCGGCCAGACTGAAAAGTTGCATTATCAAACTGAACTACCACGTGCTCGTGGGATAGGCGTGCGGTTGGTAATGGACGCTTTACTGTGTTCATCCGCCTGAGAAAATAACGGGGCAATTATATTAAATAATAATAATTATAATTGATAATATTGCGCAAAATCGTCTGAAAGTATTATTTCCGTTTGAACGCGTGTTCATTTTTCAGATAAATATATAGTGGTTATCTTAAATGTTGAATACTGAGATGTCTCCAGGTCGGAAATCTTTGTTTTGACTATCGAGTCTGTAGCAGATACGGAATTTCTTGTTCAAGATATTTATTTTATTTCCTTCTTTTTGAAGGTAAAAGAAAAGTCGGCAGAGCTATTTATTTCCCTAAGGACATTGGCCTGGTGAATAATTTTCATATGGCATGATTTGTGCAAAAAAAGTAGGCCTAAAATATGAGTTGTTTTTTAGGCCTAAAAGTTAACTTACATGGTGAAATGTTTCGTACGTTTTATTTTAATATCAACCCAACAGGTCAAGTAATGATCGTATCGTCTTAAGGACATCTTACACCATACCTCAGTAAGCATTTTCCTCGAGCTGTGAAATGATGGGCCTAAAATAATTCCACTCTCACTTGTAAGTTATCAGCTGCTCTGTCAGAGCCAAGGTCTTGGTCATAGCGCGTCCAATGATGTAACATGATTCTGTCAGCGAGCCGTCAGTGGGTGTGCTGTTAGAACGATTATTTGATAAATGTCACAAAGAAATACAAGTTTCCTTTAAAAAGGGCAATGAATTGATATTGCGAGATGAATGTAGGTTTGGGCAACTCCTAACAGCTGTTGACACCTTGACGGAATACAGCGGCCATTGCTGGCTGCCACGTGGGTGATAGCTCATTGGCTGGAATGCACGTGGTAGAGGCGGATTGATATGTTCTGTAGGAGTATTCGTTCCCGCGAGAACTGTCAAAAAAGTGCAAGCTTACAGTAGATGAACTATACTTGCACACACCCAATAATTTTTTTAAAGCAGAAATGTATAAAAATTTTTGAAAAGTTAAGCCCTCCAATTCAGTTGGCCTAATGACTTTTGTTTGTGATAATCACTAGGGCAAGCTAATTCTATCCTGTCCGCAGACAGAAGACATCAGTTTGTGTGGATAACGACATCCAAATTTCCATTAGGCAAGAACGAGACATTGTAGAGGAGAGGGGCTGATAACCCTTAATGTTTGTTCCTTGCAGGTGGAGCCAGCCAATGGGGACAATGAAGACCGGGAGATGAAACTGTTTCCCGAGCAGAACACTCTGGAACTGAATATCACCTGTCATGCTCTGAGTACTGACTTCCTCATATATGGCACTGACGTAAGTACGTTAGTATAACCACCTTACTTGCTTAATTAAGGAGTGTGCATTTTTTCATAAAATACAAAATTGGCTGAATTATTAATTTTCTAAAGGCGGCTTCGGTGGCCTAGTTGGTAGCAGGCTGAGCTTCTATGCCCAAGGTCGCGGGTTCAAACCCGGCCAAAGTCGTTGGATTTTTTAAGAGCATTAAATATCCCTCAGTATGCCTCCCTTTGGAGGGGAAGTAAAGCCGGCGGTCCCATGTCATAGAATTATGGCATGAAAAAGAACCTTCCACTAACTACACTTGTGTGAAGCCAAAATTTGTAGGTTAGATTTGATTAATGCTCTTAAGAAAGAGTCAGTTGTTGACTTTCTTAGGAAAGAAGCTGGGATACAGGAAACTGTTGCAAATGTTATAGGGAAGCGTAGACTCCAGTGGTATGGACATGTGATGCGAATGAATAACACTAGAACAGCAAGGGACTACTTCAATAGAGAACTGAAAGGGAAAAGACCGGGGGAAAGACCTAGAAAACGATGGATTGAGACCATGAAATCAGAAGTGGAGAAAAAAAGAGCTGAAATGGGAATAAGTTGTAGAACAAAAGTTGTACAATGACAGAAAACAGTGGCGAGCGCTTGTCTACCGCAACCGGGAAACTGGAGACGGAAAAGGATGATGATGATGAATGCTCTTAAGTTCCAACGTTTGTCACCGGGCGCTGGTTGCGATGGCATCTAGTAGTAGGGAAGTTCACAGCTAGGTGTCATGGACGCAAAAGTAGGAACTACTTGAAATTGAATGTTTGCAGTCCTTGCCTGAATCACAGATAACACACACTAATACAGCCATCACAATTAACACCGGTTATCAGACAGATTCTACACACACCCAAAGTACACGGGGCTACATGACTTATAGGTATCACAATTAAATGGGGCAATTTAGTATTACACGTTTCTACCCTGATCACTGTAGTACAGTAGTTAGTCGTTAGGTGATTATAATACGGCAATTTGAATCTCGTTATACGTTAGGTTTGTTTTGTGTTCAAGGTTTTATGAATTATCTGAGTAAAGGTGTATACAATTTAGAATAACACACCTTCTGTAACAAGGAAGTGCCCTCTCACCTCTGTTATTTATAGTGGTGATGGATGAAATCATACAAAAAGTGGTAAATAGCATTGGGGAAAGGAAAATGAAAGCAATGTTGTTTGCTGATGACCTTCTGGTATGGGGAGAGGATGAGGAAGAAGTACAAGAGCAATTAGATGAGTGGGAGAAGGTAGTGTTATCATATGGGATGAAGTTCTCAGCACAAGAGAGTGAAGTAATCATCACAACGAGGAAGAAGAACAGACTGGATATGGGCATAACACTTGGAGGATAGCAGTTGCAGAAAGTAGAATGCTTCAAGTACTTGGGAAGCATAATTGAAGAAAAGGGAGGCAATAGGATGGAAATAAATGGAAGGGGAAGGTGCGCAGATGGATTTTTCAAGAGTGTTAGGGGGATGATATGGAATAAAGATGTACCACAAAAATGTAAAGGAATCATCTACAAGACCTACTTTGTGCCAATTTTGACGTATGGTTCAGAAACATGGGTGATGAAGGAAAGGGACGAGCAGTGGAGATGAAGTTCCAGAGGAGTAGGGTAGGAGTGACAAGAATGGACAGAGTAAGGAATGAGAGAGTCAGAGAGATGGTGAGAGAGGAACCATTGCAAAATAGAATAGAGCGATCTAGGCTACAATGGTATGGACATGAGAGGAGGATGCGAGAGGAGAGGATACCGAAGATGATGTTTGGAATGGAAATTAAGGGAAGGAGGCCAAGAGGAAGACCAAGGGACAGATGGACAAAAGGAGTTAAGAAGAGTGTGGAGGAAAGAGGAGTGTGCTGGGACACAGTGAAAGACGAGATATGGTGGATGGACAGGAAACGATGGAGAGGCTTATGTTCCAAGCAGACCCGACCAGCGGTCGGAAACTGCTCAAGATGATGATGATGATGATGATGATGATGATGACTAATAATCGGTGGCGGCTGGTGTACTGTAACCCATCCCCCCTCCAAAATATAACAATATAGAAACACTCAAGAGGCTCTTCATTGAGTTTTCACACTGAACAAACTCAACACATATACAGTACACATTCCTCATACATAATTCATTAAACATACAATAACATCTGCAATGACAAAATATTTACCAACTCAGAAACACTTGGTTTGAGCCTGCAAAGCAGAACTTCCCAGTGTTACCAAGAGCATTTTAGAAGGTGCCGCCAGCCACGTTCTCATTTTGTGTGACCAGTGCTGCTGCTCTGTGGTCGAACGAAGAATCGCTGTGATGTCTTGACTCTGGACTTTGCCTGTGGTTTTGCCTGTAGTCCCAACAGCACAACGGAAAAGTTGGGCACACATGCGTGAAAGGCAGAGTTCGTGTTTGCTGGCAATAAACTTAGATTTCTCGCTGCGATGTGCAAAGCCAGTGCCAGTCGCGGAGTGGAGCGCATTACTTCTAACGGATTTTTTATTATGGATACTTGAGTTGAGGCCTTAATTACAAACAAACCAACAGACCTATTGAAAAATGACTTAAACCAATATTTTCCTTGTTTAATTCTGCGTTAGACTATATAAGGCAATTATTCTCAAGTTTAATAATTATTTTTTTTATTTGTGGTTGTATGAAAAAATTGACTGGATTTTTGACGTCTTTTCTGTTTTTTTTTTCAACTACCCAGTGACGAATGAGAGCTTCAAAATGAGACCAAGTTTTCTGCTGTAAGTTTATCCTGGGCTGAGGAAACGTTACGTCAGAAAAAGTATAAGAACTTTTTATTGGGAAGTTGAAAAACATTCAAACTTGAGATTTACACTACTAATATTTGTGTCTATCACATATAAAAAATTCATTACCCTCAGCCAAGTAGTTTTTCATGTATATAGTTTTAAGTGAGCGGTTCCAAGAAAAGACGTCAAAAACCAGGACAAATTTTCATACATTAATAAAAATTGGTTTATACAGTATAGTCTAATCCAGAATTAAACAAGGAAAATATTGGTATAACTCATTTTTCAATAGGTTTATTGGTTTGTTTGTAATTAAGGCCTAAACTCGAGTATCCATAATTAAAAAATCCGACAGTAGATACCTCGTTGTGAGGGGAGTTTAAATATTTCCTATTCTTGGGCTGGTGTCAGCTTTAATGCGATGAATTTAATTGTAGATGATATTATTGAAGTAATTAATTTTCAAATAAAGCAATGTGCTGCAGCTCTTCAGTGCTAATAATAAATCAATTAACACATTTAGCATGTACTAGATAAAGATAATTGAATCGCTTATTGTTGAAAGGCACTAAGTCCAATGTTTAAAGTTTTGAGATAAACACAAAAAACTGTTGTTCTGCCCTTGTACTGAAATATAAGACACAGTTTTTTTGTATGTGGAAAGTGCACACACACACGCTGATATAATAAAATCAAAATATTATTGTTCCGTATGTTACTAACAATTTTATTGACAAAATATGTAACTGGACTTGGTTCATTTCAACATGGAACGAGCATTCTTAGTTTATTTCCTTTATTTCTAAATGAACCTACTGTACGTATCCGGAAGCCTGAAAAAAAGGTAACATGAATGTAATAACTGGTATTTTCTTCGTGTTGAAACGCACTAACTGCTGGACTAAGTTCCTTTCAACACAAAATAACTAACTTGACGGCTGTGGTAATAGCACAAGCGCTGGTTCCATTCAACACCAAAACATTCATCTTGCTTCCTAGGACGCAAAATCGCTGTAAAAAGGATTTGCCAAAAATGTGGACTTAGTGCCTTTCAACATCGACCGATTCAATTATAATAATAATTTTTCCAGGAGTGTATTAATATCTTGTAACCCGCCCATTCATTGTTGACCGACTGAAGAGCTACAAAGCAGCGTGGTGGCTCAGCGGTCTAGCTGTATGCCTCTCACCAAGGCATTCCCGGTCAATGCATGTGAGATTTTCGAAGTGAAATGCCATGTCCTGTGGTCCCGTGGCTCATGATCTCTAGATTAACGGTCACGTTAAACTACAAGCTTCCTTTTGATAAAGAATGGCTTTGAGTGTCCAGCGGAGCCATGCATGTTCATAAGCCACACTTTCCCCAATAGGTTTATAATAAGAGACTTACCGTATATACTCGAATACCACCCGCACATTTTTAAACAAAATCGGACGTGAAAAATTGGGGTGCGGGTCTTATTTGAGTCATCCTGATTTTAAAGATTTAAATTGCCCGCCACGCACGATATCGGGTGTTGCGAGTATCTGCTAGATGGTGCTAGCCTTCTTCCGGCTATCACTTTGTTTTACCGTAAGCAGGCGGCGGCGTACTTCCTCGCGCACGTTTTCCGAGTGTAAACATGAGTTGTACGAAGAGTTTGCGGTCGTTTAATGTGAGTGAGAAGCTGAAAGTTGTGAGGGAAGCTGAAGTTATTGGAAATCGTGCCCGGCAGGAAATACAGTGCTCTCCCGATAATTCGCGTGTGGATAATTCGTTTTGCGGTTAATTCGCGGGTCTCCATGAGTATTTTTTAAATTGGGAATTCTCACAGCAACTAATCATCACGCTAAGTTAAGCAATCTCTCTGTCGTTTAAAAGAATTTTGATGCGACGCAATGCGTAAAGACGAAATCATTGAGCCTAGGGAAGACTGAACTGCATTTCTCTGCGATGCAACAGTAGGCCTAATTGCGCAATCTTCGAAAAATACGCGCATGTTGCCGCGAGTGGTATAGCACAGATTTCCCTTGTCTTTGAAGCCCAAACAATACAAGAGGAATGCACTTTCACTCGGAACCTACCCTCCCTTTCCCAACAGCCACGCTCCAAGGTCGCTGATCTGTGAGTTGTGAAGGGTGGATGTGCGGACAGCGTATTGTAAACAGCGATTATTGTGTAATGGCGCAAACGCGCACGACATCGAGAGCGTGTTTGTTCGATGCTCTTCATGCAGTCAACTAGTCGGGAGGAAAGTACCGCTACTCCGCTCGTACAAAAGCAAGCGCTTGCCGACTTTTGTAACGACGATATTTCGAACGGGCAAGTTAGACGTCGATAAAGACGATTATGATTTACTACAGAAAAGCAAAGAAGAAATAGCATGGCATTTGACTGTTGGTGAGGAAAACGGAAATCCAGTAGATTTCGAGTGCGGGAGTGATGCAACGGAAATCCCGAAACTTTCCCAAAGTCAAGCTAGTGTCTCTAGTCACACTTATCTTTTATATAGAAAAACGAGATGAATTTTCGTTTTCATATAATATTTTCTTCGGAAATGTGCAATCGAAAAATAGAATAAACGATCTAAGAAACAAAAAGTAATGACGGCTTTTTTTAAATATATTAATGTAGGCATAATCCACATAGGCCTACCAGTAGCCTAGCATGTCGTGTAAGACACTACAATCAGGAGTTAAAATTATGATTTCGCGTGTTCAAGCCTATTTTAATATTTTAACCAATAGTTTTGTTTTTCCTAGGCTTAACAAAAATAACTGCGGATAATTCGCGGAAGTTCGTGCATTAATTACCGCGAATTAACGAGAGTGCACTGTATGATATTGACGAGTCATGTATTCGTGATTGAGCGGGATGACGTCTATGCTACAACCACTGGATGTCTGCGTGAACCGCCCGTTCAAAGCAGCCTTGAAACAGCTGTATACGGAGCAGATGGCGGCCGATAAGCTCACACTGACTCCAACTGGTCGTATTCAGCGCCCGGAAGTTCAGCTGCTATGTTCGTGCATTTTGACGGCCTGGAATCGTATCTCGGGAGATCTCATACGGAAGAGCTTCAAGAAATGTAGTATTTCGAATGCTATGGATGTCAGTGATGACGACATTTAGTGGGATGGTGATAAAAGTTCCGAAGTTGGTACTTCTGATGACGATGAATGAAGTGTTTGTGTACTTTTATTTGTATTTTTAATCGTTTGATGTGTGTTATTTTAGGACGACTTCAAAACTGTTGGAAACTATTTTGGATAAATGCTATTCTGTTTATTTAGTTACGATTGTACATAATTTTGAGTATTTTTTTTTTTTTAAATTTTGTTCTTCAAAATCAGGGTGCGAGTCTTATTCGGGGGCGGGTCGTATTCGAGTAAATACGGTAAGGAGAAAGGTTGTTATGTTTTTATTTGAACCAAATGATTATAGAACACTATTTACGTTTCAGGCATCCCTACAGCCAAAATGTGAACTTACAGCAATGATGTCGCGTATTTTCCTACAGCAACAGTATTTGCAAATCGCACCTTACAAAAATGTATATTTATGAAATTTGAATGCAATTCGTCACTGCTAATATCATTTGTGTGCTGAGTCCATTGATTGACAGCTTAGGCGTAACACTCACCGGTTATTCGATATTTATGAAATTATACGATTTGAGTACTCATTCATTTAAATTACTGTTTCTGAAATCCATGCAAAATTATGAAGGAAAGGCCTCAGACTGTTAAAATGACATGAAACAGGCGTCACAGCGGACAAAATGTGAAGTGGACAGCAATTATGGTGCTTATCATCCTGCAGCAACAGTATCTGCAAATCGCACACTTCGTGCAGTTTTTTAAAGAAATTTTTAAAATTATTTTAGATATTTATGAAATTAGAGTGCAATCCGACACTGGTGATGTCTATTCTCTTTCATTTGAATGCTCAATTTTCACGATCGGTCGCTTGTGAGCGCTGCCGTAGTCATGCATACTACTGAAATCATATATATGATAAGTGGGAATGTTGCAGATGGGGCACGTCCACTATTTCTACATCGAGGACTGGAAGTTGGTGACGGACTTCCGTCACAACGTGGGTATCCGGGACTTGTACCCCGACCTGGCCGGCAGCCGCCTGGTGCTGGTGGACGAGAAGAGCGAGGGCTATGTATATAACCCGGTGAGTCAGTCTACTTTCCAACTCCTCTCATGAGGAAGGTTGTTCCCATTTATACAGTAAGTCATGTCCCCCTTGTTCCTTGTAGGTGAGTGACCAGCTCCTGAAAATACCAGATTTCCCTTCCAAGTGTGCAGGCACCTTGTGGGACAACCAGATCATGGACCGTAACGTGTTTGTCGTCTTTGACGACGTGCAGATCGTCACTTACATCTACGTGAAGGATTCAGTAGAAGGTACGATCTCATCTATGCCCAAGGTTGCGGGTTCGAACCCGGCCGAAGTTGTTGGATGTTTTAAGAGTGTTAAAAAACCCTCGGTATGCCTTCCTTCGGAGGAGAAGTAAAGCCGGCGGGCCCATGTCATAGATTTATGGCATGTAAAAGAACCTTCCACTAATTACACTCGTGTGAAGCCAAAATTTGTAGGTTAGAATTGATAATGCTCTATTAGTTCCAACGTTTACCACCAGGTGCTGACTGCGATGCCAACTAGTAGCCAAGTCCGCAAGCTAGGTATCGTGGACAGTGGCATTAGGTAGCAAAAGTAGGAACTACTTGAAATTACTGTCTTCAATCCTTACTTGATTTAAAACAGATAACAGAAATGGTGAAGGCAGCAGGGGAGGTTGGGAAACAGTGGCTGTACCGGGTGATGAGGGTGATATGGAAGGAGAAAAAGACCCCAGATGGTTCGGCCACTGTCTTGGCAAACCAGTTTTGTGTTTCCCTATTTGTTTCCACTCTGTGTGGTTGTACATATATTCATTATTTGTCTTCATTGTATTTATTCATTGTAAAGTTTGTTTTGTTTATGTTGGTTAGTTGTCATGATTCTTTTGTTTTGATTACATGTTGTATTCCCACTGCCGTGTTTCCAGTAGGATATTTTTGCTTAGAAGGTATTTTGGTGTTCTAAGTTGGCCACATTGATTCTTCTTTATTCTCTTTGACTTGTCTTTGAACTCTCTACTGTGATTGGCTACTTTCAGCCTATCAGAGGCCTCCGACTTGTTTTTGAACTCTCTGCTGTGATTGGCTGCTTTCAGCCTATCAGAGGCCTCCTTGCTGTTTGTAGCGACCAATCACGTGTTTCTTCTTCGTTCTCTAAGTCTGCAGCCATGACAGAGTGTTGTGCCTTGACACTGGTTGTGATATATTAACGAATATCCAGCTAATCATTTCTATAATTGGTGCTATCTTCATAGTAACCGTGCTTAGCAATCATGTCCTATGCACATGATTCATATTTTGTTAGGGCAGTGACATTATGGTGATTTTCGGTCTCATCAGACCATGCTTGATGTTGCTACGCGCCATGTCGACGAATCCTTCAATCCGCGGCGTCGGATAGTTTGTTGTAACATGTTTACTTCTATCTTCATCTACTGCCTAACAATTTGTCTTCACGCGTATGAATAACGATGTTGCTTCGTGTGATAAGTAATTCATTGTTTGTCTGGAAGCATGTGCCACAAGGCCAGGCACCATCACTAAATGGAGGTTGACGCTAGGCTAAACTGCTTTACTATTGTGACAATGCCGTGCGATTGGCATATCCCGGTATTTGTATGACAGCAACTACTTTGACTTCCTGCGTTTCACACATAATTTGTTTTATTAACAATTCATTTTGGGCTTATGGTATCGGCGCATCACTGTAAGTCAGTCCTGGTTCGACGACACATTCTCGTTCCATGCGACCTGTTTTTTCATTATTTGTTGCAACTCCACTTGTGTTGCAAATTCAAACTATACCATTCTTTGGAACGCTTTGTATTGCATGCCGCTCCTTGATGTACTGATCTGCAGCTACGTTCAAGACAATATATGTGTTTTAGGCTCAAGCCTTAACGTGTGTTAATTCCATGAGAGTGTTTCTTCAATTGTGTAAATTTGTGCCAGTGTTTCTCATATGTTTATGTGCCACCTTTGAATATTTGTTTTATGTACCACCTTTGAGTATTTGTTTTATGTGCCACCTATTTGATAATATATCTTATTATTAGTTATTGGTGTGTTGTGTCCTTTATGCCTTCCTGGACCTCCTTATTTGGTGACAATAATATTGTCTGGTCCTCCACATGTTTGCTAAATTGTTATGCGACCTTTTGTAAAGTCAACTTTTTATTATCACATCATTATCTAATGCTTTGGCCAACAAACCCTTATACATTGTCCACTATTACCAGAATACTCTTGGTGGGTTGTTGACTTCCCTCGTTGGCCATTACATTATTTGGTCCTCCGGGCCGGATATTGAGCTGTTTACTACTTTGAATTATTAAGCATTGTTTTGGCCATGTTGGGCCCTTGTTTCTTGCTATTTCACCAGGAAGGCCATAAATTTAACATTGTATATGTTCCCATTAACTTCCCAAGGACACAATACAGTATTCTATGTTCAGATGTTTGTTTACAACTTAATCGAGACCATTGTCTCGGTGTTTATTTTTTGTGTTAGTTAAGTTTGTTGTGTTAGTTAGGTGTGCAACTCTGGTAATTACATCTAGGCGGGCAATCCTAAAGTCATTATGGAGGATGCCCAAAAGCGACTTTTAGTTAGGAAGCGTGCAGTCGCTAAGGGCATGCTTACCTCACAAGAAAAAGTAATTAGCAATTTTCAGGACATTACAGAAGAGCAATATCAAATGTTAGTGTTACGCAAACACAAATGCGAGGAAATTTATAAACAATTTAACGAAGCGCAAGTCGCTTTAGAGGATATTACAGACAATGTCGACGAAGAAATAGCCGAACGTTGTGACTTCGAAGATAAGTATTTTGAGTTGATGGTTAAAATTAAACTACATTGTGACAATTTCAAAAAATCCAACACTACAGACAGTGATAACCTTTTGAATAATTTGCAGAGTGCACAATTTCCTAATGCTAACGTAGCTGCAGCGCATATAAAGTTGCCTGAAATTCAAATTCCGCAGTTCAGTGGCGACTTCACAGACTGGCTGAATTTCAGAGATAGCTTCAAGGCCATAGTAATTGTTAACCATGCTCTTTCTGATGTTGTTAAGTTCTACTACCTTAATTCTAGTCTTAGTGGCGAGGCCAAGCTCCTCCTAAAGAACATTACTGTGTCAGATGATAACTTTATGGTCGCATGGAAATTGCTGACAATTCGATACAATAACATTAGGCTCATAGCGCACAACCATGTCACCAAGCTTTTCAAGCCCCCTGCATACGGTAATGATTCAGTGTCCTTGCGTGCCATCATCGACCACTTTGTTTCTCATGTCAATGCGTTAGAAGCTTTGGACTTTAACGGGGTTCCCCTTCAAGACTTGTTATTGTCACATTTTATATTGGAGCTACTAGATAATGATAGCATCCGTGAATGGGAGAATCATGTTGATTCTGGGAGAATTCCCACTCTCCAGGACTTGGTTAGCTTCTTAGAGAAAAAATGCAAGGTACTGGAAATAACTGAAAGGAATGGGTTCAGGCCTGCATTACATACTGCTGTAACCAAACTTAAAGCTGAAGGTCATTCGCCTCAGAAACCCATGTTAACTACAACCAAATTTCGTTGTACATATTGTAGGAGCATTGATCACCAATTGTCGAAATGTGGTACCTTTATTAAACTTTCGTCCACAGCCAAATGGGATTTTGTCAGGTCTCGAAAATTATGTTACAATTGTTTGCGTAATTTCGAGCCTAATCATCATTGTTCGAAGTACTCTTGTAACACTTGTTCCCGAAAACACCACACTCTTCTTCACTATGAGCCCTCCAGTGGCACTAGTAATGATGCTTCTGAAGCTCATGCTAACGTGGTAAACACGAGTTGCAGTAACGTCACTCGTGACAATCAATCTTCAAGGACGTTATTACCCACTGCCAAGTTGAATATATTAGCTGGCAATGGCTTACGTGTACCTGTCACTGCACTACTTGACTCTGCATCAGATTGTAACTTAATTTCGTCACACTTAATTAAGAAATTAAGACTCCACACCAAACCTATGAAGGTACACATTCGCGGTGTTGGTCAAAATCAAAGCACTGCTACTGTTGTTGCTGATGTGAACGTTTTTGCCTGTGCTACTAATTGGTCTGCTAAGCTTGAATGTCTCGTGGTTCCCAATATTGCACTTGAGCTACCCGCTGCTCGTTTCGACACCTCTGAATGGAACATTCCATCACATATTGATTTAGCTGATCCTGATTTCAATTGCACTAAATCTATTGATCTTGTTCTTGGTGCAGAATATTTCTTTGACCTGTAATGTCCTGGTAAAATCATACCAGTTGGTGATTTGCCCATCATTCAAAATACCTCTGTGGGTTGGGTGTTTTCTGGGAGGCTGCCCAGTGCAAGCACCTCGCAACCATCGCACGTGGTATCAGCACTTACACTCTCACGCCCTCATGTAGAACAACAGCTGGAAGCGTTTTGGAACGTTGAAGAAGTTGAAACCCCAGTGTTGTCTGTTAACGAATCCATATGTGAAGAACACTTTGTTGCTACTACCACTCGCCAAGACGATGGTAGATTTGTGGTTAGACTCCCTCGCAAGGTAGACTCGGAGCCTCTAGGTGCCTCTCGCTACGCTACACTAAATCGTTTTCACTCTCTCGAAAGACGTTTGGCTCGTAACCCTGAGTTAAGGTTAGAATACACTGAATTCATGCATGAATATCTAGCCTTAAACCATATGCAAGTCGCCCCCCACCCGACTGATGGTGAAGTTTACTACATTCCCCATCATCCTGTTTTCAAGCCGCACAGTACTTCTACAAAGCTCAGAGTGGTATTTGATGCTTCAATGGCTACTACGTCTGGGTGCTCCCTTAATGATACTTTGTTGGTGGGCCCTGTAATTCAGCAGGATTTGTTCTCTATTTTGCTTCGGTTCCGTACTCACTTGATAGCGTTTGCAGCTGATCTGAGTAAAATGTACAGACAGATTCTTGTAGATCACAAAGATCGTGACTTACAGAGAATATTTTGGAGAGACTCTCCTTCAGACCCAATAGTAGAATATCAATTAAACACTGTTACATATGGTACTGCCCCAGCTTCCTTCTTAGCCACTCGTGTGCTAAAGGAGCTCGCCCTCACTGATGGCACAGCTTTTCCAGCTGCCACTCAGATTGTTTTAAACGACTTCTATGTTGATGATTATATCTCGGGATGTGATATTGAGCATGACGCACTCATTCTGTATGATGAATTGACCCTACTTTTGAGATTAGGTGGTTTTGAACTGTGTAAGTGGAGTTCAAACTCCATGACTCTATTAGATAACATTCCTCTTGATCATCAAGAGAAACAACAACTCCGTAGGTTCGGCGGTGGTGAAGAAACAGTCGCCAGAACGCTAGGACTTTATTGGCAACCTATCGATGACTTGTTGCGGATTCAGTCACCTATCGTGAACTGTGACACTTCAATTACCTTTACTAAGCGTTCATTTTTGTCCATTGTTGCCTCTATCTTTGACCCCTTGGGTTTAGTGTCACCTATTGTGGTTGCTTGTAAGATTCTCTTCCAAGATTTGTGGATTCACAAACTCGGTTGGGATGACCCCCTTCCAATGGAAATCATGCAAGCTTGGCTGAATGTTTATAGCAATTTACCTGCGATTTCTGAGATTTCTACTCCACGTTTGATTAAGCCTGCTTCAGAAATCAAATCTATGCAACTTCATGGCTTCTGCGACAGCAGTCAGCAGGCCTATGGAGCTTGTCTCTATTTACTGTCAATTGATACCAACGGCGTCGTCACTGTTGCTCTTGTATGCGCTAAGTCGAAGGTTGCTCCTCTTAAACAGTTGTCTTTGCCCAGACTTGAGTTATGTTGTGCACTTTTGCTTTCCAAATTGCTTGCAAAGGTGCAACCCGCTTTGAACTTGCCTCAAAATGGAAGACCTTTGTAGCCAATAGAGTTGCTGAAATACAAAGGCTTACTGTTCACTGCGCCTGGAAACATGTCTCTTCCCGTGACAATCCAGCCGACATAGTTTCCCGAGGCTGTATGCCCTCAGAATTGAAAAATAATCAGCTATGGTGGTATGGTCCAGCATGGTTGAAGGCCTTTACAAGCTCCAGTACTTCAGATATCTTTGACACTCCTGTGTCCGAATTGCCCGAGTGTAGAATTTCGTGTGCAAATGTATCTAAACCTGTTGACATTGATTTTTTAAACAATTTTTCTTCCTACACGAGATTGTTGAGGGTCATAGCCTACTGTATTAGGTTTGTCTCTAATTGTAGAAATACCACTAGGATCAGTGGTCCACTCACTGCCATTGAAATTGATGTTGCACTACTTACATGTGTGAAAATGATTCAAGCTCAGTGCTACACTTCTGAACTTGCTGCTCTAATGAAGAATGAGCAAGTGCCATCCACTTCCACCATCAGCAATTTGCACCCTTTGCTTCACTCTGATGGCACTATTCGTGTGGGAGGCCGTTTGGAATTGGCCGACCTTCCATTTGATACAAAACACCAGATACTTTTGCCCAATGACCATCATTTCACTAAAGTCCTGGTCAGACATACCCATTTAAAGTTGCTTCATGGCGGAGTCCAGGTTGTGATTGCGACTATCCGACAGCGCTTCTGGATACCTTCACTACGAAAACTTGTTCGTAGCCTATCTCGCTCTTGTGTTACTTGCGTGCGCTACGCTGCACGTCCTTCTGAACAGTTAATGGGTCAACTCCCAGCTGTTCGCCTCCATCAAACCTTTCCCTTTAATCACGTTGGTGTTGATTACTGTGGTCCATTCACTATCAGGTACGGTGGCCCCAGGTCAAGGGTCTCGACTAAGGCCTACATCGCAATGTTCGTTTGTATGGTTACGAAGGCTGTGCACACTGAAGTCGTCACTTCCCTCTCCAGTCATGCTTTCGTTGTAGCCTTTACTCGCTTCTGCAGTAGAAGGGGTGTTCCCGCTCAAGTGTATTCCGACAATGGTACCAACTTTCAAGGCGCACAGTCTGACCTTGCTGATCTTGGTTCGTTGCTCTCCTCTGCAGATTTTCAATCTTTTGTTCAAGATTCTACCTCATCACTACTAATTCAGTGGCACTTCATTCCTCCTAGTTCTCCGCATTTTGGTGGAATTTGGGAGGCAAACATCAAATCTTTGAAATCTCATTTAATAAGAATCATGAAGGCTCAAGTACTTACGTATGAAGAATGGACCACTCTCGTGGTGCAAATTGAAGCCATTCTAAATTCTAGACCCATTTCGCCTATGACTGAGGTACTGACTTGTGCTATCTCTCGCCAGGTCACTTTCTGGTTGGACGACCTTTGAATGCCTTGCCCATTCCTGACGCTTCTGAAGTGCCCATCAATAGGTTGTCTAGATGGCAATTACTTCAACAGATTATGACTTCATTGTGGCGTAAATGGTCCTCAGATCATTTACTCTCCCTTCAACAACGTCACAAGTGGAACCGTGTGTCTCCTAACCTCAAGGTTGGCACGCTTGTGCTTATTATGGACGACAATTTTTCTCCTACTTACTGGCGACTTGGACGCATTCTTGAGGTTCACTGTGGTAAGGACGGCCTAGCTCGTGTGGTCTCCCTACACACCACCTCTGGACTCTTGAAACGTCCCATCGTCAGAACTAGTCCCTCTTGTATTTCATAAACAACCTGCCTGTTGTTTCTGTGCGGGCAATATGGTTCGGCCACTGTCTTGGCAAACCAGTTTTGTGTTTCCCTATTTGTTTCCACTCTGTGTGGTTGTACATATATTCATTATTTGTCTTCATTTTATTTATTCATTGTAAAGTTTGTTTTGTTTATGTTGGTTAGTTGTCATGATTCTTTTGTTTTGATTACATGTTGTATTCCCACTGCCGTGTTTCCAGTAGGATATTTTTGCTTAGAAGGTATTTTGGTGTTCTAAGTTGGCCACATTGATTCTTCTTTATTCTCTTTGACTTGTCTTTGAACTCTCTACTGTGATTGGCTACTTTCAGCCTATCAGAGGCCTCCGACTTGTTTTTGAACTCTCTGCTGTGATTGGCTGCTTTCAGCCTATCAGAGGCCTCCTTGCTGTTTGTAGCGACCAATCACGTGTTTCTTCTTCGTTCTCTAAGTCTGCAGCCATGACAGAGTGTTGTGCCTTGACACTGGTTGTGATATATCAACGAATATCCAGCTAATCATTTCTATAATTGGTGCTATCTTCATAGTAACCGTGCTTAGCAATCATGTCCTATGCACATGATTCATATTTTGTTAGGGCAGTGACATTATGGTGATTTTCGGTCTCATCAGACCATGCTTGATGTTGCTACGCGCCATGTCGACGAATCCTTCAATCCGCGGCGTCGGATAGTTTGTTGTAACATGTTTACTTCTATCTTCATCTACTGCCTAACAATTTGTCTTCACGCGTATGAATAACGATGTTGCTTCGTGTGATAAGTAATTCATTGTTTGTCTGGAAGCATGTGCCACAAGGCCAGGCACCATCACTAAATGGAGGTTGACGCTAGGCTAAACTGCTTTACTATTGTGACAATGCCGTGCGATTGGCATATCCCGGTATTTGTATGACAGCAACTACTTTGACTTCCTGCGTTTCACACATAATTTGTTTTATTAACAATTCATTTTGGGCTTATGGTATCGGCGCATCACTGTAAGTCAGTCCTGGTTCGACGACACATTCTCGTTCCATGCGACCTGTTTTTTCATTATTTGTTGCAACTCCACTTGTGTTGCAAATTCAAACTATACCATTCTTTGGAACGCTTTGTATTGCATGCCGCTCCTTGATGTACTGATCTGCAGCTACGTTCAAGACAATATATGTGTTTTAGGCTCAAGCCTTAACGTGTGTTAATTCCATGAGAGTGTTTCTTCAATTGTGTAAATTTGTGCCAGTGTTTCTCGTATGTTTATGTGCCACCTTTGAATATTTGTTTTATGTACCACCTTTGAGTATTTGTTTTATGTGCCACCTATTTGATAATATATCTTATTATTAGTTATTGGTGTGTTGTGTCCTTTATGCCTTCCTGGACCTCCTTATTTGGTGACAATAATATTGTCTGGTCCTCCACATGTTTGCTAAATTGTTATGCGACCTTTTGTAAAGTTAACTTTTTACTATCACATCATTATCTAATGCTTTGGCCAACAAACCCTTATACATTGTCCACTATTACCAGAATACTCTTGGTGGGTTGTTGACTTCCCGCATTGGCCATTACACCAGAAGATTGGAAGAAAGGAGTAATTGTCCCAACAGTTAAGAAAGGAAGCAGAAAGGAGTGCAGAAATTACAGGGGAGTCACACTCATACCTCACTGTACCAAAATATATGAAAAGATATTAGAAAGTAGAATACGAGCCAAAGTGGAGAGAAAATTGAGAGAGGAGCAGTATGGATTCAGACCTGGGAGATCAACAGTGGATCTCATATTTTCAGTGAGACAGCTCCAGGAACACCACTACGAATTTGGAGAGGATCTGTTGATGGCCTTCCTGGACATCGAAAATGCCTATGATAGTGTGTGTGGGGAGAAGGTTTGGAAAGCAATGGAAAACATTGGAGTGGAAAAAGGGACTGTAGGCAGAGTGAAGGAGATGTATTGTGGAAGTGTGAGTTGTGTGAAAGTTGGAGGGGAAAGAACAGACTGGTTCAGACAAATGAGTGGCCTGAAACAAGGTAGTGCGCTGTCACCCCTTCTCTTTATTGTGGACATGGATGAGGTAATGACACGGATAGCAGGAAAGATAGGAGAAGATAAGATGAAAGCAATGGTGTTTGCTGATGATCTCATGGTCTGGGGAAACACGGAGGAGGAAATTCAGGAGCAGCTGAAGGCTTGGGAAGAAACCGTGGGAGAGTACGGATGGGAGTTCAACATCAGTAAATGTGAGATCCTGTTAATGACCAGGAAAAGGACAGACCAATGAGTGAGATAACACTTGGAGGTGGACAGCTGAATAAGGTGGAAAGTCTCAAGTACTTGGGAAGTCTAGTGGAGGAAAATGGGAGAAATGACAAAGAGATTACGGAACGTGGCAGACAGGCAGAAGCATTTCTGAGAAGCATTAGGAGCTTAGTGTGGAATAAAGATGTCCCACAAAAAAGCAAGGAAGTGTTATACAGAAGCTACTATATCCCGATACTGACCTATGCTTCAGAAACGTGGACAATGAAGAAAAGAGACATAAGCAGAATACAGGCAGGTGAAATGAAGTTCCTGCGAAGTAGGATCGGAGTAACAAGAAGAGACAGGGTGAGGAATGAAAAGGTCAGGGAAATGGTGAAAGAGGAGCCCTTGCAAGGTAGGATTGAGACATTAAGACTGAGGTGGTATGGACACTTAAAGAGAATGGATGAGAAGAAGATTCCCAAGAGGATACATGAGATGCAGATGCAGAAGAAACGACCAAGGGGAAGACCAAGAGATAGATGGCTGAAAGGAGTGGAGGAATGTGTCAAGAAGAGAGGCGAGGACTGGACCAGAGTGACAGCGGAGAGGTGGTGGGAAGAAAGAACTAAGTGGCGAGGCTTATGTTCCAAACAGACCCAGCCTGGGGCTGGAAACTGTACAAGATGATGATGATGATGAACACACACTAATACAGCCATCACAATTAACACCGGTTATCAGACAGATTCTACACACACCCAATGTACACGTGGCTAAATGACCGGGTTGTCGCAGCCCCTAAACTGAGGAACCAACTACTTACTTTGTTAAGAACTTAAGTTCTCATGTGGTACATGTTTCGGTTTCTTTGAAACCTTCTTCAGCCTATAGCACTCTCAAAGTTCGTAACACCACTGGGTGCGAGTCAGTCAATTCAAATACATAAAAACAATGATGATGATATAACAGCTTAGGCTTTCACGGCCGGCGTTCATAATTAAATACAAGCCTACAAGCCCGAAAAACTTGTATTTAATAATGATGATGTCACTGAGATGAGTTACTTAGTTTTTAAAAGGTTTTAAAATTGTTGCATAAAATCATTCCTTGTCCCTCTTGCATTTGATGTCTTCCGAAATAATCATGTTGATCTTCATGATAGATTACATTAGTTGAATCTTATGTTCGTTTCAATTTGTTGGCAATTACACCTGATTCTGTAATATGAAAGGAACGTCAAAATGAACAATTAATTTTAAAAATTGTCTAAATCTTGTGATTATCAAATGTGAAATCCTGTATCAATTATCAGAAATCATTAGTTAAATAGATGTGTCTTGTGAATATGTGAGAAATAGTGTAGTTCAGTAGATTTACTGGCACGACAAAGATCTCCTTCGGGGAAAAGTTCTGGCACCCTGGCATCTCTAAAACCCTCGGTAGTTAAAAGAGACGTAAAACCAATTACATTATTATTATTATTATTATATTATGTGCGAATGGACCCAGATGGATCACACAGTATTTTTATGATTCACCTTTCTGATCTTCCGTATGTCTCTGATTCTCTCTCCGTGGGCCTTCTTCCTTTCCTCAGTCCACTTGGTTCCTGGTCTCTTTGGAGCGTCATTCTCTGGTGTTACATTCCATCCATTTACCCTACATCGGAATAGGTTCCTGTCAAAGATTTCCGTTGTTCTTACTTGGGCCTTCTCCAAGTCCTGTTTGACTTGCTGAATCCACAGTATATTCTTCAGTTTTTCTGCATAGGTATGTAAGCCTAGTCAGTAGAAGTCTTTGAACATGTCCATAAAACTTCAATCTTCGTTTTCTGATGTCTGCCGCAAGATTAGATAATTTCTCAGTTGCTTTACGAGATTTCAACCTATATCCATCTTCTGTTCTTTCTGGGCCAAGAATTTTCCTTAAGATCTTATTATTGTTATTATCTTGTGTTTGCAGGCACTAAGATAGAGCTGGTGGGGACGACCAAGCTGCCGGGCGGCCAGGTGCCGCTGCTGCTGTACGGAGGTCAGGTGGTGCTGCACACTCCTAGCGGAAAGCTCATGCCCCTGTCGCTTGCCACCCACGAGCTGTCGACCTCCAACATCCACAACCACGATACTCACCTCGGCAGCTTGGAGCAGGCCCTCGCCAAGCAGCTGACTCTCCGCAGGTGAGATTATATCGTAACAAAACCCTGGCATAATCATCACTTATTATACAAATGAAGCAAAATATTATTTAGTACGTACTACAGAAAATATATCAGCATTCTATCTTGAGATATATAAGTAGGAGATAATTTTTATCAAACACTTGTAATTTCACTCAACTTAGCTCGGGCAATTTTAGCATAATCACTCATTTATTGCTTAGTATTAAAACGGTTATTTATTTATTTATTTATTTACATAGGTCCCAATGAGCCTGAGCTCGTGTTAGGGACAATCAAGTAACATAGTTACAGCATGGCATATATATAATTTTGGTAACATTATTGTTTAGTTTAATAGTAGCCTAACTTATATTAGATTGCTAGTGACTAACTTAACAGAGATAATTCGGTATTTGTATTGTATTTGTATTTGTATTTTTTATTCATCCTTTCAATCATATAATGTACATTGTACAATGATATAGGACACGTCAATTCACAAATTATACTAATACTAATTTACAATCACAATAATAATATGGGCCTACACAAGGATAACCTTACATCATTTAGTCCTATGAATACATAAACATAACTATTGATATTCTAAAAACTCTTTAACTGAGTAGAAGCAGTGCTCCAGCAAGAACTCTTTAGTTTTTATTTTGAACTTTATGTAATTTGCTGTACTTTTAATATTATTTGGCAAATGATTATACAGCGTTATAGCTGCATGGAATACACCATTTTTACATAGTGTTGTATTTGCAGCATGTACATGAAGATTGTTCTTTTGTCTGGTCTGGTAGTTATGTATATTTGAATTCATCTCAAAGATATCCTCATTTCCTAAGCTTTGTTTGACAAATAATAGAAGTTCAAAGATGTAAATACATGGCAAAGGTAAAATTTTCAGTTGTTTAAACAGAGGCTTACATGTATGCAATCTAGTAGTTCCTTTCATTGTTCTAATTATTCTTTTCTGGATAATAAAGATTTGGTGAGCAGCAGGTGAATTTCCCCAAAATATGATTCCATATTTCATAAGCGAATAGCAATAAGCAAAATAAGTACTAAGAACAGTTCTCCAGCTAGTCGATTGTCTTAATACTCTCAATGCATAACAACTTGAGCTTAGTTTCTTGGCAAGTTTAGTGGTATGCGAGTTCCATTTTAGGTCATCCTGCAACCAAAGGCCTAAGAATTTAGTAGAAGAGGCGTTACCAATTTTAAGGTCATTTAAGATTATGGAGGGAGAATTAATACTTTTATTCTGAGCTGTGTGAAAGTTAAGAGCCACTGTTTTACTAGTGTTGATAAGGAATCCATTATTGTTGAACCATAAGGACAGCTGACCTGTTACTTCCTCTACTGATTTTTGAAGTTCAGTGTCATTTTCACCCCTCATCAAAACACTTGTATCATCTGCGAATAGTACAGTTTTAAATGCAGGTATCTGAGATGGCAAGTCATTTACGTAAAGGAGAAAAAGTAGTGGCCCTAGAACGGACCCCTGCGGAATGCCATACTTCAAAAACATAGGATCTGAGTGGTAATATTTAAATATGTTTGTGGTATTTTCCAAACTTTTTTGTTCGACGATCTGTTGGCGATTATTTAAATATGACTGAAACCACTTACTAGCGATACCCCTGATACCATATTGATGGAGTTTATCAATTAGTATCTGATGATTTATCACATCAAAAGCTTTAGACAGGTCCAAAAACAGGCCACATACTCTCTTCCTTTCATCAAGTGACTCAAAAGCAGGATTTAAAAATTCATAAATTGCGGACATTGTTGATTTTCCTTCTCTAAAGCCATGTTGAGAGTCAGTTAACAATTTATATTTGTTTATGAAGCTAATTAGACGGTTGTACATTATCTTCTCTAAAATTTTTGAAAATATCGACAATAAAGAAATAGGTCTATAATTGGTTACGTTTTCTCTATCTCCCCCTTTAAATAATGGAATTACTTTTGCAATTTTAAAGATATCGGGAAATATTCCTGACATGAGAGATTGGTTACAGAGGTGTGTTAAGGTGGTAATTATATTTTGGATACATTTTTTAATTAGTATATCAGGAATGTTATCAACTCCTGAGCAATGTTTATTCTGTAGGTTCTTTACAATATTGAGGATTTCTGCTTCTGTAACATTTTCAACAAACATTGATTTTCCATTAAATGTTATATTCGCGAGTGTTGATTTTATTGCTTGTATATTGTTTACATTTAGTAGTTTTTCAGCTATGGTAGCAAAATGCTCATTAAAAATTCTTGAGACATTTTGTGGGTCATTGATCTTCTTGGAGTCTTCTGATAACGTTATGTTATTTACTGCCGGTTTTGTTTGCCTGGTTTCATTTTTTATGATATTCCACATAGCCTTAGTTTTATTTTTAGATTCCAGGATATAATTATCATTTGACATTCTCTTTGCTAATTTTATAACTTTGTTAAGTATGGTCTTATAGGTCTTGAAATACATGTTAAATTCATTGGAGGTTTCGTGCGTACTTTGAAAATCGTGGAGGAAACACTTTCTTTTGCATGAAGTAATTATTCCAAGAGTAAGCCATTGTTTTGATGGAGAAGAAACTTTCAGTCTGATACTCTTCAAAGGAAATGCAATATCAAAATAATACAGGAAAATATTAATGAATTCCTGGAATTTTTTGTTTGTATCTATTGACTTGTACACACCTTCCCAAGTTTCTCCTTTTAACAAGTTGTTGAAATAGTTTATATTGTGCTGACTAAAGCTTCGACATTTATCAAACTGAGCATTGTAAACTGGGTTTGAAATATTTAGAGTTATTATTTGAGCTCGGTGGTCACTGAAACCTGTGTTGATTACTTCGAGAGAGTTGCAGTTCACATTGTCATTAATTATTATCTGGTCAAGTGTGGTTGCACTAGTTTTTGTTATTCTTGTGGGTACTGTTACTGTGTGAATTAGATAATGGGAGCTTAACAAATTTAGCAATTCCCTTCTCTCCGTACTTTCCTCTAAAAAGTTAATATTGAAATCTCCACAAAGAACTATTTTTTTATTAAATTTATTTATTTTATTTATTATCACTTCTAGTTTATTCAGAAATAACTTTGCACTATTTCCTGGTGAACGATATATACAGATGAGAATTAAATTTTCTTTTGGGATAGAAATAGCTGTTGCCTCGAAATGTTTATCTATGCATAAGTCATCGGGAATTGGTATAGGTTTAAATTCTATGTTTCCTTTGATATAGATACATACACCTCCATGCTCTGATGTTGATCTACAGTAGTAGCTAGCTAAAGTAAACCCTGGTATGACAGCATGATTGATTTGTTCAGGTTTCATCCAGTGTTCAGACAAGCACAGGATGTGGATATCTTTGAGTGATGTTTGTAGAAGCATATCGATATGAACTAGTTTATTATTAAGTGACTGTACATTTTGGTGAAATATTCTGATTGAGGAACTCTGTGCATTTGTACTGTTGTTAAGCTTGGGGATTATAGTTCTTGCAGGAGCACTTACCTCTGTTCTAAAAAACTCTCGCCACCGAGTGAATTCACTGATTCTACAGTAGTCGGACTTGCAGTATGAGGTAGTGGGATGACTGGTCCGTGGGAGTGGAACGTTTTGTTGATTTCCTCCGCTACTTGTGAACAGATCTGTTGCTTTCCTTTGGTGTTTAAGTGAAGACCATGTCGGGTAAACAGTTCTCTTGGTACATCAATATCAAGAAAGTGAACATGCTGATATAGTCTGGATAGTGCTCTAAGCTTTTTGTTCGTCCTCTTTACCTCCTTGTTGACACACGATTCTTCCATTAGATCATGTCTGTGTGGGATGCCTAAGAGTATAACGTTTGTACCTGAAAGTAGTGGGAGCTTATCTTTGTAGGTTTGTATTGCATCATTCGCTTCGTTTTTCGCTACATCGTTCGTACCCCCCCACAAAACAACATAATCTTCATGAGTAAGGTTTCTGCACATTTCAACACAATTTTCCAGAACATTTTTAACTCTAGCGCCTGGTTTGGTGACGCTACTTACCGCAAAGTCCCTTGATACTTTTAAATTGAGCTCTTCTGAACATCCTTTTCCATGACTGTCACTGAGGAGGAGTACTTTCCTTTTTGAGGTTATGTACGTGGCTAACTTCCGCACTTTTTCCGGCTTACAGTTTGTTGATGCCCTTGTATGTGGTGTTTCTTCTGAGACGGATTCAGTTTCAGCAAGAACATCGTACATATTTTTTGTGGGAACAGCTTGGCTAACTGTTTCCCGCACACGTGGTTTAGGCCTACATTGGCGTCCGCGATTTGCCACCACCACATTCCACGAGTCCGGCGATGACGAGGGATTGTTGCGGTCGTTTACGTTATGTCTGAGTACACTGTTTTCGGCTTTTAATTTAGATAGTTCTTCTTGGGTGTGCTTAAGGTCCCTATTCAAAATGTCGATGATTAACTGTAGAGATTTCACACTCTCACTCGATGCCTTGCCACACAGCGTGCACAGTATATCACTCGTATTTACACCTACACCTAAATGTACCTCTGGTGGTTTACTATCAATGTCACACATACTAGGTGTCTTCCTACACGATATTTTATCACTGGCGTTAATTACGGAACTGTCCTCGTCTACATTTTCGATATCTTTAAGAGAGCGGTATACTTTGTCTACATACGCGGCAGCCATCTTGTCATCATGTTATGATACATTGCATTGCTTAAGGCTATTGTACATGGGCTATTCATTCCTTAATAGGAAGTCTTTTGTTTTCCTCTTAAATGTTTTTATAGAGAAACTTTCCCTTATGCCTAATGGTAGCGAGTTGTATTCTTTTATTATAGAGGACATAATTCCTTTAGTTCCAAATTTAATGGATTGGGAATGGCTGGTGAATATTTGATTTACTCCTCTTGTTGCATAATGATGAATGTCATTTGCATGGGTAAAATGGATGTGTGTGTGTATCAGTTTGTTTTCTAATTTGTATACAAATACTGTTGCTGACATAGCTATTTGTTTTTGCAGTGGCATAATTTTAGTTCTTGAGTATAATTCATTTGAGGGTGTGAGCCAAGGAAATCCAAAGATAGATTTTATAGCACGTTTCTGGAGTATCTCAAGTTCTTTTATCAGCTCCTTCTTACAATATCCCCATATGAAATTCATGTACATTAGATGTGAATGTATCAGAGCAAAGTATATATTTTTCAATTGTTGGCTAGTAAGACAGCTATATCTTAATCTGAAAATAATACCAATTAAAGGGCTGATTTTATGTTTTACATTTTCTACATGATTTTCCCAGGTTAGTGTACTATCTAGTGTGATACCTAAGTAAGTTGCCGATTTAACCCTTTCTATTTCTTTGTTGGCTATGTTGACTATGTTTGTGGTCTCAATCTTGTATGATGGTTTATGGAAGAATAAATATTTTGTTTTAGTGATATTGATAACCATTTTGTGTGCTCTAAACCAATCCACCAGCTTATTGAGATCATAATTAATATTTAGCATAATTTCCTGTTCAGATGTTCCCAGATAGAGTATAAAAATATCATCTGCAAATAGTTTAAGCTTGCCTTTCAATTCTAATAATACTATATCATTAATATAGGCCAAGAAAAGAATTGGTCCTAAGACAGAACCTTGAGGTACTCCTGTGTCAATTCTCATTTGAGATCCTTTTACATTATCGATTGCAACATATTGTTTTCTGTTAGTGAGGTAGTTCTTGAACCAATCATGTGCCACTCCTCTGATGCCTGCAAATTCTAGTTTATTAAGGAGAATCTTATGGTTAACCAGATCGAAGGCTTTTTGAAGGTCAATTAGTACACCAGCAGCTAGTTTGTTTTCATCTAATGCCTTTTCTACATCAGTTACTACTTCAAATATAGCACTATCAGCTCCTCTATTTGGAATAAACCCATATTGGCAGTTTGCAAAGTAATCATTTTTCATGAAGAAATTCATAAGTCTTCGTTTAACAACGCTTTCTAGAACCTTGCTGATGGCAGATATAATATTAATGGGTCTGTAATTTGATGGGTGGGTTTTGTCCCCTTTTTTGTAGATCGGGACCACCCTAGAGACTTTACAGGCATCGGGGAATATACCAGTCATCAGTGAAAGATTTATTATTTTGACAAGATATGGTGTAAGGCCCTCAAGACACAATTGTAGCATGACATTAGTAGTGTTGTCCTCACTTATATTGTTTTTGTGTTTTAGGGAGTTTATAATTGATTGTATTTCATTAGCATCAGTAGGTAACATAAAGATTGTCTTAGTGCTAGTAGTATTTTTATAGCTTGTAATGCCCGAGGTAGAACCGTTTCCTTGATTTTCCCATATACTGTTAGCAATATTGACATAATATTTATTAATTTCATCACATATATTTTCCTTTTTTTCGACATTTGTGCCGTCGACTATAAGTTTGACAATTTCATTTTTCCCCTTCTTTGGTCTATTTAACATCTCATTAACAACACTCCACACTTCCCTCTGATTATTTGCATTTTGAATTTTTTGGTCAAAGTAGTTTCTTTGTAGGTTTCTCTTAAGTTTTGTAACTTGGTTGCTAATAATTTTATATTCTTCTAAAATTTCTGCAGATGGATTTTTAACTTTGGTTTTTGTATATATCTTATCTTTCTTGTGTATTAGTGCTGAAAGATCTTGTGTGATCCAGGGTTTTATTGGTGGGGCACTTGGCTCCTTATTCGTATATTTCATAGTACAGGCTTCTATTCCTTTATTAATAAAATCACAGAATTTATTGTAGTAGTCATTGATGTTAGTTTCATTGCATACAAATTCTTGAGTTATTAAATATTTATTAAGTTTTTTGTAGTTTATTTTATCCTTTTCTATTGGCCTATCATCACATATTGAGTTCCTGTTTATCTTTTTGTTTCTCATTTCACAGATGAGTAAATGGTGATCACTCAAATCATTATCAATATTATAGACATTACATATTTTGTCACAGTCGTTCGCCAATACATGATCAATTAGAGTAGAGCTAGTTTGTGTTACACGAGTTGGATATTTTGTATTACATAAGACTAGACTGTATGATTTGACTAGGTTAATATACTGTCCCCAAATAATAGATCGATATTCATATCACCTAGTATTATAACAGGATTCGTTGAGTAAGAACTAATAATTACTTCGAGATCAGTTAGAAAGTGTGGAATGTTGCTTTTATGAGGGTTATAAGCAGTGATTATATTGTATTCTTGATGGCCTTTTCTCACAGTAATGTGCAGTATGCTGTGGGTGGAATTTATTTCCTTTACCAAAGATACTCCCCCTCCTGTTTGCTTTCTAATTGTGATATGCAACATATTTCTTAATATTGAAAAACATTTTTGTTTGTTCTGTTAACCAATTTTCTGAGATTGCTAGGACATCTACACCTTTGATTCTGTCTAACATTATTTGGATATCATCGAACTTGTTTTTTATGCTATGTGCATTTATGTGTACGCATTTTAGTGTACTGGTATCGGTTATTATCTGTTTACTGTCCTTAATCTTATAATAATCGCTAAGTGTATTACAGTTACACTCGGTTAATTCTAGTGTATTATTATTAGCATTACCTAAAAAATTTAATTTCTGTAATTCAAGTTCCATATGGGATAATACTTAGTAGATATCTTACTATTACATTGATTTTAGTTTGAGAGGGCGAGTTCATCCAGTATTTCAGCACTTGATATAAGCTTTGAGGGTCCATTTTGATTTTTCCGAATGTATATTTTGCAGTCTCTGACCCAAGTTGCAAAAATTTTTCCCTGTTGTCTCAATTCACGGCACTTTTTGGCGATGGTTTCATTTCTTGGGGTCAGGTGTTCATTGATATATATATTACCACCATCACTGTAACCAATTTCACTCGTCTTCAGGGTCTTCTTTTGTCTTCTGCTACTGAGAATCTCTTCCTTCTTCCACCTATTATTTAATTTCACAATTATCGGTTGAGGCCCAGGCTTTGTTGACGGGAGGCGGTGAGCTGCGTCTATGTTTGCCCTGGTGATTTCAACTCCTAACGTCTTGCCAATGTCCGAGATTTTGTGAAATACATCCTCCTCTCTTTCCGTGGGTATTCCATACACTATCAAGTTGTTCTTGCGCTGGTACTGTTTTAGTTCCTCCAATTCGTTGATAGCTCTAGATGCTTCCATTTCTGCGTCCTTGACGGTTTTTCTCTCTTTCTTCAGAGTTTCAATTTCCCGGTGGAGTTCATCATACTTTTCTGATAAGAAAGTTGCTAGTTTTCTTACCTCGTGGTTTTCTTCTCTCATCGCCGAAAGGGATTCCTCAAGTTTCTGGGAGAAAGATGCCATAACCTCTTTGAGGTTAGGTTGCGGGAGGCAGTCTTCCCGATTGCATGACCATTTGAAAGTATCATCTTTCCGGAATTGTTGGTACGTGTCCTTACTCATTTTCATGCATGTTACATGAAACCAGCGTCCACACTCACCATCACATCCTACAGCCTGCTGATTGTTCTTGATCTTTTTGCCGCATGGAGCACAGTTGACCGTCATGATATTAAATGTTATATGACTTCTCTTTTAGCAAGTTATGTATTGTATTTCTCTTACGTATTTTACCTACACTGTTCACACAATATTTAACACTTTAGTCACTCGCGTAATCCTCGGTAAACCTGCGTAATTTCTTAATTTTGCTTACGTTTAGAATATAAACCTTTTACATATCCGCCATTTTGATCATCTAGCACAAACTCAGTTAGTATTGAGGCAACTGTTGTGAGTCGATACGGATCCCCCTCAAGCTTGTGCCAAGTGACCGACCCCCTAGTTTAACAAGACTTGTATTTCCTTACTGAATGGAAGATATTTAGACATATCACACAAAGTTCAATTGGCTCATGAAATAACAAAACTAGACTACCAGTTGAATACACAGCCTTTCTGTCGGTCTGTGTTGAAATGCATCGAGTTTCTGAGCATACTGTGCAGGAAGTTCTACAGCGTAATGCAAGCTTCACGTGGGATAACATTCTCTTCTCTAGTCCATAAAAAATATACACGGTAACACCCCACCGTTCTGCGCCCGCTTATTACGCTCTTTGTTAAGGACCCTACATAACTTTAGCCGATTCTAAACCCTACTTATAGTGCTTTTTCCATGTTGGAAAAAAGAGCGAAAATGGTCTAGCAACATAAAAATTCCGCGGTCGACGACATGGTTACAGCACATTATCAAATTTCAAAGAAACGCGAAAAATTGGTCCGGTTTGTTCAATTGAGTTACCAGTGTTTCGCCCCGGTGTACCATTGGGCTCATCAGTTGGTATGGCACACCTCACCAAGACATCCTGCTCACACGAGCAGTGCCAATGTACTCTGAGAGATAAGCTACCTTTCCAAAAGGTGGGGCGTGGTGGCGCAGCGGCCATCTATTGGCCTCTCACCAAGGTGGACTGGATTCGATTCCCGGTCAATGCATGAGAGATTTTCAAAGTGAAATGCCATGTCCTGTGGTTCGGATTCCACGTAAAAAGGAGGTCCCGTGACTCATAATCACATGATTCATGGTCACATAACACTAAAATCTTCCTTCCTTTCTAAAAAAAATTATCATGCTACCGCTCCTGCCCAAGATAACGCTAGTGATGAGGTAATTGAGTCTGCAGGTGTAAATATGTTCACACGAAATGAAGTTGGTTCCTCAGTTTAGGGGCTGCGACAACGCAATCATGTAGCCCCGTGTACTTTGGTGTGTGTAGAATCTGTCTGATAACCGGTGTTAATTGTCATGGCTGTATTAGTGTGTGCTATCTGTATTTAATTCAAATAAGGATTGCAGACATTGAAATTTTGGAAGTAGTTCCTACTTTTGCCACCAAACAGTACCGTCAATGACTACTAGTTCAGAACTTGGTTACTAGACGCTACCGCAGTCGGCTCATGGTGACGAATGTTGGAACCTAAGAGCGTTTTTCAATTTTTTTTAACCTATAATTTAGCTTCACACAGGTGTAATTAGTGGAAGGTTCTTTAACATGCCATAAATCTATGACATGGGACCGCTGGCTTTACTTCCCCTCTGAAGGAAGGCATACTGAGGGATTTTTAATGCTCTTAAAAGATCCGACGAATTCGGGCGGGTTTGAACCCGCAATCTTGGGCATAGAAGCTCAGCATGCTACCGACTACGCCACCGAAGCCGCCATGCGAAATCCATCAGAGATTAAATTGTCAGTAATAAACAAAATGCTGGTAATAGTAATAGACTTCAGTGATATAAAATGCTGTACATTTGTGAACTATTCCTTCCAAAATGTTTTCCTGCCTCACCTCTACAGCGCTGTCCCGCTTATTACGGGTTTAAACCACAATCCCTCTAAGAGCACAATAATGGGGTTTTACTGTATATAGCGCTTGCCACGGTGGGTGAGTGGTTATCATGTTGGATTACTAACCCCCAAGCTTTCAGGTTCGCTCCTGGCCGTGGTGAGTGATTTTTTGAAAGGCGGCAAAAATTACGACAAGCATGTTATACGATGTTGGCATGTCAAAGAACCCATTTGAATTCAGTAGGCCGTGTTCATTATGGCAAAATTAATCTCGGGAGTTTCCGCCAACACAAAGTTCCTCATTTCTCTACTAGAAAGCGCTATAGTGTCAAGGAGGTTAGATATCTAATCTGCTTGACTTTCATAGTGCTTCAAGGAACAACAAAATTCGACATGCAAGCTGCCCTCTGGGTGTCAAATAACAAAGCTTGCACCAGACACCCGAGGCCATACGATATTATTATTATTGTATATAGCCAATATTCTACTGTGTGTCTTGGGATCGTATTGCGTTGACCGACGGAAAAGCTAATACTGTATTTTGCTTTCAGGTTCAATGAGGCTTGGAAGACTTGCCAGGTGCTCAACAGGAGAGAGTCGTGGAACTTACTGGCTGAGGCTGCGCTCAAGAATCTCAACATTGGGTTTGGTACGTGCATCTCTTGGTCATGAAGCCATTTGCCAGTGTTGAATGGTAACTTCCAGTCAAGCATACTCCAGCGCAGTGGTTCCCAACAGGCGGTCATCGTGCACCCCTCCTCTCCGCTCGTCGCTTCTATAACCTCTTCGATAAACTGACGCGGAGGATATAGACCTAACCTAATAACACTACATAATGGAGTAATTATTTCTGAAAAAATAATATGAATTATGCACTTTATATTTATTACATACTAACTCCATTTTTAACACAATACAAAGAACTCACTTTTACAATAAATCCTTCAGTTAGTCAACAAATGTCAGTGAGAGGGTTGACACTGTTTTCTCTTGGTAAGATTCGGTATGTTTGATTTGATATTTGACAGAGCACAGCGGAGATCACTTGCAACATCAAGCCGACAGCGCTGCTTTGTTTTTATGACACTCAGCGTTCAAAATCCTCACTCGCATAAATATGTCTTTGAAAATGGGACAATGACGCGCAATGCAACTTTGGCTATTTCAGGATACTGCCAGACAGTTTTCCCAAAAGTCACCCAGTCCTAATATTTTGGAATCATCTTTTAGCTTTGAACCACACTTCAAATCTATGGCTTATTCTTGAAGTTGTGCTGGCAGTGCTTCACAGTCAATGGCAAACAGATTTCTTGTAAACATACAGAACCATTCATCCAACGAGATATCAGGAAAGTAGAAGTTGAATTCTTGTGCTCGGGAATACAAATGTGATGGAATTTGCACGATAAGTTTATTACAATCACGTTCATTTTCTGGAAAAATTTCATTAAGGCGGTGGAAGGATGAAAAGTTGTTCAACTGAAGCCGGCGTTTCCATAACTGTATTTTTCCAGGAAAGCTCTGATGGCATCATAAGCAAGCGAGTTTTTGCCGTGGAGCTTTAAATTCCAACTGTTCACAGCTTCAATGAAAACACAAAGATATGCCAATGAGACGATAAAATTGGCATTGATTTTGCTTCATACAACACAGCCAATTCCTTATTTCACCTCCAACCTCGCGGTTCCACAGAGGTTTGTACCGACAGTTGGCAATTACCAGTGCTTTTGAACGATTGACTTGGTGCGACAATCACTTGGAGAGATTCAAAAAATGTTTATTATACAAAATTGTAATATTTGGGTTTAAAAAAACTTAATTCGGAAATCACTTCACGCCCCAATGTTGTGAACCCCTGCTCTAGCAGAAAGTGTGAGTGAAAGATGACAGGAAATGAAGAATCCAATCCTTGTTATTTTGAAAGTAAACTGAAAGTGGACTGTGTTTGGTCGACAATATCTAATGCCAAGTGCTATTTGTAAAATAATTACAAATTATTGTGTGTTTTGTTTTTAGTGACTTTCCATTTGAAATGAAAAAGTATGGTTTGCATTGTGTTGGTTCCAGCGACTCGTGTGTACCGCCACATGGGGGATGTTGGCATGGTGTGGTCCCTGCACTCCCTCCACGATATCGAGGATCAGAGACTACTCGCCGGCCACGTGTCCATGTTCCTCAAGAAGTTTGAGGAGGCTCAGGTATGTATCATGATGGGTTTGGTTTTGCCTCCAGAATGTGGACAATTCAGTAGCTGCTCGATTAGTGACCCATCCCCCACACACTCGTTAGTTTGTCCTTATGTATGTGCCACTGCAGTTTGTGCGCATTTCTTCATATAAAAAAGAAAAAGGGATTTTAAAATAATTTAAAATAAAATTAAAATTTCTTTACCAAAAATACCATATTAAAAAAAACGAAAAGAAAATTTTAAAAAAGGAAAAATATTCAAAACAAATTGTTTAAAAAGAACATAATTTAAAAAAATCTATTTCATTTTAAATTTCAAAAAATGAAAAAGAAAATCAAACAAAAAATAAAAAAAAAAAAATGAAAAGAAAATATTTCAAAAAATTAATTCCTGAGTTTGATATGAAGACATTGTAAAACTCAGGAATTAATTTTTTAATGAAGACATTGTAAAACTCTGTGCTTGTCTTCATGCCAGACATTGTAGCTCACAGATTCACTAAACCTGCAACTTCGAGATTTGTGTGTAGTTTTTAAGTTAGGTTGCCTATCCTGTAAAGCTGAGGAATGTTGGCCTACTGACATTTTGGTGTTTACTTTGGAAGTTTTTTTTATCATTCATTGAGCTTGTGGTTCTTACCATTTAAAACTGCAAAACTTTGCATTTTGATTTCCGAATAGGGTGTTTTGTAGCAAATTAGTTTTCTGTGCTAAAACTTCAATGATGTACGTACAAACATTCCATTTGCTTTTTGGTCATTGACCTTGAAAGAAATTTAACCCATTGAAAAATTCCAAACACCGTCCACCCAAAAGAAAGCTAATATTTCAGGAATATGCCATTACATTTGTATTTTATCTCAAATTAAGGCTCTACAACTCTCATTTTGAAATGTTTGAACACTGATTCTAACGTCTCTGTACCAGAGCCTTCGTCTAACTTACCTTTTAGCCTCTTACCATCACTCCCAGCCATTGAATCTCACTTCCGGTCTGTCCCTGTACTGTACCTGATTGGGTATCAGGGTGCTGATCAATTGATTGTGCTTATAGGCAAACACTACTAAATTAGCATACACAAAGCTCCGAGAACCTGCCATTTATTTTCCAACAAAACCTCAGGTGAGCTAGTTTTGGGAAAGCAAAGACCAGAAAGGTAAAAAACAAAACTAAATGACAAACACTAAAAAACACAAGAAAATACTAAAATTAGCTAACTCTACCCTAAAAGAAAACCCCAAAATTTAAGAATAAAAAGAGCGACAGTCAGTCTGAAAGACTAGGCTTTATATCATTTTAAATGCTACAAATGCTGAAAAATGCTGGGTGAAAGCCTCATGATCATGCAGTGAACTGCATAAACTCAAACACCATTAGCAAGTGCAAACCAAGGTCAAAGGAGGTAGCTGGCTGGATGACGTCACGCTCACCGGAGCGCGCGGGGAAAGGAGGAAGCTCGAGCGGTACTATGATGTTACACACCTCAGTGCATTCTCGGTACATTTCGTCCCGTCGCCGTAACGTAACGCCAGACCTCAGTGTAATGACGAAGTCGACAAGATCATTTAAAATGATAAAATAACCTCGAAACAATGTAACATCCCAGTGGGGATGCTGTGCGAATCAGCTGATCCACAATGATGAGGAGAAAATGTCAGCTGCTCTACAACAAACTAGCAGCTGATCTTAATTCATTAATTCTGGAAAATCATTATGTGTTGGCCCTGCACGGATTTATACAGGTAATGCTAAGTACACTTTTACTAAACTCAGCTCGGGACCTCGCCCTGAACTGATTCGGGTCGTAGCTAGACGTCTGAGCAGCGAGATCCGCAACAAAGTTCACAGGGTCACGTGCCCTCAAACAAAACAAGCCTAGCACTGAACATGACACAAAACAAAGTACCGTATTTACTTGGCTATAGAGACCCTTTTTTTCTAAATTTTTAGTTTCAAAATTGAGGGGGGAAGGGGGGGGGGGGGTACTATAGTCGCGATATTCGCAAAAATCCATTATTTTGGGAAATGAAGAGAGTAAAAATAAGCTATTTTATTTTGATGCTATATAGTACGATATATTTAATCAAAGTAAACAAAGTTTACAACTTTTATCAGCCCATTATGAGACTGCCAAAACCTCACTTTCCCGGCTATCCCCTCACTACTGTCCCTTGCTAAGCAAAAATCTTAGTATCAAAGAAATAGAATGGAACGGACAAAGTATCAGACATGGAAATGCAAACTTTATTTTTATTTGAACATAGGGAGGAGAATGCATCAATTAGGGAATGAGTGATCACATCTCACTAACATTTGTAAACACAACTGAGCACGTATTATTCACATTAATATACCAATAACTTGTCACACAAACACCGACGGTTCTTGCAACAAAAGAACTGTGTATAAAATAAAACTGAGAAGAAAGCTGCCGCAAACACCACTTCGAAGTGCAATGCACAGAATACAAAACAAGAGAATGCAGGCAAGATATGAATCCATAACTTTCATTGGTGGATTTTAAATTTGGTGCTTCTACTCGGCCGATAGTGTGGCATCTTCTATTGGATATTGGATGAAGCCTATTGGCTACAGAATTCGATATCCTGCCCAATCGCGTACGCGATACATGTACGCAAAATGGCAGTCATATCGTCTCAAAAACAAAATAATGTAACAAGAAAAATATTTTTGTCATTAAAGAGGATGAATTTCAGTTATAATATTTTTAAAAATGTGTAGAATTCGTCAATTTCCAAGAATGTTGTATTTTGACTCTCAATATTAAGGGGTACTATAAGCGATTTCCAAGAATTGTGTCTTTTGGCTCTCGAAAATTAAGGTGGGCACTATAGGCAAGGGTTTCCTATAGCTGTGTAAATATGGTATTTTATATCACATGACGAGCACTCGGTTCACAGGGTATATATACTGGGAGCAGCGGAGCCAAGCCCCAGTCCACTGCTGACCAACGGCAGGACGCAGAAAACATACTGGCTAAGCTGTTGCATTAGTAAGCAATAATTTCTGCATTATAGATAATAGAATATCCACTTTAAAGAAAATTCATGCAAAAGTTTGCACTCAGGTCTTTACATTACATCCTGGTCTGTAGATATTGTTTCAACTCCACAGTCTATTTGTGGACTTCTTAACCCTTGTTCCTTCCATGCAAAGATCTTGTTCAAACTTTAAACTTTACATCAGCTGAGTTATTCATCATCGTTTCTGCGTTCCAGCAAGCCGGGTGCAGTTATAAATGAGCCGTTGCTAATTTGTCCATCCAACTGTTGTTCCTGTATTTGATGCCAGTTCTTATCTCTAGCTTCAAGGTCCTTATAAATTTGCTTCTCCCACACATCTTCCTCTTGGTCTCTTCCTGGGGACACTCGAGGTATCCTGTGGGGAGCCATCCTCTTCATGTGACCATACCATCTCAATCTCTTGAGTTCAAGTGTCCCCAGCAGGCTCCTTTCCAATCCCAGTTGTTGTCGGATATCCTCATTCCTTATTTGATCCATTTTCGTCTTTTGAAAGCAAGAACAGGGGAACTTACCGTATATACTCGAATACCACCCGCACATTTTTAAACAAATTCGGACGTGAAAAATTGGGGTGCGGGTCTTATTTGAGTCATCCAAATTTGAAAGATCTAAATTGCCCGCCGCGCGCGATATCGGGTGTTGCGAGTATCCGCTAGATGGTGCTAGCCTTCTTCCGGCTATAACTTTGTTTTACCGTAAGCACGCGGCGTCATAGTCACACGCACGTTCTCAGAGTGTAAATATGAATGCTACGAAACGTTTGCGGTCATTTACTGTGAGTGAGAAATTGAAAGTTGCGAGGGAAGCTGAAGTTATTGGAAATCGTGCCCGGTAGGAAATATGATATTGACGAGTCATGTATTCGTGATTGGGCGGGATGACGTCTATGCTGCGTGAACCGCCCGTTCAAAGCAGCCTTGAAACAGCTGTGTATGGAGCGGATGGTGGCCGATAAGCACGCACCGACTCCAACTGGTCCTGAAAGTTCAGCTGCTGTGTTCGTGGATTTTGACGGCATGGAATCGTATCTCTGGAGATCTCATACGGAAGAGCTTCAAGAAATGTAGTATTTCGAATGCTATGGATGACTGTGATGACGACATTTAGTGGGAAAGTGATGGTGATAAAAGTTCCGAAGTTGGTACTTCTGATGACGATGAATGAAGTGTTTGTGTACTTTTATTTGTATTTTTAATCGTTTGATGTGTGTTATTTTAGGACGACTTCAAAACTGTTGGAAACTATTTTGGATAAATGCTATTCTTTTTATTTAGTTAAGATAGTAAATAATTTTGAGTAAAAATTCTTTTTTTTAAATTTTGTTCTTCAAAATCAGGGTGCGGGTCTTATTCGAGGGCGGGTCGTATTCGAGTAAATACGGTAATTTCTATTGCCTGGAGACGACTGTTTGTTGGTCCAGTAAGGGTTGCTGCTTCCAGTCCGTATGTTAGTATAGGTATTATGTATATCTTGAACAAACTGATCTTGGAAGCTTGTGGAAATGTTTTGTCCCAAAGTAGCTGATAGAAATTAAGCTGAGTTTTTGAGAATCTTTAATGTAGATAATGCCTAAGTGTTATGATCCAGGAGTGGTACCTGCTGTCCAGCCAGCCGGTGGCTGCTCTCGACATGAGACGGGACTTGCTGCAGTGGGACCAGGCCTTGCAACTCGCCAGCAAACTGGCCCCCGACCAGATCCCCTTCATCGCCCGCGAGTACGCCCAGCAGCTTGAGTTCACGTGAGTGACTAGTATACCATATTTGCTCGCATATAACTCGCACCTTTTTGACAGAAAATAAGTGTGAACATTTTCGGTCGTATGTATGCAGGAATTTGTGTGCAAAATACTGTATACTCGAAAAAATGTAAAATTTGCATTATTGAAACAATACAACTGGAATTGTCAACGGCCATCACTGCTGCCAATCTCCGAGTTACTCTCGCGTGCATCAACCTAACTTCTGTTCAATGCATTTGCGATGCCCGTCTTCAAGAAGCTCTTAACAACGTCTGTCAACACCATAACCCAATCACGCAAGAGTTCAACTGACGGCCTTCTTTATTTTGTCTCCTGTCATCAACTTATTGTAGCTAACAATAGCAGATCTTGACGTGTTCTAACCTAACTCTTATGTAGCGTGTGGAGCACCAACGAAACAGCTGACAATCATACCCGGTATTGTTGTTTTACTGCATCGCCACATTTGGAAACGCCTTACGTGTTTGATTAATGGTTTCTAGCGCTTCTTTCTGTTGATGCCAGTAGCAAATATAAAATTCATTCAGAATGAATTCTCAACCGGCAGCTCCATAACCATCGTCTGTGTATTTTATTACTTTGAGTTTAAACCCAGCCGTATAATTTCCATGTTTTTACATAACTGAAAGATCGACTTCCACAAGAAAACAATCACACAACGAAGAAACAACAATGCAACAGACAGACAAATATCAAGGAAAGTATCGCCGCCAAAACCAACAATAACATTGTGGGAAAGACGTGTCATGTTCAGTGGGTGAGGGTTCTATCGTAAAATCACTGATCATCTTTATGGTGGCGTCAGAAATTAAAGCGAGTTATATGTGAGGATTTTTTCCCTGCAATTTCAAATTTAAAAATGAGGTGCGTGGCACATGCAATGGCGAATTATATGCGAGCTGATACGGTAATATTCTTAAGCCCCTCATCATCATACAGTTCCAGTTTCCCGGGTACTGTTCATGAGACTCTTCCACTTCAACCTGTCCATATACAACTTTTCATGGAGAACATCATACACTGTCCATCCTCTGGTCGCTAGATCAATCTTGATCGTGTCCATCCATCGGGTTCTAGGTCTTCCTACAAGCCTTTTTCCATCCAGCCGTCTTTCCAAATTTATTCTGGCTGATCTTGTAGGCTCCATCCTCATCACATGCCCGTACCACCGTAGTCTAGATGTGCTGACTTGGTCTAATAGGGATGTCTTTATTCCAGCTTGCTTCCTCACCTCCTCGTTCTTTAACTTGTCCATCTTGGTCTTCAGGATGGTGGATCTAAGAAATTTAATCTCTGATGTTGCAGTCTTATTGCATCTTTCTTTGTAAGGGTGCATGTTTAGATATCATAGGTCAATATTGGTATAAAATAGCTGTAAAACATCGCCAGTTTAGCTGGTTTTGGAATCATAGAAGTGTCCTTACTTGTTGGTAGAATTCTGATCCCTTTTGCACTCTGTTGGTAATTTCTGTTGTTTCCTATGGCTAGCCCGGATTCCAATCCATCAGCTTGAAAATGAAAATCCACAGCCTGCTTCCAGTCTTCGACCGGGTCAGGAATGGAATGAATGAAGCCCCCATCTAGCGGCGAGGATATGAACTGTGCCGGTTGCCGAGCCCTGACGCACTCCTCTGGGGCAATGAATGAATGACAGATGAAATGAAATGATAGTGGAGAGTGTTGCTGGAATTAAATTTTTGACAGGGAAAACCGGAGTACCCGGAGAAAAACCTGTCTGCCTCCGTTCTGTCCAGCACAGATCTCACATGGAGTGACCGGGATTTGAACCACGGACCCAGCGGTGAGAGGCCGGCGTGTTGCCGCCTAAGCCACGGAGGCTTCCAATCCATCAGCTTACTGACCAAATTATCACTGGAGATTACACTTCCAAGGTAAGGAAAACTGTCCACACACTCCAGCTGGTGGTCTCCTAGTTTAACACTTGCTGGAAGCCCATCTCTGTTGACCGACATCACGACTGTCTTGGTCTCGCTGATGTTGAGGTTATATTCCTGGAACTGGGATTTCCATACATTGAGTCTGGTCTGTACTTCTTCTGTTTCACCCCAAATTATGATGTCATCAGCAAAGACCACTGCATGCAATTCACCTAACTTTTCCTTGATGTTCTTCATTATATTATCTATAATAGTGATGAACAGTAGTAGGGACAGTGCACTGCCTTGCTGAACTCCACTCTTGGTCTCAAACCATGATGATCGTCCTTTCCCAATTTGTACACAGCTAATACAGTCTTTGTACAGTACCTGAACTTTCCTTACTAGTCCCTCAGGCACATTTCTTTTCTTCAGGCACTCCCAGATCTTATCTCTTATAACACTATCATAGGCCATCTCTATATCCAGGAATACAATGACCAGGTTCTTGCCTTTCTCCCAATATTTTTCCATCAGCATGCCGGTGGTAAAAATTAGATCCATTGTCGATATGTTATTTTGAAACCATTTTGCTTCTCCTCCAACTGTGGTTCTATGATGGTTCTTAATCTTCTTTCTACGTCTTCTCTAGAATTTTCAGCCCATGAGAGAGCAGGGTTATTCCTCTATAGTTGGTGGGTTTCCTTCTGCTGCCTTTCTTAAACAGGGGAATTATAAAACCCTTGCTCCAATCTGCAGGTATTTTATTGTTTGTCCATATGGCATTGAGTACTCTGTGCAGCCATTGTATGCCCCTATATGCAATTTTTCTGCAATGTTTGTTCTCCACCTAATCAATACTGTAATTGTTGGTTCTTTCGGGGCTTTCCGACATCATATGCTTGGGTGTGTGTAGAATTTGTCTGATAACCTGTGTTATAGTGATGGCTGTATTAGTATGTGTATTTGAGGATTGGGAAGGAGGCAGCCATGGCCTTAAGTCAGGAACCATCTCGGTATTTGCCTGGAGTAGATGTGGGAAAACCACGGAAACCACTTCCAGGATTGACTGAGATGGGAATCGAATCCACACCTCCACGGTGGCAGCCAAGAACTAATTGCCGGCCTCTCACCGCTGGGTCGGTGGTTCAAATCCCGGTCACTCCATGTGCTGGACAAAATGGAGGCAGACAGGTCTTTCTCCGGGTACTCCGGTTTTCCCTGTCAAAAATTTAATTCCAGCATCTGTCATTCATTTAATCATTTTCTCAGAGGAATGCGACAGGCTTTGGCAGCCGGCACAGTTCATATCCTCGCCGCTAGATTGGGGCTTCATTCATTCCATTCCCTGACCCGGTCGGAGACTGGAAGCAGGCTGTGGATTTTCATTTTCATTATTGTCTCCATAATGGTCCATATTGACTTGGTTAATTTAATTGGAAAACTTGTTGGTTGGTTCTTAAGTTTAGGGACTGCGACAACGCGGTCATGTAGCCCCGTGTACATTGGGTGTGTGTAGAATCTGTCTGATATCCGGTGTTAATTGTGATGACTGTATTAGTGTGTGTTATCTGTTTTTTAATTCAAGTAAGGACTGCAGACATTGAATTATTTCAAGTAGTTCCTACTTTTGCCACCAAAAGCCACCGTCAACGACTACTAGTTCAGAACTGGTTACCAGATGCCATCGCAGTCGGCTCCTGGTGACGAACGTCGGAACCTAAGAGCGTTTGTCAAATGTTTAACCTAACCTATAATTTAACTTCACTCAGGTGTAATTAGTGGAAGGTTCTTTAACATGCCCTAAATCTATGGCATGGGACCGCCTGCTTTACTTCCCCTCCGAAGAAAGGCATACTGAGATTTTTTTAACGCTCTTAAAAAATCCGACGGCTTCGGCCATCTTGGGCATAGAAGCTGAGCATGCTACCGACTACGCCACCGAAGCCCCCTTGGAAAACTTGAGTTGTGCGCCTTTTTAATACATATATACTGTACATACAACTTAAAGGTACATGTTTCGGGAGTGCATCTCTCCCTTCTTCAGCCTTGCATTCACTTTCTTGTTAACATAATATTAAATATTAAATAAATATTAAATAAAAAACATTAAAACATTAAAAATACTGGTGATTAGACTAAAAACATGCTTATAAAATCAAATAATTTGTCCATATATGTTAACAAGAAAGTGAATACAAGGCTGACAACGGGAGAGATGCACTCCCGAAACTAAGTTGTATGTGTATATCTATATACCGTATTTACTCGCCTATCAGACCCCCTCACCTATAACACCCCCCGCCCTCAATTTTCGACTATTATTGAGAGGGGGGAGAGGCAATAATTGTAAAAAGAAAAGGGAATTGGGAAGGAGAAATAATCAGAAAAATATAGCAAATAGGCCTACAACATTCCAGTTAACGGTGAAACCCACGCTTCTGCCTGCACCACCTGTGCGTTGTTACGACATACTCCCCCTACCCTCCAGCTAACGGGTATCGCGTTCCGAGCGGCCGAGTGTAGTGTATAATTAAGAAGCGCGCAGTACACAAGCAGGACTGAAGATGAGCAAGATAACAAGGTTTACGGCATCCTTCAATTTGGAAGTGCTAGAATTTGCTGCAGAAAATGGAGTGAAAGCGTCGAGTTGTAAATACGAAGTGCAGCCGTGTATGTTTCGGTATTGGCGCAACCAAAAGGAAAAATTATTGGGAACCAAGAAAACTTCTGTGTCCTTCCGCGGTGTGAATAAAGGAAAGTTTAAAAATGTGGACATAATAGTTCTGGAGTGGGTTTGAGAAACAAGAGACAATGACCACGCTGTAAATCACGAAAATGTTGCAGTTTAAAGCACGCGAAATTGCGAGAAGTCTTGGCATTGCAGGGAATGAATTTAAAGCTAGTAGAGGTTGGGCAGAACGCTTTATGCGCCGGAATGGGCTAAGTTTGCGGAGAAGAACGTCACTGTACCAATGACTTTATAAAAGTCGGTCGGTATTAGAAACAAATCTTTCGTATTTCAGATGCCGCGCAACGTGGCAACACTGCGTAACCTTGAACAGAACACACGCACCACTGTGAGGCTCAGAGCTGCTTTAGTCCTGTGACCAGTCAGCTGTGATGATGCAAGGCAGTGGCTATTTATATGGGCTATTATAACTTTTATCGTAAATAAAGTACAGGTTACAATAACTATTTTGTGTGTTGATTTAGGGACGCTAGGTGCTCCTTTATGTGCCTTTATACCACGCCATCCTTACCTATATCAAGTGAAATTTTCACCTATTTTTTACGCCAAAAATTCGGGGGGAAAAAGGGGGTGTTATAGGCGAGTAAATACGGTATTTATGTATTGAAATGGCAGACAACTCAAGTTTTCCAATTAAACAAACTGAGAATGCTTACTGGACATACAGTATATCTGGTAATGTTAGGTTCTGAAAAGAGGTTGCTGAATACTAGGGGTAGCAATATACTTGTTGTTTGTGACAGTGGAAGTCACTCGGAAGCCCTGAGCCACTACGAGCGAGGCCTCATGGAGGCGCCTGCCGCTAGCGATCTTGAGTCTCACCACGTGCAGTGCCGGGCCGGTGTGGCTCGTACCGCCATTCGCTGCGGAGACATACGGCGAGGGGTGTCCATAGCGGCGGAGCCCAACAGCAGCCGCCAGCTGAAGAAGGAGTGTGCCGATATCCTCGAAGGCATCAAGGTAACATTTCCAATGATGAAACCCATTTGAGGCTCTGAATATGTTTCGTCATTCTAGTTCACAGGGTAGCTAAGGTAGAAAACACAAAAGACAAACCTGATTTGTCTCGCACTGTCATGGCGATGTAGACTACAGCTTCCTCTAAAATAGAATGACATAACTTATATCCTGAATGTCTCTCAAATTAAGAAAGTGTTCCATAGCGTTCGCACTTGACTCATGTTTCCTGGCATAATCATTGCATATTTTGGACCTAAGCTTTGTAGATGAAATGTTGGATTTGGCGATTGAGCTCTGAATATTAAAAATTCAAATAATTTAAAAAAAGCATTTTATTAAATGTACCCTTATTTCATAATTTGTCGTCCTCTGCGTTTCAACATCGTTGCTAAGTCATCATCATCATCTTGCACAGTTTCCAGCCACTGGCCGGGTCTGTTTGTAACACAAGCCTCTCCAACGTCTTCTGTCTTCCCACCATCTCTCAGCCTCCACCCTTGTCCAGTCTTCTCCTCTCTTCTTCATGCTTTCTTCCACCCCCTTCAGCCACCTGTCTCTCGGTCTCCCTCTCGGTCTCTTTCCTTCCCACTTCGTCTCGTGTACTCTCCTGGGTATCCTCTTCTCCTCCATTCGTTTTATATGTCCACACCATCTAAGTCTAGATTTCTCTATACCATCCTGTAATGGTTCCTCCTTCATTAATTCTGTGGTCCTCTCATTTCTTATTCTGTCCCTCTTTGTAGCTCCAATACTGCTTCTCAAGAACCTCATCTCACTGGCCTTTATTTTGCTCTTCTCCCTTCCTTTCATAACCCAGGTCTCCGAGGCATACGTCAGGATAGGGACATAGTACGTCCGATATATGAACTTTTTGCTGTTCTGAGGGACATCCTTGTTCCATATCATGCTTCCCACACTCCTCCGAAATGCTTCTGCCCATCTCCCCCGCTCATTTATTTCTCTATCGTTTCTTTCATTCTCTTGTATCAGGCTTCCCAGATACTTGAAACTCTCCACTTTCTTGAGCTGTTCCCCACCAATTGTTATTCCCGTTGTGGTTCTTTCCTTCTTCCTTGTTGTAATCACCATCTCACTCTTATTTATGCTAAATTTCATCCAGGGTTGGCATGTTTAAAACAACATGTTTTAAACAGCGTGTTTAAAACTGTTTAAAACAATGCACATTGTTTAAAATTAGTTTTAAACTCAATGCTTCAAACAAACCTTTGGGTGTGGCGAAGCCATCGTACTAATAGCCTAAATATGATAGTGTGTGAGTCAAGGCCTCGGATGGAGGTCCTTGATTCACGCCCCGACCCAGATCACTGGAACCGGGAAATGAAGAAGAAGAAGAAGAAGAAGAAGCTTCAAACAACCGTCTAAAATACGTTTCTTTAGAAGATTTGTTTTGTTTTGTTTTTTGCAATACAGTAGAGTACAGTGGTCTTCTCTGCCTTCTACTGAAGGTTTTACGTAATAATATAAAGTTTATAGAGTGATTTTGTAATGGTTTTGATGTCCTTGTTAAAAAATTTTGCAAGCGAACATCCGTCAGAAAATATAGGGGTGTATTTAAAATATTATAAATCCAAATGTCACTGCCATTTTGTCTTTATTCAACAGGTTTCTTGTTCAGTTCAGACTTTGCTATGCACAAACCCAAAAGTGGTGAAAAGACGTTCTATCCCAGGTGATGAAGCAACTGCACTATGCAGCTGATGTGCTAGGCCTGAAGTTGTGTGATGAATGTTATTCTGCGGTGCCACCCACCATGTCAGGGGTTTAATTTCTTTTAGTATTGCAGGTCCAAACAGGTATTCCTTGAAGAGTGAATATTTTGCTTTGTACTTAATTAAGTCAGGCATTGCATATGGGTGGTAAGCTTCAACATACCGTATATACTCGAATACCACCCGCACATTTTTAAACAAAATCGGACGTGAAAAATTGGGGTGCGGGTCTTATTTGAGTCATCCTGATTTTAAAGATTCAAATTGCCCGCCACGCGCGATATCGGGTGTTGCGAGTATCCGCTAGATGGTGCTAGCCTTCTTCCGGCTATCACTTTGTTTTACCGTAAGCAGGCGGCGTCATACAGTCTCGCGCACGTTTTCCGAGTGTAAACATGAGTTCTACGAAGCGTTTGCGGTCGTTTACTGTGAGTGAGAAGCTGAAATGATTGGAAATCGTGCCGCCGGTAGGAAATATGATATTGACGAGTCATGTATTCGAGATTGGAGAAAGAAAAAAAACGTGTTGCTAACAAGTAGTGGTGCTCGTAGAGCTTTCCGCGGACAGAGTGTACAGTTTCCGGAAATTGAAAAACAACTTTATAAATACGTAACAGAAAGGCGGGAATTGGGAAATGGGGTGTCGACCGTAATGTGTCAATTAAAGGCATTACAGATCGCAAAGGAACTTTCTACGGTAGGGTTTAAAGCAAGCCGAGGATGGATTCAAAATTTTTATAAAAGAAATGGGTTGAGCATACGAAGGCGTACCTCAATTTCGCAGCGTCTTCCTGGTGCCTATGAAGAAAAGTTACTTTCCTTTCAGCGTCACCATAATTAAGTTGCGGAAGGAAAATTCATATTTGCTTTCCCAAATTGGTAATGCAGATCAGACGCCAGTCTACTTTGAAATGTAACTGGACAGTACTGTGAATGTTAAGGGATCTAAAAGTGTGACTATCAGAACAGGTGGTAATGAGAAACAACGGTGCACGGTAATGTTGTGTATACTCGCCGATGGAACCAAACTTCCGCCGTACGTTGTTCTCAAGCGAAAGACTCTTCCAAAAAATATACCCGCTGGTGTTATCGTTAGAACTCAGGACTCTGGTTGGATGGACAGTTCACTGGTGGAAGACTGGTTAAAGTGTGTCTGGCAACGTCGCCCTGGTGCATTATTACGACGAAAGAGCTTGCTTGTTCTGGACAGTTACTGCGGCCATACAACAGACGCTGTGAAGAAATTCGTCAAGGATGGGAAAATCGACCTAGCGATCATCCCGGGTGGGATGACGTCTATGCTACAGCCACTGGATGTCTGCGTGAACCGACCGTTCAAAGCAGCCTTGAAACAGCTGTAGACGGAGTGGATGGCGGCCGATAAGCACACACTGACCCCAACTGGTCGCATTCAGCGCCCGGAAGTTCAGCTGCTCTGTTCGAGGATTTTGACGGCATGGAATCGTATCTCGGGAGATCTCATACGGAAGAGCTTCAAGAAATGTAGTATTTCCAATGCTATGGATGGCAGTGATGACGACATTTTGTGGGAAAGTGATGGTGAAAAAAGTTCCGAAGTTGGTACTTCTGATGACGATGAATGAAGTGTTTGTGTCTTTTATTTGTATTTTTAATTGTTTCTGTGTGTTATTTTAGGACGACTTCAGAACTGTTGGAAACTATTTTGTAGAAATGCTATTCTGTTTATTAAGTAAAGATTGTAAATAGTTTTGAGTAAAAAATTTTTTTTTTTTAAATGTTGTTCTTCAAAATCAGGATGCGGGTCTTATTCAGGGGCGGGTCGTATTCGAGTAAATACGGTACTCCATAGCAGAATGATATTGTTCTTCACTCAGTCTCTGTCCTTGATAGTGTGGATCGATGAGATTGGCAAGGAGATGGGTATCAGTTACAGCGGTGTTAAATCGTTTCATGAATTTCTTTAAGTTATTGGGACAGTTTTCATTTTTGAAAAAATTGAGCAGGTCAAGCCAAACCTCTACTGCTTCCCCAATGGTACAGTCATCACACTGCATCTTATCTAATGAGACTGATGCAGTCTTAAGTTTTTTGAGATACCGTATTTACTCGAATACGACCCGCCCTCGAATAAGACCCGCACCCTGATTTTGAAGAACAAAATTTTTAAAAAAGAATTTTTACTCAAAATTATTTACTATCTTAACTAAATAAAAAGAATAGCATTTATCCAAAATAGTTTCCAACAGTTTTGAAGTCGTCCTAAAATAACACACATCAAACGATTAAAAATACAAATAAAAGTACACAAACACTTCATTCATCGTCATCAGAAGTACCAACTTCGGAACTTTTATCACCATCACTTTCCCACTAAATGTCGTCATCACAGCCATCCATAGCATTCGAAATACTACATTTCTTGAAGCTCTTCCGTATGAGATCTCCAGAGATACGATTCCATGCCGTCAAAATCCACGAACACAGCAGCTGAACTTTCGGGCGCTGAATACGACCAGTTGGAGTCGGTGCGTGCTTATCGGCCGCCATCCGCTCCATACACAGCTGTTTCAAGGCTGCTTTGAACGGGCGGTTCACGCAGCATAGACGTCATCCCGCCCAATCACGAATACATGACTCGTCAATATCATATTTCCTACCGGGCACGATTTCCAATAACTTCAGCTTCCCTCGCAACTTTCAATTTCTCACTCACAGTAAATGACCGCAAACGTTTCGTAGCATTCATATTTACACTCGGAGAACGTGTGTGTGACTATGACGCCGCGTGCTTACGGTAAAACAAAGTTATAGCCGGAAGAAGGCTAGCACCATCTAGCGGATACTCGCAACACCCGATATCACGCGCGGCGGGCAATTTAGATCTTTCAAATTTGGATGACTCAAATAAGACCCGCACCCCAATTTTTCACGTCCGAATTTGTTTAAAAATGTGCGGGTGGTATTCGAGTATATACGGTAGTCTTGAACATTTTGTTTCATATTGATATCATTTACCTTTGCACTTATAATTGGCCCAATGGCACTTCGATTTTTAGTGCAGACTTTGACAATAATATGCCAGTTACCCAAATAGGACTCTATAGAGTCAGCTAAAGAATTCCAGCGTACATCCGTAGGAAGAGCAAGAGCTGTTCCGCCAGCCTGTTTGTACTTGGCTGCTGCAAAGTGAGTGTTCCAGAAGTACCGGTATTTAATAATTTGTTTAACATGTTCTGTAATGCCAACCACCTCCAAGTCATGTGCTAACAGATTAAGCAGGTGAGCTGAACAACCATAAGTTATCACTTCTTTGATATCTTTTTTTGCCAATTCATCCCTCATTTTCCCCATATTGGCAGCATTGTCAGTGACAAAACTTCGAACATGGCAGCCATAATTCCTAGCTGGTAACTAAATTTCCCTGCTGGTTGAGTTTTAGTTGTAAACATTGGTTTATTACTTACCATACAACTCTGATCAAGATGATCTCTAAAGTATTTATATTTCAGTATTAAAAGTACAGCATTTTATTACACTGTTTAAAACATGTTCAGAATTTTTAAAAAAAACTGTTTAAAACAAAAAAAACTGTTTTAATGTGGTTCTTTTAACTGCTATTTTGCCAACCCTGATTTCATCCCATACCCGTGTATTATTCCTTCCCACACGTCCAACTGTTCCTGTACCTCCTCCTCCTTGTTTCCCCAAATCATCAAATCATCTGTAAACACCATTGCTTTCATCTTTCCTTCCCCAATTACTTGTGCCACTCGGGTCATTATGTCATCCATCACCACAATGAAAAGTAACGGTGACAGTGCACTTCCTTGTTTCCAACCAGTCCGATCTCTCTCCTCCCACTTTCACACAGCTCACGCTTCCCTTGTACATCTCCTTTATCCTCCTTATAGTCCATTTTTCTACTCCTCTATCCTCCAGGGACTTCCATACTTTGTTTCTGCGTACACTGTCATATGCTTTCTCAATGTCCAGGAAGGCCATCAGTAGATCTGTTCCATACTCATAGTGCTGTTCTTGTAACTGCCTTACAGCAAAAATCAAATCCACCGTGGACCTTCCTGCTCTGAAGCCATGTTGCTCTTCCCTCATCCCTCCTTCTATCCTTGTCCTAATTCTCCTTTCCAAAACTTTCTCAATTATCTTTGCACAATGACTCATCAGTGTTATTCCCCGATAGTTTCTGCATTCTGTTCTACTACCTTTCTTGAAGATCGGGACAATTATTCCCTTTTTCCAGTCCTCTGGGGTCTTCCTTTCCTTCCATGCTGTCCTCATCACTCGGTACAACCACTGTATCCCCACCTCTCCTGCTGCTCTCACCATCTCCACACTCAACTCATCCACACCCGGTGCCTTCCCTCCTTTCATCTTGTTCACTGCATCTTCCACTTCTTTCCATGTTAAGTCCTTTTCTGTTTGCAGTTCATCTACCTCTTCCCCGATTTCTTCCTCCTCGCCGTGGTTTCCATTTGGGTTCAGGAGTTCTTCAAAATATTTTTCCACATTTTCTTCAGTTCTTCCCTATTTTCTATCTCTTGTCCCCTTTTGTTCACCATTCTAACATAATCCATAGGATCCTTCCGCCTCTTATTCTTTACCATCCCATACAGGATCTTTTTTGTACCTTCACTATCCTCCTTCATCATCTATGTCCACTCTTCTATCCACTTTCTTCTCTCCTCAGCCACTACTCTCTTCGCCTCCTTCTTTCTTTCCTGGTACTCTTCCCTTGTCTCTACCGTCCTATTTTGATACCACCTCCTAAAGGCTCTATTCTTTTCCCTTACTATTTCTTTTGTCTTCTCATTCCACCATGGTGTTTCCTTCCACCTCTTCTTACTACTTGTCCTCCCACATACTGCTTCTGCTGCACCTACTAGTGTCTTCTTAAATCTAGCCCATTCCTCTTCCACCCCTCTTTCTTCATCTGTTGGAATTCCTTCCTTTACCATTTTGAGGTACTCGACCCTTCTATTTCCTTCTTTCAGTTTCCATATCCTTATACGTTCAAGGAATAATTCTTGTATTTTCACATTGTAAACCCCAACAACAAATCACACTGTAGACCAGCGTGCTGCATGCCAGGCATAGCGGCAGACAGAGCAGTGCAGTTAATAATTGTCCCATAAAATCTAATAAACCAATGTTGAATTTGAAAACTAGGGAGCAGCGAATATGCCAGGAAATGTACGCTCTTCTTTGACTTACCCTGGCGAGTCATTCTTCCTTTCTGCAGAATATTGTAGGCCAAAAGCAGTGTCTCCTTGCTGAATAATCTTGTGCAAATGCTGGGCTGGAACCTAATTTCACGTTCCATTCTAATCATTGACCGCACAGTGAACACAAGTTTATCACACATGGGGCTGATGACCATCATGTCCCTAGTGTTTGTGGTCTTCCTCAATTTAAAAAGGGGGGCGGTGGATTATTGGTCAAGCTGTCGGCCTCTCACCACGGCGGACCGGGTTTGATTCCCGGTCAATGCATGTGAACGGTCACGTAAAACTACAATCTTCCTTTTTTTTTTTCAATTTAAAAATGAAAGTATGCCTCTTTTTCTCTGAATTTCCACAGAATATAAGCATGTAAAGGTGCACTCAGTTGTCTGTTTGTTTGCCTGTCCCGCTCATGAGCGGATAAACGAGACAAGGCTCAGTGTAACCATGCCATTGCCAACTCAAAGAATCTGGCTTGGTGGCTAATTGGTTAGCATGCTAGGCTTTGGCCAGATGGTTCAATTCCCAACCAGGCCAAGGGGACTGGGTGTTTGTGGTCCAGTGGTCAAGCTCTCACCAAGGTGGACCGGGTTTGATTCCTGGTCAATGCATGTGAGATTTTCAAAGGGAAATGCCATGGCCTGTGGTTCGGATTCCACATAAAAAGGAGGTCCCGTGGCTCATGATCGTACAATTAACGGTCACGTAAAACTAGAAGCTTCTTTTGCAGCTTGTTTGTGACATCTTCATAAAATACAGTGAACAGGACGCATTTGTCAGTATTACACTGGTCAAAAAATGTTTTGCATATTGCAAGATTTTTTTATTTCTGGACCAAATATAATACAACGTGCTTTATCCAACAATAGTATACTGAACAAGCAAACAAACATGTTATCTTAGCGTTAACACATGAGTCTTCTTCTTCTTCCCCGCCTTTTCCCGTTATGCGGGGTCGGCTTTCTTAATTCTGAGGCGCCAGTTGTTTAGTTGTAAAGCATCAGCAGATAGGCCCAATACTCTCATGTCCCTCTGGACATTCGTCTCCCATGTTGTTTGTGGTCTGCCGCTCCCTCTCTTTTGTGTAGCCATGGAAAGGCACTTCTTCACTACATGATTTTCCGGTCTTCGCCTAACATGTCCATACCACCTTAGCCTGGACTCAAAAAGTTTCTCAGTTATAGGCGCTACTTTGAAACTGCCTCGCACATGTTCATTACGGATTTTATCTTCGAGGGTAACTCCACCTACCCAACGTAACATGGTATGTAGCTTTTGCTCATGTGCCTTTGTAGTAGCCCATGTTTCACTACCAGAGAGTAGGATTGGTCTTATGGCAGTTTTATAAACTTTACCTTACGGTCTTATGGGTATTTTCGGATCACTTAAAACTCCTGTTAGTTCGCGCCATTTGTTCCACCCAGACGTGGCACTATGGATTATATCGGTGGTTATTGTGCCATCTTCAGCAATGACAGAACCTAGATATTTAAATGTTGTTACTCTCGGTAAGATTTCACCATCTAGATTAAGTTCCATATTTGTCATACTGGGTTTATTGTGGTGGAAGTCGCATACCATATATTCAGTCTTGGTTCTACTAAAGCGCAGTCCATTAGACTCAAGAGCTCTTCTCCATTGGTCTAAGCTCTCCTGTAGGTCATAAATACTGTCAGATATTAGTGCCACATCGTCCGCGTACACATGAGTCAATGTGGAAAAACTAATATGTCGCCATACAGCATTGTAAATACAACATCTTGCCATATGCAAAACATTCTTTTTGACCAGTGTATATTCAACAACAGACATTATTTCAAAGTGGTATTATTTCGGTTTCTTTGTTGTTCAAGAAGTGGGCATTACATTCTCATGGAAGCTCATGAAATTCTTTGTTACTGTTTAAAATACATACACCGTAACCATTTTAAAAATGTTAACAGATTTATCCGTATTGACTGATGGTAATATGTTATTGTGAATACAGTATTGACACGGTGGATTTCACAATTACATATTGTTACTGTTTGGAAGATCCTGTCTCCTCTGCTTCAGTGTCACAAATCACTACCATTCAGCTTTGTTAATAATATTTATTTTGTTACTAGCAATTAGGTTATGATTCTAATTAATAAACTCTTAATGTTACCGTATTTGCTCGCATGTATCTCGCATCCCATTTTTTAATTTGAAATTGCAGGGAAAACAAATCCTCGCATTAATTTCTGATGCCGTCATAAAGATGATCGTAGTAATTTTAAGATAGAACCCCCACCCACTGGACACCACACACCTTGCACGTGATGTTTCTGTTTGTTTTGGCGGCGGTACTTTCCTTTCTTTCACGCTGTTTGTTGCCCATCTGTTGCATTGTCGATAAGTAAGCCTACCCGTATTCTGTCTTCACGTTCTATTCTTGAGGAGGTTGATCTCTAAGTTATATAAAAATGCAGAAATTATACAGCTAGTGATAAATTACGCAGAAGACGATGGTAATATAGCCTCGTACTCTTAGAGCTGCCGGGTGCCACTGGTGTATGCAGAAAGACGTGCTAAAATCCACTAACCAAACACGTGAGGGGCAAGACAGTGAAACAACACACGGGGTGTGATCGACAGCTCCACACGCTAAATAAGTAATTGTTAGGTTAGAACACATCGAGGTCTGGTATTGTTAGTTTTGGGTTAACATTGTTCATGATTGGTCCGTATTGATGAATGATAGTTTAAAAATTTGAAATACACTATGTTCCGTCTAGTCAATACTTTACACACTAGGACATGTTTCGAAGCATAGTATTATTGAACATCTTCCCCTTCATCAGCTAGTACAATTAATGGCCAGTCATTGTGACATTAAAATGGATGAAAAATGAATGATGTGGATGAAATGTGATGTAAATATATATGATTGTTGCACTTACACGTTATAAACAAACCTATAATGATACAAACGTAGCTAAAACACTGTAGATACACTCAATTTTCAGCAGCTGTCATGGGTATCAACTGTTTAATATGTTAAGATGATCAGAACGAGTGAATTCTTCTTTAAAACATCCTGGACCGATGCATGAAAAATGTTGTCAGAAAAAAATAAAAATAAGAAAGATGCTTTACATGTCTTGTAAATAGGTGATCTTCTACTCTTTAATTGAAAAATGCGGAATGTTAAGGTTTGACGTCTGATCAGAATTGAAGGCTTACTTGTTGCATTGGAAAATCTAAGGAGCCTTTTGTTGTTGCTTGTCAATTTACACCTTGATGTGTGAAGCTTGGTGATGTGTTTTGTTTCATGGCACACAGTAAACATCCACATCATCCATTTTTCATCAATGTTAATGTCACAATGACTGGCCATTAATTGTACTAGCTGGTAAAGGGGCAGATTTTCAATAATACTACGCCTCGAAACATGTCCTAATGTGTCAATAAACACAAACAAGTATTGACTAGACGGAACATAGTATATAAATAATTCATGCTTTTGGGCTAATGCCGTGTGTATTTTTAATTTGAACCATACGTTTCGGAGAAACCTTGCCTCCTTTTTCAATGGAAATAAACAATTTTATAACCTACTAGCTGTTACCCGCGGCTTCGCCCGCAATAACATTTGGAATCCCGTTATAACATTAGTTAAATAGATAGATAAGCATGGGTCCTAGTGGAAAATAATTCTATCACCTGAAACCAAAAATTCATGGGACGAAAAAAAACCATCAAAATATCACGTTAGTTTCGGACCCTAAAAGACGTGAAAAATATAATAAAAGTATTAAAAAAAACTATTTTTTGAAATTTCATTCGAATCAATTTTTATGTCATTCATGGGACTTAGAAAATTCTGGCTAAAAAGTACAAAATCATTAATAACTCCCTAAGTATTCGTCGTATGATGAAATAGCAAGAGACAAAAAAGATGTAATGTGTTATTGTCTACAACATAGGCCATGTATAATTTTACACTCAGACATATTACGTTTCCCCCCCTCCCCCATAATTTCACCCCTCCCCATGGGCCCCTTAAATTGGATTTGTGAAAAAACGGTCAAACACGTGTTTAGTTATTTTTTATGCTGATTTTTTTCCGGCTGAGTTCCAAACTCCTCGCCTATGTCGTTTAAGAGATACATGCTCCGTTAGGAATCCTTCAACCCCCACTTTTCACCCCTTTCACCTCATAATATACACCACATCGAAAAACCCTCAGACAGGTGTCTTCTTATTTTTAATGATGAGTTTATATGCTGAGTATCACATCCCCCAATAAATCCAATGGGGAGATATTGCTATTCAATGAAATGCAGGTCTACCCCCTTAACACCCCTTTAGAACCTGAATATCCAAAAATCCTTTCTTAGTGGGCATTTGCGGCCCTTGAGGAAGCTGCATACCAAATTTCATTCCCATCCGTTCGGTGGTTTCTGAGATTTCGTGATGAATGAATGAGTGAGTGAGTCAGTCAGTGAGTGAGTGGTATTTGAGCTTTATATAGTAGATGTTAGTTTCGATAAGCTGATGACAGGAGACAAAATAATAAAGGTCTCCAGTTGAACTCTTGTGTGATTTGGCTCTACCGGTATGGGTTATGGTGACGATAGATGTTGTTATGAAGAGTTTCTTGACTATGGACTTTGCAAATGCATTGGACGGAAGTTAGAATGATGCACACGAGAGTAGCTCACAGATTGGCAGCAGTGACAATGCCAGTTGTCTTGTTTCAATAATGCAAATATCACATTATTTTGCAAATACAGTCTTTGCACACAAATCCCCGCACATATCATGCACCGAAACTTTTCTCTCTTATTTTTGGTCGATAAAGTGTGAGTTATAAGTGAACAAATATGGTAACATTAAGATTGTGTGAGAGGTTGCTTCTGCTATGTTTGTGTTTGTGTGGTTTGAGCAGCAGCTGAACGATGCTGCTATGTTGTACGAGAAAGGGCAGTACTTCGACAAGGCAGCCTCGACGTACATCCGCCTCAAGAACTGGACCAAGGTCGGAGAACTACTTCCCAACATCACGTCCCCCAAGATACATCTCCAGTATGCCAAGGTGAGCATAGCACAGTACTGCTTCCTTCCAACTCTTTGTCTGGTTGAGGTTGGCATCCATCTCTCATTCACGAGTATGTTATGAATTTGTAAATTATAAAGGGCAGGTTCATTTCTGATGGTTTTAGGAAGGAGGGTAGCCAGCTGTAAAAGCATTCTCCGATGTACCCAACAGAAAGGGAAATGGTAAAGTTGTTTCGGGATAGGAGCCTTACCTTCAATTGAGGAAGAAAGTTTTTAATTTTTTTTTATCGAGTTTAGCGACCATGAGAGCAGGTATTGCGATGCTCTGCGTCCACAGTCAGACTTTGGTGGCCGTTATCGCAATATTATTTCACTTGCAAGCCTCACCACCACTATTCTTTATCTCCGCAGCAAGACTGTGTTTACTAGCCTCCGTTACAGTTCAGTTTCAGAGACTCCGGGACACGGATAATGTGCGCTCCTGCAGTCAGCACTATATCGCGCGTGGTGATCGATTGACGTCATTGGAAGGTGTTTGGTACCCGCCTTTAACTGTCAGGGTGCCGTAATATTGTGTCACAAGGTAACATTTAAATATGCAGCGGAGACATTACGTTGTTTGATTTCTCGCGCTCTGTACTGGAGACGAAGCTCTAGCGCTGCTGTGTGTGCAAGCTGTCACTAGATATCTGGACTTTATGTCATCCCTTGCTAGTGTAGTTGCTTAGTGATCATCTCAAAATGTGTGTTTTATTAATTAAATGATTATTTTTACTTATTTTAACAGCGTAGTGGAAGCTGTTGTACTTTTTCTTCAGGGAACAAATTGTGTAATTTTGTGACACTTATTTTTACCATACAGTTGATCATCCACACGTGTAAGTTAGCAAACCTGTAGGGTGAGAATTCGGAAATCAAACGGACTTCTTAATTTATTTGTAACTCAATCCACATTCATTTTGTGTCCTTCAGTGATTTTGGAAATCAGTCAGCACACGTGTTTGGTACTGATATCTCTCCAGGAGATGGCAGTTGGGTTTGAACTGCAGTTGTTTTCCCGCTCACTGTGTATCGCGTATTCCAATAACATTAATTTGGTCACCGTTTCCATTACTGTACCTGATACTGCCACACTGTTAAAAGTAAACACAAAGGTTTGTAAGAATATCGACAGTAGGAAGGAAGGTAACAATACACACACACGTGAAGCCTGATAACAAATTATCATGCAGGAAGTAGCAGCAACTGACTGCCAGCCGATATATTTAGGTTTGGAATAGGCGGGCCGTGCATGCATACTGAAAGACCCCCTTACCCTGTCGCAGCGTGTTGAACTGGCGTCTCCTGGCGTGATGACATTTAATTCAGCCATCCTTCTCAGCTAACAATGACGTGATGTTCCAGGCGAAGGAGGCAGACGGGAAGTATAGAGAGGCGGTAGAAGCCTACGAGCTGGCTCGGGACTGGGACAATGTTGTCCGAGTCAACCTGGATCACCTCAACAACCCTCACGACGCCGTCAACATCGTCAAGGAGACCAAGAGTATGGACGGGGCCAAGATGGTGGCCAAGTAAGTGCATTGTCATGTTGTCTACCCTGCTTAGCCAAGTCAATACATTAGGCCTTCTTTATCAGCAGTTAGCTTGCCACGGTGGGTGAGTGGTTATCGTGTCGGATTACTAACCCCCAAGCTTGCAGGTTCGCTCCTGGCCGTGGTAAGTAATTTTTTGGAAGGCGGCAAAAATCACGATACGCATGTCATACGATGTAGGCATGCTAAAGAACCCATTTGAATTCAGTAGACCTTGTTCATAATGGCAAACTTAATCTCGGGATTTTCCGCCAACACAAAGATCCCCATTTCTCCACTAGGAAGCGCTGACGTGTCAAGGAGCTTAGATATCTAACTTTCATAGTGCTTCAAGGAACAACAAAATTCGACATGCAAGCTACCCTCTGGGTGTCAAATGACAAAGCTTGCACCCAGCACACGAGGCTATACGATATTATTATTATCAGCAGTTAGCTATTAATTGTGGTCATTGTAATTGTTTCTTGAAAGCTGTGTTCCCTGTCCAGTGTAGGCATAACTGGTTGGAATTTGAAATATTTGTTATAATTATCGTCATGTGATGTCTGTTTCTTTCTTCGTTAAAATATCTATTGACGCCCAGGGTATTGTCCGAAAGCCTATTTATTTATTAGTGTTCCGATTTTGGTGAATGAGCTTAATATCTTTTAATGTAGAGGTGTCGTTACAGTAGCAATGAAACATTCTAACACAGCAGTTATCAGTGTCAAAGGAAGGTAATGCTATTTTATATTTTAAGATATTTTTTTAATGCTTGTATTCTTCATTTGAATATAATGTTGATATTTGTACTGACATCCAGGTTTGTTCAACAACTACCATACCTAAGACAGACATGATCAACTATTAACAAATAATGTTACCAATCTAAACAAAGACTATTAATCAAAAGCAGCGAAGCCGAAACAAGCAACTAATGTCCGCTCTTCTTCCCTCTGCGCACCTAACCTCATGTTAAAATTAAAATTAAGTGTTTTGTTTGAAGAAAAAATAAGTTCAGAATTTCAAAATTTAATAGTTTGTACAAATTTAAGATTTTTGATGTGTAACATCTTTCCGCTCGGTTGCTGGATAGTTTTGTGGGAGTGATTTTGAAAATTGGGGCCGGAAGTGAATTGGACGGAAGTGAAGACACACTGCCAGCTGGATGTACTATTGGAAACAAGGCAGTGTGTGCTCTGTAGCGCGACAATGTTATGGCAATACAGTAGGCAGTGCATTTAGCAGGCACTGGTTTGACGAGCACAGTGGCAAATGTTTCACCGACTTTCATTTGTCATTGAGCAGTTTATGAAGCTTCACGTTCAAGGTTGAATATCACATGGGGTAGGACAAAGACGACAAATGACATTTAAGTAAGCGGCATTATTGTCAAGCTGTGGGTGAGTAGTCAAATATTAAATGCATAACAGAATGTTGTTATATGAGTGGAATAAAAGCTGTATTTTCATCATGTGTGAGACTAGGTCATTTCATGATTGTTTTGATTGTTTACAATGAACTGTATGAGAGCCTTGAGAATAATGAATGTTATAGTTACTGAGGAATGTCCTCACAGTATTTGAGAGTACTGTCGATGTTGTGTGTCACTTTGTTATTATAAATTATTCATGTAAAAGGAAGGAAGCTTGTAGTTTTGCATGTCCGTTAGTCTCACGATCATGATCCACGGTACCTCTCTTTTACGTGGAATGCGAACCACAGGACATGGCATTTCAATTCGAAAATCTCGCATGTATTGACCGGGAATCAAACCCGGTCTACCTTGGTGAGAGACTAACAGCTTGACCACTGCACCACAAATGTGACAGTAGCATATCTCCAATTCAATCTATACATTCATCATAGTACCAGTATGAAAATGGAGTGTAAATTAACATTTTAAGAATGTCCAAGCTGTGTAGTATACGAGTAGGATAGCATGTCAGATGTTACACATCATATGCGACTACTGTAAGGCTCGTATCTTTTTTTTTTTATTATTTCAATAATGTTTTATATTGATGGGGGTTCTCTCAAGAATTTATAAATTTTGTGGTTTTTCACAGATTGACCAGGATTTGAAATTTCTATTGGTAGCAGCCCTGTACTGTCATTTGGACTTTGGTGATTGGATAATCTGTTCCAAAGTTGTTATGTTTCTTGTTTTACTTTTATAGAGCAATATTGTAACTTGTAGGTGTTAAAACACACTTGACTGAAAAGGCTATTAAGCCCGTTGCTCACAGTGAAATGTTTCTTAAAATTTATTTTACAACTAATTTTATAAAAAATTGACGAAAGCAAGCTGTGTTTTTCATGGTAAAATTATTTTATAAAATCCGTGGATGTATCAGGATCGCCATCTACCAGTTAACTTCTGAACCAAGAATCAGCTGTTCAACACACATTGGTTTGAGAGTATGGCTCCAACGAACAAAGCAAAAATTGCTGCTTTAGCTACAATTATATGTCGTACAGTGGTAAAAAGGAAGAAAAGAAATTCTAGGAAGTCGTGGACTCGGGAATGGATAAAAAGAAGAGAAGAATGGAGGAATGCTATCCTTGGTCGAAAATGAGTTGAGGTTAGAAGATCAGAATTCATATAGGAATTTTCCAAGAATGGAGGAAAGCAGTTTTAAAAAACTCCTAGATCTTGTTGGTCCAATAATTATTCGACAGGACGCTAACATGAGGCAAGCCATTTCTCCTGAAATGAGACTGCAAGTGAGTTCGAAGCCCGTTTATCTTCGCCTTCACATCAGCCTGGCTTGTGTTTGGTCGAATTTGTGAAACATATTCGGCGATTGAGATTTCTGCCTCCCTTCTTGCATTTCTATTGGGCGTTTTAACCTCATACATACACGGATATTTCTGGTACTCTTCCAGTAAAACACTAACAGCTTCCTTAGTCCAGCCGGAGCCTGCCATTTTCGAAGTGTTTGTTTACAAGCGAGCTTCACAATCTTCTCACCACGTGGCGCCAGCATCATCGTCATGTCAGCTTCCCTGATTAGTTCGTTTCGTAAAATTAATTTTACGGAATAGAACATGTTCTATTTTATGGAAAGTTTTATCAAAGGTTTTATAAAACTTGAATTTGTTCGTGAGCAACAGAAATTATATAAACTTAAATTATTGTACAATAAATTTGAAGGAAAATTTTACTGTGCGCAACGGGCATTAGAATATTGCAGTTGAATCCGCCCGGCAATGTACGCTATGTTTCCCTAGATATTTCCAGCGGCAGAACGACTATCGGTCGGCCATCCGGTTCCTGGTGATGTCCCAGTGCCACGATGAGGCGTTCCAGATGGCACGGACGCACGCTCAGATGGAGCTGTACGGAGAAGTGCTGTCCAGTACTCTGGACGTGGAGGCTCGGCCCGATGACTTCCGCAGCCTCGCCGTCCACTTCGAGAACGAAAAGAACAGCCTGCTCGCTGGCAAGTACTTCTTCCACGCCGGCGACCACCACAAGGTAAGTATTCCTGGTGACCCTCTTTAGAGGAAGATTGTGCCTCATGATGCAGTGCTGGCTGACACCCCATCCCTAGAGCTCTGCGCGGATTAAGAAATGTTATCCGCACGACTGTTATTCGAATCTACTGGCATTACAATAATATTTTTAGTTAAAGCATTAAATATAAGGTGCGTTCAAAATGTAACGAGCCGGAGGCTGGAATGCGCACACCGGTGAAGACATCGGCTAATTGTGGCGTGTAACGAGGTGTGGTTCCGACCAGAGCGTGGAAGGTCACAGCCCGTCACTAGAGGGCACGCGTGCACATCACGTGACGATACAAAGCGAGCAGCAGCATGCATCAATCGTCTAACGCTGTCAGTCGTATTGCAAACAGTGACATGGAGGCGTCAAATGAAGAGCAAAGGTGTTGTTCGGTTTCTGACAGCGGAAGGAGTAGGGAGAACGGACATTCATCGCCGAATGTCACAAGTGTACGGCGAACACTGCATGTCCCTTGTAAGGGTCACGGCGTGGCACAAGCGCTTCAGGGAAGGACGGGTGTCGTTAGCCGATGATGCCCGGTCTGGGGCACCCCCCTGCATTACCGATGACAACGTCAAGCTGATTGATGCACTCATTACCCAGGACCGCCGAGTGACAGTGAACGCCATAGCCGCCGTGGTCGCTCCACGACAATGCACGACCTCATACGGCCAACACAGTCGCGGAACTCCTGCAGAAATTCAAATGGGAGGTTCTTGGCCACCCTCCATACAGTCCAGACCTCTCTCCCTGTGATTATGCCATGTTTGGTGCCCTGAAAAGGGATCTGTGGGGCCAACGATTCACCTCGGACGCCGATGTCCAGCTATACGTGCGGAACTGGTTAACATTGCAGCCCAGGGAATTTTATGAGACAGCCATTCACCGCCTCGTGTCACAGTGGGACAAGTGCCTCAAGAGCCAGGGCCAATACTTCTAACATACAGGTACTGGTTTCTGTAATTATGCCTCCGGCTCGTTACTTTTTGAACGCACCTTATATTAAGGCAACACATTTAGACATTTGAGGAGAAAATCACTCTGTTACGCTATGTATGTCATGTGCTATGATTAAAATGAGTGCTATACAGCTAGAATTGCAACCCTTTTCAGTTCGGAGTGTTAATTAGGCCTATGCTTATGACATAATTTGAATGAGATTAGCTTAAATAATCATCTTACGTTTGTCATGCAAAAATATAACAGTAAAATATGATAGGCTATCTCATAAACATCCGGGTCCTAGTAATGATATTCAACAAGTTCGGGTTGTATTCTAAAAACTCTCCACAAATTTACTCCAAACATTATCCGGAGCTTATCCGCACAGCCTTGCTAACTATATCCGCATCCGCACAGGGCTTTAGCCATCCCCTGTTTTGTAATTGTTGATTTGAACAGTGTGGATGAGGGTCCTTCTTGTTCTTCTTCTTCTTGCAGATAACCTCAGTGTTCCGTCCCTTAAAACAACTTCTTCTACTTAGTGTACCATTTTCTAACGAAGATTGGTGATCATCATGGCTAATTAATATTTGGATACTGTGTGAAACATGGACACAATTAAATATTAAACTTTAAAAAGTTTTAAATATATGGCATGATCAAAAAGTTTCCGTTTGGCAGCCATACAATCCAGAATCGGTATGGCAATCAGGCCTTGAGCGTTGAGGCACTCATCACATAGATGCACCAGGTTGAAGATCTCCGTGTGGTAAAGCACTGTATCCTGCTGCGTAACCACCTGCTGCACATCTTCGTCAACCCTTCAAGGCCTATTTTAAGGGACTGATGACGTGATAATCGCATGGGGAGAGATCAGGAGTATAGGGTGGACACTCCAGTGTCTACCACTTGAGTTGGCGTACTTTCTGCGTTACGACCTTTGTGGTAATGGGGATGTGCGTTATCATGAAGCAGCACCCCTTTTCGCAGTTTTTCTGAACGTTTCCCCTTAATTGCAGGCCGTAATTTCTTCAGCGTTGCGCAGTAGCATTCACCAATGATGACCAGGTTCCTTTAAATCAATAGTCAATGGACCCCGGTGATCTAAGAATAGGGTGTGCATCACCTTCTAAGCGGATGGTTGGTTCTTGAACTTTTTGGCACCAGGGAACGATGGATGACACCACTGCATCGTCGACGCTTTTGATTCTAGTTCCCATTGGTGGCACCAGCAACAATACGATTCAGGAACGTGTTGCCTTCAACAATGAAACGCATCTGGTGTGCATTTTGTTCAGCATTCAACGCATGGAGAATCCACTGGCTGCAGCAATGCCCTCAAACGGAAACTTTTTGATGATGCCTTGTATTATATTGATTAGGCGGATTCATTTCTATCATGGTTAATATTAAGAGCATTTTAGGGAAAATTATCACGTTATTTGTTTTCCTGTTTGACTGGCTGCGCCCCCACATCTCTAAAAGTTAAAAAGGGCTTAAAACCACTAACATTAGGCTACTTTTTTTTTTTTTGTAGTCCAGTGAACTGATCTATGATCACTAATGATGGAAGTCTTGTAGAAGAGGTCAATACGAGAATCAGCGCAGCTTGGATGAAGTGGTGAACTACAACTGGAGTCACCTGCGATCGAAGGATGAAGGACAACCTAAAGTCAAAGATCTATCATAATGTCATCCATCCTGTCACATTGTACGGATGCGAGTGTTGGCCGACAACAACAGTGACAGAACGTCGCTTGGGCGTTATGGAGACCAACATGTTGTGATGGACAGCGGGTGTTACCAAATTGGATCATGTTTCCAATGACAACATCGGGAATCGGTTAGGGGTTGCACCAATCAGTGACAAGATGCGGGAGTGCCATCTGCGTTGGTTTGGGCATGTTCTACGAGCGTAGGCGGACACAATTGCAAATACTGGCTACAATATACAAGTCGTCGGCAAGAGACCTAAGGGAAGACCGAAGCAACGGTGGGATGATACGCTACATGGAGATCTAAAGAACCAACACCTTCATCCTGACATGGCCCTAGACAGAAACAAATGGCGACAACGTATCCACATAGCGGACCCTGCAGCTAGGCGGGACAAACGCTAAGGAGGAAGAAGTCCTCTGAACTGAAGTGTCGACAATAGGCATTGATCTAGTCAAAATGGAAACCTGCCAGTAATTGATGCTCTACTTCTCTAGTGTCCGAAAGTGCCCGTGTACTTCCAAGCTAACTCCAGTGCCCGTGTACTTCCAAGCTAACTCCAGACAAGTGTAGGACAGGATTAGGGCAAAGAGGATATGTATTCCATCCCACATGGGATTGGATGATTCACGAAGCTCATGTGGTAGTTATTTTCTCTTTGACTTACCTTTGGATGATCATTTACGTTACAATGATGTGGAAGCTGTAAATCTCAGTCTTACAAATGTCGGCAGTGCTGGTAGAATGTTCATTCGTTACTGCCTTTTACTCTGCCAAGCAATTTTGCCAGCCATATTGGACCTGTTCACAATCTGCCTTCTAGTTCTTTAGAACTATTACCCATTTAAGATTTGATTGCCACTGAGCAGTGTTTGTTGCTTATTGTAGCAGCTGCCCCGCGGGGTGAAGCGGGGAACACAGTGATGACAGACTGCATTGTGCGTCACAGGAGCTCATGTCACCACAGACAGTTAAACGATGACAGAGGCTACTGGAGCTGAGTCATAACTGTACCTGTCCACAAAGCAGGCTGGCGTGTGACACAAGTAAACAAGGAATAGTTCCCATTTCGACTGCCGGCAATCAATTCGTGATAGTGTAATAACATTCAGTATTTTGAATTTATGGTAAATGGTAAAGGGAGAAGAGCAAAATACAGGCCAGTGAGATGAGGTTCTTGAGAAGCAGTATTGGAGCTACAAAGATCGACAGAATAAGAAATGAGAGGACCAGAGAATTAATGAAGGAGGAACCATTACAGGATGGTATAGAGAAATCTAGACTTCGATGGTATGGACATGTAAAACGAATGGAGAAGAGGATACCCAGGAGGATACACGAGACGAAGTGGGAAGGAAAGAGACTGAGAGACAGGTGGCTGAAAGGGGGTGGAAGAAAGCGTGAAGAAGAGAGGAGAAGACTGGACAAGGGTGGAGGCTGAGAGATGGTGGGAAGACAGAAGACGTTGGAGAGGCTTGTGTTCCAAACAGACCCGGCCAGTGGCTGGAAACTGTGCAAGGTGGTGATTATGATGATGATGGTAAATGGTGGTGAACTCCCTAACCTCTACGCTGAGTACGAGCAGCCCCAAGTGGGTTCACTCAACACCTGATGAAGCCAATATTATTTAGGGATTCTCGTATATGTAGGGGATGTCCACTTTCAGAAATATCAGGCTATTGGAAAAACTTTGATATTGGATGTCCTTTGGTAAGAAATTGTCAGAGATCAATAGTGTCACGATATGACAGACCACCGATGGTGGGATTAGACGTTGTCTAGTGTACCAGTTGGTCAGACGTATTATTGAATTGTAAAATTTTAGATAAATATGTGGAAATGTTTTTATGTTATGAGCAATTTTTCAATTCTATTTCCAGCATTTCATACTAAAATAATAATATGGATAGCAAGGTACTGTGTTGTGGCTTCAGGCGCTCAAACACCTGATGAAGGTGGCGAAGGCGAACTCGGAGGACTCTGTGGCCATCTCGCTGGCCATCGACGTGGTGGGTGCGGCCAACGACGACCACTTGTCCAATCAGGTCATCGAGTTCCTGCTTGGGGAAACTGATGGCATGCCTAAGGTCAGTGCAATAGTAGACACTCACACTTTTTGGACTGAAATATTTCAGTGCATGATAGATGCAGGGATTTGTCTGGAACTGGCGTACCTACCCTATGTCACTGCTGCCAATCTCCGAGCTATCCTGACATTTGCGATGCCCCTCTTCAAGAAACTCTTCACAACAATGTCCGTCGATACCACAACCCATCTCTGTATGATCCAATTGCCGGCCTGCTGGCATCAGCTAGTGGCTCCTCCTGCCATCCATTCGGTGTACCACCTTGATGACTTGTTGACGGAAGGGCTGTAGGCTACCAGGAATTACAACCAATTCGGTTTTCATTTGTTTGCCTTCCACCAAGTGTCCGTGGAAACTATCTCACACTAACATTGCCATGTACTTTCACTTGAACCCGTACATGAATTAGGCATTGTTTTGCTTTTCTTCCGTCTGCGGATATTGCTAGCATGACAGTTTGATGGTGTTCCGTGACATGTCCAACTTTATAAGCTTTGTTCTTTGACCATTTCAGTCTCCAGTGTTAATCAATAGAAAAGAGACCGTATTTACGTAATATTCCTGCCATAACCGCCCAATTCAAATGAATATGATTCTGTTAATGTACAGTTTACTCACAAAGAGGACCATTCTATCATCATGAAAGAAGGAATAGGAGAACATATTTTAATTTTAACATATTTTACTAGTCAATTTTAATTGTTTTTATGTAAAAAAAAAGTGTCTACAATTTTTGCCCATACACTTAAGAGTACACCGATCTTAATTTAAATGGACAATGAGTGTTCATACAATGTTTTGTTTATGAGCCTATATTATTATGACAGTAAGAAATAATCAAAAAGTAATCTTAATATGAGAACATGGACCATGGACAGGTCTTTTTTAAATCATGTGCATAATTTTTTAAAATATTATTAGCATGCAGTATAATCTTTCTCTTCTTTTCTTTTTTGGTTGGTGATATGCATTATAAGAATATTTTTCTTCATGTTAATTGTTATATTTTGTACAGTATGGAAAGTGTCACATGTTTAATATTGACTGGCTGATGAAGGAGGAGCACCTCCGAAACATGTATCTGTAGTGAAACATATTAAAAACTTGTATTGAAAAGGCCGACTATAAATCTTTTCTTTGATTGTACTGCATTGCCAATTTGAGATGTTATCACTTGATTCACTCTACACCTCGCCAATAGTATACATGTTTCTTCAGCACATATATCAGTACATCATAAATTTTGTTGTTGAATTTTAAGAAAACCTATGGATCAAAGAGAACTTCACAAGAGCTAGAGATCCACATTTTGTAGTTACGTCTATTAAAACTCCATGCTTCTTCCTGGTGTGTCTGCACTTTGCCTTGTGTGTTATATACACACATCAAAAAAAGTTTTGCATCACCTCGGTTCCCAGATCTCCGGCATATAGACGTTGACTGTGTATATTGTATCAAAGATACAGTCCCTTTGACTGTTCATAGATGTCACTAAAACTGCTCAAAGATGTAAACAACCATGCATGAGCAGGGCCTATTAGACGGAGGGGGTACGACAGCCGATCAGTTCCAGTCATTCCACCAGGACGAAGGTACGCTGCTCATGTTGTCTGTAGTTCTACCATGCCTAGAAGGTCAATACCGCAGTTTGATCGCGTCCGCATTGTTACTTTGTGTCAAGAAGGGCTCTCAACAAGGGAAGTCTCCAGGCGTCCCAGAGTGAACCAAAGCGATGTTGTTCGGACATGGAGGAGGTACAGAGATACAGGAACTGTCGATGACAGGCCTCGCTCAGGCCGCCCAAGGGCTACTACTGTAGTGGATGACCGCTACTTACGGATTGCCGCTCGGAGGAACCCTGACAGCAATGCCACCATGTTGAATAATGCGTTTCGTTCAGCCACAGGACGTCGTGTTTCAACTCAAACTGTGCGCAATAGGCTGCATGATGCGCAACTTCACTCCCGACGTCCATGGCGAGGTCCAGCTTTGCAACCCCGACACCATGCAGCGGGGTACAGATGGGCCCAACAACATGCTGAATGGACCCCACAGAATTGGCATCACGTTCTCTTCACCGATGAGTGTCGCATATGCCTTCAACCAGACAATCGTCGGAGACGTGTTTGGAGGCACCCTGGTCAGGCTGAACGTCTTAGACACACTGTCCAGCGAGTGCAGCAAGGTGGTGGTTCCCTGATGTTTTGGGGTGGCATTATGTGGGGCCGACGTACGCCACTGGTGGTCATGGAAGGCTCCAAAACGGCTTTACGATACCTGAATGACATCCTCCGACCCATAGTGCACCCATATCGGCAGAATATTGGAGAGGCATTTGTCTTCATGGACGACAATTCTCGACCTCATCGTGCACATCTTGTGAATGCGTTCCTTCAAGATAACGACATCGCTCGACTACAGTGGCCAGCATGTTCGCCAGACATGAACCCTATCGAACATGCCTGGGATATGTTGAAAAGGGCTGTTTATGGACGTCTTGACCCACCAACCACTCTGAGAGATTTACGCCGAATTGTCGTTGAGGAGTGGGACAATTTGGACCAACAGTGTCTTGATGAACTTGTGGATAGTATGCCACGACGAATACAGGCATGCATCAATGCAAGAGGACGTGCTACTGGGTATTAGAGGTAGTGGTGTGTACTGCAATCTGGACCACAAATGCTGAAAGTCTAGCTGTATGATGGTACAACATGCAATGTGTGGGTCTCATGAGCAATAAAACGAGCTGAAATGTTGTTTGTGTTGATCTCTATTCCCTTTGTATTTAAAGGTTCCGGAACTCTTGGAACCGAGGTGATGCAAAACTTTTTTTGATGTGTGTAGTTGTTGCTATGTTCATGGTGCCATGAGACTGCTAAGTTTTTCCTTAAATCACATTCACGATCTAAAATCATTCATTTCTTTTCCTTCAGTGTCGATGGATGACTTGCTGCCTATAAGGCCCCAACAATTTTCTTGAAGAAACCATATTGACGAGACGTTAGCAGTCTCACTACACCTTGTCGAAAGAAAAGGAAGCAACAACTGATAATTGAATTTGACACACAACGCAAAGTGCAACATAAGGCGGCTTCGGTGGCAGCATGCTGAGCTTCTATGCCCAAGATAGCGGGTTCAAACCCGGCCGGAGCAGTCGGATTTTTTAAGAGCGTTAAAAATCCCTCCGTATGCCTTCCTTCGGAGGGGAAGTAAAGCCGGCGGTCCCATGTCATAGATTTATGGCATGTTAAAGAACCTTCCTCTAATTGCACCTGTGTGAAGCTAAATTGGATAGGTTAAGAATGTAAACAACGCTCTTAGGTTTCTACGTTCGTTGCCAAGAGCCGACTGCGGTGGCATCTAGTAGCTAAGTTCTGAACTTGGCCTAGTAGTCGTTGACGGTGGCACTTGGCGGCAAAAGTAGGAGCTATTTGAAAAATTCTAAGTTGCAGTACTTAAATTAAAGAACAGATAACACACACTAATACAGCCATCACAATTAACACCGGTTATCAGACAGATTCTACACACACCCAAAGTACACGGGGCTACATGGCCGCGTTGTCGCAGCCCCTAAACTTACGAACCAACCAACCAAAGTGCAACATAGAAAATCAGACACACCACAGAAGAAGCATGGTACCACAAAATGTGGAACTCAAGCTCTTGTTTTAATTATACTGTCCATGCTTGACTGACTTGCTGAAGAATGACTCAGGGAGTCCAAAACATGTACACTATTGTTCAGTTGTATGTACAAAACAGTATTGCCGAGGAGGCATTGCTATTACTTGGCGATGAAAATCTATGATTGACATTCTCTGTCCTTCGGAGACACAATCTCTTTCGTTTCCTGAGTATGCAGATCTAAACAGCTGATAGTTCACATGTACTGTAGCATCTTGTGCGAGTTACCAAAGCCATCATCTTAAGTCCTCTGAATGCCTTTATATTTGCTTAGTGGTTTTTGTTTATGCCACTAGCAAACATTGAATTCAGTCACTCTGCGTTGTGACTTTCTACTAGCCCCTCTTTGGCTAGTGATTTACAACTTCCCAAAATCACCCTCCTATTGGTGATCGAAAGCACTTTACCATCATATACCACACATTTGAGATGGCAGGGTCGTGGAGTGTTGGGCACACATTTGGTCAACCTAACTGGTATCATTTGGGCGTTCAACTATTAGGTGTAACTCCCTATAAAGAAAACTAATGATAACCTTTAAAATATATGTATTAAAATCAAATTCAAACATATGGCGGGGACTCTCGTCGAACAGACTATGGTTTGCTATCTCCATTTCTCCTCGGCAATGACGAAAACATGTGACCCAGAAATGAATGTTGTAATATAGATGTTGGTTACTCACTCACCGACGTTCTTGCAGATAATCTACGAGAATGCTCGATAGATCAGTTCTTCCCAGCTTTCCAAGATTTTCCACACATGGTTTTTATTAGAAACTCTTACTGTTATCAATTCGCCTACTGCTACCTCCCAGATGATCATTTTTTTGTATGCTCTGCACTAGCAGACTTTTATACAGATCAATATTACACAGAGGCTAAAAGCCTACAGTACTTCACAGTTCGCAACGATATATTATATACAGCATCTTGTACTGCGTAATGAATGCGCACGTGGTTTAGGTTAGAAATGTTTACAAAGCCACATCTCTGCGATAAATGAATGTGCTTCCGTACCAAACTTTAAATGTGCTAACGGATATAACATTGTTCTGATTTGTAGCCGTTTCGAGTACATTAAAAGCCATGCTTTCAACAAAACAGTTTCTCTAAATAGGCCTACGCCAAATTACGAGAACGCGACCTCTCCAACCAGACGCTAGAATAGAAGTGAAGCCTCGCTCGATACGAAAAACCAACCTCTCATTCTGTAAACACTTGTTTTTGTCTTTCTCCGCCAGGGTCATGATACCCTCCAACCCATACAAAATACACCAATAATCTCGAACCCATGTATAACTCATGGCACGAAACTCTTCTCTGACGTCAGAATCTTACACAATTTATACCAAGCTTTCTTCTAGACAAGGGAAGTTACCGTATTTACTCAAATACGACCCGCCCCCGAATAAGACCCGCACCCTGATTTTGAAGAACAAAATTTAAAAAAAAAAAACTCAAAATTATTTACAATCTTAACTAAATAAACAGAATAGCATTTATCCAAAATAGTTTCCAACAGTTTTGAAGTCTTCGTAAAATAACACACATCAAACGATTAAATATACAATTTTTTTTTTTTTATTATTATTTTTTTTTTTAATTTTTTTTCATGTGACCTCTTGAGAGGCCGAGTGCAGGTCTTTCTAGTCGACTCCCGTGGGCGACCTGCGCGTCGGGATGAGAGATGAATGAAACTGGGCAAGGATGTGGAAGGAATCGGCCGTGGCCTGTCAGAAGGTACCGTCCCAGCATTTTGCCTGGTGTTGAAAATGGGAAACCACGGAAGACCATTTCAAGGACGGCCGACGGTGGGGCTCGAACCCACGCGTCTACCGAGTCAGCAGAGAGCTTGGCCCCACGACCTAACGCTGCGCTTTTAGCGAGCATAGCCACTGCTGTCGGTAATATACAAATAAAAGTACACAAACACTTCATTCATCGTCATCAGAAGTACCAACTTCGGAACTTTTATCACCATCACTTTTCCACTAAATGTCGTCATCACTGACATCCATAGCATTCGAAATACTACATTTCTTGAAGCTCTTCCGTATGAGATCTCCAGAGATGCGATTCCATGCCGTCAAAATCCACGAACACAGCAGCTGAACCAATTGGAGTCAGTGTGTGCTTATCGGCCGCCATCCACTCCGTATACAGCTGTTTCAAGGCTGCTTTGAAAGGGCGGTTCACGCAGACATCCCGTGGTTGTAGCATAGACGTCATCCCGCTCAATCACGAATATATGACTCGTCAATATCATACTTCCTACCGGGCACGATTTCCAATAACTTCAGCTTCCCTCACAACTTTCAATTTCTCACTCACAGTAAATGACCGCAAACGTTTCGTAGCATTCATGTTTACACTCGGAGAACGTGCGCGTGCTTACGGTAAAACAAAGTTATAGCCGGAAGAAGGCTAGCACCATCTAGCGGATACTCGCAACACCCGATATCGCGCGCGGCGGGCAATTTAGATCTTTCAAATTTGGATGACTCAAATAAGACCCGCACCCCAATTTTTCACGTCCGAATTTGTTTAAAAATGTGCGGGTGGTATTCGAGTATATACGGTATTCTCGGCCCAATCTAAATTTGGCCTAGAGTTTCCTGCTGTTGCAACATCTTGTAGCTTGCCTAACACAATCCGCTGTCTTGTATACTGACATCTCACATACAAATTAAATTAAATATTCCTGACTGAGTCCCCGAGATACACAAGATATATACACTAAATAAAATGAAATCCTATAACCTAAATGATGATGATGAACAAGAAAAGGAATGGTATGAACAAATTACCCTAACCTGACTTCTCTTCAAGTCAACCAAATAAGGGTTTGGGAACATTGTGACCGGAACAGTCACAGCGTGTTTTATCACTTTGAGTTGAAACCCAGCCATATACAGAGGTGTGCAAATTATTAGACTCAATGCCAGTTTTCCAAAATTTAATTTGTACTTTTCATGACTTAACCCTTTCCTCTCGAATTATTGTTAAGTCCCGGTTTCTCCCAACTCAAATTTATTTCTGTCAGCATTCTTCATATTTGTAAACCTGGTATTAAGTACTGGTTGTAACAATATATACAGGAAGGAAGTACAAAATTAATGAAAGTATGGCATTTACATGACACAAAATAATGTTTTGAACTTTCTTAACGGTATGTCTTGATTGTGTGGAAGCGTTCAAAGCAAATGCCTGGATTGACCCTGATTGCTTCACATAATGTTATCGCCTCCTCCATGATTTCTTGCGACGCTGATATCAATATTGTGCCAGTCAAATGACTGCCACAATATTCTTGTCCCCACTCCTCCCCCTCTCGCCGGGCTGCCTACCCCGGGAGCTGGGCTCTGAACACTGATTTTCTAAATTGTCAAACTCCCGCTGTCACCCCTCTCTGTCTGACGACGTATTTACGGCCTTGGAAAGGAACATGACGTCATGAAGAGTCTCCAGATGTCTCTCGAATATTCGAGACTAAATTTCATATTACCGGCCGCGCCACAATGCTGCGCGACGACTGGTCGATGAGCGCGCGCATGCACCGAGAACTGTGATTACTGTGCGTCCTAACTGACGCGATCACTCTGCTTGGGGCTTTCGAACTGCTAAGTCTCTGTTAGTGAACTCGCCACGATGTAGTGGAAAAACGCTGTTAGCTGGCCGCCCGGATCGGCCAGCCATTTGTGGTTGATATAGGCCATGAGGCCTAATTTAAGGTTCTGTGTTGTGTGATCTGCATTTATATTTTTGCTTGAGTTATTTTAGTTCTTTACTCCCAATGGAGTCGTTTTATTAATATTTGCTGTTTCAGTGCGGTGTGAAACATATGCGTCTGTCGAACTTTGGACTTATATTTGTGTTGGCCACACATTATTTGAAAATAATCTATTTCATGTTGCTAAATAATATAATTCTGTCAAATATCTTCGCCTAAAGTTTCCGAGTCTAAAACTGTATTTTACGCCTAACCTAGGCCATGATAATTCAAACACGTGTTGAACATAAAATGATAACGGTCATTATACAGACGCCAACCTAACTTTGATAATAGATTAATTTTGTTTATCTAAAAGGACTTGAACCAATATCTACTGTTTGATATATAATTTGAAATAATGTTGTAATTTTGGATGGGGAATATTATGTTGTTTGCCGGCGGCATTTCCCTTTGCTATTGTCGCCGTCTGGTCGGCTATTCTTAGGCGCCTCGTGGCGCAGGCTCTCTTAGTCTTGGGCCTTCTGCCTTTTTTTTATGTTGCCTTCCGCAATATTCATAGGGTCTGTATTTGGTAAGCCCTCCCGGGCGAATTAATTAAAATCCATCCTTTGTTTGCGTACACGTGTCCGTGTGCTTAGTGTGACGTCTGTGATTTGCTAGATCACCATGGCCACCTATTATTGCTCGGATAGCAATTTTCTCTTCTCCGGCTTCCGCTCTCTCGAGCCGTGCATCTTGTTGTTTGGTATTTTGGATCAAATCTTTGTTGCGCCTGCTGCGCCCAAGCCGACCAAATCTAAGGGGTTCCTCCCGGTTTCAATCAGGTCCCAAGTGTATTTTATCTTGTGCCCCAATTCCTTGCTGTAAACCACCTTTTGTTAAATATATTTCTTTTGTTAACCTTGTTTTAAACATGACTATTATTATTATTAGTTATGGGGGGACATCTAGCAGTAAAACCCCACCCTATGGACAATTGTCCAGTCCTCCACTTACCGGTCATTCTGATCGTTCCGATGGGGTAGCGAGAGCGTGATTCGATTTCCGCATCTCCTACGCCGTACAAATATCGTCACTTGAATCACTCACGGATATATCATTTTCATCGCCAGATTCAAAATTGCATCGCTCTTATGGTCACTATCATCAAAATCAGCTGAAATAGACTCCCGGATCTCAGCTTCGGTCAGACTGTGCGCCGCCATGTTGCTTCACTGCGACTGCTTTTCATGTCAAGGAGTTGTTTTCCCGAGCAAAGAGAAACCAAAACACTCGTGTTTCGTTACTTTCGATTTCCGGGACCAGCACTTACCAAATGAAGTACAAAAGACCTGGCATGCCAGGTAACCTACAAACAAGGCGCCGCGCCGCCATGTTGCTTCACTGAGACTGCTTTCCATGTCAAGGAAACGGAGCAGTTTTGCCGAGCAAAGAGAAACTAAAACACTCCCGTTTGGTTCCTTCCAGTTTCCGGAAGGGGCCAGCACTTACCAAACGAAGTACAAAAGACCTGGCATGCCAGGTAACCTAGAAACGAGCAGCCAAACAATGTGTCGACTCAAGGTCGACACACGAGCTATAACGCCATGTTGTTTTATGGCGACTGCTTTCAATGTCAAGGAAATGGAGCAGTCTTGCCGAGCAAAGAGAAACTAAAACACTCCTGTTCGGTTTCCTGGACCAGCACTTACCAAACGAAATACAAAATCCCTGGCATGCCAACTAACCTACAAACGAGGCGCCGCGCCGCCATGTTGCTTCACTGAGACTGCTTTCCATGTCAAGGAAACGGAGCAGTTTTGCCGAGCAAAGAGAAACTAAAACACTCCCGTTTGGTTCCTTCCAGTTTCCGGAAGGGGCCAGCACTTACCAAACGAAGTACAAAAGCCCTGGCATGCCAGGTAACCTAGAAACGAGCGGCCAAACATTGTGTCGACTCAGGCTCGACACACGAGCTATAACGCTAAGTGAAGGCTGTCGACCTGAGGTCGACACATGCGCGGAAAAAGTTAATGCACTAAATACAGTATGTTTACAAGGCACTGCAATTATTTAAAATATGTAGCCATCAGTCTTAATTACATTTTGTTTTAACAAAATCATGGTAAAATATTTTTATAGAATTTCCAACAAAAGAGAAGCCTTGCTAATGCAAAATGCCACATGTTTCGTTTTGATAAACTTATTCTACTTTTCGTGTAAATTTAGAGCAGTGGAACTGAAAGTCTTTTTACTGATCAACCACTCTTGAACTGTTCAAAGATTCGTGGACCATGGTTTGAAATCACCTCATTAGAAGGTGCATTCCAAAGTCAATGAAACAAGAGAAAATGGCCCAGATGAGGTATTCCTCGGAATACCCAATTCTTAAAATTTCCAGAAGCAATTCCTAATGGGAAAAAATATAAGTGTACAGGGAAGAAAACATTACTAAGTAGGGTGATAAAAGATGTCAATAGTTGGGCAATAAAACGATTTTCAATAAAATATTCTGACTGATTTTAATTCATTATTTGATTCTAATAATTTGCACACTTCTGTAGCTGACCCTTTTCTTTGTAACTTAAACATCGACCTTCAATCTCATTTAACTGAGAAACAACAAGGAAATGTGACGACAGAATACTGGTACTTATCGACAGACAACAAGTACTGTGAGAGGAAGGAAAGCAACTGCCATTAAAAACGAACAATAATATCACAGGCAAGACGTGTCTCATGGGCGAGGGTTGAACTTAAAATTATTACAATCATCTTTTTGACAGCGTCAAAAATTAATGCAGGGATTCTATCCTCCTACAATTTCAGATATTAAAAATCGAGTGGGAGAAATACACAATGGCAAGTTATATGCAAGTAATACAGTACTCGATACTTATTTATATTTAAACTGTTGTGCAGCCTGCAGTCGGAAACCTTGAAAATACGCTCACAAATTATGCCAGAAAATTTTGCCACCGGGTGTTAGAATCCATTTTCAGTGTTGTCTGTATAATCAATCAATTGCTCTTTAGTTGGTCAACACAAATAGATTGGGCAGGAAGTTATCACACAACTAAATGGTACGTGAATTATTTATATATTTATTTACACACTTCTCAAACAAGTGGGGGCAGGGGATGTTTAATTTATGAACATATGCTGTGAAAAACCTTCAGATGCAACCATATCATCTCCAGACAAAAGCCAGATATGTGGCCTTCAAGGTCCCTTGACCTTAATCCATGTAACCTCTATTGTGGTTGTCATGACAGTCAGGGACATACCTGGTCTCTGCCTAGTGTAAGGCTGAATTGTGATTTCGCCAGAGCAACTGTCGACCACGGCATGTCTGGTTGCTTCCAGTGCCATATTTCTACCTGATGACAATACTTGCAACTAATTTTTTTATGGGGGGATAATTTGCGAGTGCCCAGACTCCTACCGTACAGTGTGCGAACGTGGTTGTCCTTGTCCTGACCAGTGATGGCTTGTATTCTATTCACTGTCCAGGATCCCAAGTACTTGTTCCGTCTCTACATGGCCCGCAAGCAGTATCGGGAGGCTGCCAAGACTGCTATCATCATTGCCAGCGAAGAACAGATCAATGGTAAGTGAACTCAATATTGTGTGGATGAAGTTCATGCCCCTGTATTCACACATTATTTTATTGCAGGCATTATTTAAGTCAACTCCTACCTTCATACTGACTTCAATTCACACTCAAACTGAGCTGTAATGCCCTGTCCATCGAAACAGTTTCTTGGTGATTGCCAGTGGAACACTTTTCTTACCACAAACTCACGGGCAACATGCACCATAATATTGCGATGCCGAAAGTGTTGATGATGTCTAGGAGAACTCTGAGAGCAACCATGTTGTATGATATGGATCCGTATTTGATACAAAAATCTTTAAACTGTTCCACCTCGTCATTACCAATTGTTTATTAGACAAGTGTTCTTCTTCAGTTGTCACCGTTGCGCAGTTAAACACTATCTTACATTGGGTAAAAATACCGTATTTGCTTGCGTATATCTCGCACTTTCTTGACCGAAAATATGTGCGAAAATTTTCGGTGCGAGATATAAGCGGGGAATGACCGTATTCCCGAAAAAACACAAAATTTGCATTATTGAAACAAGGCAACTGGCGTACAGTACTCGCCCTATTCATTGTCACTGCCGCCAATCTCCGAGGTACTCTCGCGTGCATCATTCTGGTCATCATCCCATACTGCTTCATCCTGACTTCCGTCCAATGCATTTGCGATGCACGTCTTCAAGAAGCTCTTCAAAACAATGTCCGTCAACACCATTTATTTCTATTCGTTATGGTTATGCGTCATTAAGAACCTATGAAAAAGACTCCATACGCTCGTTAAGGGTGATTCAAGGCAGAAAAGGAATTTAGCTACATGAACGAGCGAGCTCAAACTTATCCGACCTCGGCCATGATGTACCGTGTGCTATAACACACACGCCGCGCCACATGTTTGCACGTGCTTGCAAGCGGCCGATCTCTGATGCGACGAATGCGTAAAGACGAAATCATTGAGATTTGAGAAGACTGAACTGCGTTTCTCTGCGATGTAACAGTATGCCTACTTGTCCCACTAGTGACCACATGGTGATCATAATTAATAAAAGTATTGATCAGGCGGAACATTTAACCTCTTTATACTAATTAGTTTATTAATACGGAACCAGAATGAACCTTTTAAGTTCTAAAATAAATAGCAATGACGAGTTATATGTGAAACCTGCTCTGATATGGAGTGTTGATGAAGGTGAAAGGTTCAGGAAATGTTTTCAAAATGAGGCTGGCCTTGACTTGTGTGTGCAGGGAATTACCGCAACGCTCACGATGTGCTGTTCGGCATGTATCAGGAGCTGCAGAGGAACAACATCAAGATCCCCACGGAGATGCAGAACAACTTGATGTTGCTGCACTCCTACATCCTGGTGAGACTGCACGTCAAGAGGGGCAAGCACATGTTGGGGGCTCGCATGCTCATCAGGGTCGCCAACAACATCTCCAAGTTCCCCTCCCGTGAGTACTTGTTATATATTCATTCCAGACTCTACTCCCCTGTTGGCCGACTGTAAAGCCTCTAATAATAGATTACTTGTGTGTTTGAGTCTTCAGTCAACTGTTTTGTTGCAACACTCCATGGCTCCCTGTCCTGAGCTAATAGTTTCATCTCTATATAACTACCACACCTTACATCCGAGGCAATCTGTTGAACATATTCTATCCCTACTGTTCTTGTCCTCGACCCTTCCTTCCATAACTAAGCTTGCTATTCCTGGGTGTCTTAGTATGTGTCCTGCCAACCTATCTCTTCTCTTCATTACCAGCCCCCAGAAGCATCTCTCCTCTCCCACTCATCTTAATACCTCTTCATTTGTAACCCTATCTACCCATCTGATCTTCATCATTCTCCTGTAACACCACATTTCAAACCAATTCTCTTCTTTTCTGCTCCCCCCCCAGGGGCTCACTTCTCGTGGGCGTGGGTTGGCGACCACGGGCCCCTGCTGAGTCCGGCATTGCTTCCACTTACTTGTGCTGGGCTCCTCTCCGTCTTCTTTCCTGTCGACCTCACTTGGTCAACTCTTCTTCTCTTCCGACCCAGACGGTATTAGGGTATCCGAGGCCTAGGGAGTCTCTTCCTTTCCCGCCTTAATTGGCCCTTGTCTCATCTTTCCTGACACCCTCCTTCTGTGAGGGGTCAGCCTTCTTTTTCTTTTCCTTTTACCTCCTGCGTTGTTCTCAAGGCCCTTAAGGAGGCAGGGTGTCTGTAGCCCCACCACTTCTGGTGCACCCTAGATAATGCTACACCCTCAGGGGCTCACGGCAGGTGAGTTCGGGAGTTGGCGACCCCGAGGGATTCCTGAGCTGGGTCCGTTTTCTCCTTTTGTCCCTTCCCTTTGGGGCGGACCCTCTCCTCTCTCCCCTCCCCTCTCCTCTCCAATCCTCTCCTCTTTTCCTTATATTTCCTTTTCTCTTTCAGATTCCCGCACTGTTTTTGTTACTTGGTTCCCCGTGTATCTAAATTCCCTTTTAGCGATTTTTTTATTATTTTTTTTTTCTTTATTTTTTTAGGTATTTTTAATCTACGTTGCATTTTCTTTTCGATCTAGATTGCATTTTGTGAGTGTTTTTCAATCTCAATTTCATTTTGTAAGGATTGCCAATCGAAATTGCTTTTTAGTATGTCTTTCAATATCCGGGCCGGGGCTTTTGTGAGTTTTTTTTATTTCAATTGCATTTTGTATTTTCAACCTACCCCGCTTTGTTCAAGTAAAGTCTCAATTGCAATTTTGTGGGTATTTTGAATCTCCATTACATTTTGTGCTTATTTTTCAATCTATTCCTTTTGTGAGTATTTTCGTTCGAAATTCCCTTATGTACGTATTACCGCTCTCCATTTGCTGAGTAGTTTCAATCTGAGTTCCTTTTTGTAAGTAATTTCCCTGCTACATAAGGCATAGTTGTTGGGGCTCACTGTCTATTTAATTAAACCATTTTCGTTTCATCCATAGCAGTGAGCTGTTTTTTTAATCTTCATCCTTTCATTTCATCGGGGGCCGATAACCTCGATGTTAGGCCCCTTAAAACAACAATTATCATCATCATCATCATCATCATCTTTTCTGCTGCTCCAACAGTCTCAGGTTTCACTTCGATAGAGCACCACTCTCCACATAAAACTCACACTCTAAAACCTAAATCTATATTCAGTGTCAACAGATTCCTTTTCTGTAGAAATGCTTTCCTTGCCTGAGCCAACCTACTTTTTATATCCTCTTTGTTTCGTCCATCACTGGTTATTTTGCTTCGGTGGCGTAGTTGGTAGCATGCTGAGCTTCTATGCCGAAGACGCGGGTTCAAACCCAACCGAAGTCGCCGGATTTTTTAAGAGCGTTAAAATCCCTCAGTATGCCTTCCTTTGGAGGGGAAGTAAAGCCGGCGGTCTCATGTCATAGATTTATGGCATGTAAAAGATCCTTCCACAGAATAAACTTGTGTGAAGCTAAATTTCTAGGTTAGATTTCATTGTAAAGCTCTATCAAAGTTCCAACGTTCACTACTGGGTATCTTTGACATCTGGTAGCGAAAGTTGGAACTACTTGAAATTGAACGGAACTTTTAGCTCACCCTACGGGGGTCCGCTGAAAGCAGCTACAGCCTCTGGCGAGCCGAACATGTCCTCGGACACTCCCAGCACTAAAAGCCATACAATGAATAAATAAATAGAAGTCTCCTACTTCCTTCAGTTTTTCACCCGCTGATTTGACGTCCATAGGGGTTCCCGATTTCTTTCGGCTGCATTCCAATATTCTTGTTTTACATTTATAGATTTTCATCATGAATTCCTTCCTCAAGATGGAGCTCATACCATTTAAAAACTCATGCAATTCCTCAGGTGTTTCGGCCAAGATGTTGATGTTACTTAGGCAACACTAAATGATGACTAGTAATATTTCAATAGCTATTATTTGTCCACAATTGAATACCTAACCTTACAAAGGAGCTAAGCGCCAAATTTGAAAAGAATGAGATTTTACCATAGCATGGTGTTACGTGAATCTGCCAAGAGCGCCAAGTGATATTCTCATTTTTTCAGTTTGTATGCTGCTCGACAGAGTGCATGACCGGTAGGTACGAGAGCTATTTCTTTACAAAGGTGTCAAGTAGCAATTCATTTGGCGCGTGAATTTTCCCGCTCTGGCTTGCTGTGGCTGCTGATCTGTTGTGTTTGAAGTTGAAAACAACAGGAAAGAAATATGTAACCAGAGAAAATAAACATATGTGGAACATAAGTTGAGTTTGTAATTAACTCTTTTGTAAGGAAAAGACATGAAAGACATAACACTTTTGTAAGGAAAAGACTTGAAAGACATAACTCTTTCCTAATTTTCTACTTTCATCGTGTCATATTACACTGAAAGTTTACATTTACAGTCCCTTCATTTTACAAGGATATTTCTAACATGTAAGAAATATATTTAAAATAATTCAACATTTGAAATAACGAACTGCATTGATTCTGGGAAGTATTTTTTTATTATCTCATAAACTTTATTTTGGCACTTAGCCTCTTTGCAAGGTTAGGTATTCAATTGTTGTAAGATTGTAAATTAGTAAAATAGCACGTATATTTTTATAATGTAGTCACTAACATCTCGTCGATGCTAAGAGAATATCATTCCTCAGATATCGTCCCTATTCTGACATCGACTGTCATCGAGTGTTCCCGGGCTGGTCTGAGGACGGCTGCATTCAACTTCGCAGCTATGCTGATGCGGCCCGAATATCGGTCCCAGGTGGATCCCAAGTACGCCAAGAAGATAGAGACTGTGGTCCGCAAGCCGAACCGTCTCCCAGACAGCGGCCTGTCGGAGGATGAACCCGCGACTCCCTGCCCGTACTGCAGCGCTCCTGTTGTGGAGACAGAACTGAATTGTTCCCAGTGCAAGAACACGCTGCCCTTCTGTGTCGCCACTGTAAGTACGTCGTTCTTTGTCACTAGTGAACCGTAAAGCACTATACTTTTATTTTATTGAGCTTTGAGGTAGACCGTTTTGGCCTTTTCATACAAATTTCCATATAACACCGTGTTTGTAGTGATGGGGGACAAATGGTTAGATTACATTGTTAGCAACTTATTTAAGGTCGCCATTTGTCAACTGTATTTGAATAAACAAAATGACCAAAGAACTGGTGACCAAGAGAACAAGCCATAACCTTGATATTTAATTTAAAGAAACCCCTTCAGTTTGTGTGGGTTTTGTTGTATTCTGGGAATATTTACCATCCTGCCATTAGATAGGGAAGAATCGTTCAGTGTCACTTTTGACATGGTAGTGAAGTCCTCTGGTTGTACATTCCTAAAATTCATTTATAAGAAAATAGCATTTCACAAAATCAATCTGAATGCAAGGCTTTTCATGTTCGTGCCCGGTGTATTAGCTGTCAGTCCTTAAATTAAATAATATCTAAGTACAGTGCAATCCCGATAATTCGCGTGCGGATAATTCTTTTTGACTCATAGAGTCAGCCATTTTTCCGTATTGACTTACAATAAAGAATTTTGATGCGATGCAATGCGTAAAGACGAAATTATTGAGATTCGAGAAGACTGAAGTGCGTTTCTCTGCGATGTAACAGTAGGCCTACTTGCGTAATCTTCGATACATACGAGCAATTTGCCGTGAGTGGTATAGCACAGATTTCCTTTATTTTCGAAGCCAAATTGTCGCGGCCTAGAGGAAAATAATAAATCTCCCCCGTGAAACCTGAATGGCTCTCACTACGGCGCACGACTCTGGCAACCATTCCCAAGAATGGCCAACCAGGCGGGTAGAATACCCGAGGTGTGGATTTGGGCCTCGTGTTACAAAGGCGTGGGTCTGGATGATGCTAATAGGTGGCATGCCACATTACCAATGAAAAGGTCCATGGTTAAACAACTAAATAAAAATAATATATTATGTAAAATTAAAAAAATACAATGTGGAAAACAAACATATTGTAAAAGAACACTCCTAACTCTATTAATATCCCCGCATGGTGAGAGGAAATGCCAGCGGTCACGTTTGGCCAGCATTTAAGGTAATTAACACGGAAAATATATATATTCCTTTGGCAACGTGGTAAATAGGTCGCCCAGCCATGGGCTGAGATAAAGACGAAAACAATGAAATGGCGGAAAAATGCCCTACCTTAACATGGACTAAAGCCATGAGGCTTCGAGAAGGTTCCAAACACAAAAGGACTCGGAAGGAGTAAAAAACAAGAACTCGGTATCATAAAATTAGAAACGGAAAGAAAATACCAAAAGGCAACACAATGCCTTAGAGCGAAGCTCATTTAAAACATAACTACGCATGACCGCTGCCAAGACACGAGTTGATGTTACTCCCGACTGCCCGCCACGAGGCAAGCCGTCACCAACTCCACCATGTTCGAGACAATGCAGATCTCAAATCTAAAATAGCATTCACACGCAAAATGATGAAGCTTGATTTGTACAGCAAAAGTTATTGGTCTTTCTATAAGACAAACACATTGAGAACGGAATATGACCGTTAGCTAGTTCAAAGTTATAGTTCGGAGATTTATGTAGAATATACGTAAAGAGTTGCTTTCTCATGACGACACCATGAGGGTTATTAAGAATTCTCTAGTCACTTGAAGAATTATTGCACATATTGCCTTATGTAAGATCAGAGCAGGACTTTACCTCAGTCTGAAGACGGGCCATGTGGCCTGGAGAAAATGCCGGGCTCCAAGAGCTCGGGCGCAGTCACTGTTATGCGCTGCATGGTTCAGAAGCTAGTGGGAAGAGACGCGCTCTCAGAGCACCCTACTTGGCGGGCGACAGGGGTGTCGCGCGCGCCTTGCGGAGAAATTAGGAAGTGGACGCTGCCAACCTAGACAGGTCCCCAGAGTCACAGATAGCACCTCGCTGGCCCAACCAGAAGGACATTTCAGTTGGTAGGCCGGGGCCAGGCTTATTCAATATGCAAGTCATTGACGCGGGAGCACGCCATTGGTCCCATTTGAACCAGCCGGCCAATAGCGTTTGAGAAGGACACCAAGACGAAGTCTCGCCTGGCCGGAACAGTTCACTCGTCGAGCCGGAACAGTTCACTCGCCGGGAAAGGGGAGGACAGACGTCAGCGGCGGGACATTCAAATATGCCGTGGAAAGATTCACAAAGTCTCGTAGAAAGGCCGCCGCGGGCAGGGCAGAAACGTGTGCCAGTCTTTAGGGTGGCACACAAATAATACAAGAGGAATGCACTTTAACTCGGAACCTCCCTTTCCTTTGTAAAGGGTGGATGCGCGGACAGCGTATTGTAAACGGCGATTATTGCTTAATGGCACAAACTTGCGCGACACTGAGAGCGTGTTTGTTGGATGCTCTTGATGCAGTCAACAAGTCCTGGGAGAAAAGCACTGCTACTACGCTCGCACAAAAGCAAACGCTTGCCGACTTCTGTGACAACGATATTTCGAACGGGTAAGTTAGACGTCGATAAAGATGATTATGATTTAAGACATGAAAGCAAAGAAGAAATAGCACGGAATTTGACTGTTGGTGAGGAAAACGGAGATCCAGTTGATATCTAGTGCGGGAGTGCTGCAACAGAAATCCCGAAAGTTTCCCACAGTCAAGCTAGTGTCTCTAGTCACACTTATCTCTTAATAGAAAAAAACGAGATGAATTTTCGTTCTGTTTTTTGTTGTTGTTAAATATTAATGTAGGCATAATCCACATAGGCCTAGCATGTCTTATAGGACACTACAATCATCACAATTATTATTTTGCGTGTTCAAGCATATTTCAATATTTTAACCAATAGTTTTGTTTTTACTATGCTTAACAAAAGTAACTGTGGATAATTTGTGGTTTTCGATAATTCGCGGAAGTTCGTGTATTAATACCGCAAATTAACGAGAGTGCACTGTACCTGGCCGAGAAAAAACAGAATTGCTTAAACATTTTGAGGAAAAGCAAACTTCATGTTAATATATATTTTACAATTGTGTGTAAAAATTAAAATACCATTGGCTAAATTAGTGCTCTTCTTTGCTCATTCTGTGAATGTAAGAGCTATGTAAGTATGGTACAGTTGTGCCCATTCATTTGATTGTAGGGCCGCCACATTGTGAAGGAAGAGCTGACATCATGTCCCAATTGTGACTTTCCCGCCATCATTGACGAGTTTCGACTGTGAGTACACTGCACTATCCCAATTACCACCATGTCAGGGTTCCCAACTTAAGGGCAATCTGTTTGCTGCGAAGATAACACTAGTGTTTTAGGAGAAGAAGAAAATTGAAATCAATTCTATTTTCCACGCAATCAATAGAACTTGTGTCGACATAATTAATTTTTAATAAGGGATTACATGGGCTAAACTAAGAGTGACCTCTTCACTTTCTAAAAAGTCAAGGCAAGATTTTTAAGGTCACCATTGGTGTATCTTGATATACACGATGATGGCTAGTATATGAGCTTGCTGGGGAACCTTTCCTCATAGAAGATTTGAGGTTCAAGTTTGCTCTGCCTTCTACAAATGGCTGGAAGAAAGGGAAATAAAACGAAAGGACATCTAGCTAGAGTTCTACTCAACTGAAGCCATGAAGAACAGGACATGGTCAGATGCGAACCAGGACCTTCGACACTTCGTTAACTCCATGGTCGTGCATGGCTATCATCATAGAGTTTGCAAGCTCAAGTCCTATCATGAGCCTTCAGTTGATTGTGTTTGTCATCTGTGTGATCAGCATTGTGAACGGTACCATGTTCAAAAATGCACAAAGCGACCATGCTCCATTGTTAATTATTGCAAATGTTATGCATTTATTGAAGTGCACAATTTGTGTTTAATAAAGTTATTAAAATAAGGGACATGTTTCGGAAGACGAACATTTCTACCACTTTAGTTTATTTTCTGCTATATGAAGACATTTGTTCATGCTTGCTTTGTGTTTTTACTTTGAATCGGTGTTTTCAAGAACTGTTTTCACACCTGTACTGTATAATGCTCAAGGCTGAAGAAGGGGCAAATGTGCATCCCCCAAAACATGTCCTTACTTATTTCAACACAAGTTGTATTGATTGGGCAGAAAATAATTGATTTCAATTTTACATATTACGTCAATATGGATATTAATATTCCCAGAGAAAGAAAAGCCATCAAATTAATCTGCAGGGTGGATGAAAAGTCCCTACCCACTGCTGGAAAGTTTTACCAGCACATTACAAGTTTGTGAGTGAGTGATGATTGGGAGTACTATAGGTGGAGTAGAGTGAGGAGCACGAGAGGTGGAGGGGGGGTAGACAGTTACAGCCAGGGTCAAGCTGCACAGTCTGGAGAGTGACAGGATGGCGGATATAAGTGTGTTCACTATTGAGGAGCGTCTGGTGGAAGAACTATGGAAAAACTATGGATGAACTTATGGAGGACTTTGTTGTGCGTTTTGGAAAACCGTCACTAGATCGAAAAACTTCATTAACGTGGGCAAACAAAGCTTTTGCAACGGGAAGTGTTCTTGATGCGCCACATAGCGGGAGGCCAAGCACTCGTGTCGAGACTTGTCCTGCTGTGGAGGTGACAATTAAGCGATCGCCAATGAAGTCAACACTTAAACTTTCGCCAGAATTAGACACTCCAGGGTCGACAATGAGAGATCATATTCGAAAGGACTTAAAAATTAAATGTTTCCGTCCAGTGTCAGTTAATGAGTTAAGTGATGTTGATGTGGAAAAACGTGTCAAAGCATGCCAATTGATGCTCCAGCGTTTTCATATAGAAACAACTAAATGTCTTGTTCTCTGATGAATATGCAATTTACCGAAGCTCGCGTAATCGAAACATCTATTTCTGGCCAAGAGAAAATCAGCATTTTTATGAAGAAAACCAGAACAATCCACCACATGTGCTGATTTGGGCAGGAGTGACCGGTAAACGGCTGTTATGGGTCTGTAAATCAAGAAACTTATCTGAGGATGATGATGAACAAGTGGTTGTTCCCACAACTGAGAGCCAGAGGATTAATGGAAACCGTTACGTTTCAACAGGACGGTGTTACACCGCATTTTGCATTGTCAGTTCGAAGGTGCCAGCAGTGGGTAGGGACTTTTCGCCCACCCTGTATGTATTGTAATGAGTTTCCTGAAGGATCCACGATATATGAGCGTAATGATACAGTACCAAATTTCAAATATTTTGAAAAGTTGATCCGCATCACAGAACACCAAATATAAATAGAAGTGAATGACGCGTGGTAAAGCATGGAAACAAGAATCTACTGCAGCACGCCTAGTGGTGTGGCAGCCAACTACCAGTATGGAAATATTAGCTCCCAAATATGTTTTCATTTTATATCTTTATTTTATTTAACTGGATCACTCCAATCCGTATTTTATTTATGGACACATTTCCATTTTAACAAATCGCACCAACATGAGACTTTGGACTGGGTGGTTTTATTCAGAACTGTTCACGCCGATGTCATATGACTTATATTCTTTGGCGTGAGCAACATCCGCATTTGACAAATATGGTTTACGAATGAAAAGTATGGATCACGATTATAAGCTGCAGCTGTACTTCCTTTTCATCCTCACCCCATAGTGATATGGGGTGAGGATGAAAAGGAAGTACAAAAACAAGTAGATGTATGGAACCAAGAGATTGAGAAGTTTGGGATGAAAGTTAGCACAGAGAAGAGCAAGACAATGGTAATGTCAAGGGGAAGTAAGGAGGGAAGAGGAAAGATAGAAGTGAACGGAAAAATTCTAGAAGTGGTGAAAAGTTTCAAGTACTTGGGAAGTGTGATCACAGAAGATGGAAAGATTACTGAGGAAATTGGAAAGAGAATACAACAAGCGAACAGCTTCTACCAGAGTGTTAGGGGTATTCTGTGGAACCAAGATGTCCCAAAGAAATGTAAGCAGGTATTATATTCAACCTATTATGGACCCGTACTAACATATGCAGCTGGAGCATGGACCACTACAAAAAGAGAGGAGAGTAGAATACAAGCAGGGGAGATGAAATTCCTAAGAGGTATAGAAGGGAAGACCAGAAGAGATAAAATCAGAAACGAGGAGATAAGAAGGAGGACAGGAATCTTGAAGCTGCAAGACAGGATAGAAACAACCAAGTTAAAGTGGTATGGACATATGATGAGAATGGGAGAGGAGAGAGTGCCAAAGAAAGCTTTTCTGGAAAAGGTTTCGGGGAAGAGACCGCGCGGAAGGCCCCGAAAGAGATGGACAGATACAGTGTGGGAGTGCGTGGAGAAGAAGGGAGGAAAACCTGAAGATGTACTTAAAGGGGGAGAGGAGTGGTGGAGAGACAGGCAACGTTGGAGGTCCTTGATTCACAACCCGACCCAGGAAGCTGGAAACGGGAAATGAAGAAGAAAATACGATAGTATCGTGTTACCCAGGAACAATATTTGCTATTTCGAGTAGTTTTAGCGTATAAGTGACTTAAATATCTCTCAAAATCAGGATAATGAACAATTACCGTAACGTGTTTCAAGCATGCGGAGCCGCCATTTTATCAACAACACAGAACACCAAATATAACAAGGCTGGAAAGCTCTTGTGGAAGCCCTTTGCTCCTTGGAGGACATAAGTCAAGTAAGTCAAAATCAACCAATCACGAGGCGAACTTTAGCCTAGCAGCGCTCGTAGTGGGGTGGCGCTGAAGTACTCAGTGTTGTCAGTTACTCGTATCGTAGCTTCATCCCCGTGATCCGCATAGCTCAAACCAGTATTGCCAACCCAATGGTGGATTAACGATGTGTTCCACCATAAAACATAACAAAGTTAATAATAGTCAAGAACCTTGCAGTTATCAAAGCAGTTATTGTATTCTACTCTCCTCTCTTTTTGTAGTAGTAGTCCTTGTTCCAGCTGAATATGTTAATATAGGCTTGTAATAGATTGAATATAGTACCCTTTTACATTTATTTTGGGACGTCTTGGTTCCAAAGAATACCCCTTACACTCTGATAAAAATTGCTTGCATTTTGTATTCTCCTCCCAATTTCCTCCTTTATCCTTCCATCCTCTGCGATCACACTTCCCAGATAGCCTACTTGAAACTCTTTAAACACTTCTAGACTTTCCCTATTTAGTTGTATCGTTCATCTTCCTTCCTTTGTTCCTATTGTCCCCTCGAATCTCAGCTCCCTCATTGCCAGATTAAAGAGCACACCTGTCTTACCTCCTAACATCCTTGCAACCAGTGACATAAATCTTAATCACATGTAATTTATTTCAGGTTATTTTTCACATATTCCAGTAATAGAATGACCATGATATTGACATGTTTATTATAAACCATTTATTTTTACCTATAGTCACATTGTGACCTCCTTCAGCTGGTATATGATGACTAACTGAGTAGTACCATACCAAAAGTTCACAGAGTAAATTTTCCACAAAAAAAAACAACAACAGATCTGTTACAATAAATTTTGTAAATTAGGCATAAAAATTGTCTTGAAAAACAGCATAGAAATGAGGAGATGTGAATGTGAAAATATGTACTATTTGTTGAATCAGTTAGGTTATAAAAATTCTTCCAAAGTTTTTGTATACTCATTCATTCATCTTCATTTCCCCTTTTTTCAGTTGACACTGGGTGGGGGCAAATACGGCTCCTCTCCACTTTGTTCTGTCGTTCCACCTCTCCTCTTGCGACATGGTGTTCCAATCCAGATTCCGTTTTTTAATGCTATTCTTCACCGAGTCCATCCAACGCATTCTTGGTCTTCCTCGTCCTCTCTTCCCTGTCATCCATCGTTCCAGTGCTCGTCTTGGTAGCCTTACTTCATTCATCTGTTTGACATGTCCAAACCATCTCAATCTGTTTTGCTCCAGTTTGTCATTTAGTTTCTGTACTCCCAGTTCTTTCCATAGCCTCCGTGGCTTAGGCGGCAGCACGCCGGCCTCTCACCGCTGGGTCCGTGGTTCAAACCCCGGTCACTCCATGTGAGATCTGTGCTGGACAAAACGGAGGCAGACAGGTTTTTCTCCGGGTACTCCGGTTTTTCCTGTCAAATTTTCATTCCAGCAACACTCTCCACTATCATTTCATCTGTCATTCATTTATTCATTGCCCCAGAGGAGTGCGTCAGGCCTCGGCAGCCGGCACGATTCTTATCCTCGCCGCTGGATGGGGGCTTCATTCATTCCATTCCTGACCCGGTCGGAGACTGGAAGCAGGCTGTGGATTTTCACTCCCAGTTCTTTCCGTATATCTTCATTTCTCACTCTGTCTCTCCTCATTTTCTGGACCATACTTCTCAGGAATCGCATCTCAGCTGCCTGTACTCTGCTCTCATCCCTCTTAGTCATTGTCCAAGTGTCCGCTGCATATGTCATTATAGGAACATTTAATATGCTTTGTACATAACTTCTTCAGCCTTAATTGGTATATCCTTGTTCCGTACTAGTCCCCGTACCTGTTGGTAGAAAGCACTCCCAAGTTGCATTCTTCTGCTAATTTCCAAATCTAGTCTTCCATCTACTTACCAAGTATGTTTCACCACTTCCAATTCCTTATCTCCTACTTTGATTACTCTTTTTCCTTCCTTCTTTCTTATCTCTACGCATCACCCCTGTTTTACTCTTCTCCACATTTATCTTCAATCCCCATTGCTCAATCTTTTCATTTATGACATCTAACTGTTCTTGTACCTCCATCTCATCCTCGCCCCAGATCACAACGTTGTCTGCAAACAACATTACCTTCATCTTTGCCCTACTATAGTCTTTCATTGCTGCCTTCATGATGTCATCAATCACCATTACGAATAATAATGGTGACAACACACTTCCTTGCTTTAGACCAGTGTCAATTTTAAACCATTCCGATGTCCCGACTCAGTCTTCACACTACTGGAGCACTCCATGCACATTCCTTTTATCATGTGTCTCAGTTCCTTGCTCCCCCTATTTGTTAAGCTTTCCCAAACTTTTGTTCTAGGGATGCTATCATAGGCCTTTTCTAGATCAATAAAAGTCATTACCATATCCTTCCCATATTCCCAACTCTTTTCAGTGTTCTGTCTCAGAATGAAAATAGGTTCCACTGTTCACCTTCCCCCTCTAAATCCAAACTGCTCCTCCTCTATTTGGCTTTCTACCTTTACTCTAATTCTTTTTTCTAGGATTCTTTCCATTACTTTGGCAACATGCGAGGTGATGGTGATTCCTCGGTACTTACCACACACCTTCCTGTCTCCTTTCTTGAATATTGGCAATATTATTCCAAAATTTATTGTAACAGATCTGTTTTTTTTTTTTTTGGAAAATATACTATGTGAACTTTTGGTATTGTACTACTCAGTTACTCATCATATACCAGCTTAAGAAGGTGACAATGTGACGGAAACCGCTACGGGTTTCAATGTACTAAATATTGACTTGAGGTAAAAATAAATAGTTTATAATATTCCAGTAATTGTGTGTTGTCCAACTGAAAGCTATGAAGAGAGTGGACACACTGTATTTACCTGTGTCTCTTGTTCCAGCATCGTGGAAGGAGGGGACCCATGTCCCATGTGCTCGGAGAATGTCGACCCCAAGAGTGTAGTGAGGATAGCCGATGCCAGGTCGTATCTCTACCCTACAGGGGATGACTAACTGCAGCTGTGCTCATTATTCCACTTGTAGAACACAGTAAGAACCTAGACTAATGCCAGTGAGAAAAACAACTACTAATTTTGTCTTCTGTAACAAATGAATGTGCCGGCCCCGTGGTGATGGGGTAGCGCGCATGCCTCTCACCCGGAGGCCCCGGGTTCGATCCCCGGCTCCGTCAGGGATTTTAAAACTGATGTGAGGGTTGAAACGGCGTGCACTCAACCTCGTGAGGACAATTGAGTAGCTGTCTGACAGTGAGACAGCGACCTGATCACGAATACCAAGATTAACGGCCGAGGGGACCTGATCACGCGTCACCCCAATACCTGCAGGCCAAATGGCTGCGCAGTGGTCGCTTGGTCGGCCTTAGCCCGTCATGGGCTGTATAGTGCCAGGGGTTGACTTTTTTTTTTGTAACAAATGACTTCTAAGTTGCTATATCGGTCTCATTTCCAAATACAGTAGAGTCTCGATTATCCGACCTAAACTGGACCTGGAGTACGTCGGATCACCGAAAATGTTGGATAATACAGAATGATGTTCAAAATGAACTAATAGGTAGGATATATTGTTGTTTTTTTTTTTTTGTTTGTTTGTTTCCAACTTTGGCCAACTGTCGACCGCATGGAACCTAAGGCTTTATGGTCAATTTTTTCTTCTTTTCTTCCCAGAACCTCTTCATTCTTTCACTTCTAATCTTTCTCTGCTCCTCTGTTATTACCAAATTTGGCCTTTGTTGTGATATTGTCAACTCGGCTTCGAAACGTTTTCCTATCGTGAATGATAAGTTCAGTTAGTCTAACTTCAATGGCGTCTCTTTTGACCTCTTCTACCCCTTTTGTAGTAGCTTTCAACCCTGTGATGTATTAAAAAAATTTCTTTGTCAGCCGGTTCCCGTCTATTCTCATCAAATGCCCGTCAAATTCTAGCCTTCTTTTACGCATTGTGACCACAATGGTTTCGGTCTGCATGTACAGATCTTCATTTTTCCTTTTTTTCCATGTTCCATCATCATCTTTCCATGATCCGAGAATTTTCCTCAGAATCCTCCTTTCCTTTATCTCAAGTTCCTTCAGCTCCCCTTTTTTCTTCAACATTAGACACTTGGAGGCATACAGACCCTCTGGCTTTACTGTATCACTATAACAATGCCATGTTTTACAGTACTCTATTTACTGAATTATCAATTCAATTGTACATGCAGTATTGAACAAGAATCCAAATATATGAGACAAAATAGCTGTGTAAAAGACTTCTAAACACACAAACAGTCTCTGCACTCCAGAAACAAAAAAGCATGGCAAAATGCCTTAAGAAAAGGAACTTGTCAACAATGTCTGCTGATTCTCGTTTTCTTGCTGCGAGGTCTTGCCATCAACGAAAAATCAACAACTTAGTTGTGATTGCCTCCGGCTGTTGCTCCACTGTAGGTTAATGCCATATCCAATGCACTTAATCCTTCGCTGTGGGACATCGTCTTATCCTCTTTTTCTGCAATACCTCATTCTTCTTCTTCTTCACCATCGTCATCTTCTTCAGTGTTTGTCCCACAGCTGCAACCTCCACACCGACTGTGTCCTAATTTAGTGTACACCAAATGTTCAATTAAGTCTACCCGTGTCGGATAAGTGAAGGTCGGTTGAGCGGGATGTAGATGTACATAGAAGCTTCAAAAAAACAGGCAACAACAGGTCGTATAAACTTCATTTTACAGGGAGGTGCAAGCACTTGTTCCCACGGTGCTCAAGGCTCTTGAATCGCTCATCGGCTAGGAGATTCGACTATGGGTGCCATTGCAGTTCTCTCTACGCACTTCTAAGTTTGACCTTGTTCCCGCGCACCCAGCCATCCTATGTTCTCAAGAACAAACAGTCATATACTTCCTGGCGTTTTCCCACCGGGGCATGGTCCGATGTCCTGATCTTAGCTCGCCATTTTGCGTGATCTTGAGCATCGATTGGTCTTAAATCAACATTTACTGTTTCTTGCCAGTGTTAGATCAGACGTCCATGTGGTCGTGAGATGTAGGGGCATCCTTCTAACACACTACATCATTGTCCTGCAGGATAGAACCTACATACCTGAAGCATGTGGTCTCTCCGTAAACATAGATGGTGCCGTTTCCAGGTATTTTGTCTTCTTTTTGTTCAGTTTGAGAGACAAGCTGGCATTGTACTGCAAGGGATGCTCCTTCGTAGCTCTCATGTGATTGTGTCCCAAACAGTGACTTACAAAATTCAGCTCATTATTTATTATTTACACGTCTTTATGATCTTCATTGGACCACTTGAGTCGATTCTATACAAGGAATTTTGTTTTTCCTAGCAGCCCAGTACCTCTTTATTGTATCAGATTGAAGTCTTCTTTCTTCGTCTAAAATATCCCTTCCTATTGTTTATCTTGCAGTTTTGTTGATTTTATCTGTTTTGTTTTATAAATGCTCAATAGTACGGTAATTTTTAATCCTCTCAAATTACTCTTTCTGTTCCTATTCCTCTACTGATTCTGCTGTCTGATGGCCTGATGAAATGTCCAAAGAGTCCATCCACTTGATATTGCTTGTTCAGACTATTCTACTGTCTATTTTGTCTATTTCTGCTGTGTTAGTTGCTTTAAAAACGGTTTCACTTGCATTTCTGGTTGTTTTTTATTTATTTATCGTATGGCTTTTAGTGCCGGGAGTGTCCGAGGACATGTTCGGCTCGCCTGAGTCTGTAGCTGCTTCCAGCGGACACCCTAAAGGGCGAGCTACAAGTTCCGTTCAATTTCAAGTAGTTCCAACTTTCGCCACCAGATATCAATGATACCTAGTGGTGAACGTTGGAACTTTGATAGAGCGTTCTGACGAAATCTAACCTAACAAATTTTGCTTTACACAAGTTTAGTCTGTGAAAGGATCTTTAACATGCCATAAATCTATGACATGGGACCGCCGGCTTTACTTCCCCTCCGAAGGAAGGCATACTGAAGGATTTTTAAGAGCGTTAAAAATCCCTCAGTATGCCTTCCTTCGGAGGGGGAGTAAAGCCGGCGGTCCCATGTCATAAATTTATGGCATGTTAAAGAACTTCCACTAATTACGCCTGTGTGAAGCTAAATTGGATAGGTTAAGAATGTAAACAACACTCTTTGGTTTCTACGTTCGTTGCCAAGAGCCGACTGCGGTGGCGTTTGGCGGCAAAAGTAGGAACTATTTGAAAAATTATAAATTACAGTCCATACTTAAATTAAAAAACAGATACACACACTAATACAGCCATCACAATTAATTCCGGTTATCAGACAGATTCTACACACACCCAAAGTACACGGGGCTACATGACCGCGTTGTAGCAGCCCCTAAACTGAGGAACCAACCAATCTCGCAGTATAATATTGTTTTTATTGGAAGTTATAAAGAGTTTTGAATTAAGGGTTGTACTGTGTTCTCCAAGTGGACAGTGATGAGAGCTTACCTTGGTTGGCGATAGAAATGTGATGACCTACATCAAGTACAAATGTGATTCCGTCCATGCTAAGTAGTGTATTGTAGCCTTGTCCTAATACAACAGTGACATATTTGTATATTGTTTAGCTTGATGAATTTCCCCGCCCCACTGATTGTCCCGAGCATTTAAATATCCCTGTTATGCTCTACATCATCCAATAAACAATATAAAGTGCAAGTTGGTAACCATGTGCTTCCACTACTTTTGTAAAGTTAAGTTAATCCGTGTTCCTTGTAACTTGATTGGTTTCACGTGGGATAGTCACAAGTCTTCCTGCAGATGTTCACTGTTTCAGTATTTTGATCGGATGTCTAGTTGATTGGAACAGGGATTAATTTACAGCAGGTTATTCTTGTGGAAGCCTATTTTCTCAACCCGCAAACTTTGATTGTTGAGAAGTTTCCAACTTAATCATCGATGTGCAGAGCAAGAAGAAAAGTGACATTGTTGCATTTGGGGGAATATCCAATGTACAGGGTCATTATGTGTGTGCGCGCCAGTAAACACGGCAAGCTAAGCCGATCGCGGCCGTGCGTACCCGGTCCAGCCAGCGGTTGACACGCACTATCACACTTCTACCAAACATGTTCAATAATGTGTACTTACAGTGCTCATAGTCGATGGCCTCCCTCTCTTGTAACATACACCTGACATCTTCTAATGAAAGAATGTCTGTCAACTCTTTTATTATTTGCGGAGCCTGTTTCCTTGAATCGTTTAGCGAGCCTCCTAATTGTACTGGCATTAGGCACAGGTCTTCCTGGAAACTTGATTCAAAATTTTCGTCTTGTTTCAGAACAAGATTTTCTGCCTTTCATATACGAATTATGGATATACACACGTTCGCATGACCAACAATCACAATACTCACTAAACGTGCAACACTAACGTCTAAGCTTTGCAGATACATGTCCATATGAATGACAAAACACGTGTGAACTAACGATATAAGTCAGCAGGGCATGCCAACCGCCGTCTGGACCAGGTGTGCGCGGCCGCGATCTGCGCCGGTCACAGCCGGCTTAGCTTGCCATGTTTATCGGAACGCACATAAATAATGACCCTGTACTTGACCAGGATAAGAAGACATCTATGAAGATTGTGTTCCATATTTTAGGGAAAAATACCAAGATCGATATAGAAATCACAACTTCAATGTACAAGGTATGTATTTTGATCAATGGAGAAGTTGCGGAACTGCTCCGTAAACTCGACTTGCAAAAGAATCGCCTGATAGTTCTTGCTGGTAACATCATTACAGCGCCATATCCACAAGAATGCTAACATCTTAAGGTACAATTTGGAACCTTGTCGCCGATGCCTCAGCAGGGCCGCCCAGCTGTGCCAGCAGCAGTGTGGCATCTCTGCGGCGCCTTCAGATGACGATAAACCCAGAGTTTTTATCAAAATATCCAGTTTTATAAGATGCAAAAGACATAATGGTCATCACAAACCGCAGGACTATGAAACGTTTCTGATGGGCGCTGTTTTATTTCCTTGTTATAAATGGCATTAAATCTTCATCAACCAACATCAAAACTATGTGGAATGGCTCAATTCATATCTTCCTTTTCGTACCACCAAAGCTAGGATCAAGTTGTCATCATCTCCTTCCTTGTTTATTTTGCTTTGTAAGTGGCATCCTCAATGTGAACAACTTGTGCCGCGCTGCTCAGACGACGAGGTTCCAAATCGTGCCATAAGATGTAGCAACAAGATTGTACAGGCTGTACAGACCAAGCAGCTCCATTTATTTAATTGTGTATAAATAATTTGAAATTCTTTCTTATGGCATGGAGAAAAATGGGAAACAGCTCGGTAACATATGGACTTACAGTACGGAAATAGTAGTCACATCACATTAGATATACAAACAATATAGGCTATGTCAGCAATACTGTTTGACAATAATTAACAAAAACTAACATCAGAAACTCAGCAATTTTTCTAGGTATGTGCGAAGTCTTGTGTGGGGTTTCGCCTAGGACACCAAGCTGGCTCATCAGCAGGCTCTTGGTGTCCCCGCTCAGACCCCCACAGGAGTAGCGAACTGCGCGGTACCTCCCTTTTTATGAAGCGCACCTGTGCCTCTTTACTGTGAGAACTAAAAGCTCAAACCTAGAAATTCCTGAGTCTTAAATCCCGGTGCTGACATAAACTCTGACCACTATCTTGTTGTTATAAAATGCAGATTAAAGTTGAAGAAACTGAAGAAAAGTCAAAAGCCAAAAAGGTGGGCAATAGACAGACTGAAAGAGAAGGATGTAAACGAAAGATTCAAGATGAGTATAAAGGAAGGACTAATAAAAAACCCTAAACAAACTTCAATTGCAGACGGATGGGCACTTTTGAAGAATGAAATAACAAAATCCGCAGAAGAAAACATTGGTAGGAAAGAAAGAATAGGTAGAAAACCGTGGATCACTCAGGATATACTAGAATTGATGGATGAAAAGCGGAAACACAAGAATGTAAGAGATGAAAAAGGGAGAGCAGAATACAGACGTCTGAGAAATGAGGTTAACAAGAAGTGCAAGGAAGCGAAAGAAGAATGGTTGAAAGAGAAATGTGCTGGTATAGAAAATTGTTTGAAATTAGGAAAAGTAGACACAACTTATCGAAGGATTAAGAATACTTTCGGGGAAAAGAAGACTAAGTGCTGTAATATTAAGGACACAAATGGAAAGCCTCTAGCAGATAGGGAAGAAAAGGTTGAGAGATGGAAAGCTTACATAGAGTGTTTGTATAAGGGAAAGGAGATTGAGAATCATGTAAAGCAAAGGGAGGAGGAAATTGATGAGGATGCAAAAGGAGATTTAATATTGAGATCAGAATTTGACAGAGCATTGGAGGACTTAAGCAGGAACAAAGCACCAGGCATAGATGATATACCGATTGAGTTGCTACGCTGCATAGGAGATGAAGGTCTGATCAGGTTATTTCACTTGGTGTGTAGGATTTACGAGACAGGTGAGGTACCCCCTGATTTCAAGAAGAATGTAATCATCCCTATACCAAAGAAAGTGGGAGCTGACAGATGTGAAGATTACCGTACAATCAGCTTGATTACTCATGCTTCAAAGATCCTGTCTAGAATAATTTACAAGAGGATAGAAATCCAGATAGAAACGGAGTTGGGTGAAGACCAGTTTGGTTTCAGGAGAAATGTAGGAACAAGGGAAGCTGTACTAAGTCTTGGCTGATTTTGGAAGGTAGAATAAGGAAAGATAAGAGAACGTTGATGGCATTTGTAGACTTAGAAAAGGCTTTTGATAACGTTGATTGGACTAAATTGTTTGAAATTTTGAAAACGATTGGAATAAAGTACAGGGATAGGAGGGTGATCTACAATCTATACAGAAACCAGACAGCAGTCATTCGAGTTGAAGGACATGAGAGAGAAGCTGGTATTCAGAAAGGTGTAAGGCAAGGCTGCAACTTACCACCCATATTTTTCAATCTTGTCATTGAACAAGCAATGAAGGAAATTGGAGAAAAATTTAAAGTGGGAGTGAAGATTCAAGGAGAAATAATTCCAACTCGGAGATTTGCCGATGACATCGTCATCTTGGCCGACACGCCAGAGGTTTTGAATGGTCTTGAGGAAAGAATTCATGATGAAGATTAATAAATGAAAAACAAAAATATTGGAATGCAGCCTAAATAAATCAGAAACCTCTATGGATATGAAATTGGCAGGTGAAAAACTAAAGGAAGTAGGAGACTTCTGTTACTTAGGAAGTAAAGAGGATATAAAAAGTAGATTAGCTCAGGCAAGGAAAGCATTTCTAAAGAAAAGGAATCTGTTGACATCGAATATAGATTTAGGTATTAAGAAGTCATTTTTGAAAGCCTTTGTCCGGAGCGTGGCGCTTTATGGAAGTGAAACTCGAACTATTGGTGCAGCAGAAAAGAGGAGAATTGTAGCACTTGAAATGTGGTGTAACAGGAGAATGATGAAGTTCAGATGGGTCGATAGGGTTACAAACGAAGAGGTATTAAGACTAGTTGGAGAGAAGAGATGTTTCTGGTGACTGCTAATGAAGAGAAGAGATAGGTTGGTAGGACACATACTAAGACACCCAGGAATAGCAAGCTTAGTTATGGAAGGAAGGGTCGAGGACAAGAACTGTAGGGGTAGACCAAGGTTAGAATATGTTAAACAGATTGCCTCGGATATAGGGTGTGGTAGCTATGTAGAGATAAAACCATTAGCTCAGGACAGGGAGACATGGACAGCTGCATCAAACCAGTCAAAAGACTGAAGACTCAACAACAACAATTCACTAGCCTTGAAAGCCAATACACTATCTTTTAACATCAGAATCACTGTAAAAAACATAGATCAAAAGTACAAAACTGAAAAATGTTTACTGTGTAAATACAATAGGCTATGTAATCGCATTGCCATGAAATAAACAGTGAGGGCTCTTGCTATAGAACAGAGCCCCGCAGAGGCCGTGTCGCCACATTTATAGCATGTACCGATTGCAACAGTGGGTCGGGAAGCCCTGGATGCTGTCATAGCATTTATTACATACGCAGCTGGCAACATACCTTAGTTGTGATAGTTAACACTTGCTGTGAAGTATTCTAACCTATCTCGTATCCCGTGAACATGGTTAGGTAGAGAACAAAACATCTAATTTTCCTAGTGGAAACTTATCTTCTCAAGAAGAATTTTGCAGTGAACTTGTTCGTAAATTTCAGCACCGTACGATTGTTACTCGTGGAGGAATCTCAAACAAAATGTATACAGAAACAATCCGCCTACTCGGGAGGCTCTCGAGAACGAAATAACTGCACAGATATGAAATATCAGTGAGAATGAATTACGGCGAGTGTATGTGTTTGGAGTTTCGCTGTTCATCTCGGCTTTTCTGAATTTCGTCTGGGACCTGCCTTTTAAGCTTACGCTGAGTTAAATATACTGGGCGTGTTCCTAGTGATAATATAAAAGGAAACCATGATGGACATTGCGCTACCCAGTGACGTTATACCTACGGATGGCTTTGGAGCCAATTTTCAGTGGCCTATTAACACCTCTCAACCAGCCACGATGGCTGAGCCCACCTCGGCCGTCCTCAGAAAATGATGAATGGCTATTGGCTGCATTAATTACAGCTCTGAGTTGGTCAACTCGCGTATGGTTCCCTCTCAATTCACATCATATATGTATATGTTCATGTAACAAAGGTCCCTGAAACTGAAGGAAAAGATGGGCAAAGTGTAAGTCCTCCCTGTAGAATGGAGACTCACAGAGGCCATGGGGCTAGCAGCAGCGTAGCACCCAACTAGTTCAACACATTTACACTTTTAACATATTTAATACCAATCATTACTTACATCAATTGCAGAGTGGAATATGTACATACGAGGGGCGTTCAATATACGAGGGCAGAACAAAAAATAAGTTGCACTTCCCAGTGGCCATTTATTACACCACCTATACAACAGCAACACACCTATAATGATATACAATGTAACATCACTTTTCCACATAGTTTCCAAGAGACTCCAAACATTTCTGCGAACGCACAACCAACTTGTTGATGCTGGATGCATAGAAAGTTCCTCCAGCGTTCTGCAACCACACGGATACAGCGGCCTTCACCTCCTCATCGGTCTAGAAACGTCGACCACCGAGCTCCGTTTTGAGCTTACCGAACAGATGAAAGTCACATGGCGCTAGGGACTGTAGGGTGGATGTTGCCAGACCTCCCACTTGAAACGCTGCAGCAGTTCGTTCGTTTGGCGGGCCTTGTGAGGTGTTGCGTTATCGTGCAACAAAATCACACCGGCGCTCATTTTCTCCCAGTACTTCTCTTCAATCACTTTACGCAACCGGTGCAACGTTTGACAATATGACGCCGCATTGATCGTCGTTCCTTTCGGCATGAATTCCACGTGCAGCAAACCCTCCATGTCAAAGAACACTGTTGCCATAACCTTACCGGCTGAAGGTTGAACCTTGGCCTTCTTTCGTTGTGGTGATGAGGGGTGCACCCTTTCCATTGAGGTTCTCTTCGTTTCGGGGGTGAAGTGCTGGACCCTCGTTTCATCCCCTGTGACGATTCGCCGCAGAAACCCGTTGCCGTCTGCGGCACACAGCTTACGATATCTAAGGTCCTCGTGAGCAATGGAGAACACACTGCCTTCCGACATGTTCAGCCGCTTCGCGATTTCTCTCAGTTGAATGCGCCGGTTCTGTCTAATGATCGCATTCACACTGTTGACATTTGCACGGGTCCTGGACGTTGCGGGCCTGCCCTCGCGATATTCGCCCGTGATATCCGTGCGTCCGGCTTCGAATTGCTGACATCACTTTACGATCCCTTGCCGGGAAATGGCCCGCTCCCTTACACAGCACTAATTTCATGATGAGTGTCCGTGCAATTCTTCCTTTTGGCCCATAGGAATCGGATTGTCGCACGCACCTCATATTTGGAGTGAACGTCCAGTCGACGCGCCATTGCATTTAGCCGCTATTCACACCATACAAGACGAGACACCACAGCGACCTGCCTAACAGACATGTGGGCAGTGTCTGTCCCTTTCTCCGCTGTGCCCACGTTTGCGACACACAGCGCGTTAGTGCAACTATCCTTTTGATCCACCTTCGTATAATGCAACACATTTGTTTTCTAAAAGAAGGTTGGTTTAATTAAGGATTCAAATACACCATGTTATTCCCCAATACCCTATTTTTCAACATAGTGTCCGTTCAATGCTATGGCCTTATGCCACCGTAATGTGAGGGCCTGTATGCCTGCATGGTACCACTCAACTGGTTTATGTTTATCGGAAACAGTGTGTGTTTCCTCGCGCCCTGGGCTAGTCGCAAGAGTAGTTGCTGGAAAGGATTTTCTCAAAACACGTTGCACCAACTTAGGAAGTTTTGGTATACTCGCTGTAATTCATCCTCACTGATATTGAGTACTCGAGATCCTCCAGAGTACACCGATTGTTTCTGTATACCTTTTGTTTGAGGTTCCCCCACAAGTAAAATGCGCACGGCGCTGAAACATACGAACACATTTACTGGAAGACTTCTTCTTGAGAAGACAAGTTTCCACTAGGGAAATTCGATGTTTTGTTGTATTCTAATCATGTTCATGGGATGCAGTACTTCACCCTAAGTCAGCTGGGAATGTAATGAATGCTATGACAGCATCCAGGCCTTCCTGACCCACTGTTGTGTAACGGAAGATGCTGACTAATCGCTATCATCCGTCACACGGCCCAAGGAGGTTCCGTTCTATAGGGAAGGCTCTCAGTGTACGTGCTGCTTGTTGACTTTGCAGTAATGAATTGATGTAAAATAAGACGGTATGTGTTTATGTCTTTGCTCCATTAGAGCCCCAAACATCTACTTTTCTTGATGGACACAAAAGACATCGTCTTCACAGAGCGGAAGAAGATTACGCTTTATTTGTTGTGAATATGGAACAAGAAAAGTTACGTGGTTAGTCCCATCCGTACTTGTGACAGTGTATTCATAACTCACAAGCTTGAGAGTTTGTGTTGCTCATGAAAATGGCCCAAACTTTGTAAATAAAATGCTCCCTCGACGTTGTATCCTGCAAAGTGCATCTCACAATAATAAAAACTACTTTTGTCACAATATGTTTTATTATCCATTTGATACATCTTTACGCAGACAACGCTTCCTAGTGTCGATCATTCTCCAGAGGGAACATGACGTTATCATTCCCAGTATCTGCAAGGGAAACGATTGGCTACTTCAGGGGAGTTAATACAACCAAATAGCTTAATATGATAATAGTGGAAACTCCCGCGAGAAACTGGCGACATCGATCCTGCGCGCTATCTAGCGGTTCGCGCAGTCAACTACGTGGTTGAGTACAATCAGCTGGCAAGTTTAAGTGAAGTACATTCGAAGTATTACTTTTGTAATTAAAATAGTATTGTTTTGTGCTGTTATGTGCCACAATTTTGTTAATGGCTGGAAGAGGAGTTATTTGTAGTATGTATGGGTGTTTTAATTATAAAATACAAAGTGATCCCAAGTCATTTTACAGATTTCCAAAAAACAAACAGCTGTGAGTATACCTACTAATGTTTACGGGTACCTGTATTTTATGTATCACACTTCCCTCTTTTTCAAATATGAGGGTATGTTTAACTACCAGGGTTCTCAGTCATTCTGTAGCTTCTGGAATACTCGTTCATTGTATCATTCAATTCTTTGCCATCGAGTGCTGCACACACTGCAAAGTTTATAGGATGTGTGGCACATTGTGTGATATTTTTAATTCTTCCACTGTCAGTAGCCCCAAGGAGTATAGGAAACATTTAAGCAATGAATCAAGGCATACGCAAAAACTGAATGAAATTTGTGACTGTCTCAAAAAACTGGAAGTACTGAATAACCGCAAAGGTAATCAATCCTCTTTGCATTCAGGGTTGGATAGACAATATTTCTGCATTGAAACTATTGTGGTCAGAATTACACAATGATTATGATTTCCTCTATTTGCTAACTAGGAGGATCACAGAGGATTGCATTGAAAACATTTTTTCAATCATTAGATCAAAAGGAGGCAACAATGTAAACCCAGATGCAACCAAATTTCGCAGTGCCATAAAAAGTGTTATGGTAAATCAATTAATTTGTGCTTCTGACGACAGTAATTGTGAATCCGATGCTGCAAACTTTCTGTTGAATCATAATGATGTGATGAAGAGTAATTTTGAAGCAAATGTCAGTGAAGAGTGTGACCTAAGTGATAAGGCAAATGATCATGACTATGATGTAATTCAAGGAAATGTAGACCACTATGTCATGGGCTGGGCCTGTAGCAAGTTTCCCCATGCTTAGTGTAGGGATGTAATATCATCTTGTGATAGGGGGGGCGTGGTGGCTCAGCGGTCTAGCTGTATGCCTCTCACCAAGGCGGTCCGGGTTCGATTCCCGGTCAATGCATGTGAGATTTTCGATGTGAAATGCCATGTCCTGTGGTTCGGATTCCACGTAAAAAGGAGGTCCCGTGGCTCATGATCTCAAGATTAACGGTCACGTTAAACTACAAGCTTCCTTCCCTTTTTTTCATCTTATGATAATGATTCTAGTATGGGAAATTTGCACATAGAAATGAAGTATGATGATAATTCCAAAATGTTATTTCCAAATGTGTGTGGTGGAAAGTTGTCTGCCAAAATGTCAGAGGCATTTGAAAATAGTTTTTGCCATTTTTTGTCAGAAAGCACCCATGGGATTAAAAGCAAATTAACTGGTTATTTTCTATCAATTAGGCCTACTGACTCTAGTGAAGGTATCTGTGACAGCTGTATGAAATTACTGACTGACAAATATTTCAAAGTCCTTATTAAGGCATATATGAATAGAACAAATGATTCATCAGTGAAAAGTATCACTAAAAATATCAAGCTCAATAAGATATTACACGTGTAATTAACTTTTGGAAAATCTGTAGGCTGCTTAAAACTTTGTCATCATCATAACCATCTGTAGGCTATCACACTGCTGTCATGAATTGACGATCAAATGTTTTAATGTGAATATACACGTATGTCATTCTTAATACTGCCCCTTTCGGATCAACATCCATCTCCCTTCCTTATATTATGCAACAATTAGTACTCAAAGGCCTTAAAATCTGTATTTCTTTGCGTTTTCGTAGTCGAAAAGTGTTACTCTTCAATAGTTAGTTCGAGTAGTTGACTATTCGAACCGCTAGATGGTAGCACTGCGCTGTCGCCGCTGCTACGCGTGTTAAGTTGCGAGAGTTTCCACTATTATCATATTAAGCTATTTGATACAACACATGAAGGGGCCATAAAAGGTGGTTCGAAAATCCGGCATTGTGCCAGGCCTCTCTCTTTCAGCTTTCCTGTCGACCTCCCTTGGTCTCTTCTAACCCTAATGGTATTACTGAATCTTTGATGAGGGGCAGATGACCTAGACATGCACGCACACGCTTGCTCGAGGTCTCTTGCCTGAAATGAGAGACCTGATGCCTGACTCGTTGCATAATGATCTCTCTGTGTGTGGCAAGGCAAAACCTACACTAAGGATAAGTACAGTGAGTGCGGGAATGTTCTCCGCAGCGCCTACATGCGTCTGCGAGAGCTAGCTACAGCAGTTACGTTGGTAGCATGGCTGCCGCTTGCATCATAACAAATAAACAGTAAACTTCGTACTCACCACAGCCATTCATAACAGAGGCTGGAACCATTCACAGTACATCACTCTTCTTCCGTAATCAGTTTGTTTTAATTCATGAACCACGGTAACTTTATAAGGGAACAACTGAAGCTTGTCTCTTACAGCTTTATGTGCTGTCGACTTAGAGATTCCTGTTTGTTGAGCTAATTTTCCTGTTGATTTACTTGGACTTCGCAGCATTATATCGGAGATTTCATCAAGTTTTTCATCTGTTAAAAGCGTAGGCCTGCCTGTTCCCGGTACATCGTGAACTGAGCCAGTCACACAAAATTTACTTACCAAATACCGAACGGTATCACGGTTTGGACACTTTGAATTAGGAAACCGCGCCTGAAATCTTGATTTTACATTTTCTGTAAACCGATCGCCTTCCCGAAAAACTTATTCCACCAAAAAAACTCTCTCTTCAGTAGTAAACATTACCGCCTGTATACTGTTGCACTCTTCCAATAATCTATCTAAACGCTCGCTGACTGTAATACACACTGAAGACATACAGGCTCGCTCGCTTATCGCAATACACACTGACAGCTCACACGGGGGAGTCCCGCTTTCAAGGACACAGTGTAGTTCAGCCAACTAAACGTATGACTCAACCACTCACAGCTGCACGTACCCACTGCGGAGAACATTCTTGGGCGTACAACTAAGCTGAATAACACATTTTACTACTGGTATTGTCACCATATTGTACATCTTCATTTGGGGAGGGGGGGTATTTATTACCATAAGGGAAACACATTTAATAACCGAATATTTCTATTTGCAACAATATCTTCTAATCTTCTCCTCTTCTACGAACAGTGCCTCTTACATATATAATTTTCATATTTTTATTAGACATCACAAAACACTCCCCCAGACATAACACTAACTTTCATTTCCAAAACATATTACCATCCTTTTATTTCAACCAGCAATCCTCGTTAATCTCAATGTTCCTCGCATATCAACACATCTCTAATAAAACAAGCCTACTCCATCCATTCTTAACCCAATCTCCCCTTAATGAAAAGAATCTCAACAACAACTAGAATCAAAAACAATTGACAATCATAAAAAGAAATATCTATACAGATTAGAACTCAATAAAGCATGGCCCTTTCCTACCTTACTGCTGTACCATTACAAGGAATCCTTATTGCTCAGTAACTAAGGCCTGCAATGCAATGGCCCACCAGCAAGAGGTAGCCATGCCTCGACCTTAACCTATAAAAGTAAACTCTGTAACCAAAATGGTTACAATACAACCATTGTTGTTGCTGTTTGAGTCTTCAGTCTTATGACTTGTTCGATGCAGCAATCCATCCCTCCCTGTCCTGAGCTAATCGTTTCATCTTCTACATAACTTGCTCACCTTACATCCAAGGCAATCTAACATATTCTAACCTTGGTCTACCCCTACAGTTCTTGTCCTCGACCCTTCCTTCCATAACTAAGCTTGCTATTCCTGGGTGTCTTAGTATGTGTCCTACCAACCTACCTCCTCTCTTCATTAGCAGTCGTCAGAAACATCTCTCCTCTCCCAATCGTCTTAATACCTCTTCCTTTGTAACCCTATCTAACCATCTGATCTTCATCATTCTCCTGTCACACCACATTTCAAACACTTCAATTCTCTTCTTTTCTGCTGCACCAATAGTCCAAGTTTCACTTCCATAAAGCGCCACGCTCCAGACAAAGGCTTTCAAAAATTACTTCCTAATACCTTAATCTATATTCAATGTCAACAGATTCCTTTTCTGTAGAAATGCTGTCCTTGCCTGAGCTAACCTATCTTCTTTGCTTCTTCCATCACTGTGTCCGTCAGAAGTCTCCTACTTCCTTTAGTTTTCACCTGCCAATTCAACGTCCACAGAGGTTTCTGATTTGTTTCGGCTGCATTCTAATATTTTTGTTTTACATTTATTAATTTTCATCATGAATTCTTTCCGCAAGACGGAGTCCATACCATTAAAAAAAAACATTCAATTCCTCTGGCGTGTCGGCCAAGATTACGATGTCGTCAGCAAATCTCAGAGTTGTAATTATTTCTCCTGGAATCTTTACTCCTACTTTAAATTTTTAGCTTATTTTCAATTTTGAAAAAAAAAAATAGGCTTATGAGATCACCTTTTGTCCGTGTGTGTGTGCGTGTGTGTATGTGAGGCGTGTGTGTGTGTGTCCCTAATAAAATCTAAATGACTGGAGCGATTTCAATGAAACTCGGTAAGATCATAGCACCATTCTGGCCGACCTCGACCGTGCCCTTCAAATTTTATTCTGTCGCACCAATCCAACATGGTGGCTGTGCGAAATATTTCACCAGCATTCAGTATCCCCGAAACTATTACCGATATCACCCTGAAATTTTCTATGGTGATAAAGGGCACTACTAGATGTTCACCTATGAGACGTTCAAAATCCTGGTAAATACAAAAACAACATGGCGGCCAAGCGAATTTGAGACTTTTAAATAGGCTTTTCTCGCGATTTAACAATCTAAACGTAATGAAACTTGGCACTGAAAATGTTTATACACATTGTAATGCACTGGCGTCCAATTTCGTTCAATTGTTCACATAACCTCAAAATGGCGGCTGTGCAAAATATTTCACTGGCATTCTATATCTCCGAAACCATTACAGATATCACCCTGATGTTTTGTACGATGATAAAGGGCACAGTTACACGTTTATCTATGTACTTTTAAAAACCTGTAAAGTAGAAAACGAACATGGCGGCCAAGCGAATTTGAAACATTTTAATAGACTTTTCTCTTGATTTAAGCATCTGAGCGCAGTGAAATGTGGTACAATAAATGATTATACATATTATAATGCAATGGCATCTAATTTAGTTAAATTGTTGACATAACCTCAAGATGGCGGCTGTGTGAAATTTTAAAATTAAGTTTTAATTTCTTGTGTCGTAATCATGCGATCGAAGTGAAAGTTTGGATAATTAAGCTACGCATTATCTTTCCTTTAATTGTACACAACTCTATGGCCTATACATAAAACAATCCAAAATGGCGAGCATCCGAAATATTTCGTCGGTTCTCAATATCTACGAATCCTTTACAGCAATCAAACTGATTTTTTTAATGTTCATAGAGGCTATGAACTTAAGTTCACCTGTAGGTCTTTAAGTAACCTGGTGAGCACAAATCCAACATGGCGGCGACCCGAAGTATAAATACTCAATTGGACGTTTCTCGTGATTTAACCATCCGAATGCAGTGAAACTTTGCACGTTAAATGATTATACAAATATTAATCCATTGGCATCTAATTTATTTCAATTGTTTTGATAACTCGTTTTTACTTCTTGTGTCCTAATCATGCGATTGAAGTTTGAATACCACACGTACACAATTATCTTCATGTAATAGTACATAAATAAGAATCCAACCTGTCGATCATCTGAAATATTTGGACGGTTCTCAATATATACGAATATATCACAACAATAAAAACTGAAATTTTGTATGTTGATAAAGGTAATTGACAGGAGTAGGATATATGAAAATAGGCTGTATAGTTCTTCATGGAACTACTTGTTCTAATTTCCTTCATTGCTTGTTCAATGTATAGATTGTAAAGTAAGGGTGATAAGTTACAGCCTTGCCTTACACCTTTCTGAATACCAGCTACTCCGACATTGCTGTCGGCAACTTTCAAATTAGTCATCGTCAATACGGACCACACATGAACAATGTTAACAACGTTAACAATTTTATTAATCTCAATCAATCAAGTGCTACTGCGCCTATAACCAGGAAGTGGTTTGAAGGTTTGTTTTGCTGATTTAATGTATTCTCATCTTGTTTGCAAAAAATTTTACACGTTCTTTTCATTAGTACCACAATTCTGAATGAACACGTAGACTGAACAAGGAAATGGCGCCAGGCCTGCCAGCTTCTAATTGTTGAATGTTTTCCACAAAATACATAGCCCGGAAATGGTGAATTGTTTGCTATAGGTGGAGTAGTTAACATTATGAGTCAACGGACCAAAACAAATGGCAGGATACTCTTCTAAGCCGAAAACTTTGTATTGAGGTCTTGCCGTATGTACAGGGAGGACCCTCTCCATCGAACGGAGATTCGTGGCGGCCGGGCCATTGCAGCTAGCTGCATGCCAAGCAAGGTGCTAGCAGTATCATAGTGTCCAACTAGTTTAACACATTTAATAATCACGGGATACAGCACTTCACCACAAGTCTTAATTTTCTCAACTAAGGTATCTTGATAACAAGAAACAATCAATTTTAGCTAATACAGGGTCAATTTCTATGTGCCTCCCAATAAACACGGCAAGCTAAGCTGACTGTGACTGGCGCAGATCGTGGGCGCGCGTACGCTGTTCAGCCGGTGGTGGCGCACTCCGCTGACTCATATCGTTAGTTCACACGTGTTTTGTCATTCATATGGACGTGTATCTGCAAAGCCTAGACGTTAGTGTTGCATATTTAGTGAGTATTGTGATTACTGTGATTGTTGGTCATGCCTAGACACCAATTCACATTGCCCGAACGTGTGTATATCCATAATTCGTATATGAAAAGCAGAAAATCTTGTTCTGAAACGTGACGAAAATTTGGAATCAAGGTTCTGGGAAGACCTGTGCCTAATGCCAGTTCAATTAGGAGGCTCGCTAAACGATTCAAGGAAACAGGCTCCGTAAATAATAAAAGAGTTGACAGACATTCTTTCATCAGAAGATGTCAGGTGTGTGTTAAGGAGAGGGAGGACATTTTCAGCATCGCCTATGAGCACTGTAAGTACACATTATTGAACATGTGTGAAAGTGCGCGCCAACTACCGGATGAACCGGGTACGTGCGCCCGCGATATGCGCCAGTCACAGCTGACTTGGCTTGCCGTGTTTTTCGGGGCGCACATAGATAATGACCCTGTATAATGTTAAATGATAGTGCCATTGAACAAGTAACTGAATTTTGCAATTTGGGAAGTGTGATTAATTATGACAACAGATGCATCTTAGAAATTAAGAAAAGAATAGTGTTGGCAAAGAAAGCCTTTCAAAATAAGAAGAATTTACTGCTCAATGAGCACCTCAACTTGAAGATAAGGAAGTCATTTCTCAAGACCTTTGTTTGGAGTGTGTTGACCTATGGTTGTGAAACATGGACACTTGGGAAAAGAGAAAAAAACAAAACTTGAGGCAACTGAAATTTGGTTTTGGAGACGAATGACCCGAACAAGCTGGATTTAAAGAAAGACAAACGAGCGTGTTCTAAACCAAATTCAGAAGAATCGATGCCTGTTGAACACCATCAAGAAAGGGAAAGCAAAATTTATGGGACACTCTCCTCCAGGTAATTTTTGAAGGAAAAATGTTGGGGAAAAAACCAAGGGGTCGACCAATACAATCGTATCTAAAGACATTGTCAAGGAGATGGAATGTGACTCGTATGCCCATATGAAGAGAACTGCTGAAGACCGTAAGAAATGGCTGCAACGACGAGGCCTTTAGGCTTTAGAAGCTGATGATGAAGGTAGCTCCGTATCTAATAAATGCAATGTCAGCATTCGGGACTTCCCATCAGGCTGCTTAAGATCTACACCACTTGACAAACTCTACTGTCTAGAAGGTATACCTCCTCCAGATATTCGTCGTGAGTGTGCATCCAGACTGGAGAAATCTAAAGCACTGAATCTGACAACCCATACTTAATATGGGTATCAACCAGCAACACAAAGGCTCAAGTCAAGGAAAAGCTTTCCCCATTCAACAGAAAGCCTTAGTGAATCACCGATGAACTTCAGAGTGGTCTCATGGCGTTCCAGATCCAGTCACCTCGCTCTGAGAGCCTCCCTCCAGGTCACCAAGAAAGTTGGCCTACATGGAAGACACTGAACAGGTTGCGCTCAGGAGTCGGGGATTTGCCTGTGACTCCACACTCTGTAATTATGGTGAAGAACAGCCAATGAGCCATCTTCTTGTCTGCAGGTTATGTCCAACTACATGCTCTCCCCAGAATGTAATTGATGCTACCACAGAAGCATGTGAACTTGAAGCATACTGGTCAGGCCAAATATAATTAAATTCATATTTGTGTGGAACAACTTAATATTTATCAGAAATGACAATGTTTATAGTACCAGTTCTTTTGTAATTATAGTTGTCTTGTTTCTCCTTTTTCTGTTATCTTTTGTTGTTTGCAATATATGTTTCCAATCACTCACGGTTTGAAACAAGGCTGTGTGCTTGCTCCAACACTCTTTGCATTGTACATGGCTGCCCATCTTCCAACAACCCAGGCATAGAGATTAAGTTTTGCTTTGATGGAGGTCTTTTCAATCTGGCAAGACTTCGTTCACAGAGACATACCCAAGTTACCCGGGTGACAGAACTGCAGTATGCCGATGACACCGCATCTCCTGCTACGATACCTGCAGAGCTTCAACAATCCGTCAATCGCTTTAGCACTGCGTGTGATTTCTTTGGTCTCGCCATCAATGCAAAGAAAACAAAGGTGCTTGCACAACCTGCCCCAGGATTACCTCTTCCTGAGTTCAATATCTCCGTCTTAGACTCAACACTGGAGCAGGTTGATCATTTTTCATATCTTGGCAGCATCTTGTCTAAACGGTGCACTTGCGAACAGGATGTTGACAAAAGAATTGGGGCTGCCCATGCAGCATTTGGCCGTTTAATGCACAGAGTCTTCATGAATAAAGACCTAAAGATGCTTACCAAACTCATGGTGTACAAAGCTGTCGTCATCTCGACGCTACTGTATGGCTGTGAAACTTGGACACTCTATCGCCGTGATATCAAGAAACTTGAGCGTTTCCACCAACAAAAGATGAGATACATCTTGAACATCAAGTGGGAGGACTACGTGACCAACACTGCAGTTCTCAAGAGAGCGCATCTCAATAGCATTGAGACAACTATCATCGCTCATCAACTGAGATGGTTAGGCCATGTTCACCGTATGAGTCATACCAGGCTTCCACGTCTATTCCTTTATGATGAACTTTGCTCCGGCACTAGAACTCATGGGGCCCTTTGAAGCGTTTTCAAGACCAGTTAAAACACATCATGACGACTACTGGTATAGACATCCACTCATGGAAAACATCTGCTGCGGACCATTTACTGTGGCGGAACACTACATCGACCGCTGTCAACTTCTTTGAGGAAGAACGTCGCAGACGTCAAGAGGCCAAGCGACAAGCAAGAAAGCTTCGTCAATTGCAACCCCGCCCTCTCCCGACCATTGAGTGCAATTTATGTGGGCGCATGTTTTATGCCAGGATTGGCCTGTTTAGTCATCAGAAGCACATCCACAAGCTGGTCTGAAAAGCTCTATGCAGGAAGAAGTATGTTTACTCGGAATCGAGTTACAGCCGCCGCCAATGTTTCTGACACGATGAAATAAAATAATGTCATGATCTTGTGTTATCAAGTGGCAGTGACCGATCACTCTCCGCCCCGTGCACAAGCAAAGTTCCGTTCTATAGGGAAGGCCCTCACTGTAAAATAAATGTACAGATAAGACTTGGATTAACATGTAGCAATATTAGCTTCATCAAGCAATGTGGAAGCTGTTCAAGCTGGTACTTACAATGACAGATATCAGCATCACGTATGCTATCCCAATGATAGGGGCATTGCTCTGCAACTTCTTGTGGCTTTCCTCAAGGCAGCCTGCAGGGTAGGCCGTGTTATTCGTACAGGAACTGCCCTGTTGGAGAGTCATATACTTTCAGTTAACCCTTTCCTTGTTGCATTTCTAGGCATGATATCCCCAGAAATCACCCTATTATTTTAGAATATTGTACAGGCCCGGGGGGCTGCACCCCTAAAAGCCACCCCCCGTCATCTATCAAAACCACCCCTAACTGGCAAACATCATAAGTCCAGAACAACACTTTTACACGGCAACAGGCGGCCACCCAGCTCGGGAGGTTAGCCAATCACTTGCAACACATTCACAACATTAACACTATAACTAACTGGGGCAGCTATGTCAATGGAATGCTGACAGTGTAACGGCAAGACCTATAAGAAGTGAGGCCTTTTGGGATCTGTATCTGTCATACAGTGTGTGTCGCCGAAGGCCCTGTTCCAGCTACTGTCATCAGGTGAGCCCAGCAAGTCTTCAGATATCCTTAACTTTGTAATACCCATCCACAAACTTGTACACTTTACTTGTACCACTATTCACATTATTTACATTCCCCTAAAAAGGGACTTACAATTGCACACTGACCAATAAAACACTTGGTCAGTAAACTACACGTTGTACTCATAATTACACGCCTCTTCACATCCTAATACCCTTCCTGACCTCCGTCACGATTGACCGTGACTAGTAGCCAGTTATTGCTTGCTCAGACTTAATTGTGTTTCCCGCACGCGACCGCCTAGCAGCGAGCCGCTGACACAAGCAGGTCTGTTATATAATTCATTCCAACCAGCTGGGAAGCCGGCACGTTGGCCTGCACTCAGAAGTTCATCCCCCAGTAGGTTCTTGCATCTTAGCAGGAACACCCCCTAGCATTTGAACACCAAACAACACGCTACACTGGTAAGCTCTCCCAGCTACGGGAAGCCGCCATCATTTAGAAACAACCTTCCAAATTAATACAATAACACTAATGTTTAGATCCCTAAACTACCCCCCCCCCCCCAACTAAGGGATCTAAAACATATTGGTGGAGGCGCCGCTACTACGCACAGTAAGGGTAGGACTCATACAACGAGCCCTCGTAGTAGAAACGACCCCTACCGCACGCAGCCAAGCGATTTTTTTTAAGGCATTATTTTTTTCCCTTCACCATAGCTACACAGGGGAATTTTTTTTTCTTCCTCAAACCCACCCTCCACCCACTGGAAAGAATTAGAAATTTCACACACATTTCTTTTTATACCCGCCCTTAACTCAGAATGGCACCACATGTAGAAGCAACAGAGATTGTAAGCCATACAGGCCATAGGGGTACACCGATATTATTTGCATTATTGCTAAGGTGCCAGAGGCTTATACAAAGCCGACAGACACAGATACGGGCACTCCAAACAAAAGTCGGGGCAATACAGGGCAAACAGCCATACACTCCGTCAGAGGGTAGGACAGCGCGATTGAGATGCGCACACAAGCACTTGAGGCACATACATGAACACCTCAATAGGATCCATGTCCAAAGGAACAGAATATACGACCAATTAATAACTACACATGGCCCGGTAACAGATAACACAACCCTCGAGAGGATGAGGGTGCACTACACAATCCTATACACCCAATACAGGGAACTCATTCGCGAACAAGCGTTTCTCCAATTGGCGGCCACAGAACTGTATAGGACGCAAGCACATTGACACAACAATTTGCGAAGAGGCCATATGCCTCAATAGGCAGTACGCCCAAATTTGGGGCGAGTATAAGAAACTCCAGGCTAAGAAGGCCATTTTTGAGTTCATGGCAGGGCCGCCAGCCCAGCCGAGAGAGAACATAAGCGTAGATACGCTAACTCGGCAATTTGCGAGGATGTCCCTCTCGACACGTACTGCCACACAAGGGAAGGAGTTCACCGTGGCCACAGTCCTGAAGACGGCCAGGTTAGACTCCAACACACTGCGGGGCCAAAGTTACATCAATACACGTCCCTCAGCTCCGGATCGGAAGGCAATTTTGCCAAACCGAGGAGCAGAACCTAGGACAACCCCCTCAAAACGGACGAACGAGAGGGAGTTGATGCCAGGACTCTCGAGTACACATGACATAACAGGGAGAAAACGGGAGATAACCATGTCATGGGCTGAGAACGTACAGCCCGCCCTACAGCACATTAAGCCCACACACACCCACACAAATAGGCAAACACAAGGACAGGAGTCTACCGTGGCCATAGGCCAGAAATCGAGCAGACTACACTCCGATACATCGCTAGGGCAAACACAGGCAATCACACGGCCTTTACCGCTAGTTCAAAGGGCAATTTTGCCAGGACGAAAGCGGGCACTAGCATGTGTATCCCAGGTGCAAATGCACAAGAGGGTGTTGCCTTCAGGCCCTCAGGGTGCACAACACACACCCGCACACTCTGACCAGGCGCAGACACACAGTACACGGGGTATAAGAAAGGTCTTATTACCTACCCCACGAGACCGGGCAGTCAGGGATACACACACCCCTATAAACACTGCTAGGGTAGCGCAGAGCGCAATTAGTCCCTCGGACAGAAGCACACTCAGGCCAACATCCAGGCACTACGGTGAAAGTAGGCCCGGGCTTACTTTGCTACAAATTCCTCCGGAAAATAGCAAAGAAGCACCTCGGTGGGTTTCAGAGGAATAATTACCCTGGTTAAAGACGGTCTCGAACCCGCAACCTCCTGGATACCAGGAGTGCAAGGTCAGGTAACTATCCAAGGGGAGGATATAATAATAAAGGACAGTTACACTAACAGACATTTATATGCATAAAGCGATAAAATCACCTCCGACACCTAGTCACCAAACACGCGACTAGCCGCCCGAAGACACTCGTGCATAGACACTTCCAAGTACCACTAACAGGGACATATTCGACCCACGCTTACATTACCACAAAACTTGGGAACACGAATGTATTTAGTGGAAGGTTCTTTTCCATTACGGAAAGCCATGCTCACAACAACAGAGCGAGCAATCAGGCTTCCACACACACACGTGCTGGACACAGGAACATCGTCAAACAAGTAATAAGATAGTGCACACGTCAATGAAATTAGAGACTATCGCCGTCAGCGATAAAACACTCGTGACTGGGCGACCTTCACTAGCTACGGACAGCCAACATGCACGCAGCTCTGAAGGCGGAACACACGCAATCATTCACGCCAGGTCCAAAACCCTATAACTCCCAAAATAAAAGTACGAGGGACATTCCAAAAGACCCAAACTTTTCACGCCAAAGCGTATTTTCATCTGCGTGTCTCAAAAACACGACACACATGCCATGGGACATACAGTACAAAAAAAAAAGTAACACCAGGTCCTTAAAGCAGGCGGGTACGAACTCACGACCACACAACACAGTCGTGCCAAAAACAAACTAACCAACGGTATTTTGGCGCGAAAAACACAATCAAAAGCCACACTGGGGACAATCAAATCCCAACAGACAACGCAGACATAGAACACAGAGAATTACATGGGATTGCGGGTCCGAATGCCCAGTAAAAATCGGACACCGTGGAAAACAACTATCCAGACTCCCAATTAGACCGAAATTGGCCCCATACAAGTACATAAACAGGTAATACCACATTTCCTCCGGCCAAACACCATGCAAAAATTTCGATTACACCAAACATAGGAAATAGATTTCCCAAACACAGGTATAGCAATTTCACAAGGCAAAGGTCTTATGGAATAAGTGTCCACACAACAGTGCTAGCAAAAACAGGACGGATTGACACATTGGCCCGCCCGGAATCCCAAACAGTGACAACACTCGCACACTGGCAAAAGTCACGTTTCGACGGCCGACATACGTAACGTCAGAGACTTCCTTTGCACAAGCACATGAAAACAAAGCGCAAAGCAAAACACTGACTTGCAGATTCCACCGCATTGCAACATTGCTGTCGGCAGACACTATTGTTATAACGGAAGTGACCATGAAATGACAAAAACAAACCAATAATAATGACATACATTTTTCAGCACTGTTACAACAGTTATGACATTTAGCAATGTACAGACATAATAGGCCGGACTTATCTTAGGGCCACAGGGGCATGTTCACAAGTGCAATAACAGGTTACACGCGCCATCCGACACTCAGCCACGCGACACACGATACGGCTTAGCCGATAACGGCACGCCCGCCAGTAGGCGCAGCGGAACGCAACCACAGACACGCAAGCCTCAGTAATCACAGCCACGGGCACCTCCTGCCACACGCGATCACATATCAGGAGCGGACGCAGACAGGTGCTCTGAAGGAACAACCCCCCCCCCCCCAATAACTGCTTCTCCTTTTACTTTTTAATCCCAAAACCATCACAGGCGATCAGAACATGACCAGTCACACTACGATCACTTGCTACATTAACAATATATATAAGAGACCAGATAGGGCGTGACGTCACAGCGTCACCACACTTTACTATCCCAAGGAGCGGATGGAAGACAGATATTGACCAAGTGAGGACGACAGGAGCAGAGACGGATGGTACCAGCCACCTTCGGGCTACCATCATACCACCGCCCCCCTTCCATAACCCTATCACTCACGACATTAGCCAATACAAACACATAAACACATAAAAACAGATACACCACATTCCAGAATATACATCGGGGTTGATAGACTTCATGCGTTTAAAGAGAGGGCTCACTACGCACTGGCTCTCAATGCTAACACCTGAGTATTAGGGGTGTGTCGGAAAAACGACAATTAAGCGTAATGCGCATCTCTAAGCAAGAGATGAGGCCAAATTTATATTAACAATTCTTTTTTATTAAATAATCCCGCATGAAAGGGACATAGTATTATTACGCCTCAACCGATACCTATCCTTAAATGAGAGCGGATACGCCTCATACCCAGACACATGCATGGAATATCCCACCCACACACCAAGGGTTATTATTATTGAACCTGCATGATACTTCGTGAAAATTTTAGCAAACCTGGGAAATACCTCCCCCGTCCACTCACTGTAAAGACATCCCAGCAGCATCACCGGCCCCAGGCCACCATTAACAGGGAGCCCAAAGATGCGCAACCCCCTCCTACCATGCTTTAAGCCTATTCAACAGATAATACCCCCCGGAGCCCAATAACAGGGAACCCAACGCCATAAAACCCTATTAACGCCTCCATGAAAATTAACAAGGCATTACAGCTGGAAATCCGACATAGCACAGTAGACCTGAAGTAGTCTATGCATTTAGAAGATTCTACAACCCCAAAACACTTGAAAAATTTTACATTTTTTACACAATAAATTATTTACATAGTACACTCATTTTTTTATATAAAAAAAGGAATCTGTGACACGCTGAATGATGATGACAGCGTAAGCAGAAGGCCAGAGGCACCACGCAGGAGCAGAGCTGGGTAAGGCGATGACGAGCCCTACCCCAGTTAACTCACTGACCCAGACCAAAGAGACGAACTACGTAAGGTCGAAGCGCCGATGACCTAGCACGGGCAAACGTCGGAGTCCCGGAAGGCCTAGCCTGCCCTCGGGACAAAGAAAAGTTACACCCACCATGTGCTACGGGCATCGAAGCCAGACCTGCAGGGGAGACTTTCTGAGGATGGTGGGAGAAATAGCCAGCTCCACACCGGACTCAGGAGATGACCCTAGGGACGACCAAATTACGACTAGACTCTTAGTTAGTATATAAGTAAGTAGAACTTCTAGAGCGAGAAGTTAGTCTCCTATTCGCAGGAGTGAACCAGCATCTTAGGGTTCACCGGAATCAACCCTAGAACCAACCCAATGCCAATATGGGCGAAGAGGACCCCGGACGCCACCATTCCCGGAGGATATTATTACTGCCAATATGGGCGAAGAGGACCCCGGACGCCACCATTCCCGGAGGGTATTATTTTATCGGACGATGTCCAATGCCCGCATAAATGGTGACGCATCGGGCAGCCAGAGACATTAAATGAGGAGCATTGCGGGCACTCACAGGGGTTACAGTGGGCAGACCCAACAACAATGAATATATCAATGACGACATATGCAAATGCAACGGCAATGAACAGGCAAGTATAACGGGCAAGGCGTTTGCTATTTTGGCACCGCAGCAGCCCGGAACTATATTAATACTAGTTAGTAAGCATTAATATTAATGTCGACAATTAGGATTAAGACGGAGGGGACTACGAGGCATTGTTGGGTTCCGGTCTCAACAATGTACTACAAGGGCCCCCGCGAGAGAAATCGGACGGACGAGCCTCCATCTAAATTTTAGTATTCAAGTTACAGTGCCATTTTTAAGGTCACTTAGATATAAGCAAATTCAACAAGCGCTGTTGCTAAAATAGGGCACAGCACATTTCGGCTTTAGAATAAGGTCCACTCGGCATGTATATACAGCATAGTTTTAAATTTAAGGCAATTTTTAAAAATTAAGGCAATTTTTTTTTTAGATTAAGGTAAAGCCGTTCGGCACTTGGTCACCAAGAACCGGTACCAGGGTAAGCCCGATAATATAACACAACAGGATACAATACATTAAGGTAACGAGATCGGCGCCTGGTGACGAACAAACCCGTCATCAGGGTAAGCCCGACAATACGTAGATTAACTAGGCTAACTAAGATTAAGGTAAAACAATACTTTAAGATAAGCACTTTAAGGGTAAGGAAAAACATTACGGCACCGTCTAGGGTAAGCCCGATCATACATTAGGTAAAACAAACATATGCAAGGAGAACATGACATTAATAGTGGCCAAATGTTAACACTAATCCCGTCATTTATTCCACAGGAAAAAGAGCTTCAGCCAGTGAACACACTGACACAGGAGCCGATATAAAGAAGATGCAATATTCACATGTTTTTTAACCTCTCCATTTTTCAGGCGGCGTCACCAGATATATGACACTGGTGACAATGATTTCACTGCCATACAGCAGCAACATGTTATTTATGCCATGCCCTTATTATGTACCATTTTTACTCATTAATTTGCACTAATCCTAACACAATCTAACACACTCACCACATTTTCTTACAGCAACACAGAAATCTGCACAGCAGGGCTGATACCTGTGGGGTATCAGGCTCGCTGGCAGATCAACATAAACAAAGAGAACAAAGCGTCAAAGATGCGACGCAATTTACGGCAATGAGGGCGCAACCGATTTGTGGCGGCGACTCTCACTGTCAAGTGTGAAGGCATTCGCCCACAGAGAATGATTCACAGATAGGGGTATATGTCAGCGGCACGACCACTAAACTGCACCGGGAAACGGCCGGACAGGATTAGCCGTGAGACGGCACATAAATACAAAGGGTAGCGTGCACGCAAAATACAGTAGACACGGCCGTCTAGTTATAAGATAATTAATAATTAAGATAGATAGACATAAGTAAATAATGTAATAGAAAATACTGTAATATTGTTAAAAGGCACCGCATACAAAACTTATTACCAAGGATGCCACACATTGTGAATACACATATTTTATCACACACATGTACCCAATGATTATGCTTTTGTCTCTTTCATTTTTCTTCCTTCTAACGTCCAAATTTGTGAAGGTGTCCCGTTTTACCCCAGCACAATAAATTATATTTTACGTATTCCTTTAACTTATACCTTGGGACACCTATTTTTTTCTATTTCTTCCATCTTTCACATTGTAGGGAGCAATTTTTTCCCCAATACAGCGCCGGACGGCACAACCTCCCGTCCAGCCCTGGGTTTTTTCCTCCCTGCACAACACCAATATATTATACAATGTCAAAACCATGTATTTTTTGTGGAACTTTTTCATATTGCAAATGTCAATTTTTTTTTATGAACTATTTTAAATCATCACATGTATATCCCAAAACCTACCCCTCTGAACACAAGCTGATCTCACATCTACACGACATCGCTCCCTCAACACGACATCGCTACCTCTACACGACATCAACACCGAAGAAAAGAAGAGGAAGTACAAGGAGGATTCAACAACAATCCATCACACTAGCACCCCCACTCCACGTTCCGTTCCCGTTCGCGGGGACGCGAACTAATCAAAGGAGGAGACTTGTACAGGCCCGGGGGGCTGCACTCCTAAAAGCCACCCCCCGTCATCTATCAAAACCACCCCTAACTGGCAAACATCATAAGTCCAGAACATCACTTTTACACGGCAACAGGCGGCCACCCAGCTCGGGAGGTTAGCCAATCACTTGCAACACATTCACTACATTAACACTATAACTAACTGGGGCAGCTATGTCAATGGAATGCTGACAGTGTAACGGCAAGACCTATAAGAAGTGAGGCCTTTTGGGATCTGTATCTGTCATACAGTGTGTGTCGCCGAAGGCCCTGTTCCAGCTACTGTCATCAGGTGAGCCCAGCAAGTCTTCAGATATCCTTAACTTTGTAATACCCATCCACAAACTTGTACACTTTACTTGTACCACTATTCACATTATTTACATTCCCCTAAAAAGGGACTTATAATTGCACACTGACCAATAAAACACTTGGTCAGTAAACTACACGTTGTACTCATAATTACACGCCTCTTCACATCCTAATACCCTTCCTGACCTCCGTCACGATTGACCGTGACTAGTAGCCAGTTATTGCTTGCTCAGACTTAATTGTGTTTCCCGCACGCGACCGCCTAGCAGCGAGCCGCTGACACAAGCAGGTCTGTTATATAATTCATTCCAACCAGCTGGGAAGCCGGCATCATTTAGAAACAACCTTCCAAATTAATACAATAACACTAATGTTTAGATCCCTAAACTACCCCCCCCCCCCAACTAAGGGATCTAAAACAATATGAAGTACTGTGGACATGGGTATAAACTCTTACACATAACATGGGAACTATAAAATATATTTAAATAAAATTTAATTTTACACGTGAATTACAGTACGGTAGCAACAGTCTTGCAATGACCCGCAGTAAATCTCACTCACCTGGTGGTCCTTGGTTTGAAGTCTGCCCTCATATAATCTGGTCACAAAAACAATTTTAAAACTATACGGTCTGGCCACATAAACAATTATGAAACTAAGTTTAAAATTAAGTGTCAGTAATGGAATTTGCACAGTTTTTACAATCTATACACATATTTACCTTGTCTACCGTTGTTTTATTTCCTGAGGTCCCTGGTTCAGAATCAATTTATTTCTCCCTAATTTAGTCATATTGTCCCATACTACAAAAATTGATAAATCCTAATTTAAATATGCTAATATATACATGTCGGTAGCCTGCTCCATGGAGTCCTTAGTTCTCATTGCCAGAACATACACGGGCGCTTTAGCAGGGAGCCATGACTTTCATATCCGGGCGCTTTGAGAAAGAAAGGGTTAATGAACAAGATATGTGACACCTGACCTGTTCGGACTAATAGCTTATTGGATAATAAGCAACTCAAGGTTATGCCTCTCACAGCAACCATTACAAACATGATTCTTCCCGACCTTCTTGCGGATTCAAACTCTTATGCTTCTTTGTACAGAGAGTTTAGTTTGGATGTATCGGAGACCCTCGCTAGCCCGCTCGCCCGCGCGGCTCTGATTCATTGAGTATAGGAATTTGTACTTACCTAGTTCACAGCTGGTGCTGAAAATATTCGCCATTCACTGCTACACATCGCTGGCACCTTTTTTTTATGAAACTGGCACCTCAGCACCGATTGACTGTATTTCAGCTGTAATATAGTCTTTAAGCTCATTTACAGTGTGAGGGTTTCTCGCATACACTCTATTTTGAAGCGTCCCCCACAAATAAAAGTCACATGGTGATAAGTCTGGGCTTCGCGGGGGCCACACGTTCCAACTTATAATCCTAGTACCAAAAATGTGTCGCAATTCTGTCATGGATGCTTCGTCATTGTGAGCAGTGGCAGAATCTTGTTGAAAATAAGTTGACAATCGCTCTCCGTAAGTCAGTTCGTCAAAAAATTGGTCAAGGATCACATTGAAGTACAAATTCCTATACCCAATGACTCAGTGCCGAGCAAGCGCCGCATAACAGCAAAGTGCCTGGCGGGAGACAGGCTCGCGCCGCGGGCGAGCGGGCTAGCGAGGGTCTCCGATACATCCAAACTAAACTCTTTGTATATACTGTAATATGTATTTTAATTGAGTGTCCACCAACCTAACTCTTTAATCTTATTATTACACGCATAATAATTTAATATTATTATTGATCATCCCACACTTGAGATAGTTCCAACATGGCACGAGAGTTTCAATTTGAAATTAATAATTGTATGGTGAACCGAGTTCAATGAGACCCGTTACATTTACTTTACGACCTGACTTGTAATTATGCTTCCCTTTACTTGCTAAGAGCGGCTTCGGTGGTGTAGTTGGTAGCATGCTGAACTGCTGTGCCCAAGATCGTGGGTTCAAACCTGGCCGAAGTCGTCGGATTTTTTAAGAGCGTTAAAAGTCCATCAGTATGCCTTCCTTTGGAAGGGAAGTAAAGCCGGCAGTGCCATGTCATAGATTTATGGCATGTTAAAGAACCTTCCACTAACTACACTTGTGTGAAGCTAAATTATAGGTTAGATTCGACTAAGGCTCTTAAGTTCCAACGTTGGTCGCCAGGAGCCGACTGCGGTCACATCTAATAACCAAGTTCTGAACTAGTAGTCGTTGATGGTGGCGTTTGGCACCAAAAGTAGGAACCACTTGAAAATTCAATGTCTGCAGTCCTTACTTGAATTACAAACAGATAACATACACTAATACAGCCATCGCAATTAACACCGGTTATCAGACAGATTCTACACACACCCAAAGTACACGGGGCTACATGACCGCGTTGTCGCAGCCCCTAAACTGAGGAACCAACCAACCTTACTTGCTAAGTACTGTGTTTTATTTCTTGCGGTTCTTTGGTCCGCACCTAATATTCACGGTACCATCTAATTTCTTATTCGTTGTGCGTGGCCATCCTTGATTTGTCTATTTCATTTTACAGTATGTTATGCCACTTGGCGCCGTGATCGTTCTTTCTCAGCCTACTCATCTTCCAGCCGTGATGTGAAGTGATCCATGTTTATCGAGGGGGGAAGGAAGGCTGTGCTTTCATGTATTCTTACATGTTTACTCTTAATGTCCATTAAATTCACTTTGATTTGTATTTTACGACGTACCGTCTCTTGAGTGCTGAACATGCTTGTCTTGCTGCTGTGTGTCGGCTTGCCTCCCCAATGAGTATCCTTTGTGCTTGGGCGCTACCTCATGTCATGTGTGGAACTCTTCGTACTTCCTTGCCAGACATTTTGAGAGGCCCGTACCTCTGAGGGTGCCTTGGTTCATGCTCTGTTTGTATCCGAGGCAAGATACTCTAGCTGCGGCAATCGGGTTCTGGACAATTCGTACCTCCCCACTCTTTGGGAGACTCCCCTCATGTGAGATTGTCTTACCTTCCTATTCTCCTTCTAACTCATCTATTGTTAACTGTTGCTCTCTGTGCTGCACTTGTACGGTAATTGATACTACAGGCTCTTTATTTTTGCTTGGCAAGGCGATTCCGCTCAACCTTGGTCCTTGGCCAATAGCTGGCTGTTATAGGTTGGTGCGCGCGGTTCCCGGCCGTATTCCCACGCTCTTCCTGCGGTAGACGTGTGAGCTCCGAGCTAATTGGGTGTTTTATAAAGCTACTGTGTACTGTATATCATATTGTATAGTGTTTTATTGTGATTGTGTATAGTGCTGTAATGCCTAATGTGGAATATTTGTTGCATGAACGTGTATATCTGCACAATACGTACATAAAGTGCAGGAAATAGTCCGCTAGGACAAGACAAAAGCTTTGAGTGAAATTTCCAGGGAGACCCATTCATATAAATCGGACAATAAAACAACTGGCTAAGAGATTCAAATGTACAGGTTCAGTAAGCAATAAAAACAGACGTAAAGGTCGTTATTTCCTTACTGAAGCTAAATTAACCGCAACCAGAAACTTCCTAAGGAGATGCCGATTATGTTTGGCAGCGGATGGGGAACATTTTCAGCATCTACTGTAAACATGGTGAGTAAAAATGCATGATACTGATTGTAAGCATCAACCCTGCCGTAAGTATGCGCGCGCAGCAGCCGGCAAATGAGCCGTCCCTGGAGGAGTGTGTGAGCGAGAATGTCCTTGCCAAATAAATATAAAGACTCTGTATTATTATTTTTCTCTCTTCAGAGTTTCCTTCTAGAGGCGATGCTGGTGCTCTGTCTTTACTAAGACACTTGTGTCGTCTCCCTTTTCATATTTTCTCACGATTTCAACTACTACAGACGAGTAATGCTGTATGGCTTCTCTCGTTCATCACATGGGTTAGAATTTATTTTGAATATATTTATAGTTCTAAGTGGAACTTTTACTCTACTTCGATCAGTCAGTTGGTCTGCATTTAATGCACATACACACAGGCACACTAGCAGCCAGAGAAAGAACAAAAGTTTTAATGCGGCCAAATGAACCTCCCCTTGTTGTGCGCATGCGTTAAACTGTTAAACAAGACCCTGTGTTTCACGCAACGCAGTGTGTTCAAAGGTAGTCACATAAGTGAGAGTGGAAATTATAACGACATGTCTTTATATATGTTACGTTGCATGTATGATCATTTTTTTCGCACGCTCGAACATTCTGTTATCGTGCACATGGACAGCTAACGTCCAAGGTGAACACCTGTGCCAGGTCAAATTTCACATGAACTTGCATTTTGTCACATACAAAGCAAAACAGGATGAAACTTGTTTAGCTTACATGTGGTTTCACACGTGTTCACATGCATTTCGCTCTTCCCTACCACCACGGTTGTCAGATTATTTAACCTTCAAGCCTCATCCGCATCTTTGTAATTTTCCATTGCACCTGCTGTCAAGTCTGATCAGCGCATTCCAATAAGCTCAAATGCCATTCACATCCTGCTAGTCTGCTCCTCTGCAAGTTTGTTTTCTGTACTCGCTTCAACCAACATAGAACCAAGTTCTCATAACCGTTGACTCGTTAAAGATCCCCTTCGGGGGTAAAATATCAGAAAAAAACGAACCCTCGCTCTGTCATAAACCGACCCGTCGAAATATCGATTGTTCTATTGTGCACAGCCACCGTGGTCAGCGACAGGTTCGTTGAAAAACACACACACACCCAGCAGTATCGTCTTCCTCAACAACCACGCTTCATGAACATTTTAAACAGGTAAATAAATTTTTTTTTCAATATAAGTGTCGTTAGGCCCTTTGTCAAAATTTCAAAAATAGTTTCTAAAAGGGGGCGTTAGCCCGAGTCCTATGACACCTCGTACATGTCTCTAGCGTTATTGGTTTGCGAGATATAGCAAAAAGTCTAAAATCACGGTTTTACCTCAAAATAGTTTTTCATTCCTGCTCAACACTAACATCCTCGGCAAGAGGACAACGCGACGAAAAAAATGACACCTCGTACAAGTCTCTAGACTTATTGGTTCGTGATATATCAGAAAAAATCACAAAAAAAACCACTTGTTTATCCCGAAATCGAGTTTCCAATTTTTTTTAAATATAACGAGTGGTCCATAGCAAAGAGGACGTCACCCCGAGTCCTTGGACCCCTCGTACACGCCTCTGGCATAATTGGTTCGCGAGATATAACAAAAAGTTTAAAATCAAGGTTTTACCCCCCCCCCCCCCAAAAAATGTTTCCAGTTTTTCCCCTTTTCAACACCTTCATTCCCGTAAAGAGCACGAGACGAAAAAAAAAAACGAATCCAAGCACGCCCTTCTAGCATTACTCCTTCCTTCCCAAGGTTGCCAGGGGCTCACAACTTCCTTTTGGAAGCAGAAGTCCCCTTCTAGCACTACTGTCAAGTTTGTATCCTAGAGACTTGAAATTTATTTTGGGGGTAGAGGGCGTAGGGACCTTTCATTTATGTCAAACAAACGTTTTTGTAAACTTCCTAGTTTCCAAAATATATAAATTTCAAAATTGAACTTTTTCAAAAAAAAAAAGTTTTACTATAAAAAATAAAGGATACAGAGATAATTCTTTTAAGCCCATAGAACACTTTTTAGAATATTTGGTTTTAAAGAAAATCGCCTACTTTCAAAAACAAAAATTTTCAAAAATAAAAAATATATATAACAAGTCGTCCATAGGAAAGGGGGGCGTCACTTCGAGTCCAACAACATGTCACATGTCCAAATCGGACCATAGGTTCGAGAGATATCGAAAATATTACATGGCCGAGGCTTAGTAGTGTGGCAAAGAGGGTTCTAGACTGAGTCAGAAGCGCCACTACCCCCCTACTATGGTACAAAAAACGAGAGAGCCATAAGATAACCTGGTATAGCAGTGACTGGAGTAGGAGATCGGTAGTCGACTATATAATTTTTGTTGCGCAAATGAAGAGAAATGTTATGGACATTAAAGTTATCCCATCCGAGGCCTTGGATAGTGATCACCGGCTGGTGGTTATGAGCTACAGAATGAAGTCAGAAAGGAGAGTGATAGAAAGGCAGGAGAGGAAAATAAAAGTATGGAAACTCAAAGAGGAAGATACCAAAACGGAATATCTGGAAATAGTAAAGCGCAGGCTTCCCAGAGAGGAAACAGGAACTGTGGAAGAGGAATGGGAAAGGCTGAAAACAACACTAGTGGAAGCAGCAGAAATGGTATGCGGGAGGACCAGTGATAAGAAACGATGGAAGGAGACGCCATGGTGGAACAACAGAGTGAAGGAAGTAGTGGGAAACAAAAACAAAGCTTTCCGGATGTGGTTCCAACTTAGAGCAGCAGATGCAAGGGAGGAATATATAGCCAGAAAGAAGGAAGCCAAAACAGTGATAACAGAGGAAAGGAGGAAGTGGATGGAGAAATGGACAAGGATGATGGAAGAGGACAGTAAAGGTAATAGAAAACTGCATATGCGATGGTGAAGAATAAATGGAAAAATGAGAAGATTACTACAGAGAGATGGAAGACAAAAATGGCAATATTATTGAGAGAAAAGAAGAGATTAAATCACTTTGGAAAGGATACTTTGAGGACCTCTTGAATGTGGCAGCACCAAGTAAGGAGGAAGAGTATACTGGAAGGGTTGATGTCGGTAACCAAGTGCAACCTGGGCAGAAGTGGAAGAAGCAATAAAGAGGATGAAAATGGGAAAAGCACCAGGTATAGATGAGGTAAGCGTGGAGATGATAAAAGTGGGAACACAGTGGTTGTATCGGGTGATACGAGCTACACGGAAGGAGAAGAAAGTACCAGAAGATTGGAAAAAGGGGGTGATAGTGCCCATCTTCAAGAAGGGAGACAGCAAGAAATGCCAAAACTACCGGGGAATTACACTGATGTGCCACTGTGCTAAGATTTATGAAAAGGTATTGGAGAAACGGATACGTAAGGTAACGGAACAGAAACTGAGGGAGGAGCAATATGCATTCAGGCAGGGGAGGTCCACTACTGACCTCATATTTGGAGTGAGACAGTTACAGGAGCGGCACTACAAGTATGGGGAAGATTTGGTATTGGCCTTTATGGATATTGAGAAGGCTTACGACAGTGTCGTAAGAAACAGAGTATGGGAAGCGATGAGCCAAAGCAATAACGAAGAAATATTGATGAGAGTGAAAGATATGTATGAAGGAAGCAGAGGCTGTGTGAAAGTCGGTATGGAAAGAACAGAATGGTTTGAGTTGACTAATGGTCTAAAGCAGGGAGGTGCCCTCTCGCCCTTGCTCTTTGTAATGGTGATGGATGAAGTGATGCAAAAGGTAGCACAGCATATTGGGGAGGAAGAAATGATGGCAATGGTGTTTGCAGATGACTTGATGATCTGGGGAAACAAGGAGAGGGATGTACAGGAGCAACTCAATGCATGGGAGGAAATAGTTTCATCCTATGGAATGAAGTTTTCGACGCAAAAGAGTGAAGTGGTGATAACAACACGTGAGAAGGACAGAGTATACTCTGGGATAAAGTTAGGCGGAGAGCAGTTGAAGAGAGTGCAGAGCTTCAAGTATCTGGGAAGTGTCATTGAAGAAAATGGGAGAAATGCCTTGGAATTAGATGAAAGAGGAAGGTGTGCTGATGGATTCTTCAAGAGTGTTAGAGGCCTGATATGGAGCAAGGATGTGCCACAGAAATGTAAAAGGATCATGTACAAGACTTACTTTGTGCCGATCCTAACATATGGATCAGAAACTTGGGCGATGAGGGAGAGAGATAAAAGCAGAATACAAGCAGTGGAAATGAAGTTTCAGAGGAGTCGTATAGGTGTAACTAGAATGAACAGAGTCAGAAATGATAGAGTCAGAGACATATTAAAGGAAGAACCCCTACAGGATAGGATTGAAATATCAAGACTACAGTGGTATGGACACAAGAAAAGAATGGGAGAAGAGAGAATACCACGGAAAATATTGGAAATGGAGTGGAAGAAAAAGAGACCTAGAGGAAGACCAAGGGATAGGTGGATAAAGGGGGTGAAGAAAAGTGTCGAGAGAAAAGGAGTTAATTGGACTACAGTGACAGAAGAGAAATAGTGGATGGACAGAAAACGATGGAGAGGCTTGTGCTCCAAGCAGACCCAACCTGCGGTCGGAAACTGCTCTAGTTGATGATGAATAACGTATGGAGCAGAAACTTGGCCGATGACCAGGAGAGATAATAATAATAATATCATATGGCCTCGGGTGCTGGGTGCAAGCTTTGTTATTTGACACCCAAAGAGTAGTTTGCATGTCCAATTTCATTGTTCCTTGAAGCACTATGAAAGTCAAGGAGATTAGATATCTAAGCTCTTTGAACACTATAGCGCTTTCTAGTAGAGAAATGAGGAACTTTGTGTTGGCGGAAACTCCCGAGATTAATTTTGCCATTATGAACTCGGCCTACTGAATTCAAATGGGTCCTTTGTCATGCCAACATCGTATGACTTGCTGTGGAATTTTTGCCGCCTTTCAAAAATCACTTACCACTGCCAGAGCGAACCTGCAAGCTTGGGGTTAGTAGACCGACACGTTAACCACTCACCCACCGTGGCAAGCACCAGGAGAGATGGAAGTAGAATACAGGCTCCTGTGGAGTATGGTACAGAAGACTAGGAGAGATAGTGTATGTACAGAAGCTGGAGCAGAATGGACATGTGAAAAGGGTGAATGATGAAAGAATGCCGAAACAAGTGATGGAGGGACGGATGACTGGAAAGAGGAAGAGTACGGTGGATGGAGACTGTGAGTGTGGAGTAGAGTTCAGGGTTGACAGAGTAACGTGGAGGGGGGTCATATTTGCTCCGACCCGGGCCAAGCTGGAAAATGGAAATTGATCATGAAATAGACATGACAACACTTATCAATAGGGCCCGGATGTTGATGAAGATTAAAAAATGCACTTAAAATTTTCAAAAATGACTGTAATAAATGTCCTAAAAATTTGAAAAATGCACTATAAAATGGAGAAAATGATCTTATAATGATAAACTCACCAATATTTCAAAAATGACATCTTAAGCTCAAACTGAAAATAGATTTCTAGCACTCAACAAAAGATTCATGTTCACTTTAGTCTCAGTTGCAGTGCACTACAAATATCATTCTGATGTTGTCAAATGTAAATGATCTGCGGTTATCAGCCAACAAGTTTTGTTCAACATCAACTGATGTGATCGGAGCATACTTGAAGTGAGGAAGGTCGTTTGCTGCTAAATCCTCCTCAATCCCATCTGTGCGGTAGTTTTCACCAGAAAGAATGACTGAGATTTTGTATAATGTTTTATACCCAGTATTTTGTCCGGCAATTTTTTCAGTTTTGGTGCAATACCCGCAGCAATTTCGCCACGATTGTTACTAAGACTAGTTCCACCCGCTTGATTAAGGAAATGGAATCGATATTTCAAATGATCTTGTATCAGCTACTAGCTTCTTCTTAACTCTGAGAGGCGCAACTCCCTCATATAAAGCTGTCATATGACTAAATTGGAAAAAAATAACCTCAAAATGCCAATTTCTTTAAAATAAGACCAAAAAATCTACCAAACTTAAAAAAATGCTCTTAAAATGGAAAAATAGCAAAAAAATGCAAAAAGATGCAAAATAAAAATGACATATTTGAAGACGCGGTGGCCCGTCCGGAGTTTCTATGTACTTCAGCATTGTTTTAGACAGCTCAGTAAAATGATGACATGTCATCAACATCCGGGCCCTACTGATCAATGATAAACTTTTACATACTAATGTTTTATGTAAATTAGAGATAGATATGTTAGCTGATGAAGGTCCATTGTAGGACTTAAAAGTACTAAAAATTTAAATTTGTATACAAAAGTGGGCCAAAAGAGTGAAGGTTTTAGAGTGGAGAGCTCATAAGAAGGCGGGAGAGCAACGGCCAACTGATCCTATTGGCTGGGAACTATAAGGTACGTTCAAAAAGTAACGAGCCGGAGGCATAATTACAGAAACCAGTACCTGTATGTTAGAAGTATTGGCTCTGGCTGTTGAGGCACTTATCCCACTGTGACACGAGGCGGTGAATAGCTGTCTCATAAAATTCCCTGGGCTGCGATGTGAACCAGTTTCGCACGTACAGCTGGACGTCGGCGTCCGAGGTGAATCGTTGGCCCCGCAGAGCCCTTTTCAGGGGACAAAACATGGCGTAATTACAGGGAGAGAGGTCGGGACTGTATGGAGGGTGGCCGAGAACCTCCCATTTGAATTTCTGCAGGAGTGGAGATTGCCTGGTCGTTTTGTTTTGATCGCTTGGCGAAGGGTGGTCAAGGTTTGCGAGTAACACTGGGCATTCACTGTTGTCCCGTGCGGCATGAAGTGTATCAGAAGGGGGCCATCTTGGTCAAAGAAGAACGTCAGCATTACCTTTCCTGCACTCGTGTGGATGGCCTTGCCTTTTTTTGGGTGGTGGTGACTCTGGATGCTTCCACTGGAGGCTTTGTCGTTTGGATTCTGGTTCGAAGTGATGACACTATGACTCATCTCCAGCCACCACTCGTGCCAGGAACCCATTCCCTTCCCTCGCATAGCGCTGCAGAAGACCAAGACAGTGGGCCATTCGACATGCTTCCTGGTGTAGTTGAAGACTGTGGGGTATCCATTGGGCACACACTTTGCGCAAGTGCAGTTGTTCCTTCATGATGGTGTGCACACTTCCGACCACAGCGGCTATGACGTTCACTGTCACTCGGCGGTCCTGGGTAATGAGTGCATCAACCAGCTGGACGTTGTCATCGGTAATGCAGGGGGGTGCCCCAGACCGGGCATCATCGGCTAACGACACCCGTCCTTCCCTGAAGTGCTTGTGCCACGCCTTGACCGTTGCAAGGGACATGCAGTGTTCGCCGTACACTTGTGACAATCGACGATCACTGTCCGTTCCCCCTACTCCTTCCGCTGTCAGAAACCTCTTTGCTCTTCGCTTGATGCCTCCATGTCACTGTTTGCAATGCGACTGGCAGCGTTGGACGATTGATGCATGCTGCTGCTCCCTTTGTATCGTCACGTGACGTGCACGCGTGCCCTCTAGCAACGGGCTGTAACCTTCCACACTCTGGTCGGAACCACACCTCGTTACACACGCCATGATTAGCCGATGTCGTCACCGGTTTGCGCATTCCAGCCTCCCGCTCGTTACTTTTTGAAAGCACCTTATATGTTCACCACTGCACGCCTTCGTACATGCTCCTCACATTATGGAGTTGGCTGTACAGTACCTTGTCTCCGCGAGGACAGCACGATTCAGGAATCTTGTTCTTCCAGTCGTTCACAGAGTTGACACCACAGCACTTGAACTGGGAAACAGAAGGTCTATCGGATCATTGAAATCTAAAACAAGTGACGTTAAGTTTAATTCACATCTGAAATTCAGCAAATGTAGTCTGCTTGGTGGCTGTCACCTCCTGACTGTTGGAGTGTGTCAGAGTATTATTTATTCGAGTCGGAAGCACTACATTATACACAATATTACAAAGGAATAATACACTCACCGACAAAAATAACGCTACACTTGATTTTTAAAATTAAAACTTACAACAGCAATGGCAAGCCGTTCTCTTCACAGACGTGAGGAGATTCGGTCTCAGATCGCCTGACGGAAGAGAAAGAGTGTGGATGAGGGTTGGAGAAAGGTTTTGTCCTGTAACTTTTTCCTCCAGGACTGTATTCGATGGGGGTTCTGTCATGGCCTGGGCCGGGGTCAGTATGGATGCCAGGACTGAACTTTACCTAATTGAGAATAGGACTCTCACAGCTGACCAGTACATCATGGAAGTCCTTGAAAACCATGTTGTACCATTTGCTCCATTTGTCGCGGATGAATTTAGCCTGATGCACGACAACGCACGAGCACACAGTGCCCAATGTGTCCAGCAGTACCTGCATGTGATTGGAATCCACGCACTGGACTGGCCACCAAGGAGCCCTGACCTCAATCCAATTGAACATGTTTGGGATATGTTGGCCAGAAATGTTCGGCAACGTGCTCCTGAGACTCTCCAGCAACTTCGGGTGATGCTGGATGAGGAGTGGGAACGCATCCCACAGGAAAGAATTTCACAAATCATCGCAAGTGTGGCAGAGAAGTTACGCGAGGTGATTCGTGCTGGGGGTGGAAATACCCATTTTTAAGTGCTTAGTTCTTGTGTCAGTACCCAAAGGAATGGATTAATTCTGTAATGATACATTTTGGAACTCAGATTAACATTTTTAAACGACTATGTAATTTAGTCAAAATTTAAGACATTTTCTCTTTTTTTCCTATGGTATTCTAGAAAATTAAACAGATTTTTTTTATTTGAAGCATTTTTTGTATGTGAAGTGGTTTTCAAATGTTTAAGAAACAATTAATTATGCATAATTTTTACATAAGAATAATTTCAGTGCAATAAATTATGAGAACAATTAAAAAATACAAGTGTTGCGTTCTTTTTGCCGGTGAGTGTATATACAACAACAATGTTTCCAATTAGATTTTCTTCGCCCAGAAACGGGCCACCATCACACCATTTTCATGACCTTCCATTAACTCCTGCGTTGTGCAAGAGCACGGGCACAGTTCACAGGAACACAGGGGTACCATGGTCTGTCTCTCCCCACACTCACAGAGTTCTGATTCCTGTAGGTATCCCCATTTGTGGAGATTAACTTTGCATCTCCCAACACCAGTCCGAAGTCTGTTGAGTGACCGCCATGTTTCCCAGTTGTTGTTGTGGCCTGCTGGAAGCCTTTCCTTGGCCTTCATCCAATCTGGTGGTATGGTGGATTGGCATAGCTGTATCCTGGCTACCTCGGGTTTTGTAATAGGCATCGATGTTGTTTGCAGAAAACCTTTCCTTGATTTTAGCCACCTTCTCGCCTTTTATCATTTCAAATGATCTTGTCGACTTCGTCGTTATGGTTGGGGTCCATCGTTATACATTACGGACACGGTGACGGACGTGACGTCATGGAGCCGTGCGAGAAGTGACGTCATGCAGCTGCGCGGGAACGTGACGTCATGCTCACGCGGGGAGCGAGAACCAGACGCTAATGATTATTGGAGTCTGTTGAAAGAGGCCTGGCGTCGAGCGACCTTTTAAAAATCAGAAACTCACTCCACAAATCTGTAAAACAGTATTCTTCCCTTATTTCAGATACACTATTCATTAAACAAACATATATGGCATAGTCATGACCCCTTTATGGAGTAGGCTATTGTCTAAATCTGGACACTCATACTACAATCCTTACACTAATTCAAATTTACGGCCAAATGATCCTTCTGACAGGGAGGCAAAGGTTTCCGCCGGCTTGCCTGGGATGATGGGCCACAAAACCGCTATCAAAAAGTACACAATTTACGCTTTATTCAACCAAACACGTCTCTAATACAAGTACAAGAAACACATATCTTCCCGAGACCCTTAAAGAGGTGCCCGCGCGGGAAGCCTAAGTTAATGGGTAATGCAGTCTGTTGAAAGAGTCCTGGGGCTTCGAGCAAAGCGAGAAGCCCTCCTGAGCCTTTCTAACATGTGTAGCATTTGTAGCATGCGTCATTTGAAATGATACAACATCTAGTCTTTCAGACTGACTGTGATTTTTTTTTCTTTCTGAATGTGCTATGACCTCACGGCGTACCACAGGAGGGACTATTCCTGCCAAGGAATGTAGTTTGTGGACAGGTGTAGGTTTCAGGCAATCAGTAATTATTCTGCAGGACTCGTTGAGGGCAACATCAACCTGTTTTTCATGAGCTGAATGATACCATACAGGGCTAGCATACTCAGCAACTGAATAACACAGAGCTAATGCAGACGTACATAGGGCCCCTATCAACTTACGAAGTATGTTATTTTGTGTAGAGACTTTTTGTTTGACGTTCATACAATGCTTCTTGTAAGATAGGGTGCTATCCAAAGTTACCCCTAGGTATTTTGGGGTAAAACAATGTGTCAGGGTTAAGGGGGGTAACTAAGTCACTGCTCGTTGCTTACTCAAGATGTCACTGGTGTTTCTCATTTTGGACACAAGCCATTCAGCTGGTCGCGACACAATTCTGCCAGGAGCTATCATCTTGTTTATTTGCTTAAACAAACTTTCCAGTCTGTATTGACTTAGTTCATTTAATTGAAAATCTGTCTAATTGTAACATTTTTTGGCGACTTCGGTGGCGTAGTTGGTAGCATGCTGAGCTTCTATGCCCAAGGCCGCGGGTTCAAACCCGGCCGAAGTCAACGGATTTTTTAAGAGCGTTAAAAATCCCTCAGTATGTCTTCCTTCAGAGGGGAAGTAAAACTGGCGGCCCATGTCATAGATGTATGGCATGTAAAAGAACCTTCCACTAACTAAAATTGTGTGAAGTTAAATTTGTTGGTTAGATTTCATTAACGCTTTATTAAAGTTCCAATGTTCGCCTGCAGGTGCCGGTTGCGGTGGCATCTAGTAGTCAAGTTTGCAGCTATGTGTCGTGGATGGTAGCATTTGGTAGCAAAAGTAGGAACTACTTGAAATTGATCGTCTGAATCACAGATAACACACACTAATAAAGCCATCACAATTAACACAGGTTATCAGCCAGATTCTACACACACCCAAAGTACACGGGGCTACATGACCGCGTTGTCGCAGCCCCTAAACTGGGGAACCAACCAACCGCAAAGTTTCTTTAATATCATATTTTTACCTAATCTTCTTCGTAGATGGGTTTTTGTCTTCTACAAGTGAATCTATGTTCACAGAACAGATGTCAATGTGTATACCACAGGACATCTTGTTCAGTCTATTGAAATTAATACTGATGGACTCGTTTCTTGGTTTATAATTCATTGGCCTGTGTTCTCATTCAGAGCTGCGTTTAGAGTACCGGTAATTTTCTTTCTTCTTTCATACAGTCAAGATCTCTAGTCCATAACATCTCCCGGATTTAATCGCAACATAGTGGAACGTAACAGGATTCGTAAGACGCAATGCAAGAGTTCAGGGGCGTATATAAGGCGTATAAAAACCAATATAATCATGTACTATTGTTACTAAGTGACGTACGGCATAGTTGCAAAGCAAGGCGAAGGTAGAGCTATGTAAACAGTGTGACAATCAGTTTGCTCTGATCTTATGTGTAACAACATAATCTCTTATCAGTGCCTTCACTCTTATGAACGAACCAAGAACAGCAACAAGGGCCCTTGAAGCGTGTGACGAAAGTTTTTTCCCTAACTTTTATACCCTTGTCAAACTGCCGAACGGAGTTTTAGTCGGTTGATAACATACTTAAGAAATTCTACTTCCGAAAACAGACTCAGCGGTCTAGTAAGGTGATCTAATCACAGAGACATACATATCGCTGACGACGAAGTTATGAACCGATTTGGCAATGCTTCTGGAAACCTTGACTTTATATTATAGTGTGAGTTGTAAATGAAAACAGTAACATTAATTCTTTCCATGTAAATACTATCAAGTGAGTAAGATTTTTTTTTTTGGCATGTGGCTTTCTGAGAGGCCGAGTGCAGGTCTTTCTTGTCGACGCCCGTGGGCGACCTGCGCGTCGGGATGAAAGATGGAACGGATGAAGATGAAATGAAACTAGGCAAGGATGTGGAAGGAAGCGGCCGTGGCCTATCAGAAGGTACAGTCCCAGCATTTGCCTGGTGCTGAAAATGGGAAACCACGGAAAACCATTTCAAGGACGGCTGACGGTGGGGCTCAAACCCACGCGTCTACCGAGTCAGCAGAGAGCTTGGCCCCATGACCTAACGCTGCGCTGTAGCGAGCATAGCCACTGCTGTCGGTAGTGAGTAAGATGATTGCATTAATAAAAAGTATCATAAAATGGTCTTAGTTGTGTTTGACATTAACCAAACATAAAACATCACAACAAATTGGTTGTAAAAGTGATGCTACATAGCCTTGAAACTCATCATTTTTCACCAAATTATACAAAAGTTTCCTGGGGAGAACCCCGGACCCCCCCCCCCCCCTTTTTCTTTGGGCCTATACCAGCCCCCTAACCCCCGGTTGGGCACCCCCTGAAATAAAACTCTATATACACCCCTGCTACACATACAGTATTCCCATTCAACTCATTTACAGCAAGATCTTATTTGTTATTTTAAACTAGGAGATCTTACAGATAGTCTGGCTGCCATTGCTGATGTTCAATTCAGTACTGGAAATTGAACCCAAGTACCTATGCAGGGGCACCACTTGCAGGAATCAGCTCACCCCTGGATTCAATCTACCCAGAAGGACATGGACTAGACTGAATAGAATACGGACTGGCCGTGGTGTTTGTACTGATGCGATGTTCAAATGGAACAAATTACCATCTCCTGCATGTGATTGTGGTGATGAGAGACAGACTATCTCCCATATTGTACGTGATAGTTCTCTGAGGGCATATCTGGGCGCCCTCGGGGATTTTGTGCGAGTGACTCCAGATTCAGTGGGTTATTTGAGGAACTTGGACATTAATTTGTAAATATGTTGTTAATATGCTGTTTTTTTGTGTGATATATAACGTTACTTTATGCCATACAATTAATAATAATACAGAGGATCAAGAACCAAAACAAGCAAACTGCATCACAAAAATAGAACTGTGCAACAAGCCTTAACTAGGGCAAATTAGTCATAATCATCATCATCATCATCATCATCTTGTACAGTTTCCAGCCCCAGGCTGGGTCTGTTTGGAACATAAGCCTCGCCACTTAGTTCTTTCTTCCCATCACCTCTCCGCTGTCACTCTGGTCCAGTCCTCGCCTCTCTTCTTGACACATTCCTCCACTCCTTTCAGCCATCTATCTCTTGGTCTTCCCCTTGGTCGTTTCTTCTGCATCTGCATCTCATGTATCCTCTTGGGAATCTTCTTCTCATCCATTCTCTTTAAGTGTCCATACCACCTCAGTCTTGATGTCTCAATCCTACCTTGCAAGGGCTCCTCTTTCACCATTTCCCTGACCTTTTCATTCCTCACTCTGTCTCTTCTTGTTACTCCGATCCTACTTCGCAGGAACTTCATTTCACCTGCCTGTATTCTGCTTATGTCTCTTTTCTTCATTGTCCACGTTTCTGAAGCCTAGGTCAGTATCGGGATATAGTAGCTTCTGTATAACACTTCCTTGCTTTTTTGTGGGACATCTTTATTCCACACTAAGCTCCTAATGCTTCTCAGAAATGCTTCTGCCTGTCTGCCACGTTCCGTAATCTCTTTGTCATTTCTCCCATTTTCCTCCACTATACTTCCCAAGTACTTGAGACTTTCCACCTTCTTCAGCTGTCCACCTCCAAGTGTTATCCCACTCATTGGTCTGTCCTTTTTCCTGGTCGTTAACAGGATCTCACATTTACTGATGTTGAACTTCCATCCGTACTCTCCCACTGTTTCTTCCCAAGCCTTCAGTTGCTCCTGAATTTCCTCCTCCTTGTTTCCCCAGACCATGAGATCATCTGCAAACACCATTGCTTTCATCTTATCTTCTCCTATCTTTCCTGCTACCCGTGACATTACCTCGTCCATAACCACAATAAAGAGAAGGGGTGACAGCGCACTACCCTGTTTCAGGCCACTCATTTGTCTGAACCAGTCTGTTCTTTCCCCTCCAACTTTCACACAACTCACACTTCCACAATACATCTCCTTCACTCTGCCTACAGTCTCTTTTTCCACTCCCATGTTTTCCATTGCTTTCCAAACCTTCTCCCTACACACACTATCATAGGCCTTATCGATGTCCAGGAAGGCCATCAGCAGATCCTCTCCAAATTCGTAGTGGTGTTCCTGGAGCTGTCTCACTGAAAATATGAGATCCACTGTTGATCTCCCAGGTCTGAATCCATACTGCTCCTCTCTCAATTTTCTCTCCACTTTGGCTCATATTCTACTTTCTAATATCTTTTCATATATCTTGGCACAGTGAGGTATGAGTGTAACTCCCCTGTAATTTCTGCACTCCTTTCTGCTTCCTTTCTTAAATATTGGGACAATTAATCCTTTCTTCCAATCTTCTGGGGTCTTTTTCTCCTTCCATATCACCCTCTTCACACGGTACAGCCACTGTTTCCCAACCTCCCCTGCTGCCTTCACCATTTCAACACTCACTTCCTCCACACCTGGTGCCCATCCTCCTTTCATCTTGTCTATAGCCATTTCCAGTTCTCTCCAAGTCAGGTCCTTTTCCATTCCTGTGTTGTCTTCTCCATCTTCCAATACATTGTCTTCCACCCTATGACCATTTGGATTCAGCAAATCCTCAAAGTACTCTTTCCACACTGTCTTGAGTGCCTCTTTGTTGTGTACCTCATTTCCGTTTTTGTCCATCATTACCACATCCTCTCGCAGACCTCTTCTCTTACTTTTGACCATCCCATAAAGTACTTTCTTATTTCCTCTGCTGTCTTCCTCCATCATCTCTGTCCACTTTACCATCCACTTCTTCCTCTCCTCTGCGACAATCTTGTTTGCTTCTTTCTTCTTTATCTTATAATCTTCCCTTGCCAGATCAGTTCTTTCCTGGAACCACACTCTGAAAGCCTTGTTCTTCCTTCCCACAGTCATAATATTTGACAATAATGGGATACGATTTTTTAATGGGTTTTTAAGTGTTATTTTGAATGATATTAAGGTCAATATTCGTACAATCAATCATGGTTCCGTATTGATTAAAAGTCACATATTAAAGGGACAGGAATTCCGCCTGATCAATACAAAACTTTTCAGTCAAGGGGCTATATTATACCCATTTGGTTGGTACATGTTTCGAAGCCTTCCATGGCCCCTTCATCAGCCATACACATAAACATATTGTCAGTACAATCTTGGAATAAAATAACTCGTTTAAGTTGGCCAGATTCTCAACGTTTACCTGCGTCGGAAGTCACGTTCCCTCTGCTATGATGTAAGTTCGTTATTTTTTCTGTTAAACAGCTCTTTTCCGTTCTTTGTTTTTCGTTTGTCCCAATTTCATGTTTATTTAATTGCTTTTATTTTTCTTAATACTAGATTTATCTCCCCTTTAGGTTTCTCCTAAAGCCCATATGTCTACTAGAAGAAAATTTTGGATTTCCTAAACACAAGATGCTCAACTTTCCTTTCATCTCCATTTCAAGAGGCTTTCATCAAGCTTGGCCGATTTGACTTTCATGCATGGCGATGTATTGATCTTTCTACCAACGATCCTTCGTATGAAGTCAACAAAGTCTTTATATGACTATCAGTTTTTAACATACTTTTAACTCTTTCTATGGGTCAAATTCCCTAGATTTTCGGACACGGAATCCTGCTATTATATTTTATCAAAACTCTAAGATTATTACAAGAGTCATATAAATTGCACTTTAAGTTTGCATTTTAACATATACTATTTTTAATGTGTTTTTCCATTTGTTTGTAATATTCGTAAGGTTTTCTTAGGATAAGTTTTACTCAATGTATTTGTACCACAACTGTCCTCATGGTTTTTTATGTCTCATTTTCATCAAGTTTTCTCATGTTAGTTTTAACCTGTTTAATGTTATTCCAAGATTGTACTGACAATATGTTTATGTGTATGGCTGATGAAGGGGCCATGGAAGGCTTCGAAACATGTACAAACCAAATGGGTATAATATGGCCCCTAGACTGAAAAGTTTTGTATTGATCAGGCGGAATTCCTGTCCCTTTAATATGTGATTAAGGTCAATGTTTTTCACTTGATCTCTTGGCTGCAAATCAATACAGCTTATTGTTTGTCGTAGGACACAACACGCCCAGTCAAGGACAGCATGTATAATGGAGTAAAATTTTCTTTTAACATTTATTGATTTTAATTTAAAAAAATTAATTGGTATTCTGTCCGATGGCAGGTCCGAGCCTCTGAAGAGGATATCCTCAACCGGAGTTTACGTGCGGTAGGGTGGCCAAGGCCTTTCCGCTCCTCCTTACGTTGGCCAACAGCGTGCAGTACCTAGAACCGACATACCATCCAAGTTCCGACCACGTCCAATGCTGCTTAATTGCGGAGTTCTCATGGGATCCGGTGTTTCAGCATGACCAGGCCGTTGGCCTTTGATTTTAATAAGCATGTTTTAGTCTATAATATCGGTATTGATAATGTGTGTCATTTTAGAGAAATCAATGTTTTTATAATGTTTTATGAAAGGGTGTCTACAGGCTGATGAAGGGAGATTAAGGCACTCCCGAAACATGTCCCTATGAATGTGTATTGTGGACAATTTAGATTTTCAATTAAATAAACACGAAGGCAAAAGTTAAATTTAGAGGTGAATAATCAGAATCATTCACTATAAGAACTGATGAATAAAGTTGTGCATTAGGGTCCCCAGAAAAACAGGAGAGCACCAATAAGTGGACTGTAAATAAGATTAAGACATGTCTTGTACTAGAACATTTACTGCCATTACGGACTGTACACACACATACAACAACAAAAAAAACTGGTAGCCAAACACGCAAAAGTTCTCTCGTCTCCCGTCGAGCGCTGCAGAGCGAGCAATCGAAATGGCTGTCGAGTGATCGAGACGGCTGTACTCAACATACCGGCCGCCAAGAAATACTTACTTTCTTAACACTACAAATAACATAACAAACGAATTGCATCGAATCAATCACTGCACTATAGTCCAACATGTCTGTTTGAACAAGAAGTCTATATACAATACAATGTTACACTGAAACAAAAGAAACAAAATTGAAGTGCTATGGTACATTAATTACACTGCACTTGCTTCAGGCAGAGGACACAATTTCACAATAGGTCGTTTGAACAATCCCTTGGTAGTGCGTATGGTTGCCACACGAACCAGTCCGTCATCTCCAGGATGAACTTGATCGATCACTGCAATCTTCCAGTGCAGAGGAGGTAGGTTGTCTTCCTTCACAATGACAAGCGTCCCAGGCTTCACACTTGGGGAAGAACTGGACCATTTAGCCCTCTGCTGCAGGTGGTGTAGATACTCATTGGACCACCTGGACCAGAATATCTGAAGTTGTTGCTGCAGAATCTCCCATCTGGACAACAAGCTAAGCTTCACATTACTTAGATCTGGCTGAGGTAAACTTGATAAGGCAGTGCCGATAAGGAAATGGCCAGGAGTGAGAACTTCAATATCATTAGGATCGGAGGAGAGAGGAAGGAGTGGTCTGGAGTTCAGACAAGCTTCTATTTGACAGGTTAAAGTAGTTAATTCCTCAAAGGTAGGACATAACGTACCCATAACACGTCTGAGGTGATGCTTGAAAGATTTAACACCTGCTTCCCACAGGCCTCCAAAGTGAGGTGCTCTTGGAGGTATGAAGCTCCACTCGATGCCTTCTCTGCTGGTGAAATTCTGTACCTCAGTTCTCGTTTCTTCTGAGTCGAGAAGTTCTTGAAGTTCCTTCTTGGCTCCCACGAAGTTAGTGCCATGATCACTGTAGATAGTTTGGCAACGTCCACGACGTGATACAAATCTACTCAATGCTGCCATGAAAGCTCGTGTCGTAAGGCTGCTAACAACTTCGAGATGTACAGCTTTGGTAGCTAGGCATACAAATAGTGCTACGTAACATTTATCTCTTGTCTTTGACCTGAGAGAACCAGTTTTTACAAGAAATGGCCCTGCATAGTCTATCCCACAGTTTAAAAAGGGTCGAACTAATTCAACGCGAACACGTGGTAGTTGGCCCATTAATTGAGTTGAAGATTTTGCTCTTAGTCGGAAACATGTCAAGCAATTATGAATTATCCGTCTGACTGTCGTTCTACCATTCACAATCCAGTATTTCTGCCTAAGGGAGGCCAGAAGAAGTTGACAGCCAGCATGCAAGAGACGACTGTGTTCATGTTCAATTATCAATCTGGTGATGTGATGATGAGGTGGCAAGATCACAGGATGTTTTTGCTCATAAGGCAGATTAGACCGTTCTAACCGTCCACCAACTCGTAGCAGCCCGTTGAGGTCTAAACCAGGATGTAGACTTCTCAAGTGACTCTTACAATGAACTTCTTGGTCTGATTCCAGCTGTTTGATTTCCATGTGGTATGCTAACTCCTGAGCCTGCCTAATGCATGTTGTCAGAGCATTCTGCAATTCCTTTAAAGAAAGAGGTCCAGTAGCTCGCTCTGTCTTCAATTTTGAACAATTATGTACAAATCTAAAGATGTATGCTACAACTCGTTGCAATCTCGATAAGCTAGAGAATCTTGTGACGAGTCCATCCTCGGGAGTAGTCATTAAGTAACATACAGGCTTAATCTTCTGCTCTGGTGGTTCCTGCTGCTCTGGGAGATTGTTTAATGTAGGCCAGTGTTTAGAATCTTCACCCAACCAAGCTGGTCCATTCCACCATAACTTATTATCCTTAAGATCCTTAGGATGTACACCTCGTGATATCAGATCAGCGGGGTTAAACTGTGAAGAAACGTGTCGCCAAGTAGCACCTTCTGTAATTTCCTGTATTTCAGCTACTCGGTTGGCTACAAAGGTCTTCCATCTTGATGATGGTGCCGAAAGCCATGCCAATACAATAGTAGAGTCTGTCCACAAGAATATGTTCGCAAATGTAAGATTCAAGGACTTGACTACCCTTTGCAATAATTGAGATAATAGCAATGCTCCACATAATTCCAGACGTGGAAGAGATAATTTCTTCAATGGTGCTACCCTGGACTTGGAGCAAAGAAGTCTTACAGAAGTGGTTCCATCCTTGTTTGTGGAATGTACATACAAGCACCCTCCAAACGCAGCTTCCGATGAATCACAGAACCCATGAAGCTGTACAGTTACTGAGCGGTCACCTAGAATTCTGCGATCAATGTAGATTTCATCAATCCATGGGAGCTGATTATAGAGTGATGTCCAAGTTGCAGCCAATTCTTCTGATAAAGGCTGGTCCCAAGATAGCCGTTCTTGCCATAACTTCTGAAGAAATATCTTGCATAAAATTACTATAGGACTGATGAGGCCTAGAGGGTCAAAAATGCTGGAAACAATGGATAGAACTAGGCGTTTTGTGAAACCATGTGGATAGGGTTTTGGCTTGAAACTGCTAATAACTTGAAACTGGTCAGCAGCTGGGTGCCATACCAATCCTAACGTTTTAACTTCACCCTTGTCCAGCTGTAGTGGTAACTGAGCCTCCCTTAGCTCCGGTGAGACATTCTCTAGAATACCTGGGTGATTGCTGCACCACTTACGTAGTGAGAATCCACCCTTCTGTAGTATGTTTATCAACTCTTGTTGCACTTGAAGAGCCTCTTCGACGGTCGCACATCCCGAGATACAATCGTCAACATAGAAATCTTCCATCAATGATTTCTGAGCTTTCGGAAAGGCATGAGCTTCCTCACTGGCCAGTTGTTGAATGCATCTAATAGCTAAGAATGGTGCACATGACATGCCATACGTAACAGTCTTCAATTGATACTCCTTGGCAGGATCTGTCAATTTCTCTCTCCATATTATCCTTTGATATCTACAGTCTTGGGGATGTACCAGAATCTGACGGTACATTTTTGCTATGTCCGCAGTGAAAGCAATGGCATGACTTCTGAATCTTAAGATAATAGAGTAGAGATCTTGCTGGATGGTTGGGCCGACGAGTAGAAGGTCATTCAATGATACTCCGTTGCTGGATGCTGCAGAACAATCAAATACTACTCTAGTCTTAGTGGTCGAGCTGCTTGCCTTAACCACTGCATGATGTGGCATATAGTAGCAACGTGCTGTGGTATCTTCAGCAATATCCATATGACCCAAATCTTCGTACTCTTGAAGAAATCGACTATATTCTTCCTTCAGTCCTTGATGTTTGGTCAACTTCCTTTCCAACTGATGAAACCTCTTTGTTGCCATCTGCTTGGAGTCTCCTAGATTTTCTGGGGTTTCTTTGAAGGGAAGACGCACTACAAATCTGCCAGAAGAGTTGCGCGAGACGTGCCGTTTGAAGTGAGCTTCACAGTCCCTTTCTTCCTTAGTTCTTGGAGTATGGTGTAGCTCTTCGATTTCCCAGAACCTCTGTAGCTGCTGTTGGATGCAGCCTGCAGATTGTACAAAGTAAGATACTACCGGCCGCCGTGGTCCATGTAGGGGCTTACTGGAATCTGTATATTTACCTGCAAGTACCCAACCTAACTCTGTTTCTTGCAGAATAGGATAATCTTTAGTCCTAGCTAGATTTCCTGCGAGCTGAATGTATGGGCATACCTCTGACCCAATTATCAAGTCTATGTGACCCGGTTCGTTGAACTTCGGATCAGCAAATGGCAGATTTTTGGGTAAGTTCCACTCCTTGCTATCAATGTATTCGCCAGGAAGATCTTCAGTAAGCTTAGGTAGAACTAAGCACTCGACTGAGGTCACGAAATCATTTATACGCGAGCCTATTTGCACCAAAACACTATGCTTGGTTTCTGACGTCGTATTCCCAATACCCTGGATCGGTTTACGATCATGAGATCTGCGCAGCCTTAATCGCTGAACACAGGATTCTGAAATAAAGCAAGATTGCGAGCCACTGTCTAAAAGGGCTCTACAAGTCTGCCAGATCCCTTGAGCATCCTTGACCTTCACCAAGGCTGTGGACAACAATATGGACTGACGTGGTTCTATCTTGAGAGTACAGTAACTACTCGCACCATGCTGCACCTGAGTCACGTTCTGATTAGGGACGTTTTCCGACTTATCTACGTTTGACAAATGCTGGGACACATCAATATGCAGTAACGTGTGATGCTTCTTCCTGCATGTTTGGCAGTTACCAGCCTTGCACTGGGCGACTCTGTGTTGAGCATGTAGACAGTTGAAACAGAGATTATTACGCTTGACAAAATCTCTACGTTCTAGAGTAGGAACTTGCTTAAAATCTCTACATCTAGCCAAAGCATGTGGAGCGTTGCAGTACACACAGTTTACAGTTGTAGTAACATACGTCTGATGAGCATGTGGTGTTGTCTTACGATTGGAGGGTTCTTTACCTTTAGTGTCTGAGCTGCTTGAAGGCTTGAGGAGGTTGCTTGAGTTCACTATGTCTAAAGCCTTGCATTTACCTTCTAAGAACTTGATAAGATCTTCAAGAGTAGGAAGAATTTCAGAGTCTACAGTATCTTCAAATTCTTTCCTAATGGACACGTGCACTTTCTCCAAAATCAACTGCGAAACCAGTAGGTCTTCCAATGGCACTGCTAGATTTAGGGCCTTAATAGCATTTAGGTTACTCAGAGTTTGGTTAACTAGTGCCCGAAGCTCATTAACAGAATCTTTGTGAGCAACCGGCAAGTTTAATAAGTAACCTAAGTGTGCCGTAGTAATCAGTCTTATGTTATCATAACGACTGCGAATAGTTTGCAGAGCAACTTCAAAATTACTGCTAGAAACTGGGATATTAGCTATTAACTTATGAGCTTCACCTTTGAGTGTAGACAGCAAGTAGTGAAATTTTTGAATATTGTCCAACTGGTCATTATTGACAACTAGGCTATCAAAGGTGTCCATATAATGCTTGAAACCGGTCACATTACCATCATAGCTGGGAAGTTGTAGTGTCGGTAATCTAATAGCATTCCGTGTACTAGAATGTGAGTGAGGTGGAGTAATACTACCATCAGCCTTGTGATCATTATCACGATTGATCTCGATATTCATTGCAGCTTCGAGATCAAAGTATGCTGATTCAAAGGTTTCTCTTTCAGCTGCATGCTTTTCAATACCCTCAAATAGTTCTAACTGCGTTTGAGCACCTTCAAATTTATCTCTAATGTTAGGCAATTCTTTCAGTCTAACAATTACTAATTGAATTTCTGACTCACGCTGGAATTCAGTAATATACTTTGACATTCGTGTTAAACTTGATTTGGCAACGGCTCGTTGCTGTACGAGTTGCTTCCTGGTTTGTTCTTCCATTGCTGCAGACGCGTTACGAGTACAAAAGGTTCGAAAAGGGTGAAAACAAGGAAGGCTAGCTTATAGAATAATTAACTAAGAATGTGATCCTTAGTACTTGAGCATAACGGGCGCAAGGAGACAGAATAAACCAATAGGATCAAGGTTGGGAGCATAATCTAAGGTGCCAGTCTAAGAATGTTTCAACTTACTTGTTATGCAGAGATAAATCTTGGATCCGCCACTGTCATCCATGATGAGCTGAATAATACACTGTCTATGTTCTGCATGACCACACAAACTGGAGCTATAAGACCGGCAGCTGAACACGTGCCGTGGTATGTGTTGTAGGTTATGTTACGTATGTAACATGTAAAACACACGAGTTGCATTTCTAGACGTTCGTTAAGAGTTGTGTTCCAACGATTAGTGTTTTACACGTCCGAAGTATGCACGATGTCGTCTCATACTTGGAAGAATCCATTTCGCCACGAGGTGACCATGTGCTTTGTCCGCGTTCTGTTATATCGTACAGAGAACATGTCTTTCCAACGCGAATATCCGGTACGCGAGGACCATGAATAAAGTTGTGCATTAGGGTCCCCAGAAAAACAGGAGAGCACCAATAAGTGGACTGTAAATAAGATTAAGACATGTCTTGTACTAGAACATTTACTGCCATTACGGACTGTACACACACATACAACAACAAAAAAAAACTGGTAGCCAAACACGCAAAAGTTCTCTCGTCTCCCGTCGAGCGCTGCAGAGCGAGCAATCGAAATGGCTGTCGAGTGATCGAGACGGCTGTACTCAACAACTGGACTCCGACAAGGAGACAGACTTTCACCAGCGTTGTTTAATTGTGCATTGGAGAAGGTTATGCGTGAATGGAACAAGAAATCTCCACCAACTATCAAGATCGGTAGAAATATTAAACACAACTGTCTTGCTTTTGTGGATGATTTAGCATTACTTGCAACACAATACAAGAGGCTAAATTTCAAATTGAACAACTAGAAATTATAGCAAAAAAAATGGGATTACAAATTTTATTTGAAAAAACAGAAATGATGCCAACTTTTAAAGTTGATCTGCCAGTCGTTCAACTGAACAATAATAAAGAGATTAAAATTGTTCACAAATTCAAATATCTTGGGGAAATAATAACATGGAACACAAATGAAAAAGAAGCAATAGAATACAGAACAACTAAATTTAAACAAGCACAAAGACTTACCTTGCCAACCTATAAAAAGAAATGTCTTTCGATAAACGCTAATCTGAAACACTATTAAACCAGAGGCAACTTATGCTAGTGAAACTTGATTCAAATTGAATGTAAAATCTAAAACAGACAAATTACAGAAAACTGACAGAAGAATTATTAGAACAATTATTAACAAAAAACACCAAGTTGATGGACAGTGGAGATTGTTGCCTAACAACATCGCCTATCGTGAATGAATGAAAATCCACAGCCTGCTTCCAGTCTCCGACCGGGTCAGGAATGGAATGAATGAAGCCCCCCATCTAGCGGCGAGGATATGAAATGTGCCGGCTGCCGAGGCCTGATGCACTCCTCTGGGGCAATGATTAAATGAATGACAGATGAAATGAAATGATAGTGGAGAGTGTTGCTGGAATTAAATTTTGACAGGGAAAAACGGAGTACCCGGAGAAAAACCTGTCTGCCTCCGTTTTGTCCAGCACAGATCTCACATGGAGTGACCGGGATTTGAACCACGGACCCAGTGGTGAGAGGCCGGCTTGCTGCCGCCTAAGCCACGGAGGCACCCGCCTATCGTGAATGTGAATCAATAATAACTACAATGCGTAAAAGAAGAATTTCCTTTTTCTGTCACATATCAAGACTGCCAGAAACCAGGATATTGAAACAACTAAGTTATTTGATTACTTTTTGAAAAATAAAATCAATAATAATTGGTTCAAAGAAGTTCAGGATGATTTGGAAGAATTGGGTATAACTCGCCAACAAATCAAAGACAGAGAAGAGGATTTTAAAGAACAAAAGCATAAGTCTCAAACTAATAACAGTTGAACGGAAACAATATACGTACTATATCGGACACACAAAGGGCTTCCAGGTCGGAGAGGATGAGAAAGTTCTGGGAGGAGAAAAAGAAGAAATTTACTCAAATGTATTGATTTAAGTGCTCCAATGTGGGCATGAAATATGTAAATAATAAATAAATAATAAACACACTTTATAAACAAATATATTTCCGTTGACTTTTCTAGAAGAGCAAGAATTTTTCGTGTAGTATTGAGACTATTTGTAAGATTTTGGTACAAACCACACCTTCTAACTCCCTCTGGTTTAAGAGCTTGAGTTTTGTGAAACATACAGCTTAGAGCATTATATATATATACTAGCAGACCCGTGCGAGAACTCTCGTATAATGGGATGTGCGCGCCCCGTGTGTACAGACTACCTGCCTAGCTCTAGTGCTATGTGGGCTGTAGGCGACAGAGTTCTCACAGGGGCTATCGTCTTCTTTATTTGTTTAAAAGCACTTTATAAACAAATAAATATATTTCCGTTGACTTTTCAAGAAATGCAAGATTTTTCCTTTACCATTGAGACGATTTGGAAGATTTTGGTACAAACCATACCTTCTAACTCCCTCTGGTTTAGGAGCTTGAGTTTTCTGATACATTCACCTTAGCCTTAGCGTATTATATAATAAGATATATACACAGAATTTGGCCAATTATAGACCGCTTAGAATCGAAGACAATGGTACATTATTTTTCCTTTTCTTTTCTTCCCAGAACTTTTTCAATCGGCGGCCAATCGTTTGCCATTGTTCCACTGACATCACCCTCGTTGGACTTTGTAACGTGTAACATCTGCTGAATGGACCTGTCGCCGAAATTCCTCCCTGTCTGAGATGATAGCATCCGTGATCTTCAGTTATTGCAGTTCCCATCGTATCTCCTCCAGCCAGGATTTTTAAAATTTAGAGATGTAATCAAAAATTTTCTTCGAGAGTCGATTACTGTTCATCCTGTAAAGATGTCCATAAAATTTTAGTCTTCTCGTTTTAATTGCAACTGTAATTTCTTCTCTATGACGGTAAAGGTCTTCATTTCTCCTCTACAACCACCAATTTTACCTATTCTTTTGGGGACCCAATATTTTTCGAAATATTTTCTTCTTTTTTTCTTTAGTTCAACTTGGTTTCCTTTTTAATTCAATGTTAAGCATTCAGAACCATATAATACCTCTGGCTTAGTGACAGTTGCATAGTGTTTAAATTTTGCTTGGAAGGATATCAATCGTTTGTTGTAACGGGTGAGAGTAAGCTTATAGGTAGAGCCCTGCGTGGATAGACAAAACGTTATCCGCCCCGCATCCACACAACTGTTATCCGCATCCGCCCCACATCCACGCGACTTTTATCCACAAGTTTGTTATCCGAATCTACTGGCATTACAATAATATTTGCAGGGTAATCATGCCCATGGGTTGGGAAATTATGTGCATGGGATGAGTGTTGGAAAGCCATACTAATGTTGAAACTTCTCCTTATTTTCCTCCCATCATCCCTAATTGCACGTAGAGCTTTCTGCACATTTTCTGCTGGGTAGGAGTTTTTCTCCGTTTTACGGGTATAATTTCTTGGCAACTGGAAAACAAACACGAAATATTTTGCCATTAATGTCGCGTTGTATTTACTTGTATCTAGTATGTTCTGCGCACCATTACCCCACTCTGCTTTTAAAACGTAACTCACTGAATCCCGTTAAACTAATCTATTATATTGAAAAATAAATACATGCAAAACCACGGTAAAAACTAAATTTAATTTTAAATAATAATTCAATCACAACTGTAGGCTTACCTTCTAATATTTCCTGGCTATAGAAAATAACATGCAACGTGTAAAGTTTCTTCATCCAAGGCTCACGGTTATCACATAGCAACTGGCATCATGCTGACTGTTCCTATCTGATAGGTACGATGACAGCTTTAGGGTAGCAGTGAACTGAGTTGCTAGTTGTATTACCAACTTGAAAAACATAGATGCGCACAGTTACCCAACTTTCCCCATGATATTGAACAAGTTCGGATTGTATTTTAAAAACTATCCGCAAATTTACTCCAAACATTATCCGCAACTTATCCGCTATCCGCAAAGACATGCAAAGTATATCCGCATGGGGAAAAATGTTGCGGATATCCGCATCCGCGCAGGGCTTTACTTATAGGCAAACTCCATCTTCTTCAATCTCTCCTTGCATGCTGTGTTATCAAGTCCATTTGACTGGATCCATTCACCCAAATATTTAAATTTATCAACTCTTTGAATCTGACCATATTGTGTTGGTAAATACTTTTCCTTATTATGTCTGTATTCAACATATTTAGTTTTTTCATATGAAATGGTAAGACCAGTTTCAATTGCTATTGCATGTAGTGTTTCAATCAATGTTTGTGCTTCGAGTTTGTTCTCTGAAATCATCGCTCTATGATCAGGCAAAGGCATATTATATATATGGATGATGATTTATTTTGAATTAACATTCTATTTCTATTCAAATGTTATCAGCATATTTTCTGGAGCAAACTTGACTCCAGAAATAATAAAAGATCTTAGACTGGAATTGATACCTGATGGCGAAGAGGGGAAAGGTGGTGGAGGGGGGTCACTAACGTGCAATACAGTTACAGTAGGAGCCGACGTGAACGTTTCTGTAGCAACGAGGTTCTTCCCCTCTCGGCACATGCGTATGCGTATGCATGTGCCTTGCAGACTACCACTTTAACTGGCGGTGTCTTGTGACCTCATTAGGATAAGGTGAGACAAGTGATCGTGGGAAAATCAGGGTATAACAATTTAAGGAATTAATTTACATGTTGTGAATGTACAGAGATGAGACTGTCATAATAATATGCAGTGGCGGCTGCCAGATAATTATTCCAGGTGTTGCACTAATTTCACTAAGGAGGAGAAGAGGGGGAAGATGTGTTAAATACATCAGAGAAGACGGTATACTTGTGCTGTAGCTTCTTCGTCATGAATGTCGCAGTCCAGAGAACTTCACATTCGCCTCGGGATTCTTCTTCTTATGACGCCGTCTCCCTCCGAAGATTGGCGATTCAATTGATTATGATTACATGTGAAACGGCAGCACGGAAGATTTCTATCGACGTATGTCCATACCACCGCCGCAAGTCTTTCATCCAGGAATTTCTCCATCTTCCCACAGATCTTTTCCCATCAATCTTCCATTGAATGATCAGGCGGAGAAGTTCATATCGTTGAATATTAACAAGACCAAGCTGATTGTAATCTCGAAAACACCAAAACAAGCCTCCCTACACATCAACAACACCGTCATCCAACAAGTATCTTCCATCAAATATCTTGGAACTTTAGTGAACCAGCATTGTGATTCAAAGAGTGAAATCTTATCAGGATTGGACAAGCAAAAAATATGTTCAATACCATGAGGACCTTATTCACCAGCCGAGAACTCAACCTTCAGCTCAGAGTTCGAATGTTACGTTGCTATGTTTTTCCTGTCCTTTTGTATGGTTTTGAAGGGTGGACGCTCATGACGTGCCCGAGGTAGCTGAGCTTACGCTCCTTGATGGTTGTGAGAAGCTCTTTCTTCTTGTTCAAGATGTTGAGGACTTCTTCATTTGTTTTCCTTTCTACCCAAGATATTCGGAGTATTCTTCTGTATAAGCGGATTGAATCTTTTGAGATGTACTTGAAGCACAAATAATGATTGAAACACTACATGCAATAGCAATTAAAACTGATCTTACCATTTCATATGAAAAAAACTAAATATATTCGGGCAGAATACCAATTAAATTTTTTAAATTAAAAATTTAAACTATTGGCCGTAGACGGAGCATCTCGATTGTCTATCTCTGCCACTAAGCGCTCGTATTCTGTTGGCGCGCTTTGCTTTCTTAAACAATACTAAAAGATTTCCTAAATTATTAAATAACAAAATCTATCAATTCCTATGCATGTAGGAGGAAAGAAATACCTTTTTGTTGCTATATTATTTTCTATTCAAAAAATGTGTTAATTGTGCAACCTTATTACCGACCGCCATACATACATAAGATTGTGTGATGTCCCAATCTTCCTTGATCTTGGGGTCGTCCGAGTACGAGTCCAGCGATTCCTGCATGCTGTTCTTCATGGACGTGATGATGTGTTTCTGGAACAGGTAGGTGGTTAGGGCACCCACCATGATGCTCACGAACACCACACACAGCGCGATGAAGTACTGCAAACAGTGTAACCACACATCAGGTTAGTGGACTTAGAACCTGTTCTCCATGAATAAGAATCCACAAATAACAAAAGTAACCCTATCACTAGTATGATGAGGACTTACAGCGGTGAGAATGCATCGCACTTCCTTGGTGGCACCGATAGTCCCCAGAAGACTAAGCAGCACCGTGACCCCAGCGGTGGTCATCAGGACATACAGGAGGTTCGTATACAAGTTGGTTCCTAGGATCGGCGTCAAGAAGGAATGGTTGTAGAGACTGATGGCCACGATGACGATCACAACTAGGCTGCTCATCTGCAACAGAGAACTGTGACATCACATGTTTGCTTATCTCTCCTGGCTGTAAATGCTCTTAAGTTTTCCTGAAGTACAATTTTCTATTGGAAGTATCTGTTGCCGAAGGAAACAGGATGTTAAATGGCCAATTGAGCTATCGGACTGATTATTTTTTTTTTGGTGACGTATTTGGACTTTACAGTAATCAGCTTCGTAGAGCCTCCGTGGCTTAGGTGGCAGCACGCCGGCCTCTCACCACTGGGCCCGTGGTTCAAATCCCGGTCACTCCATGTGAGATCTGTGCTGGACAAAACGGAGGCAGACAGGTTTTTCTCCGGGTACTCCGGTTTTCCCTGTCAAAATTTCATTCCAGCAACACACTCCACTATCATTTCATTTCATCTGTCATTCATTTAATCATTGCCCCAGAGGAGTGCATCAGGCCTCGGCAGCCGGCACAGTTCATATCCTCGCCGCTAGATGGGGGCTTCATTCATTCCATTCCTGACCCGGTCGGTGACTGGAAGCAGGCTGTGGATTTTCATTTTTTCAGTAATCAGCTTCGTACCTCCAGCAGGAGATCGTACATAGCCAGACCCTCTATTATACCAGCATCTTCAACAGACCACTTTATGTTTAGTGGAGTGATTTTATAAGAATAAACATTGGAACCTAATCGAATATTTTCGAGGTCATAAGGACCCATAGTGAACATTGTAAATTATATTTGCTGACATGAACTTCAAGTGATCTATATTTTGATATGTTATTTTTAATGTGTTTTTTTTAATCATATGTGCTGTACTAGTTCTTATCCCCCTCCTTTGGATGTGTTTGTTCGCATTTATTTCAACATATCATTCCTCATCTATATCACTTTTATCTTCATCCATTTCATGTTAGATTCAACTTTTAAGATATTTTTAATGATACTGATAAGTGCTGCTCTATGTATGGCTGATGAAGGGGCTAGTATAAGCTCCGAAACATGTACCACATGGGTCTAATGTAACCCTTCAATGTTTAATTATAAGTATTGATCAAGCGGATTCTCTCTTCCTTTTATTATATTTAGCAAGGTAAGCTAACACAATTTTTGAAAGGAAGTTTTGACTTCCACAGTACATTGGCGCTGTTCGTGGCTACACTTTGTGCCTTGCAGCGGCCTTCTCAGTATGTACTGGCCACGCGTCTTGGTGAGGTGTACCATATCCAACTGAAGAGCCCAATGGTACACTGGCAACTGTTTTGAGTTAACCGGACCATTTTATCAAATTTAATTGTGAATTTGTTAATGTATAATTTTCTGTCGAGAATTACATTTTCTTGTTCCAAGGTAGATTCTCTCCTCTGGCTATTGAGAAGAGTTTGGTGAACTATCTTTCCAGGGATGACATCTTCAAAGAACGCATCATTGATATCTTTGCTGAGCAAAAAACACGATGACTGGAGTTTATCTACAATAATACTATAAGGTGTGAACTTTAGAATACTCAGTTCATGAATGTAGCTTCTCCACTGTTGATCACCCCTTATAAATTTTATTTCCACATGAATTTAAACTGAGAAAATGAATTCCTTACTTATAGGAAATGTAGGACACTTCACCGAACGATTAGAAGAACCGAATTGAAAAGTCCTAAGAAAACATCCATTGATTCAAATTTATATGTACAACCGTTCAGGAATTGGCTATGCCCTTCATGTATTTATAAAACCAATGTTTTTTGTTCTTAAGTGTAAGCTACCTGCCATGATCAATGTAGCCTATGTTAGATTTGACAAAAGCAAGTGCTGAAGATGAGTTCAATGTTCAGATGTGAAATATGTACACTACTGAGCGACTTTCGAATATTGCCTGGCTAAATTCTATACAGGATGTCTCAAAAAATGTACTAACACTTTGAATGACTACAACTTTAAGATGCTCTTCCTTAGGTCTTGTCTACTCTGCTGCTGAATATTGCGCCCCAGTATGGCTTAATAGCCTTCATGTGAGGAAAATTGATGTTCAACTACATACAGCAATGAGGACAATAACAGGATGCATCAGATCTACTACTCTACAATGGCTACCACCTTTAAGTCATATTGCTCCACCAGATTTGCGAAGACAGAATGCCCTTCTCAAGGAATATGAAAAATTGATTAAAAATCCACAGCTCCCAATTCACTCTGACGTTCCTATGCTTAAAAGGAATAGATTAAAATCCAGGCGGCCATCCATAATATTGGCAGAATCGTTACAAGAAATGGACTTTAACATGAACAAGAAGTGGTCGGAAATGTGGAGTAGAACTAATAACGTCGAACATCAAACTCTAATAAGAACCACCAAAAAGCCACCAGCCATGGAACTCCCGCGACAAGCATGGAAGACAATTAACAGGATTCGAACAGGCCATGGCATCTGCGCAGAGAGTCTTCACCGCTGGGGAAAGGTCTCATCTCCCCAATGTGATTGTGGCAGTGAACATCAGAACATCCAACACATTATATCAAGTTGCAGCCGTCGAGCGTACCCTGGAAATCTTAACGATTTCTATGAAGTGACAGAGGCAGCCCTTCAATGGATAGAGAATTTAGATATTAAATTATAAATTTAATGACTTAGTTAAATTAATTTTGTATATTTATTATGTTGTAATTCAGTTTTGTTATTGCCATACGCTAAATAAATAAATAAATAAATATGAGCATAGAGACAAGTTTATGGGCTTCAATTATAGAAGAGACATGTAATTAAAGACTCATGTTCGCAAATGTTCAAATTGATCACCGTCAGTGTCCAGGAGTTTGGCAAATCATCACCAACGCACCGGACCATTGCTCGCGTCAGAGATAAATTTGAAGCAGATGGAACCGTTCACAACATCAACAAGAAACATTCTGGACGACCACGGACATCCTCCAGTCCTACAAAAGAAGAACAGGTGCAGGAAGCCCTCACTCAATCCCACCGAAATCACTACGACAAATGGCTCGAGAGAAACACATCTCAAAAGATAGCGTCCATTGCATCATGAGCGTCTGTGCTGGAAACCCTACATTCCAACACGAAATTGGAAATTGACAGGCAATGTCACGAAATTCCAAATGAAGGTTATCGTAACGTTTGCGAATCCATTGCTTCGCGTTATCAGCTTTGTCTGGACACTGACGGTCATCAATTTGAACATTTGCGAACATGAGTATTTAATTACATGTCTCCTCTATAATTGAAGCCCTTAAACTTGTCTCTATGTTCATAAATAATCATTTTATAGTCATTCAAAGTGTTAGTACAATTTTTTTGAGACACCCTGTAGTATTTAAAAGAAAAAAGTATTAAAAGTCAGAACGAAAATTTCTAAGAAAAGACCAAAAACTTTAAAGCTTAATCAATGCAATCACTAGCTCTTCAAGTCACACTCAATAGCAAGGCTTGACATGGATGGTGTAGGCTTAAGCCAGACAAACACAGGAATGAAAGGTAGGCAAAAGTAAAAGGTAAAAACAGGTAATGAGGTAATAAGGAAAAGGATGGAAGAACACCCCAGTTATCAATATAGCTGACTAAGTTTATTTTTAAATTGACTTAGAAGACCAAAATATATTTATGCTCACCAGAATTATTATATTGGACAATATCATGCAGAATTTTATGCACTTTCCACACACCCCAAGTAGCTGTGGATTAACAAATTGACTTTGCATTTCATTGCCATTGTTTTGTGATGACTCGCTGCCTTTCACATCGACTGGAAATCCTTCCGAATCCTTCCGTGATTGTTGATTTGACCAATTTCCTCCTGCCTTTAGACCAAACCGCTCTGTACTAATACTGAACTGTGATGCTGAGCTAGATTCAAATGGGTTTATTGAGGGCAACATATTTACTTCACTTGGTGTTGTTTCAAGTTTTCTATTTGTGAGAGGTGAAAATACTTTGATTAGTTTTTCATTTCTTAAAACATAACTATCGGATTCTTTCTTAGACTTATTAGAACGTTGTTCAGAGGATTTCATTGATCTGTCATACTCAGGTTGTTCCCGCTCCTGTTGATCTTTACCATGCCTTCTTTTATGACTAGTTCTTCGACCATAAGTCATGGAGCAATAATTGCTTGCCTGCCCTCTTCTAACATTTTTTGATCCAGACTGTCTTTGCCCGGGAGATGGGTTTATGGGGGTATCTATGGGGTGTTTCAACTCTTCTATATATTCTGTAATTCTAGGCATCTTAAGACAGCTATTATCTTTATTCTCGGGCGTACGTCTTGGCCGATAAATCGTACTGAAGAACTGACGACAAATGTCCTTTTAAATTCGGCGCCTCAAGTTGTTCTAAATTCCTTACAGAGCTTTTACTCTTGAAGTGATCTTGAACGACAAATGTTCATTTAGTTTATTCGAATTACAATTAAACCTATTCGATCATTCACGGATGTAAAAGTAGGTTGTACTATAGTTCACTACCATAATTTGTGTTGATTTGCCATGTGCTTGTTTCGTATGTTTACAAATGTTTATTCAGGTTGACAAATGTTCCAATATCAAATGCGCCCTTGTCTGCTGCTCGATAAAACAAGCGGCGTGTTGTAAATTATTTGTTTTACTAGTATTATGGGAACTTTTGCTGTCTAGAATATTAGATATGTTGCGATCTTTTAGTTTTGTTCACTTTACGTTTATTCACATGGCACAAACCCTAAAAATGTTTTGTTGTTTCAGCGTTGGCTGTTTGTAAGTAATGTCAAAACAGGGAAGTGTGCGAATGTTGTTGTCAAAGAGCATGTGTCTTTGTCATAACAAAGCGGCTTTTACAGTATTGTCTAAAACTTTATGTTATGGCTTGTTGAAAAAATAATACGTTTTTCCCAATTAGATATTATTAATTATAATATTTCTGTGGCGGTTAACTCTACAGTAGAAATTAGACTATTATGATGGCTATCATAGTGATATCAACAAAGAAGGTTAATCGAAGTCATCGGATATTCACGATGAAGGTAAGACATCACGTTTTAATCGAAGTTCACGATATTCTTGAATTTGTACGCATAGTCCTGTTAAGATCAATGGAGTGCCCAGTTGAAAACACCCTCCGGTGACTAAAAAAAGAGATGATTTCTCTTTAATAATAAATGCAGGAATTCTCACAATGTGCATATACGAATATGAATCATTTCATGATTTAGTTGGCGCATAGCGTTGTCAGCGATTCGGTCCTAAGAACATCGCATGGTATCTGTCACATAGCCCACTACAGCACTTGAGAACACATTCCAGTCCTGGAGAGTGGAATTTTGCTTTCTGACATATCAGGTGATGAAAACCATGTATTGCAAACATAGTCACTACATGTTTGAGGCCGTAGTTTGGGCTTTTCCAATCTTGTATGATCGTAGCATTGGTAGCAAAGAACTTTTCCCAGATTTCTTCTCGCTTTGATGCGAGTTCCATCATGATCATTTTGTAGTTGGCTGTGGCTGGGAGTACAAATTTTAGCCTTAGCCTATTTCTTCTAGGTAGAATGGTTCCCTTGCCAATGTGTACACCAAGCACGAGGGAGTATACTGTACTTGGAGATGCATAATGTTTTTTCTTTAAATGTACTCTTGCTTGGAGTGTAACCAGTTATATCCTGAGAATATTAACTGGGTAGATAGATGTCCCGTAGATGGTGGCGACGTAGTCGTCTTGGGGACTACAGAACCGGGTGCAGACTGCTTAATAACAGGGGATCGTATAGCATGGCTGTATGGTGGGTGTCAACACCCTACGATCCAGAAGGACATAGTAGCCCATAGAATCCTGTGGTATCGCAGGTAAAATGGAATGTGAACAATTAGAATCTGCTGGGACAAACAAGGCCTATAGAGTTGGTAGCCTATACTTAATGACAAGAACATTAACTTATATGGTATTAGAAAATCCAGAATCTTGGCCTAAAAAAAGACTTTATATTTTTCGGATGCGTCAGGGAGCAGCATAACAGACACTAGCGACATAATAATGCACGAGGACTGGCAATTGTAACTATAGGGTTACCACGTGGAAAAGAATGTTGGAGGCGGGACTCACCGTACGTGGCTGCTGAAGAGCTTCCCCCTCCATACACTACTTCACAAGGTCCAACGACAAGGAAACCAGTAGCAGCGAGAAACACTTCCCCTACCTGACGCACATGTGCAGAAGAAAGACTGGCAGTGGACAGACAAGAGGACTGGAAACACTCTCCCCTACTTTGGTGCGCATGCGCATTGAACATTCTTTTCTATGTGGTAACCCTATAATATGTTACCATTTGACGACTTTGACATGACAGTATTAACACAGACATTTCTCACAACAGATTGGAGTAGTTCATGGTTTTGCTGCTACTAAACCAAAAGGTAGACCTATCGTGGGAGTGTTGTGTATGCTCAGATCGAAGTTCTCCCTTTTTAATGTTGAAATGACATGTTGTCATAAGGACCAAAATATGTACTATTTTAGTCATTATATCCAACCAGAATCCAAAGAAAGTGGTATAATATAGGGTGCGTTCAAAAAGTAACGAGCCGGAGGCTGTAATGCGCAAACCGGTGACGTCATCGGCTAATCGTGGCGTGTTTAACGAGGTGTGGTTCCGACTAGAGCGTGGAAGGTTACACAGCCCGTCGCTAGAGGGCACGCGTTCACGTCACGTGATGATACAAAGGGAGCAGCAGCATGCATCAATCGTCCAACGCTGCCAGTCGCATTGCAAACAGTGACATGGAGGCGTCGACCGAAGAGCAAAGAGGTGTTGTTCGGTTTCTGACAGCGGAAGAAGTAGGGGGAACGGACATTCATCGCCGAATGTCACAAGTGTACGGCGAACACTGCATGTCCCTTGCAAGGGTCAAGGCGCGGCACAAGCGCTTCAGGGAAGGACGGGTGTCGTTAGCCGATGATGCCCGGTCTGGGGCACCCCCCTGCATTACCGATGACAACGTCCAGCTGGTTGATGCACTCATTACCCAGGACCGCCGAGTGACAGGGAACGCCATAGCCGCCGTGGTCGGATTGAGCGTCGGAAGTGTGCACACCATCATGAAGGAACGACTGCACTTGCGGAAAGTGTGTGCCCAATGGGTGCCCCACAGTCTTCAACCACACCAGGAAGCATGTCGAATGGCCTACTGTCTTAGTCTTGGTTGGACGATTGATGCATGCTGCTGCTCGCTTTGTATCGTCATGTGACGTGCACGCGTGCCCTCTAGCGACGGGCTGTGACCTTCCACGCTCTGGTTGGAACCACACCTCGTTACACACGCCACGATGAGCCGATGTCGTCACTGGTTTGCGCATTACAGCCTCCGGCTCGTTACATTTAGAACGCACCTTATAGATCTCATCAGTAAAGGATTAAATAAAATGAATTGCTGAATTGACATAACAGTACTCAATTACTTACAAGAAGAAGGAATGTCCCTCGTCAACAAACAACACAAGGAAACTTATATTTATCATAAAGGATGTAGTACCATGGTGGCCACTACTCCTGGAAAACTCCTGGATTTTTATTAGGTCTGGAAAACTCCTGGAAAATGATGAAAAATATGAAAACTCCTGGAAAATAGCCACTGTTAATTAATTATAACAATCTTTCCATCTTAAATCATACTCCCGCTGCGGTGTTGGGTGAGCACTCTATCGTTAACAAAATAAATTTCCTCAGGCTACCTGTTTCTGTGTGGGAGAACATGCGATAGTATTTTTGTGACACATATTGAGTATAGACAACTTCACCGCAATAAAATTGCAGGCGGCATTCTTTTCTCTTTTTTAATGCGGATATTTGAGTCACAAAGGCTTTTTTAAAACAACAATTAAATCATTTGTGTGTAGGCTTGCATATCAATAACTCAATCACCACTGATTTTTGTCAACATCTGTATAAGTAAACCAAACACAACTGCTTTATTTTGGTCTTGAAGTAGGCCCGATAAAGCTCCCCCCTCCCCCCTCCTCCGTGACTTGCGCTTTTTAAATCTGGAAAACTGAGAATTACTCCTGGAAAACTCCTGGAAAATCGTTGATCGATTTGAGTGGCCACCATGTAGTACGATTGACTTGGTGTTATCTAACAATGTGAAACAATCTTCAGTAAGGTAGAGAGTAAACATCTGCCACTGGTAACAACCTTCCCGCACACCATCCCTCTCAAGATAGCTACTCGATCCAGCATATTGGATATGGATCTCATCAAATCAGAAAATGGACATATCTTGATGGTGAAGAGTCTACATCAATACAGGAATGAGAGACAAAATGCATTCACGATAGTTAGATCCAACAGAAAAGCAAAACCATGATTAGAAACAAACATAAGTTACATGGTTGACAAAATGAAACAGCAAAACATTCTTCTTCAGCTGAAAGTGTATCTCCCGCCTGCATGGACAGCGTGGAACGTTAACTGTGAGGTGTGGTCACTGATACCGGCTTCGGTGGCGTAGTTGGTAGCATGCTGAACTGCTGTGCCCAAGATAGCGGCCAAAGTCGTCGGATTTTTTAAGAGCGTTTAAAATCCTTCAGTATGTCTTCCTTCGGAGAGGAAGTAAAGCCGGCGGTCCCATGTCATAGATTTATGGCATGTAAAACATCCTTCCACAGACTAACCAAGTTCCTTATTAGGAGCAGCACTCATTCCAGGTTCCGTATTGTTACGGCTGTGAGTTTGTTTCATCGCTCGCCGCATGAGTCACAATTGCCCCCGGGCTGGGCTGCGCTCTGCCTCAGTGTATTGCGTGCGCCTTATGCAACAGGACTACTAGGACAAAGGGATGGTCCAGAATATTCGTGACTCAGCCAGTGAAGGAAACCTCGAGAAGCCGTGAACCCTGGATGGGTCTAGAAGCATTTATTGAGTCACCGGCCTGCTATATAAGAGCAACCTGTCAAGCAGTGGTTGTGTTTTTTTCGAGCTAGTGCGAGCGTTTATCCTGAGTGACAGAAGTGTGGTGACTTGCGAAACCCTTAGTGAAGCCGATTCTCTTGACAGCGAGGGAGTGAGAAGCATATAGGGGACTGCCTGTGTTTTGAGCGAGTGTGAGTGCCGTGCGAGTTACGAAATCCAGTGACATTGTTTCCCCTGCTTGTGGACAGCGAAGCAGCGTGTAGCAGGTTATCACAAGTAACTGTAGTTTGTGTACATAAGGAAGAGGTGCAGGTATTCCACGGGTCTCATTAGTGGAGAATTAGCTGCATGACTAAGTGAAAGGGGCAAGAGCGCTCAAGGAAGAGACTTGAGGAAACTGGAGTAAGGTTCTAATTGCTTGTATTTGCTGTTGAGTGGTGTATCTTTCTGGCCGCAATAAAGTTAATTATTTCTTTAAAGGAACAATCTGTGTTGTGCTTCAACCCACCGTAATCCAGTTAACAAAAGTGCCACTGGGGGGGGGGGGGGGGGGGGGCACGTAACAGTATTGACCATGTTTATAAGAAGTATAACTAAATTTCCCGCCAAATCAATACTTACAGAAAAATTCTATGGGTACATGTTTCGGAAACCTATTTTGTTTCCTTCTTCAGCCCACATTTGGCACAAATCATCATACAACAACATCGAAATCCTCATCAAACAACACAATTTATCAGTTAAAATGTTAGAACACATTAAAAATTGCAAGTTAAGAAACACACAAATTAACACATCAACAAAACTCTTAAATATGTGTCTAATGACACAAGTCTAACAAAGGAAAAAGTGACAGAATATGCGTGGAGCATTGCATGCTATATTTAAGAGTTTTGTTGATGTGTTAATGGAAAAGAACTGGGAATATGGAGAGGATTTGGTCATGACTTTCATAGATCTAGAAAAGGCATATGATAGTGTCCCCAGAGAGAAGGTATGGGAAACCATGGTTAAGAAGAGACTGGGAAGAGAAATGTTGGAAATGGTGCAAGCAATGTACAACAACTGTGTTAGCAGGGTACTGACCCCAGTTGGAAAGACAGATTGGTTTAGGAACAAGACTGGTCTAAGACAAAAAAAGGAAGCTTGTAGTTTAACGTGACCGTTAATCTTGAGATCATGAGCCACGGGACCTCCTTTTTACGTGGAATCCGAACCACAGGACATGGCATTTCACTTCGAAAATCTCACATGCATTGACCGGGAATCGAACCCGGACCGCCTTGGTGAGAGGCATACAGCTAGACCGCTGAGCCACCACGCCCCCTGGACTAAGACAGGGGAGTGTGCTGTCACCTCTCTTGTTCATAATGGTGACGGATGAAATTGTAAAGGAAACAAAGGAAGCATATAGACATAAAGAAATGAAGTTACTGTTATTTGCAGATAATATTGTGGTCTGGGGAAGGAACACCGAAGAAGTGCAAAAACAACTAGATGCACTGAACGAAAATATTCAGAAGTATGGCCTGAAAATCAGTATAGAGAAAACCAAGACCATGGTGATGACAAGAGGGGAAAGACAAGGAAAGGGCACTGTGAAAATTGGAAGTCAGAGTTTGGAAATTGTGGACACGTTCAAATACCTAGGAAGTGAATTGATGCAAACTGGTAGGTTGGACATGGAGATTGGCAGGAGGGTACAGCAGAGCAATGCATTCTATCAAAGTGTAAGAAAACTTGTTTGGGATAAGGAAGTACCAAGGAAAAGCAATGTTCCCATATTAACTTATGCAGCTGAGACTTGGACCCTGACGAGCAGGCAAGAGAGTAGAATCCAAGCCAGTGAAATGAAATTCCTAAGAAGTATGATAGGAAAGACAAGGAAAGACAGAGTGAGGAATGAGGAAGTTGGGATGGAAAAACTAAATGAGAGAATTGAGAAGAATAAACTAAGGTGGTTTGGACATGTAAAGAGGATGGAGGAAAATAGAATACCAAGACAGATGCTGGAGGCGAAGTGCAAGGGTAAGAGAGCAAGAGGAAGACCTAGAACCAGGTGGATTGATTCAGTGAAGAACAGCGTAAGAAAAATAAATCTGGACTGGGGCAAGATCGTGGAAGAAGAATGGTGGAAGGAAAGGGGAAAGTGGAGAAGTGCCATAAATACCCCAACCCGGCAGGAGCTGAATAAGGGGAAATGATGATGATGTTGATGTGTTAATTTGTGTGTTTCTTAACTTGCAATTTTCAATGTGTTCTAACATTTTTAACTGATAAATTGTGTTTTGTGTTGTTTGATGAGGATTTCGATGTTGTTGTATGATGTTTTGTGCCAAATGTGGGCTGAAGAAGGAAACAAAATAGGTTTCCGAAACGTGTACCCGTAGAATTTTTCTGTAAGTCAAGTATTGATTTTGCGGGAAATTAAAAGTTATACTTCTTGTAACCAAGTTCTAACGTTCACCACTAGATATCATTGATATCTGGTACTACTTGAAATTGAACGGAACTTGTAGCTCACCCTAAGGGTGTCCGCTGGAAGCAGCTACAGACTCAGGCGAGCCGAACATGTCCTCGGACACACCCGGCACTAAAAGCCATATGATTAATAAATAATAAACACTGATACCATTGGAAAACTTTACAACGCAATCGCCCGCAAGTAACAGTAGCTAGAGCTGCACTGAGCTATGTAGTGACTCAAGGCCGTGTGCTCGGAAGGTACACAAAAGACAAGGTGGAAAGTAACAATAGAAGGGATAAAAATAACACTTCAAAATATTCTTGCGGTCACCATGACGGCACCTCACAAGTAAAGGGTTAATGATTAGTTTATATGCCGAGTATCACATCCCCAAATGAGACCATTTGTGAGATATTGTTATTCAAAGAAATGCAGGCTTAACCCCTTAACACCCCTTTAGAACCTGAATATCCAAAAATCCTTCCTTAGTGGATGCTTTTTTTTTCTTTTCAGAATTTCACCACTCCCCATGGGCCCCTTAAATTGGATTTATGAAAAAATGGTTGAACAACTATTGACTTATTTTTTAAGCTGATTCCCCCCCCCCTTGGGTTTCAGACATCTCGCCTATGTCGTTTAAGAGATACACGCTCCGTTAGGAATCCTTCAACGTCCACTTTCCACCCCTTTTACCTCATAACATACACCACATCGAAAAACCCTTAGACATGTGCCTGCTTATTTTTAATGATTAGTTTATATGCAGAGTATCACATCCCCAAATGATACCACTCGTGAGATATTGTTATGCATTGAAATGCACGTTTAACTTAACCCCCGTAACACACCTTTAGAACCTGAATATCCAAAAATCCTTCCTTAGTGGACGTTTTCAACATACAACGAACATATGTCCAACATTTCATGATTCTATAACTTCAATAGTTTTGGCTGGGCGACAAGGAGTCAGTCAGGACACTTTCTTCTTCTTCTTCTTCTTTCGAATTTGGCCAACTATGGACCGCATAGAACTTAAGGCTTCTTGGCCTTCCTTCTCTTTTCTTCCCAGAACCTCTTCATTCTTTCGCTCCTTATCTTTCTCTCCTCCTGGGAAATGATCCGCACGGGTTTCTTTGTAATTGGTTTCTCTTCAAAAAACTGTCTACCTTTCTTCTAAACTCATTTCTATTGTGGCTCAACTCTGGAGTAATCCAACTTCTGTTGCATCCCTCTTGACCTACCCACTTAGAGGTGGCCTTAAATCCCATGATGTAATTGAAGTTCATTTTGGTCAGTCGTTTCTCGTCCAATCTTACCAGGTGCAAATAGAATTTCAGCCTTCTTTTCCGCATTGTGTCCGTGATCTTTTCAGAACACTTTGTAGAGCTTCTCGTTTTTCCTCTTCTTCCAAGTTTCATCAGAAGTCTTCTGAGGTCCCAGTATTTTCCACAGAATCTTCCTTTCCTTTTTCTCGCGTTCTTGCAGCTCCCCTTTTTTATTTAAAAATAGACACTCTGAAGCGTACAATTTTTCTGGTTTTATGACTGAGTTATAGTGTCGGATGTTGGCCTTGTATGAGTTGCCTGTTTGTTATACCTGTTCTGTGTTAGCTTGTAGGCCAGGTCTAATTTTCTGGCGGCTCTTCCCTTGTGTGCCTCTTTATCCAGTCCTTTGGGTTGATTCCATTCTCCCAGGTATTTGAGTTTCTCTGTTCTTTTAATTTTCCCATGTTTTACCTCCATATACCTCTCGTGTTTGTGCCTGTACTCTATATATTCCGTCTTTTCATAAGAAACTTTTTCACACTCTCTTTTATTATTTATTATTTAATCGTATGGTAAGTTAAGTTATACAATTATTCATAACAAGGTAATATTCAAACTTTAAAGTCCATCCCTCTCAACCATTCGGTTAAATTGGGTGTGAGAGCGAACAAATCGTCAGGAATGCCAGGGTACGAATAAAGAGGACAGCGTTGGACCAGATGTTCGATCGTCTGTTCTTCCAGGTTACACTCACACATTGGTGTGCTGATCCAGCCCCACTTGTACCTGAAATAATTGCAGCAACCATGTCCAGTTGATGCCTGTTGATGCAGCACCAGAAGTTCCTCGGTAAGTCAAAGCCGTTTGGTTTCTTTGTGGGATCAAGTTGGTGGACACTTGTTCCCAATGTTTTAGTTGACCACTCACGCTTCCAGCTTTCATTTAGATCAAATCTTAGCAGCAATGAGTTGCCCCGCAGTGACACTTACTGGTCTTCTAGATTGCAGTCGTTGCTGTGATGGATGGCAGAATTCCTGGTGCAATGGCAAAGAGGGTGATGCAAAGATTTTCTTATCTTCCCTTAGTAGAGCTTGCTTCCTCCTTTTATTATAAGAGATAAATAACATGCAAAGCCATACCCAGTGCACTGAACTTGCGTTCAATTTGGACAAGTTTCCGCTTTATAGACGTTCCATTGAGCAAGTTTTACAGTATTATCCAAGTGGAAATGTAAAGGCCAGGCTCTTGCTCTCCTCCAGAATTAACCATGAAAGCGCAGTCGGTAGAGGCACTTAGCTTCTAACTGAAAGAGAGTGGGTTCGATCCCCATGTGGGTAGTGGATTTTAGAAACAAAACTACCACATTCGGAAATGCAAATAGCACTGGGGTTCACTCAGCCTACACCAGAAATGAGTTCCAGGGTAATTCCTGAGAGCAAAGGCAAAGGCGGCTGGGCGTGGAGCTGACAACTCCATCCCATCTAGGGCTACTACCTTCCACTACTCCCAGGGCCTCCATGGCCTGTATGGAGTTGACTTTGCTTTACGTGCGAGGGAGAAGAGTTGACCATAGCAAACAGATTAAACATTTCAACCCGATGGGACTACTGTCACATTGCATTGAGGGAGAAGTTATTGGCAGCGATTGTGGCAATTTTTGATATTACTTACTTACTTAATTCCTGCCGCTCCTTCCGGAGCATAGGGCCATGGCGAAATTTCTCCACGCAGTACGGTTCCTGGCCATTCTCTTCACTTGACTCCAGTTCTTGTCCACCTCTGCAATTTCATTTTCGATCGTCCTCGGCCAGGTCTTCTTATGTCGACCTTGCTTCCTGGCGCCTTGAGGATTCCAGTCTAGCGCCGCCCTCTCAATAGCTCCGTCCGGCTTCCTTAGTGTGTGACCAATCCAGCGCCATTTCCTCTCCTTGATCTGGATGCTAATCGGTTGGTGATGGTCCAAAGATCTTCATTTGAGATTATGTCCGGCCACCTCACATTCATGATGCTACGCAGACATCTGTTAATGAACACCTGTAGCTGGTTGTTGATCGGTTTTGTGACTTTCCAGCTTTCACAGCCGTAGAGAAGAATCGACTTTACGTTGCTATTGAAAAGGCTAGGTCTGCCAACTGGTCTCCTCCCTCCTACTTTCGGGGAAATAAGTATAGATACTTAGTTTAGAGGTCAATAAAACCTTTACCCTTAGTCTTACATAAGAACAACCTACACCAAAATGTTCCTTGTTTTATTTGTCGTTTAACGATATAGAGTAAATATTTGCATTGTATTTCGTTAAAATTTTATAGCAGATTGAACAAAAAAAGTACCGGTTTTTCTTACGAAGTTTACGGAGCGCTCACTTAGAAAGATCATTATGTTAAAAGTATTGATCTGATCGTAACGAAACTTTAATACGTCTTAAAATAACTTATTGTTAACGCGTACATGAAGTTTTAATCTGGGGCCTGTTCCACGAATAAACTTTGCAACTTTTCACTTTGCAATTTTCAATTCTTGCAAAGTGCAAAGTCTTTCTGTTCCACCATGATCTATGTATTACTTTTCAATTTCTTTGCAAAGTGAAAAGTCTTTGCATAGGAATGATCCGATCATGTTTATTCCATGAACAAACTGTATATTTATTCCATGATTTAATGCTTTATTTTTCATGGTGAAACATGTCCCACTAATGACCACACAGTGATCTTAATTAATTAAAGTATTGATCAAGGTGGAACTTTTAACCTGTCTATACTAAAGTAAGGTTATGAAAATTCATCTTGTCTTTGTACGTCTTCTTGTTGGATTCTTCATCACTATCCTCACTTGATGATTAAAAAAAGCTCCTGCGTAACATATTTATAACACTAAACCAAATTCTGCGCCGAGAAACTAGTGTAGAGACTTGTTCATTAACAGCTGAAAAGGGAATCGTCTCTTTGCAAAGATTTCTGATTCCTTTGCACTTTGCATTTCTGCACCAATGGAGGAACATAACAGTCTTCTAAAGTGAAAAGATTCCTAACTTTTCACTTTGCAAGACAAATCTGAAAAGTGATGGTGGAACAAAATCTGAACTGAAAAGTGCAAAGTGAAAAGTTGCAAAGTTCATTCGTGGAACAGGCCCCTGATCTGACGTTTCTTAAAATAGTTGTTGTGAATTTTGTAAAACAACTTTTTCTCGGGCCTGGGTGGTCATAGCAGTATAAAATATGGCTTGTTATGAGGCTCATTGCAATAATAAGAGGCTTAACGTAAAACTACATTTTATCTACTTGTGATTATCGATTTTATATGGATTGATATTTAATCGGACCATTGAGGGTGGCGATAGTACCTTAGCAGCCTGGCAATGTTGCCAGTTGACTACCGTATTTCGAACTCGCTGCATGCTCGTTCCTACGCACACCAAACTCTGAACTTTGTTCTTCGTTGAGTCATTGGCAACAAGCAGCAACTATCACTGTCTGTATTATCTATTGTTTGCACATCGATCAAGATGCCAGCTGAACCGCAGTTAACGGAGGGAGAATTTGCCATGATTATAAGTGCGATATGTTTTTTTTAGAAGCGAGAAAGAAAGTAATAATAATAAGAGGGTTTAGCAAAAAGTATCCAAGTGTATTGGAAGGTCGATAGCCACGGTGAAGAGATGTGCCGCTGCAATGAAAGATATTCCTCTTCCTCCCAGAATCCAAAAGTATGAAAGTATGACGAAAGCAGAGCTAATTGTTCATGCCAAACCTCACTTCAGGGCACCTAAAAAGAAGCTGGAACATATAATCAAGAATGTTCGTCCTGACGTCGACCTCGTCTGGTTGCCAGCTGCTCATTGTGAGCTCAACCCCATAGAGCTGGTTTGGTCCTACGTGAAAAATAAAATAGCTTAAGTGAAATGAGTAACCAGGCGGAGAGAGGAAGAACAATGGAGGTGATGTGAGATCTCGGTAAAGAAGCCTTGAGGTCTGTTACACCGGAGCTATGGAAAAAAATGCATCGAACACACCAAAAAAAAAATAAAGAAACATTACTGGGAAAAGGATTGGCTAACAGAAGACATCCCCGTTGTTGAGCCACTTGTTATAAACTCGCTGCACGCTCGTTCCTACGCACACCAAACTCTGACCTTTGTTCTTCGTTTAGTCATTAGCAACAAGCGGCAACTATCACTGTCTGTATTACCTACATCGATCAAGATGCCAGCTAATCCACAGTTAACGGAGGGAGAATTTGCCATGATTATAAGTGCAATATGGTTCTTTAGAAGCGAGAGAGAAAGTAATAATGATAAGAGGGTTTAGCAAAAGGTATCCAAGTGTATTGGAAGGTCGATAGCCACAGTGAAGAGATGTGCCACTGCAATGAAAGATATTCCTCTTCCTCCCAGAATCCAAAAGTATGAAAGTATGACGAAAGCAGAGCTAATTGTTCTCGCCAAACCTCACTTCAGGGCACCTAAAAAGAAGCTGGAACAGATAATCAAGAATGTTGGTCCTGACGTCGAACTCGTCTGGCTGCCAGTTGCTCATTGTGAGCTAAACCCCATAGAGCTGGTTTGGTCCTACGTGAAAAATAAAATATGAGTAACCAGGCGGAGAGAGGAAGATCAATGGAGGTGATGCGAGATCTGTGTAAAGAAGCCTTGAGGTCCGTAACACCGGAGCTATGGAACAAATGCATCGAACACACCAAAACAATACAGAAACATTACTAGGAAAAGGATGGGCTAACAGAAGACGTCCCCGTTGTTGAGCCACTTGTTAGCAACTTAAATGACAGTTCATCTGATTCATCGGGCAGTGATTTTTCAGACGGTTAATAAGGGAGCAGTTTTATAATCTTATAATCTCAAAGTGTAAATTACTTCAAACAATTAATCTTATAATAATAGCTTTTCAGCGGACTCACCATTTTAAACCTGCCAATGGAGGTCCAAAGCCCTCATTAAAAAAGGTGTTGGGAAATGTTTAACTTCTTGTGGTAATGAAATAAGACACGTTTCTCTAACTTGTAGGTAAAATTAGCAGAGGATATTAGCGCTGTACATAAGGGACACATATTTCAGGATATAAAGAAGAATTAAATAGTTAAGTTAAATAGACGTGAATGATAGTGTATTTTTTTCTTCTTAATCGTATTACCCTCCGGGGTTGGCTATTCCCTCGGACTCAGCGATGGATCCCACATTTGCCACCTCCATTTTGAAACTTCGGGATTGGGGATACAACTGGGGTGTGTGACCAGCACCTCGCCCAGGAGGCCTCACCTGCAAAGCGAACAGGGACCTTACGAGGGATGGGAAGATTGGGAGGGATAGGCAAGGAAGAGGGAATGAGGCGGCCGTGGCCTTACGTTAGGTATCATCCCGGCATTTGCTTGGAGACGAAGTGGGAAACAACGAAAACCACATCAAGGATGGCTGAGGTGGGAATCAAACCTCCCTCTACTCATTTGGAGCACCCGAGGCTGAGTAGACCCCGTTCCAATCCTCATACCACTTTTCAAATTTCGTGGCAGAGCCTGGAATCGAACCACGGACCTCCGGGGTGGCAGCTAAGCACGCTGACCACTACACCACGGAGGCGAATATATATTATAATATTTGTATTATAATTCGTCAATTTCACGTATGGTTTTTAATTTATTTTAATTAATGTCATTCTTCAAGTCCTCGTACTGCAGCTCCTTCACCAAGATTTTACTCGTATAAAATAATATCTTCCTCGTCACGTGAGCGACCCATGGTTTAACCCATAGACATTCACTTTATCTTTCCGTTTCTTTTATATACCGGTATTGCCACCACATAATTTCAACTACCATAATATAGTTAAGTGAACAAGGAACTGTCCTTCATCCATTTTGCTGAACTATGATAAAATATTTGATGTAGTGTAATGGTGTGATGATTGCTTTGTATAACTTTGATAAAAGTTCAGTTTTATAAAATATTTGATAAAATTTATTTGACACATTTCTTTGGTAGTGTAATACCGGCCTAACACAAATTACAAAACAACAACAACAGAAATTCACAGACCTTCCGGCTTGGAACGCGCGCGTATTATGTTTCACAGGGCAACTTCGCACGAGTTTCCTCGACCGAGCACATTGTTCCCGTCGCTTGCTACGATACATTCTTCTCACATAACCACCTGATTAAATATCAATCGATATAAAAGCAATTATCAAAAGTAGATAAAATGTAGTTTTACGTTAAGCCGTGCATTGCTATGAGCCTCATAACAAGCCATATTTCACACTGCTATGACCACCCAGGCCCGAGAAAAAGTTGTTTTACAAAACTCACAACAACTACTTAAAAGAAACATCAGATCAGATTAAAACTTCATAAACGCGCTAACAATAAGTTCCTTTAAGACGTATTAGAGTTTCGTTACGATCTGATCAATACTTTTAACGTAATGATCCTTCTAAGTGAGCGCTCCGTGAACTTGGTAAGAAAAACCGATACTTTTTTTGTTCAATCTGCTATAAAATTTTAACGAAATACAATGCAAATATTTACTCTATATCGTTAAACGACAAATAAAACAAGGAAAATTTTGGTGTAGGTTGTTCTTATGTAAGACTAAGGGTAAAGGTTTTATTGACCTCTAAACTCGAGTATCTATACTTATTTCCCCGACAGTAGGTCTCTTTCATACTCCCTTCTTGCAGTTTTATTGGCACTCCTTCTCTTCACGTGGCCGAACCACTTCATTCTAGCCTTCTGGATTTTTAGAGTCTTCTATTCTCACCTCTTCTCTGATTTTATCATTCCTGATCTTCTGGATCATAGTACGCAGGAACTTTATTTCTGCTTGGAGTTTCGAATTGTCCTTCCTGGTTAGTGTGGTGTTTTCCAGGCTGTATGTGAGGATTGGTGTGTAGCAGGATTTGTACACCCTCTGTCTGAAAAGTTCGGCTTACCGAAACAGCTGTTACTATCCTTCGAAGTTTATTTATTTAGTGTATGATGAAAACAACCTATAAACTATTTACATATCCAGTGGAAGATAAGCACAGAGTAAATACAAATTATCATGTATATACAAAGCAATTTACGAAGCTTGAGAGAAAAAAATAACAGGAATAAAACAATATATTTACACATCACTATCTACCTGACAACTTCAACAGTTCAATGTAAACATTGAGTGTGAGTGATGTACGTCTCACTAAATGTGAATGTCCAATTCCGCTACCCACTTCACTGCTTCCGATGTTGCTGAGTTGAGGTCTTCCTTGGTGCCAAAGAAAGCACGGTGTGGGCATTCCTGCACTACATGTTTCATTGTTTGGCGAACCTCCCCACAATCACAATGGGGGAAAACTGACCAGCCCCATGTGTGTAAAGTAGATGCTGTTCTACCTACTCCACATCTCATGCGATTTAGTCTACTCCAGGTGCAGCGTGGCAGATCGAAGCCTGCCAAATTTGTAGATGGATTATTAATGTCCACTATTGTACGAGGTGGGGATAAAGACCACTCTGTTAACAACTTAGAAGTGGAGTTGAAGGAGCTGGATGTTAACTTCACAGCCGTCTTCCAAGCAGGCTGACGAGACTTAAGGCGTGTGCATTTCTGTCTGATATCCTCATGAACTGGTAGATGTTCATTCTTCAACATTCTTGTCCACAGCTGAAATAGGGCCTTCTGTCTCCTGATATGTGGAGGTACTATATTGCTGAGTACCGGTAATCATTTGATCGGTGTAGCACGAAGTGTATCATTTATGATCCCCATGGTTTGGCAAAGTTGTGAATCTACTAGCTGTGGATGATTATGCACTTCTTAGAATTATCCTGAGGGATAGCCTTCAGTTGGGTCGTCACATTACGTTGGATGTCCAAAATGTCCGAAAACCTTTGGCCCTTCAGGGCTTTTCAGTGACCCTGGACCCCGATACTTCATGCTTTGACACTTGCCTTCGAGGTCGTACCTCAGGCACCAGGTCTCGTCACCCATTACGATGGTTTTCAGGACCATTCCACAGAACATTCACCCTTCCCACTGCCACCCGTCGAACAGATGTGCACGTTAGGTTGCATAAATTCACCCTTCTCACTGCCGCCCGTCTATCAGGTGTGCAAGGCAGGTTGCATAAATTCAAGCTTCTCTCTTGCTTTCAATGTAGAGTTTTGACGACCCAAACTGAAGGCTATTCCTAACAAGACTATGCCAGGAGTTTCCAGGACTTGTACAGTCGTTCTCAGAAGTGCATAACAATCCACGGAGATTACTTCGAAGGACAGTAATGGCTGTTTGAGGGAAGCCAACAATCCGTTCGTAATATAGCCCATGCACCGAACTTTTCAGACAGAGGGTGTACAATGTCACCTTGGTTTTGAGTAGCACTTGTTTATCCCAGAGTAGTTGTCCTACTTGGTGGTAAAAGTGCATTGCTTTGCTGTTTCGATTGTTCACTCCACATGTGGCTAGGTTATCTTTGGATACTATACTACCCAAGTATTGAAACTCAGCAATTATATAGTAAAATTCTAGATGAATTATGGACAAATGCAGTATTGCCAAACCCAAGAAATATTTCAAGGTGCAGCGTTGGATGGACATGGTCAAGTCAGACATTGCAACCAAGGGAAGGACACTAGATGATGTCATGACGAACAAGATGTACATGGACAGAGGAGAGTGGAAGAGGCTTGTCAACAGTACCCGGGAAACTGGAACTGTATCATCATCATTCCCCCTTATCCAGCTCCTGCCGGGTCGGGGTATTTATGGCCTTCTCCACTTTCCTTCCACGATCTTGTCCCAGTCCAGATTTCTTTTTCTTACGCTGTTCTTAACTGAATCGATCCACCTTGTTCTAGGTCTTCCCCTTGCTCTCTTACCCTTGCACTTGGCCTCCAGCATCTGTCTTGGTATTCTATTTTCCTCCATCCTCTTTACATGTCCAAACCACCTTAGTTTATTCTTCTCAATTCTCTCATTTAGTTTTTCCATCCCAACTTCCTCATTCCTCACTCTGTCTTTCCTTGTCTTTCCTATCATACTTCTTAGGAATTTCATTTCACTGGCTTGGATTCTACTCTCTTGCCTGCTTGTCAGGGTCCAAGTCTCAGCTGCATAAGTTAATATGGGAACATAGTACACTTTATACATTACCTCCTTGCTTTTCCTTGGTACTTCCTTATCCCAAACAAGTTTTCTTACACTTTGATAGAATGCATTGCTCTGCTGTACTCTCCTGCCAATCTCCATGTCCAACCTACCAGTTTGCATCAATTCACTTCCTAGGTATTTGAACGTGTCCACAATTTCCAAACTCTGACTTCCAATTTTCACAGTGCCCTTTCCTTGTCTTTCCCCTCTTGTCATCACCATGGTCTTGCTTTTCTCTATACTGATTTTCAGGCCGTACTTCTGAATATTTTCGTTCAGTGCTTCTAGTTGTTTTTGCACTTCTTCGGTGTTCCTTCCCCAGACCACAATATCATCTGCAAATAACAGTAACTTCATTTCTTTATGTCTATATGCTTCCTTTGTTTGATTATTTATTGAAAATTCACATGAGAATCATCATATATTATCAAAGTGGTAGTGTGAAAGCCACGTTCCGGTCTTACCCCAGTTAACTGAACAAATCAGCTCCTATAAGCTATATCTCACCTGCGTATTCACACCCTAGTGCTCACTGATCGTCAACCTGGGGCTCCCATTATTTACCTGGCAGTCTTCTTTTGCACCCTTTCCAACTCATTCCTCAAGTACAACAGCAACACATTTCATCCACACCCCCATAGAAATGGAAATAATGAGGGATGGATATATATTTTTCATAGCCAACTTGGTGCTTTGGTTCTTTCAATAGAGTGGTGGTTATTTGTCTCTGCCAATTGAGTTTTCATCTGTGTACCAGATGGAAGTGTGTCATTGTTCACATATTGTAATTTTTAAGCAAAGGGAATGATATGTATTGCCTATATAGGGTATTTGGTCTTTACTAGAGACGTAAGCCCTTTCCGTGACCTTTTGTGATGCCTTCCTATGTGCTTTTCCCAGCGAAAATTACCTCCTCTCTCAGCAATCCTCCACCAAACTGAACACTCGTTCCTCCTTCTGTATAATTTTCTTCTGCTTTTACTGGCTCATTGGACCACTTCAGTCAATCATTTCTGGGCCCTCTCTTTCAATAAGTTTTCTTTCCAAGTTGCCTAGTAGCTTTTGATTTGCTCTGATCTTCTCAGGCGTTCCTCATCTGTAAATAGCCTTTCAACTGTATGACGTTTGTCTATTTTTGCTTGAAATCTTATTTTTATGTCTTTCAGTTTATTTCTATTTTTTTGTTTTGTTTTGCAAGTCATCCAAGGTTATTTCTAATTCTTTCATATCTTCTCTAATTTCCTTAATTCATCCTACTTGTTGTTTCATATTCCAAAGCTTCTCAACAATTTTTCTAGATAATCTGGTTTCCGGTGTCCTCATGATGTGACCAAAGAAATCCGTTTCTACCGAATAGTATCGGTGATGGGCTCCAGTTCTCTGTAGGAAGTCTAGGTTTTATTGTGCTGTGTTGTGAAGTTAAAATGTCTTCATGAGAGCTTTTAGCATCTGTGGTGGTTGTGTGTGCCTTGTTAAAAAAGAAAACTATGAAGAGGAAAAGGAGGTTGTGGGTGAGGAATTAGAGATCAAAAAGAGAATACGAGGGAATGCACGCTAAATTATTGCAAAAGTTATGTTCGAAAGATTCTGAAGCGTACAAGAACTTTTTAACAATGAGCAAAAATGACTATGATTATATTTTGGCCAAAATTACCCCCAGGATCAGCAAAAGGGATCATCCGAAACGACTGTGCCTTCAAATTTCTGTTTCTGCATTCTTTCCGAGTACAATTCCAAGTTTCTGGAAGGGCTTCAATATTTTCAATTAATATTATTGTTTTTTCGCGACTCCACACAAATTCAGCCATATTCAAACACTATAACTAACAACAAACAAATAACCCCAACAATCCACCACTGACTGGTCTAGCTAGGGCACACAAATACTGTTTACATCGTAGAGTCAGCCGGCCCTAGCTAGACCTTCCGCTAATTACACCTGTGTGAAGCTAAATTGTATAGGTTAAGAATGTAAACGACACTCCTTGGTTCCCATGTTCGTTGCCAAGAGCCGACTGTGGTGACGTCTGGTAGCTAAGTTCTGAACTAGTAGTCGTTGACGGTGGCGGCAAAAGTAGCAACTACTTGAAAATTGATCGTCTGCAGTCCTTACTTGAATTAAAACAGATACACACCCTAATACAGTCATCACAATTAACACTGGTTATCAGACAGATTCTACACACACACCTAAAGTACACGGGGCTACATGACCGCGTTGTCGCAGCCCCTAAACTTAAGAACCAACCTAACATGCCAACAATGTATGACCACGGGCGAACCTGCATGCTTGAGGTTGGTAGTCCAACACGTTAACCACTCACACACGGTGGCAAGCTCCCAAGCCCCTGATATGAATTAATGTAAATATATTTCAATTGACTGCTGATTACTATTTCTGCCTGGGTTCTTTAACATGCCAACCGAGCTTACATCTCTCAGCAGCAGCCTGTCAACCATCTAACTTAGAGCAGTACAAGAGGATGTTGTTATTTTTCTCTTCGATATCGTTAAATCTGAAATATGCGGACAGAGAACTAGATGCCAAAAGACAGTTCTCTCGAAAGCAATACAACACATGTCTCGGCTTAAAAGTCTGCAATTTATCTAAGCTTTCTTCCAGTACTAAAAATACCAAGGGATTTATACTAATTCGAAAGAGATTGTGTAATAAGACCATGCGCTTGTCACACAAGACATAATGAGACTCCTGCTCGCTCGTCTCAGTGATGATGTCACTGAGCAGAACTGATACGGGCACCCCACTTGCTAGTCAGTGTAGTTTGGCAGAAAACCGTGTGTTGGAAATGAGGTCGCAAATGGAAGTTCGCGTGCAACTAGCATTACAACACGCTATCGTTTTAACTGGTGTAGCTTTCTTAAATACATCCTAGGCATCAAAGAATGGTACCTAATGGTTTTTTTTTAACAAAGAGTGACCCCGGCATTCGAACCATTCCAGGTGACGCCATAGATCAAGAGAGCTTTCAAGCCATTTTTCAGTGTTGCCTTAATGACAATAGATATTGTAAGTTGTTCAGTCGGCCAGCACAAGATACACTGTACATGTAAGTATTTTCAGGTTATTTTTATGCATATTCCAGTAATTGGACTGGGAAAAGAAATGTTGGAAATGGTGCAAGCAATGTACAACAACTGTGTTAGCAGGGTACTGACCCCAGTTGGAAAGACAGAGTGGTTTACGAACAAGACTGGACTAAGACAGGGGAGTGTGCTGTCACCTCTCTTGTTCATAATGGTGATGGATGAAATAGTAAAGGAAACAAAGGAAGCATATGGACATAAAGAAATGAAGTTACTGTTATTTGCAGACGATATTGTGGTCTGGGGAAGGAACACCGAAGAAGTGCAAAAACAACTAGATGCACTGAACGAAAATACTCAGAAGTACGGCCTGAAAATAAGTATAGAGAAAAGCAAGACCATGGTGATGACAAGAGGGGAAAGACAAGGAAAGGGCACTGTGAAAATTGGAAGTCAGAGTTTGGAAATTGTGGACACGTTTAAATACCTAGGAAGTGAATTTATGCAAAATGGTAGGTTGGACATGGAGATTGGCAGGAGGGTACAGCAGAGCAATGCATTCTATCAAAGTGTAAGAAAACTTGTTTGGGATAAGGAAGTACCGAGGAAAAGCAAAGAGGTAATGTATAAAGTGTACTAAAGACAAAGAAATCTGGACTGGGGCAAGATCGTGGAAGAAGAATTGTGGAAGGAAAGAGGAAAGTGGAGAAGTGCCATAAATACCCCAACCAGGCAGGAGCTGGATAAGGGGAAATGATGATGATGATTCCAGTAATTGGAAAAACATTGTGTTGGCCAACGGAAAAATGTACAATATCAAGAACCATGTAACGCTTCACCGACCAATTAGAAGAACCTGTATTGACAAGTTTCAAGAAAACATCCATTGATAACCACAGGCATTAAATATGCCTGGCTGGCTGCGTGGCTCAGCAGTAACATTCTCGCTTGCTGGGCCCAAGGTTGCAGGTTCGTATCCTGGCACAGTCAGCTGGCATTTGAGGGTGCGCAAATGCGAGTGAGCCATGTCAGTAGATTGTCGCCTTTCAAAAATCTCTTACCAAGACCAGGAGCGGACCTGCATGCTTGGGGTTGGTAGTCCGACACGTTAACCACTCACACACCGTGGCAAGCTCCCAAGCCCCTTAAAGATCCCTTCGGGGCAAAATTCCGGCACTCCTACATCTCTAAAAGCCAGAGTAGTTAGAAGGGACGTAAAACCAATAACATTATTATTACTAAATATGCCCTTCATGTATTTTTAAAACCAATGTTTCTGTTTATTTTTGAGACTTAAGTAGGCTACTTGCTATTGCCAATGTATTTTAAGTCTAACAAAACCAATTGCTGAAGAACTTGAAACATGAACTCTACTGAGTGGTTTTCAAATATTGACAGGATCGATTCTACAGTATTTTTAAAACACAACCTAGATGCCACATGACTTACTGTGTCTAAATTAGAGCGTGACTGACGGAAGGTTAATGTTTTGATTACAATTTTAGAAGTATGCAAGGAAATGAACATCTGAAAGATGTTTTGTACAATCATGGGTAGTGATGTGGGCCGGGCAAATGCCCAGTGGGCAGGACGTCTATAAATGGGCATTTGCCCGAACATTTGTCCAAAGCAGTTTTAAGCGCCCAAAATACGGGCATTAAAAAAACTGGATTTTCCTTTTTACTGCTTGTGATGGTTACTAGAGCTTCTATCTAAAACATAATACAAACATGGTATATTGGCTTTCACGGCCGGTGAATTAAAACTCAGGAATTCTTCTAGGTTTGTGCCGTGTCTTGTGTGGGGTTTCGCCTAGGACACCAAGAGCTTGCCGATGAGCCAGCTTGGTGTCCTAGGCGAAACCCCACATAAGACACGGCACAAACCTAGAAGAATTGCTGAGTTATAATAAAAACCATTAATCAAAGGTACCCAGGGGAGTGCGGCAGGCTTCGGCAGCTAGCACAGTTCATATCCTCGCCGCTAGATGGGGGCTTCATTCATTCCATTCCCTGACCCGGTCGGTTGACGGGAAGCAGGCTGTGGATTTTCATTTTCAATCAAAGGTACATTTCATGGTTAAACTAGTAATGCCCGAATATTGCTAATAATAATAATTTAATTATTCTGTGTCAATGTTGCCAATAACATCTAAAAGGGTATTAAGTATATCTGGTTTGAATAAAACATTGTATTACTGAGTTAGGCCTGCCGGCCTACTCATTTAAATGTAGGAAATGTAGGGGCACCTGTTACATCTGCTGCCACAGAGCGGACCTTTAGCACTTTTGGTTGGATTCATAGTAAAAAAAAAGAAACAGACTTATAACTGAGAGGGCTGCCAAGTTGACTTATCTAGCCTACAATTGGAAGCTGACGATGGGGAGAATGGAACATCTAAGCGTAAGCCCGACAAAATAACTGAAGAGACTCGTCAGAGTAATCCAGAACAAGGAGAAGAAACCCCAACACCCAGTCAAGAACGAATTATAGGCCTAGAGGAAGATTCAGAATCAGAACTGTCAGAAGAATCTGAGCCAGAACTACTTGAAAATTCAATAGAAAAACGTGATGAAGAGGGTACAGAAACAGAAGAAAGTGATTAAGATACCCAAGAACACAAAACATCCATTTATTAGTAATTTCATATTTAAATATATGTACTGTACCTCATGTCCTCCTTTGTTTCATTTTTAACTTATATAGAGTTAATGTAATAGCATACATTATGTATTCAGTATTAGTCATTTGTCAGTAAAATATCAAACTCATTTAAGAATTATAAAGATGTGTTGGTGGGTTAAGTGAATTTTTTTCCCCAATTACACAAGCATCATTCATAGGCATAATTATTATGTATAAAAATCCACTTGAGTCGAGAGGCTATAGAAAAATATTAGGACTACTTAACTACTTTTCCATCAATATAAATTAAATAATTTTGTATATTAAATATGTATACTGTATACATATATATAGGCCGGCCCCGTGGTGTTGGGGTGGCGCGCCTGCCTCTCACCCGGAGGCCCCGGGTTCGATCCCCGGCTCTGTCAGGGATTTTAAAACTGCCGTGAGGGTTGGAACGGGGTGCACTCAGCCTCGTGAGGACAATTGAGTAGCTGTCTGACAGTGAGACAGCGCCCCGATCACGGAAACCAAGATTAACGGCCGAGGAGACCCGACGCGCTGATGACGCGTCACCCCAATATCTGCAGGCTGAATGGCTGGGCAGCGGTCGCTTGGTCAGCCTTAGCCCGTCATGGGCTGTATAGTGCCAAGGGTTGACTGTGTTTTTTTTTTTTTAATACATAGGCCTATATATAGAATACATATACCGGTATGTAGATACATATATGGCTAAAACAATATTTATATAAGCATTGCATTATGAATATGTTTTTAAAATAGGTAAATGCCCAAAATGGCTGGGCATTTATGGGTATTGGGCATGTGTCCGGACATTTGCCCCGACTTATAAATGCCCAGACATTTTACATCACTAATCATGCTAGCTGGTGGAAAATCCCGAGATTAATTTTGCCATTATGAGCACGCTACTGAATTTAAATGGGTTCTTTGACATACCAACAACGTTTGACATGCGTGTTGAGATTTTTGTCGCCTTTCAAAAATCACTTACCATGGCCAGGAGTGAACCTGCAAGCTTGGGGTTGGTAGTACGACACGATAACCACTCACCCACCATGGCAAACATATGATATGCTGAAGAAGGGCCTATGTGACTTTGTGGATAACTGAATAGATTCTTGTAAAAAATCTTCAATGTTGGTGGCGACTATCCAGAGGTATGTCTTTAGTATTTTCTCACTCTGTAATACAGCTTCCCTCCTGTATTACCCATTTAAGATTTGATTGCCGCTGAGCGTTGTTTATTGTAGCAGCTGCCCCGCGGGGCGAAGCAGAGTGCATTCTGCACATAAGTCAAGCAGCATTGCACGTCACAGGAGCTCATGTCACCACGGGCAGTTAAACTATGACTGAGGAGTCGTATCCTACTCGCGCAACTGTACCTGTCAACGGAGCACGCTGACGTGTGACACAAGTAAACGAAGAATAGTTCCCATCTAGACTGCCGGCAATCATTTCGTGAAAGGGTAATATACATATTCAATGAATAGTCCTCTGCACCAAATACAGTCATTTCTTTTCTTTTCCTATTCAATGTTGTCCACTCTTTACCTCAATCTTGGTGATCTATTGTATTATTAATGTGACTAACTTGCGGAATGATGATGTCTACACCTTTCATATTTCAACTGGTGGCCTAATAGTATGGTTATGTCTCGATGTGGCTAATACACAAATGATACATTGCACCAGATTGGAACAAGGTAATGTCAACTTATCTGATATTAATAGCTGGAGTCCTATGTAGTGACCATTCGTGTACCAAGCTCTCCCTTGGACTGAATGCTAAGAGATCTGCTAGCTTCATAGCCTACTGCCAGTGCACAGTGAATCAAAATTGAAATCTAGGGGGACAAAATTATTTTTAAGTTTTAATCACCATGCAAGAAATTGTCTATGGCTAGGAGTTGGATAGAGCATCCAGTTATCTCTTCAGAAAAATTTTCTACCCCTAATTTACTTTTAACAAAGTCACAAAGTTCCACTTTTGGCATAATCGTTGAACCCAGTGCTTCAAACAGTTGTAAACGTGTGAGAACTGGTTGCGCGGCATCTTCTAAAACGTAAAATCACTAAGTAAGTTGCAAAAAGATGCAAAAAACCTTTTAACAGGCGTAAAATAAAAGACTTTATCTACATTTTAACATTAAGTAGAAAGTGACGCAGAGTGACGCGACATACTAAAAAAGTGAAAATATAATTTAAAAAATAATAGTAAAATATTCATCATTTCCAGCTCCTGCCGGGTCGGGGTATTTATGGCACTTCTCCACTTTCCTCTTTCCTTCCACCATTCTTCTTCCACGATCCTGTCCCAGTCCAGATTTCTTTTTCTTACGCTGTTCTTAACTGAATCAATCCACCTTGTTCTAGGTCTTCCTCTTGCTCTCTTACCCTTGCACTTTGCCTCCAGCATCTGTCTTGGTATTCTATTTTCCTCCATCCTCTTTACATGTCCAAACCACCTTAGTTTATTCTTCTCAATTCTCTCATTTAGTTTTCCCATCCCAACTTCCTTCCTAACATCTTCATTCCTCACTCTGTCTTTCCCTTGTCTTTCCTATCATACTTCTTAGGAATTTCATTTCACTGCAAATATATTAACATTACGTAACAATTACACCCATTAATAACTGAAACACGTTACAAAGATCATACCTTCAGCTGCATGTTCCATCTTAAAGCATCACACTAACCACAAAGGCAACCAAACCACAGCCACTTACATTCACCCTCCAATTCAGACTGCTTGAACAGTGGTGACAGATTTACACTAAGAATCCCAGAATAGTGAGTGGCAATTATATGAGAATGCTGTAGAAGTAATAAATTTTGATTTTTTAATTATGAAAATAAATAATGTTGTCCTCCTAGATTTCGATTTTGACCCACTGTGCAGTGGTGCTGTCTACTTGTTGGAGTGCTATGTCACTAACGCTACATCTAACAAGGAGAGGATACGATGCATGGGTCACCGATTCTAACCATCTTTAGTACACGTGTAGGGCATGACCAGGCGTATACCAGGTGCAAGTCGTAAGGTGCACTTCTCAGCCGTCCATGTGCGTTGTACGTTAGTTAGTTATTGGATTTTGAAGGGGAGGAACAGCTAGGTCATCTGCCCCTGTTGTACGTTAGCAGAAAGGCAGCAAGCGCGTGGCGCAGAGGTAACAGCCAAGCTTCATAAGTGTGGCATCGCTGGATCGAATCCCGCCGGTGAGCTTTTTTATTTATGTGGTTGTGTTGTAAACATTGACATTTCTTAGAAATGTAGGTGGCATGAATAATGTTTATTTTGCAGTGAATTGTAATAACGTGTTATGTGAGTGGTAAAAGGGATTCTGAAATCATTGTACGGGAGTGAACATTTGTGACATCACATAATGTACAGTATCGGCATTGGAAATATGGTAGATTTGTATTATAGACCGTCAGGTATATTCTATTATTACATAATTATGCATACGTTTATATATACAATGCACATTATTCATGCCACCTAAATTTGTAAGAAATGACAATGTTTACAACAAAACCACATGAATAAAAAAAGCTCACGGGTGGGATTCGATCCAGCAATCCCTCGCTTATGAAGCAGGGCTCTTACCGCTGAACCACGCACTCGTTGGCTTCTTGCTAATGCACTTAGACGCACTGCAATTGCTAATAATGAATTTCTCGGAAACGGCTGAGAAGCGCACCTTACTACTTGCACCTGGTCATGCCCTACACGTGTACTAAAGATAGTTCAAATCGGTGACCCATACATCGTAACCTCCCCTTGTAAGTGCTGTCCATGCCATCCATTGCTACTTAGAAACATTACTTGGTTTCTGTATGGCCGGCAATGACCTAATCCATGATGTATGCCAATTGTAAAGGATGATCTCAACTATTAACGAACAATCTCTTCCCCGCCTCGCATAAACTAATGAATCCTCTTTAAGCGCTCCAGGTCTTTAGGGGGTTCTTGAGTTCATTAAATACTGCCTCACTTAGGCCTTGGTTTATTGAGAATGTGGTAGAATGGACGTTCTTCCTGCTTAGCATTTTCCCTAGTAAAGCCCCATTTTTATTCATTGCCTGGTTTTTTTCCTTATGTTGTTTCCTTTTTGTTGACAGGATTGTGACTAGGGGTGAACTCACCAAGAATGTGTGTTCATTTAGATTATCTGGGTTGTTTAGTTCAGCAAAATGACACAAAGTAATGTTTTTAAGTAGTAACAACAGATGGCACACTAAAGCTTACTCTGAACTTCCTTATTTTCCTTGCACTTTCAAATCCAATACTGTTCATTGAGAAGCAACATTTTAATTAAACACCACCTATCTGTAGCAGAATTGCAATGTAAACCTTTTGCCACACATTTTATCTGCAAGTATAAATGTTTCAGTGTTCTGCCCCTTCAAACAACAGTAACTATAAATATAACATAAATGATTAATTTCAAAGTAATGAACGGCAACTCCATGGCTTCTAGGGGTGAGACTGGTTTGAAGCTATTTACAGCGAATTTTCTAGGAAAGGACAAGGCAAAAATATTTAAAAGATTTTTATCTTTTTTTTTTCTTTCATTCAATTGCACAGAAAATGCTGACATTTAATTGAAGGTCCCATCATACTTTGCTTGTTTTTACACCAATTCCAGTTTACAACCGGAGAAAAAAGTTTCTTTTTTTAAATTATTTTTCTTTTGTAACATGCACACACGACAATGAATGACACCACGTGACATTGCGACTGTCACAACGGCACATCCTTTCAGTTCAATTCACACAGTACAATGTGCACACCGGATTCAGAACAAGTAAAATGAAATGAATTTAAATAGAACAGTCCAATGTACAAGAATCATTTCCGATTTGTTAATGCATTTGAAAGCCAATCCATCGCCGAGTCGAGGCCTTCTCCTTTGACGGCAGATGTCTTGAATATCTGGAATGTTCTGTTCTTGAGGGCATCAAGGCCTAGGGCTTGGTGGACTTCGGCCACGCTCAGGGCTCCCTCAATATCCTGTTTATTCGCCAGCACCACTAAGATGGCTCCCTGCAGCTCGTCCTCCTGAAAACCGAGGACAGAACGTTACAAACATTGTCACACCGGGAACCATATTTAAAACATTAACAGAAAAAGGTTAAGGATCTCATAGGAGCACACTTTTCCGAGGATAACTGCAGCCCAGCTCATATCCTGCATATTATGGGGGAATACCTTGAAACGATTTCACCTCCTGGTGCAAAACTTAGTGGGATCAATTTACCGCCAATACTGTATTGATTAGGCAGTAAATTGATCCCACTAAGTTTTGCATTTGGAAGCGTCAATACGTACCTAAAATGGAAAATATTCCAATCAATCTTCACCTCCTGGAACTCTGCAAATTAATGGAATACATTTCGATATTTGGGTTCTCGATTACAGAGTGACGGCTGTATAAATGAAAATGTGCGAGCAAGAATCAAAGCAACGTGGATGCGACACAGAGGTGTAACTGGTGTTCTTTGTAATAAGAAGATGCTCATCCACCTAACATCACAGATATACCGTTCAATGGTGAGGCCAGTTGCATTGTATGGTACGGAGTGTTGGCCAACACCTAAAAGTGCTGAGACGATCGTTGGGCATTTCTCTGCTACACCACATCAACAACACAACGATCCGACAACTAGCTGGTGTTGCTCCAATCAATGAGAAAATAAAGGAATGGAGACTTCGTTGGTATAACCATGTCGAGTTCAGTAAAGCTTATTTTATTTTCCGCCCTTTTCAATACAATTAAACACTTGGTTTATGGAAAACTAGGATACATGTTTCGGGAACATATGGTCCCTTCTTCAGCCCACCTGGTGACCTAAATTTAACACTTTAACATCATACAGAGAAATCGATATAATCCTGGATAGAGTAATAATTATATTAACATTCTAAAACTAATAAACCCTATCGAAAAAACATGCTATGTTATGTGCCTATGTGTAGGAATATAATTGGTGTATTAAAAACATATGTAGGTTATTATACTAAAAACAACATTAATACATGTGGCCTTAAGTAGCCTAGTTATATACATTGTGCACTGTAAATTTAAAAATGAGGACATATTAAAACATGATTAAAATGATTCAGAACAGTTCTATATTAAAGGCTTGTGGTTTGGGACTGAGGTGTGTCCGTTCATTATGCAAAATGCAATAGTCCAAAACTGTGAATTCTTCTCTGGTGTGGTATTTTTTCGATATACGCTGGCCCATTTTATAATTGGTGAATGGCGTGGAATGCTGTTCAATTTGCGTGAGATACGGTGCCGATAGTATGCGTATTATGACGAATTTATGTTCCTGATGTTAATATAATTATTACTCTATCCAGGATTATATCGATTTCTCTGTATGATGTTAAAGTGTTAAATTTAGGTCACCAGGTGGACTGAAGAAGGGACCATAATGTTCCCGAAACATGTATCCTAGTTTTCCATAAACCAAGTGTTTAATTGTATTGAAAAGGGCGGAAAATAAAATAAACTTAACTGAACTCTATTTACGTCAATACAGGCCAATATGAGCGATATGACGAATGACCATGGTTCAGTCATGAGCTCAGCCTATCATCTAGCTGTTGAAGGCCAGAGACACTGTGGGTGAGCTTAGCTAAGATGGGTAGACACTATAAACTCAGATCTAGGATCAAGATGCCTAAACCCACAGGAAGCGCTTCATCGAAAGAAATAGCGTGCATTGACCCGAAAAGCGGACCCCGTTCCAATGGAAACACGCTAAGAAGAAGTGGTAACAATGCCCTCAGCATTACTTTAGATTTAGGCTAGCCTTAGTTATAGATCTGGGAATTGAGCCTCGTAGGCTTTGTAGAAACATGAAGGTTTCTATCAATATTGTTATTACATTGAATGATGACGATAACAGTTTTGATAATAATAATAATAATCACATCCAAGTCTTGATGTTTAATCTAGCCTGTGTCAGCAGTCAAATGAAAGGGGTCTCGTAGAAAAAAGGCTTTGCTCTATGACGAGACCTAAGATGACGACGACGATAAAGATGTTGATAATAATAATAAACCTCGTGCTCGTAGTTTTGAAGCCATATATAATCCTTACGATACAAGATTTACCGAGGCTACATAATTATACGCTCGTACCTAGGGGCAGATGGCCTTGCAGTTACCTCAATTAGTAACAAACTACGTTCGTACTACACCCGACAGAGGATCGAGCTGGGGACTCACTCGCGATGAGATCGGTTATCCCCTCGTTTAATAGCCTCCAATCTAGGCTGGGATATTTGGTTTATTAAGGACCGTCCGTTTTACCAGTCTTGACTATCGGGCGCCATTATGTGTTTTAATATCGGTTCTGCCAATATGCGAGAAAAAATTCACCATCATAATCGTAATTTCCTAATCCTATAGCGACAGGGAATAGCCTGCTCTCTACAAAAACGACGATATTTAGCAAGGAAACATAAAAGCAAGAATACTCAGCCCTAACTTCGGCTTCAGCTTTCGAAGTACCAAAAACCGAGGTTTGGCAGCACTGGTAGAGTGTTGTGATCAGCTGTTAGGTCGTTGATTCAAAATTAGAAGCAAGAAACGTATTGGAGAGTTGAAATTATTATGAATAAAAGTGATGCAAAATCTCAAGTGGCTTCGCCCGTGTGTAAGCCAAGGACTCGGGCCACATGGATTCCTACTTTTAACTTGAGGCAAGAATAGGCCACAGCGTAACATCAGGATTATCTCTGAATATTGACTCGAGCAAGAGAAGGAACAAACAAACGATAGACGAGAGCTTTAGGATTGTGCAATAGGAAGTTCATAGATCATAAATTACCCAAAACTCAATATATAAGGCTAATAACCATGACATGGGATACAAAATGGTGCTTATGGACTGTTCTTATAATTGAAACGGCCAACGAAGTCTCAGCCAGACGGTTTCAAACTAATTGCCTGGTAATTGTAGTGGAGTGCTGATCCTGGATTCTACACTTGCACTTGTTTCTTGCTCATCCGACGACAATTGCCATGTTTGTCAGGCGCTACAACTGTTACTGATGTGCACACTACCGATGTCACATTAGTTTTAACATGTAGGATACACCATACACCTTGTAATTAGGTGAAATAGCATGAATTGGCAAAACGATTGGTCTAAATAAAGATCATTGATGCGTGAATTCTGCCACTGTGCGTGACTAAAGCCAGGGGTGTATATAGTAGCTAACGCGGCCCGCACTGCGCTGCGGAGTAATTATTGGTCTAGGCAAAAACCGGAACTCGTGTAGTGTCCGTTGCCCGCCACCATTAAAATCCGAAAAATTTTCTATAGAAATGGCCAATGTTACGTATATACAGGAGTTGAATATTTTATCGCTTGAGGGTGTTATTGCATTTTTTTTTTTCAGAGTGGCAACATTATTGTTTCCAGACCAATATCTTCATCCAGACCCATGGTTTTCGCCTAGACCCCTGGTTTTTGTCACGCACAGTGGGGGTAGTCACGCAACAATAATCTTTATCTAGGCCAATGGTTTTGCCTAGTAGTACAATCAGTAATTTTCACCAATAATTTCGTCCAGAGAGTCGCCGGGGAAGTGAAGTTGGCATCATTACCTAATCAAACATGGTGACGTGTTTTTTGGTAAGTTTATTACTTGAAAGTTAATGTTGACAATTTCCTTATTTTGAAAGTGTGAATGTGGTGTTTGTTAATGGCAGTTGGCTTTAATAACGTGGCACAGTTAAGTACAAACCATTTTCAGAGCGCTACTAAGAAAAATAACACACTTTTGAAACGGGCAACGAACAATACACGAGATTGATTGACGGAGCTTTCCTCAAATTGTGGCATAACAATACAAGACAGCCCAAACACCATTGGTCTGGATAAAGATTATTGATTAGTATCGTATGTGCGGGGTTGGCAATATTCTATTTGTCCCATAATTAACGTGTATAGGCCTAATGGCTGACAGAACTGGAATTTTACTATATAAGTCATGATCTTAAAAGGGGATGGTGGGTGGGTTATTGACAGCAGAAGAGAAAACATCTATTACAACAATTAGGCCTATTATTCATCATTACAAAATTTCGGCTAATCTCAGTGGTTTGTAGAAGGATCAGCACTCTACTACTGTTGCCGTGTATCTTGCACAGCAGGGAAGAGCGATTTTATGAGGGTTCGGGGCTCTCTCTAAAACAATGTACAGTCACAGCATCTTTAAATGAAGAGGGGCATCTGTTCTCGAGAGAAACGAACCTGGCACCAAATCCACTGACTGAGCTGTAGGATTATGGGGATTGGCTATCACGACTATACCTGCGTATAGGGTATTAACCTAGCTTTTTGGAGATGCTGCAGCTGCATTTAATGGCCACACATCACTCCTTATATTATACTGAAGTGATTATAATGAGTTATCTTACCCGTAACATATACAGCAGCTCATCTTTCGATATTCCTATTCTGTCTCGATCTGCTGAATCCACAACATAAATAATAGCATCTGTATTGGAATAATAACAGCGCCAGTAGGGCCTAGGAAACCAAAACAGAAGTGAAAATGAATATGAAAACCTGTGATTAATGCAGCTTGGTAACAACAGTGCATGCATTTAGTCAAATCCAACAGACATTGCCTAACTTACCTAATACTAGTTTGTCCACCAAGATCCCACACTTGAAATTTCAGGTTCTTATAAGTAACTTGTTCTACATTGAACCCAATTGTTGGGATCGTTGTAACCACTTCTCCTACTTGCAACCTAATCACATAAAATTGAGCATAGCATTAGTGCATTGTAAAAGACATGTTTCTTGACCTGCTGTCAAGGGTAACTAGACACCTCACCTGTAAAGTATGGTGGTTTTTCCAGCTCCATCTAAACCTAGGATTAAAATTCTTACTTCGCGACTTCCGAGAAGGTTGCGGAAATAACTCAGCAGTCCCCCTAAGAAAGATCAAATGAAAAGGTCACACCGGTGTAAACATTCATATATTTCATAAGATACTACTGCGGCAATTGCTTCAAGATATAAATAATGATACTGTTTGGTGTCTATTTTAAATAATGTCAAACTTTATGCTAGGTTAATGAGACCATGCCGACAAATGATAAGTTTCGTAGTTGATTAAAATCAAATACTACACAACTAAGAAAGCTGCAGAGATACATATCGTGCACAACAATCTATCATACCCATAATAAATATTCCTCCGGTTGGTTTTGCAACTTTTAATTGGATAAGACTTTCTTATTTCAGTCTTTAATCAGTTTCCACTTGTACGCCCTTTGATAGTCAATACATTTGTCTAAAACAACACATGAAATTTTGACGTGTACTACAACGGATTAGCCAACTTCTGAAACGTAACTGTAAACCTTATTGCTGGTTAAATTGAAATCACAACTTAACATGTAATGTTGGCGACATTGTTGATCTGGGATGTGTGCTTAGCGCCATTTTGAGTCCGAATAACATGATCCTAGGATGTGTGTGGTGTATCTTTGCACATGGAGTGCTTTGGAAGAACTGGGAGTGAAGTAAAGTGGTGTAGTTCGCAGCAACATCTATGTTTTGAAGTGTGCTCGGTTTATACGCTCGAACTGACGGGAGTGTGTGTGGAAAACGTAGTTTTACTCGCGGGACATTATTTTGGCATGATGTGAAGAATATTATAATGGTGTACTCGACTAGAAAACACAAGGTAAAGGTTAACGTTTGTCAAAACATACGATTTTTTTAATATTATTTAGTTTTTAGTGTTATTTGCTCTAAAATACGATTTTTCACCTATAGTATATCTGCGTGCATATGTATTGGTAGCATTGGTGTGAATGTTCTGTTTAATGTCAAAACAGAATGTATTGAGCACCAACGTCGTGCGCGTGATTGTTGGCTACCCCTGTGGAATGTGTAGCCCCAGGACACAGGGAAGCCAACACAACCGCAGCGACGACCATAGAAAACCATTCATTATTTATTTCACCAGCTAGCCCCAGGCTATGGTGTCGAGTAGTACAAAATATGTTCCGTGTTTCTTTTTTTCTTTTTGTAGCACCACCTGTAGCGGTTTAGTGCATGTTACATTATCAATAAGCTGTCCTACTGCTGCGGTGTTCTTTCATGTGTATTTTATTTCCTGAAAGACGCAGATCTGACGAATTACAACTCAAATCTTGATTTTTTTTTAAAATAATCCTTCAGTCACATACTGTGCCTTTGAAAGAAAAAAAACTTGTTATTCTTGTTTCTTCGAAAATGAAAATATTCGCGTTCCAAAATGCTGTGATTGTTCCGACATTATTAATGTGTCTTGTCAGCTAAGAGAAAGAAAAAAGTTTTGTGATATTTCATTTTTTCTTATTCGTCTAGAGGTGATCCTTTCCCTCCCATGAAAATAAGCAGGTTGAAGGCCATACCTCAATGACAACGTGACTTGAAAGTTTGATTAATTTGTATAGGCTTGGAGAAGACGACTGGTCTTTAGGGTACCTCATACTACACCTTACACCCGAAAAACCAGTTTTTTTCCTTCTCGTGATGCCCAAGACGATTCAGACATCGCGTGTTATAGTCCGTTATAACTAACATTCGCTGCCATGTGTTGGTTTATTCGATCGTACACGATGATGTATGGAAGTAATTATGCTGACAGTATTACTGCCGTCAACTGTTGCGTGTAAATCTCGACTATTATCAGGCTGCCGCATCCTTTTTGTCATTTTGATGACCTGCTGTAGTGGTTGAAAGTACCGTTGTCGTCCTATTCATCGCTTTGGCTTTGCCCTCGTTTACCAAAGCTCAGTTCGTGAATATTGGTGGACATGTCTGCCTGTTATTCGTGGCGCACGTTTTTATTATACCCAACCACCTCACCAATCACATTCCGCGATCATATCTGCCAAATTGCGTCACGGATTTTTGCGCTTACCATATCGTCTCGTATTATCTATCGACTAGACAAAATAAAATGGATGAAAGATTAAAAGCAATATGCAAGGCACGAATGATATTTCACATCTGTTCGAAACAATCGTATTTCTCACTGTGACCCCCAAAGGGGCTCACAACTTGTGCGGGTCTGTTTCTATCTTGCCTGTCGACCTCCCTTGATCAACTCTTTTTCTCTTCGGATTCCCTGACAGTAGTATACTACGTAGACACCAATCCAGGGGCGTAAACCTCCTCGCAAATTTGGGAGGTGGGTTCAATAGTATAAAATATAGTTGCCTACTTACCAGGGAATGCGTTTTAATTTTAATAATGTGTTTATTGCAGCAAAAATTCCCATACAAATTAACATAAACACTAATTACAACAAAACTTGATCAATGATACATAAGTTATCTTTCTGTATATGTATCGACATGATATCTGTCACATAACTCTCCACAGAGACGACATTATACAGGTCGCGCATGGGTCATGGAATCTCTCTGTCGGGCATAACTTATCGTGGAAACCATATTTTTTATTATTTTTGTATAGTTTAAGGCTTTAAAGCTTGAAATAACACAGTAACTTAATGTAAGCCTAACTCACTATTGAAAAGAAACAATGATGATTTTTAATCATTATTTCTAAAATTAAAATACAAAATACAGTGAGAATATGAACCCAAACCATAAAATAGTTTTGTCAAGGTCTAACAAAAGACCCGAACACTTCTGTCGTCGATCTTTGTTTACAAACTATTGAGCAAAATGCGTGTCATCGAGCAGGCGCGGATTCGGGGGGGGATCACGGGGGTCATGCCCCCCCCAACGGAGACCAATAACCAGACAAATAAAACTTAACTAATTTTAACTGAAAAACAGTTGAACCCCATCGAACATGTATGGGATACGCTTGGAAGGAACGTCAGACAGCATGACCACACCACCGTGGCACAACTGAGAACATCGCTGCTGGAGGAATGGGATCGCATCCCGGCAGATGCCATTCGACGGGTTGTGAACAGTATGCCTGAGCGTTTACAAGCTGTCATAGACGCTAAAGGTGGAAACACCCGTTTTTAGTGACCAGTGTTCTCTTGCAGTGCAGTGCAAACATTAATACTGTTTTGTTTGGCAATACGTTTGATAAACACCAGCCCAAAAGAGCATTACTAAAAAATAGAAAATTGTAAAATTTGCAAAATGTAACGAAATTTGTGAGTTAAAGCGTGTTGTAAAACATGATTCGGTATTTTCTGTTGCCAACCATCTAAATTTACATAAATAATGCAAATATTGGAAAATCGATACATTTTAGTGGAATAAATTAAGAAATTACATAAAAAATTAAAGTGTTCCACTTTTTTTGCCGGTCAGTGTATCTTTATTGCAATTATTATGTTCTATTACAACTGTACATATTTACAACTTCATACCTGTTGTATAAAAACGATTATTTATGTAACAAAATCAACTCGTCTCTTTTGTTTAGCAAACCTTGTGATTACCGAATCGATGTTTATAGTGATGTCACGATGAATGTGCAGCAATGCACGGATAGGAATTTGGGGCTTTTCACACCAAAAATTTTTGCCGACGTCCAAACTGCAAGCTTGGCTGGCAATTTAAGCTGTGACTTTCTCCCTTTGTCGGTACCAACTCGACTTGCCGAAACTGTAACGTACCTTGATACTTTTATCGAAGCTCGATGTAAAAGTCGCAAAACACGCTGTTGCAATTTGTACGAATATTTTTGGTGCGCTAAACGCATCAAATTTCTATCCATGTAGCTTGCAAAAAAATGGTCTGGTTTTGTATGTTTGGTTATTTTGTGATTGCGATTTTAGTGATACCATTTTTCTTAACAATTTCGATTCTCTGAACCCCCCCAAGCCAAACTCTAGATCCGCGCCTGTCATCGAGTTTGTCAATCATTTCCGAGTACAGTAGGTGGCCCAGTAGACAGCAATGATTCTGTCTAATTTGTTCCATCGTACTGTAGATCGGAGGTATTCTTTAACCCTTCTCATCACCGAAAAACTTCTTTCTGCTGAACAGCTTGAAGCAGGTGTACGACGAGCAGATTCATGGTCGGTAAGACAGAAACTGATGAAATGCCGGAGCTCCATCGATTTGGGTAAATACGACACAAGCGTAGCACCAAATGTCAAATTTCTGACGTCACGTGCTTTTCGAACTCCGTCGGCGCAACGCAGTGCGCATGTGCAGGGTGTGCTTAAAATGCCAGTTGCGTGAGGGAAGAGTCGTGTTTTTTACCTTGTTTGTTTCGGGGGGAGGGGAGAGGAGGGGAGGCGCGCGCTTTTTGTTTACCGGCGGGAGTAATGATTGTGTGTTGAGTGTCACAGTACCTTAGCTCAGTTTTAAACCGGGGCTTAGAAATAATAGTTCAAAATGCCCCTTATCGGATCGTCGTGGTAAGAGGACAAAAAGCTCAAAGCGGTTCGGCGAGAAACGCAGAGAAAACAGACTGTTTGTTCGGTAGAATAAAGAAATTACGATTAACCAGCAAAGCAAGATGGCTTTTCATATTTTCCACCTGACGCAGTATTAAACCATTTATTATAGAATAGTTTCTGGTTATTTTACTTTTTATTTTCAAGAGTGCGGTACTTAAAACACTTTCTTTACACTTTACACTTGAGGGGGACAACGCCCTACCCGTGTTTTACGCCCGTGGTGGGTACACTGCACGGTTGGTTCGTCAATCTTGTTTCCAGAACAAGATAATCGCGTTGAAGTCGGTCATGTTGATTATAATAAATTTTGATTTTATTTGGCCAGACATGAGCCGCCTAATGCAACAGTGACGGTAGCGTAGCCTAGATGGCAGACTTAGTACAGATGCCCAAGATTAACTTTGAGACTGTGAGCAACAGCCTCATGCCATACCAAGTACCCAAGCACCATTAAATTGAATAATATATGGAAAATCTTCAAAAGACACATATGAAGGGTCCGCACTCGACAGTAGTGTGGGATTATTATATACCCACTAAAAACCACATCCCTTTTCCCACGATGCGTTCATCACCCCGGAACCGCTCTCGCATTACTTCAGAGTGATGTCGTGCTTACTTAGCCATTCAGACTTCTTATTTCTTAATTTTTCTTATGGATGTTCGTACGCATCCGTTTCCCTTTTCTTCTGGCGCAGGACACCTTCTATGTAAATAGCTGTCTGATTCCATGTTTGGGCCGATAACCTAGATGTTAGGCCCCTTAAAACAACAATTATCATCATCATCATCATGATTCCATGTTTGATCATTTCGGAGCATCGTCTGTAGGATGTTGTCCGGCGTGATTACCCCCTAGAGAAGCTTGCAGATCTCTTCTATGTGTTGACCAACGTTCACACACAAAGAATGTGTGGAGCGCCATCCTCTTCATTACAATAATGACACAAAGGGCTATTAGCCACGCCAATGTGATGCAGGAATCTCCGAAAATCTCCATGACCTGTCAGGAACTGTGCCAAATAATAATTGACCTCTCCGTGGTTTCGATCATCCCAGTCAGCCAGACGCGGAATAAGTTTCATTGTCCATCGACCTCGTGTCTCATCATCCCATTTCTGTTGCCATCGTTCCATACAATGATTGTGTGCAGACGTCTTTGCCTGGTGTATGCCCAGTTCTCCTTTGGTGCGCCAAGCTTCCTGACGCTCCAAGGCAAGTAAATCAATTGGTGCTACTCCCGCTACCGCTAGAACAGCAGGCTCCGAAACAGTGCGATATGCACATGAGATCCTCAGTGCTCCTGTCCGTTGTACTGCTGCTATCCGTTTACGATACTTCTCGAACCGTAAGGACTTGGCCCAGATCTCAGCTCCATAGAGTAATATGGACATGACTGTTGTCATCAGGAGACGTCGTTTGCTAGGCTTCGGACCTTTTAATATTACCCATTAATCGGCTCAAAGCGGTCAAGACATTTGCTGCTTTATCCGTAACTCTTTGAATATGGGCCCTGAATGTGAGCTTCGTATCTAGCGTCACACCCAAGTACTTCGTACTCCTTGATGAATTAATTATCGTCTGTCCCACTTGCAATGATACAAGAGTGTTGATTCTCCTCGTCAGCACAACAATCTCCGTTTAATGGTCTGCTAATGACAGCTTATGTTCAGTCATCCAATCTGTGACACGTTGCACTACCTGATACTGTAAGTGATAATTATTATTTTTATACAGTGAGGACCCTCCGTATCGAACGGAGACTCGCGGTGGCTAGCAGCAGCGTAGCGCCCAACTAGTTTAACACATTTACACTCTTTAACGTATTTATTAATTATCAGCGGCTTCGGTGGCGTAGTTGGTAGCATTCTGAGCTTCTATGCCCAAAATCGTGGGTTCAAACCCGGCCGAAGACGTCGGATTTTTTAAGAACGTTAAAAATCTCTCAGTATGCCTTCCTTCGGAGGGGAAGTAAAGCCGGTGGTCCCATGTCATAGATTTATGGGATGAAGAAGAACCTTCCACCAACTACACTTGGGGAAGCAAAAATTTGTAGGTTAGTTCCAACGTTCGCCGTCAGGTACTGACTGCGATGGCATTTAGTAGCCACGTCGGCAGGTAGGTGTCGTGGACGGTAGCATTTGGTGGCAAAAGTAGGAACTACTTGAAAAAATTAATCGTCTGCAGTCCTTCTACCTGAATCACAGATAACACACATTATTACAGCCATCACAAATAACACCGGTTATCAGACAAATTCTTCACACACCCAAAGTACACGGGGCTATATGACCGCGTTGTCGCAGCCACTAAATTTAGGAACCAACACTGTACCTCAAAACCAGACGAACGTAAGTCCAAAAATTACGTTTTTCAGGTTATTACATCATTGTAAGTAGAATTTGATTCTACATTAAGCCATTACAACTTAAGTCCGGTGAAACATCGCGTTTTGTATTTACTAAGGGATGTAAGAACGTAAGTCCCAACCTATGATTGAGCCAGACAAACTTAAATCCGCTTACGTTATTGTGGTTCTGAAGCGTTAAGAATACATTAAAACGCAAGTCCCATTAACACACCTTGTCATAGTGCTAAGTCCTAAACCTGGTTTTATAAGTACAGCCAATATAACGCATGTCCAGTTTTAAGTACTAAAACTATTTCATAAGTACAGCCAAAAAAAACGTAAGTCCAGTCCTGACTTAATATTGCGTTAATTCTAAAGGAAATACCAATAAAGGGGTTAAGTATATACAACTTTAATAATGTCAATAGTTTTTTGCTGCCTAATTCAAGTGTTACCCATGCAGTCAGACATAGAGTTCATTTTCTACAGTTTTTATGCTCTCCTGAAAAGTTGGTATAATGTGACTTACGTTAGTCTGATTCTGAGGTACAGACTAACCTTAATACTAACTTACATGAATTTCAGAGTAGTTGCTGGAAATGCTGTTGCACCAACGTAGGAAGTTTTGCTACACTCGCTGTAATTCACCCTAACTGATATTGTGTTCTCGAGAGCCTCCAGAGTACAGTACGTGGATTGTTTCTATATACCTTTTGGTTGAGGTTCCCCCACAAGTAAAAATCACACGGCGCTGAAACTTACGAACGCATTTACTGCAAACTTCTTCTTCTTCTTCAGAAGACCAGTTTCCACTAGGAACATTCGATGTTTTGTTCTCTACCTAACCATGTTCATGGGATACGAAATAGCCTACAGTACTTCACAGCAAGTCTTAATTATCATAACTAAGGTTCGGATGTTAAGGAAAAGTCATATTAGTTCCTGAGCTCATTTTACCCGAAATCTGAAAAATAAGTTTGAATGACGGGTCCCTGACCACGTTTAAAGCAATTTGGTTGGTTGGTTGGTTCTTAAGTTTAGGGGCTGCGACAACGCGGTCATGTAGCCCCGTATTCTTTGGGTGTGTGTAGAATCTGTCTGATAACCGGTGTTAATTGTCATGACTGTATTAGTGTGTGTTATCTGTTTTAATTCAAGTAAGGACTGCAGACGATCAGTTTTCATGTAGTTCCTACTTTTGCCGCCAAACGCCACCGTCAACGACTACTAGTTCAGAACATAGCTACCAGACGTCACCGCAGTCGGCTCTTGGCAACGAACGTAGGAACCTAAGAGCGTTGTTTACATTCTTAACCTATACAATTTAGCTTCACACAGGTGTAATTAGTGGAAGGTTCTTTAACATGCCATAAATCTATGACATGGGACCGCCGGCTTTACTTCCCCTCCGAAGGAAGGAATACTGAGGGATTTTTAACGCTCTTAAAAATCCGACGACTTCGGCCGGATTTGAACCCGCGACCTTGGGCATAGAAGCTCAGCATTAAAGCAATTTGATGTTGCCTATAAATGCATATTTCGGCCATTTTTATTGTTTTGGTCATATTTGGTCATATTTCAGTAATATAAGGTCATATTTGGTTATAATTTCAGCATTTTGTTTAAATTGAGGCGTCGTTAACAAGGTACGTGTTATCTGCGTCGAGTTTCAAACGCAGGATTTCCGAATAGCGTAGTAGATATATTTTTCTTTCTTTTCTTTTAGGAAAACCTAGGAAGAACTTAATCTCAAGGCTATGATACTGAATGAATGTTGAAAATTTCAATGTAGGCCTACTGTAGCTGTCAGTTTGTCAGGTGTATTATCGCTGATTACGTTTTGGCACTTAAAACGTTTACTGTATGTTAGTGATACTCTACCTATCCCAAAAATTCATGTCATATTTCATAGATTTTTAGGTCATGTTTAGCTAGTTTTTAGGGCATATTTGCTTGCATATTTTTTACTTCTTTAGGTCTTAAACTTCCGAACCCTAATCATAACTAAGGTATCTCGGCAGCTGCGTATGTAAGAAATGGTATGACAGCATCCTGGGCTTCACGACTCGCTGTGTAATCGGCACATGCTATAAATGTGACGGTGAGTCATTGCGACCTGTCCGGGGCACAGCTATTGGAATGCCCCTTTTTATAGGGAGGACCCTCACTGTAATTATAATTTTATTATAACTATGCATCAACCATGTGCCACTCTTTCCTTTTCGTATCCCCCTCTGATGTGCTGAAATAGCTGGGGGTTCACCGCTCACCAGGCATGCTGCAAGTGCTTGCATAACTTATGCAGGTTTAAAAACACATTTACGTTAGAACAGTTGAGTGCAATCAGCATATCTCCTGCTACTCATAAAATAGGGGTGTCCAATTATTTATTTTTATACCGTATTTCACAAAATCTGACTCTCAAAGACTTGTAATGAAAAACACTATTATTCCTGTTCGTGCAACAAATGATCGCAGGGGAGATTGTGTTCGCGATCACCAGGTTTAAAACATTAATTGGTTTATATTATTTCCGTCCGTGAATAGGTTAATGGGTTCTTGTATTACGCACACACAAACTGCACTACACTCTAGGGATTATTTGACGCACAGAGATGATAATGATGATGAGCTAGGTCAGGACTGCCCAACCTACGGCCCGCGAGTCTATTTTCTCCAGCCCATCGCTCTGCGCCCGCGCCGTGTCGCCAAAACTTGTGAAACAACTAAAGCTAACTGCACAAAGCAGTGCGCGCGCTCCCCTACCCAAAGCAGTTCCTGTCATCGCACTAAACTAAATTATCATGCACTTTATTTCATAATTTGATTATAAATTATATCAAATGAACATAAATACTCACTCTTTGTCATCCATGCTGTATGTGTATTGAATATCATCGTACTTCTATTTTAAAGGGATTTATTACAAATATGTACATTTATTTTTAGTGTTTTATTTTTTATCCAATGCAAATAAATATAGAAAACGGCAACAATACTAAGAAAACTAAGCTCTTACAGTTACAAAACTCACCATTTTGCACCTATATTAAAAAAAAAACATACCCAACACCCCGGAGTGTTATTGGCCCTTAGGTTCCCCAACTATTTACAATGTGGCCCGTAGTAAATAAAAAAAAAAAGGTTGGGCACCCCTGATTTAGGTTATCGGCCCCTAATGGTTTGGGTGATAGTGAAAGATGAGATGAGAATGACAACTATAACTAATACTAACTACAGACTTACAAACTAGAAGAAGAAATGGTAAACAAATAAAGGATGAGGCAAATAAAGGACAGGGAGAACAAAAAATGTCCTCAACCCTCGAAGAATGAGGATTGAGGACTTGGAAGGAAGGAGAGCCATGAAAGGCAGATAGGAAAGGGAAAGAGGAGAGGGCCCGCCCCAAAGTCAGTGGAAAAAGGGGGAAAAATGAACCCAGCTCAGGAATCCCTCGCGATCGCAAACTCCCGAACTCACCAGCCATGAGCCCCTGAGGGTGTAGCAATATCCAGGGTGCACCAGAAGTGGTGGGGCTACACACATCCTGCCTCCTTGAGGGCCTTGAGCAGAAGGCAGGAGATAACATGAAAAGAAAAAGAAGGCTGACCCCTCGCAGAAGGGGGGTATCGGGAAAGATGAGACAAGGGCCAATTAAAGCGGCAAAGGAAGATACTCTAATACCATCGGGGTTTAGGGGCCGATAACCTCGATGTTAGGCCCCTTACAACAACAATTATCATAATCATCATCAAGCTTCGGGGTCGGAAGAGAACAAGAGTTGACCAAGAGAGGTTGACAGGAAAGAAGACGGAGAGGAGCTCGGCACAAGTAAGTGGAAGCAATGCCGGACTCAGTTGGGGCCCCGTGGTCGCCAACTCACGTCCCACTAGATGTGAGCCCCTGGGGGAGACGCACAGAGAACTGATGTAGAATCAAGGCAACATGTGTTAAGGTTCGTGAAAGACATGTTCTGATTAAGACCAATGGGGCTCAATATTTGAAATATACCGATACCGTGATTTATTAAAGCTACACAACTTACAGAAACATTAAATACTAGCAGTAGTGCCCGGCTTCGCCCGGTGAATTTATTTGTTTTATGGATGATAATGAATACTACTACAGAACTGGAGCGCTCAAGGATAAGGATCGGAAAGCACCAACGCTTATTGCAGCTGATAACCTCAGTATATTGCATCAACACCATCGCCCTTATACAGAGGCATACTATTGTCATGATGATAACTGTTTTTAGGGGCATAAGAAATCTTTTTGCACTAATTACTCTCCGTGACTGCAATTTATAAGCAGCTCGCATTCTGCACCAGGACATTGGTAGGGGCGACGTGATGCAGCCCGCATTGCCAGGCATAATTAGACTTGGATATTATTGAAGCTGTTCGGGAGCGCTTGTTCTTCCGATTTACTGAACAAAAATCAATCTTTAAGGTTACCTGAGACGTGTAGCCTAATGCTACATAGCCTAAACTATTCCTCTGGAATCTGGCTATCATACAAAAATAATTTTTCGAATCCGACTGGAAGTTCCAGAGATTAGCGCGTTTAAACACACAAACAAACTCTTCAGTTTTATTATAATAATATAGATAGTACAGTATATAGGGTCTTTCATATAAAGTAAGAACGACAAGGGGCAGTTTTGTTATTCGCTGCTGCGGTGGCCTTGGCCGAGCTTATGGCGCGCCACGCCCCCCTGCTGTACTATTGAAAGGGCGCGCATAGTACATATGAGGGCTGTATTTTTTTTCAAGTTCCGATAGACTTTATAAAAATAACAGATTGCCATACCAAACTGATTTTACTACTAATGTTTGCTTGTTTTATTCTTATGTCTCAACATAATCGCCAACACGATTGAAACATTTGTCGTATCGTTACACCATCTTTCCAATGCCCTTGGCAAAATATTCTGCCGCCACTGAGATGGGTACGTCTGGAGAGCCTCCTGAAGATTTTTCCCTTTTCGCGAGGCGTTGCCGCCCAACCATAGCTTCAATTCTCGAAAAAGGTGAAAATCATTCACGACCACACTGTACCAACGTTACGATAGACTTTTACAAAGAATTCAGGTGTGAAGTTTTCGACCATCTGCCGTTTAGTCCAAACCAGCACTGAATGAGGAAGATGATGAAGGCTAAATTACCTGTCAATTCTTAGATTACTTAAATGTGTTTGATTTGATTTAATTGCTCCAATGTGGGCGTAGACTATGTCAATGATAAGGTACACAGCCCAATTACGTTCCCTGCTGACGTATCAAGTTCAACATACAAATAAAAACAGAAAGAGTACACAATTGAAGAACAAAAAAGAATGGCTGCAATAGAAATAAATGAATTCAGTAATAATTACAACAGCTGCTAGAGGCAGCGAACAAATACACTCCAGTATAAAAAGCCATTATATTTTAACTAATTGGATTGTGAAATAGTGTTTGCTGTCGAGATCTTTCTTGTGGTACCGTATATGTTAAAAGAGATGAAACCAAGTATTGTGAAGTTTTGAAGCCGTTCTTTCAGTGTTGTCAACTACAAAAAGAACATATTCGTTTAATTGGTTTAATTCACTATAATTTTTAAAACATTTTTTTGTTGGTTGGTTGGTTCCTCAGTTTAGGGGCTGCGACAACGCGGTCATGTAGCCCTTTGTACTTTGGGTGTGTGTAGGATCTGTCTGATAACCGGTGTTAATTGTGATGGCTGTATTAGTGTGTGTATCTGTTTTTTAATTCAAGTAAGGACTGCAACTTTGAATTTTTCAAATAGTTCTTACTTTTGCCGCCAAACGCCACCGTCAACGACTACTAGGCCTAGTTCAGAACTTAGCTACTAGACGTCACCGCAGTATGCTCTTGGCAACGAACGTAGGAACCTAAGAGCGTTGTTTACATTCTTAACCTATACAATTGAGCTTCACACAGGTGCAATTAGTGGAAGGTTCTTTAGCATGCCATAAATCTATGACATGGGACCGCCGGCTTTACTTCCCCTCCGAAGGAAGGCATACTGAGGGATTTTTAACGCTCTTAAAAAATCCGACGACTTCGGCCGGGTTTGAACCCGCTATCTTGGGCATAGACGCTCAGCATGCTACCAACTACGCCACCAAAGCCGCTATTTTTGTTGTTGTTAGATAGTATTTGATGGAATTAGCTATTTTTAAGAACATGCATAATGTTGAAGTTTCTTTAGTAGCCTAAATGTGCTTAATGTGTGTTGAATCGCTATACCAAGTCTGGATGATTGTATGCATGCTATCCTGAGCACAATCTCTCCAGACAAATGGGCCTCATTTCAAATCCCGGAGCGCGTAGCCAATTCTCAACTCTCAGCCAAGTAGTCTACAGGGGGTTATGTCCAACAACAACAGCAGTTCGTTGAGGTGTAGGGTTCAAAATCTCGGCAGAGTCTGAAGTAGTGGAGGAAGTTGGTAGTTCTACGTGACCGTTAATCTCGCGATCATGAGCCACGGAAGCTCCTTGTTACGTGGAGGACATGGCATTTCACTTTGAAAATCTCACATGCATTGACCGGGAATCTAACCTGGTCCGCCTTGGTATGAGGCAAAGAGCTTAACCGCTGCGCCACCACGCCCAATAGGCACATTCCGGACATGGCAGGATTACGAAAGGCACGGGTCTTAAGAAAACAGCCCAGTGGGTTTAATTTGTGTATGTGGGGATGTTAAATGGGTTTTTGGGTTTGCTTTCTTGGTTTATTTTTCTTCCAACAGAGTTTTTTAATCATCTTCCTTTTCTTCTTCTTTTTAAATCGTCCCCCATGACCGCGAGGGCAGCTGCAGATCGTCGGTTTGTTTCCCGGTGCTATCTTGAGTGTGGGTTTTCCACACTCTCTCTAGACTGCACGGAAAAATACCCGGAAAGAGAAGTGTTGGCCGGAGACGAATCTCCTGGCTAAAAACCTCAGAGACTGAACTCGCAACACATCGGAAGAATTATTCCAAACGGCTCAGCCCAGATGGTTGCCGACATCCGGAACGGATAAGACGAAGAAGACGAAGAATGTATTAAAGTTTTGAGTACGGCGCTCTAAATAAAGTTGTTTTAGTAGCCAATTGTAAAGGTTACATGGTATGAAACAGACAATTTAAATGTTGATATTTCTGTAGTGATAAACTTCACGTAAATATTAGGCTACCAAATTAAACTGACTTTTACCAAATATTCGAGTGCCCATAAAAGTTATGTTGGCAGTATCAGAATACAGTAACCACAAATTCGATTTGTTCTCTGTAAAGTTGTGAATATTCATGTAAAGGCGAGTCTTCTACATTGCATTTTTAGCCTATTTTCATTTATGAAAAAAAAAAAAAAGCTTATGAGATCACCTTTCGTCCGTGTGTGTGTTCCCCTAATAAAATCTAAACGGCTGGACATTGAAACATTTAAATACAATTTTCTCGCGATTTAACCTTCCGAGTGCAGTGAGACTTGGTAAGGTAAATGCTTATACAAATTTTAATCCACTGACATCTAATGTATTTCAATTGTTCTCACAACCTCCAAATGCCGGATACATATAACATTCCAACATGGCGACCATCTGAAATATTTAGATGGTTCTCAATATCTACGAATCTGCGCCTATTGCGGCAATTAAACTGAAATTGTGTATGCTGATAGAGGCAACATAAGTAGGATATATGAAAATAGGCTATTTAGTTCTTACGGAAGTACTTGTTAAACTTTGTATTTTGAGTTATAAATGGGTATGTTTTATTGGATCTTCCAGTGGGGTTAAATTACAATCACAGGCACGTAAACTGATGACTGTATGTGACATTCAGATCAGTGTGTTGGCCGCGGAGGAAGAAAAACAGTTGAGTGAAGTGGAGCGTGACGAAGAAGGTTGTCTCAATTATCACTCCTGTTCCTGGAGCAGCGCGGTGGGCAAAAAACCTACTTACGACACTCAATAACAATTTGTTGCTCCTTCATTAAAGAGCTTTGCGACATGGAGTGATCTGATCTCAGGGCATGCTAAACGCTAACCACTGTCACGATAGTATAAATATCGTTCTCGTGGTTTACTTCTTTCATTCAAATAAGGGACAATGGTTGGTTTATACCAGGTGGCTTAATTCCACCGCACAATCTACTTGGATTTTAATGACCTAAATATTATACTAAAATCTCAACTTAGTATAAAACTAAGTCCCCGATTCTTGGATGTAACGGGTAATCTCGAGAACCCCTGGATGGATTTTGATGCAGTTTTCACCTTTCTGTAAAGAATATCTCGTGGAAGGTTGCTGAAGAAATTAATATATTTATGATCAAAGGAAGCCGAGCAGTAACGATTTCAGTGAAAAAGTCGAAAAAGAAACCTGGCGTCCGTGCGGTTTTTAAGCTTACGCTGGACAAACCGTTAAAAATATCTATATACTATGAATGTAAGAATTGTTCAGCATGAAAAGTTCTACAAAAAGTCCGCGAGAGCATATCTCTAGGCTATACTTCGCCCACTATAAGTGTTTTTACGTGTTCATTTCTTCCAACAATCTCCATTCAATTACTGAGGGTACAGTTTACGAGCTAGCTAGGGGCGAACCTATCACCCCAGTTACAGCCTAGCTAGCGGGCGAGCCTATTTTCCCCAGTTATAGCCAGCAGCAAACTGTCGAGTCGTGTTGAGTTAAGACTTCAGAGAAGAGTGGTTGTGTTTGGAGTTTCCCTGAAAGTGCAACTCGGCTGTGAACTTTTCGTTCCGCAAAATACACAGTCAAGTTAAGATTGGACGGAAGGGGGATTTGTGTTTCATGCACCTCGCCATTCATAAATTACGTCTGACAAGAATTCGTTGCACATGCTATCTCCATGATAATATAATTAATAGTCCAGTCAGTGATTTTAATACATCATGCTGAGACGTAAAACGGATATAGGTCGTAGTTCATTGACATCGAAAAAAAAAGCGCTTATCACATAATGCATTCATAACTGTTCCCAGGCGAAGCGGGTTGATATTACATGACTGCAAAAATCCAATCAAATGACCCATAAGTTTGAATGAAATGTTACAACCAAATTATTCATTGAGTTGATACAGTCTATGTTTATGTTGCTAACATGTTGTCAACACAAATTCAAACATAAACTTTTACTTCACACATCCTATTTTGTAGAAAAGAATTTCATCATCGGTAGAAAAATTATCCTCGCTGAATTCCGAAATTATTTGTTTGAAATGAGCAGCCTATGGCTTTACCTTGGACATTTTAAATACACTCGTAATGACAATCGCAGCCGACAATACAAATTCACTCAACACACGAGGTACTTATCCAGACTGGCATTACTGGGCCTAACTTACTGCTACCCTTGCTTTCAACATCGCTTCCAGATTAGTCTCATGGACACAATTACTGTACAAAATTACTTTAGTCTTCAGACCGACAATAAGTTGTGAAGATTCTCATGTCTCCGCATTCATCCTCACTTTAAGTTCCTATAATATCCAATACCAAACGGAAAAAATCCATCATAATCCGGAATTTTGCCGTGAAGGAGATCTTTAACGTACTAGTAAATCTACTAACACGGCTCCCTCACATTTGCCCACCCTCAATTGCCAACTGACTTCGCCAGGATTTGATCCTACAACCTTGGGAACAACAGGTGCTGAGCCACACATCCAGACAGCAATAGTAGCTACACTAGTTGCACCTCGCGAGGACAATCCCTATGGAACGGGGCCTTCCAATAGCCGTGCCGCGGACACGTCGCAATGCTATAGCTTGTGCGCGCCGATAAGCCCTGGATGCTGTCATAGCTTTTATTATAAGGTTCGTTCAAAAAGTAACGAGCTGGAGGCTGTAATGCGCAATCAGGTGACGAAATTGGCTAATCGTGGCGTGTGTAACGAGGTGTGGTTCCGACCAGAGCGTGGAAGGTCACAGCCCGTCGCTAGAGGGCACGCGTGCACGTCACGTGACGATACAACGCGAGCAGCAGCATGCATCAATCGTCCAACGCTGCCAGTCGCATTGCAAACAGTGACATGGAGGCGTCAAACGAAGAGCAAAGAGGTGTTGTTCGGTTTCTGACAGCGAAAGGAGTAGGGGGAACGGACATTCATCGCCCAAGTGTACGGCGAATACTGCATGTCCCTTGCAAGGGTCAAGGCGTGGCACAAGCGCTTCAGGGAAGGACGGGTGTCGTTAGCAGATGATGCACCGTCTGGGGCACCCCCTGCATTACCGATGACACGTCCAGCTGGTTTATGCACTCATTACCCAGGACCGCCGAGTGATAGTGAACGCCATAGCCGCCGTGGTCGGATTAAGCGTCGGAAGTGTGCACACCATCATGAAGGAACGACTGCACTTGCGAAAAGTGTGTGCCCAATGGGTGCCCCACAGTCTTCAACCACACCAGGAAGCATGTCGAATGGCCTACTGTCTTGGTCTAGGTTGGACGATTGATGCATGCTGCTGCTCGCTTTGAATCGTCACGTGACGTGCACGCGTGCCCTCTAGCGACGGGCTGTGACCTTCCACGCTCTTGGGTAGATTATTAGCTTGGGAATAACCTAACCCCCAGGGGAACATCATGAAGAAAAAGAAGTGGGTTTCGGACTGGAGAAAAGGGATGGAGAAATAGGACGAGAGTCCAAAAGAAGTTATAATTTTAACTTTAAGTATACTCAAAGGCAGCTGCCACTGCAAATCCGCTTTCCGATACCTAATGTGGGTAGGGACCTGGGCGAAGCTAACAGGACACGCAACTGGAACTTGGGCTGTTCGCAAGAAAGCTGCTATAGCGTATTCCCTCTCAAGCATAAATATGCCTACTATGGGGAATGGTGGTGGTCTGGCAAGACAAAGAGTAACAGATTTATTGTGTATCTGTTCAAAGAAGTTTGTTTCTAAACAAGTATTTTGAAGAGTATAAATAATTTGAATAAGCCTTGATATTTTAGGTCTTGAAATTGTAGAATTTCTAAAGAGCGACCGAATGCTTACAAGAAGGATAGGAATAAAGCAATTATATCCTTGGGAATAATTTTGGTAAGTGTACCAATAGTTGCATTTAGAAATGACGAAGCTTTTACCCAGCAAAGCGCCGACTAAAAGTTTAGACAATGAGAAACACTTAAATTTTGAAAAAACAACCATAAGTGGTAGAGAGAATCTCCACAAGCAGGAAGCTGGCGTAGCGAGCTATGCTTGCTTTACTGGCCAGTTAGAATTAGCTATTAAAGCTAAGAGAGACCTTACTAAGTTGATAACTAAGAGTTCTTGCTCAAATGCAACAAGTGGTGAAAACCTTATCAATGGATTTATTTTTATTAAAGAGGGCATAAACCTAGGAAGAGTCAAGGAAGACAGGATCTTGCCTAACCGTTATGTTAGCGAAATGATAAAGCAAAGAACAAATCTTAATTTATTTAACAATGTAAAAGGAAGTGGTTTATGTAACAAATATATAATTTTGATTTTTATAAACAATTGGGGTCGGAGACCTCCGAAAACATCTAAAGCTTGCACCAGGCAATTGACAATTCTTTTGGTTTTAAACCTTTTATATGCTTTAAAATCTTCGTAAGATTTTGAAATGTTGTTAAGATTAACAAATGGGAAATTTAAAGATGAAAAATGAAAATCCACAGCCTGCTTCCAGTCTCCGACCGGGTCAGGAATGGAATGAATGAAGCCCCCCATCTAGCGGCGAGGATATGAACTGTGCCGGCTGCCGAGGCCTGACGCACTCCTCTGGGGCAATGATTAAATGAATGACAGATGAAGTGAAATGATAGTGGAGAGTGTTGCTGGAATGAAATTTTGACAGGGAAAACCGGAGTACCCGGAGAAAAACCTGTCTGCCTCCGTTTTGTCCAGCACAGATCTCACATGGAGTGACCGGGATTTGAACCACGGACCCAGCGGTGAGAGGCCGGCGTGCTGCCGCCTAAGCCACGGAGGCTTCAAAAATACAACCATAAAATACATAAATCACCCTTTAAAACTAAAATATTTAAAGGTAATCAATGTAATATTAATAATAAGTATTCTCGAGTGTACCCTACAGAGCAAGAATAAACACCAGAATAAATTATTCCATGTTGACTATAAGAATATAAATATAAAGAATTTAAAGATAATTGACGTAATTAAGGTTAACCAATAAATCAAGTACAAGATGTGTACTTTAAGGATTTCTAGATAGGTATCTTAGAAATATGAACAAATAACAACTTCGAAAGTAACAACAAAAAAACAGGAAGAATGAAATAGAAGTTTCTATAACTTCTTGTATTGATACAGAACTACGTGGGTAGATTATACATAGGAAATTATACAAATAGGGCAAGTCACTTATTGTGAAACCTGAAGAGAAAAATTGAAAGGAAGTTTCTAGAACTCCTATGTTTAAGTAGGGATCACGAGAAAATGGGGCAAATTCCCCTTTCGTGAAACCTAGAGATAACTCACTTTTGAGTAGAAAGAATTGTATTCCCTAATTAGAAGGGAGAAACAATATAATTTAAGGCGTGTACTAGACACGAAGTTTTACAGACATTAATTCGTTATTCGTGGAGCAAGTAAGGGAGGGCACTTATTGAGAGTGACACCTCATTGAAAAAAGACCTAAAGTAACACTTTTATTATTTTAGTTTGTTAGTTAAGGGTTTGGGAAAGATCAAATGGGATTGTGGAAGAGTGTTCATGGCCGTATTTATTGTACTCGGACGAGCACGACGCGGATGAAAAGTTGAACAGGCACTGTTTTCACTATAGTCTGTTGATATGGTTGAAAAGTTCACTGTAGTAGCACAAAAAGTTGATGGCAAAGAAAGTTATTGCAATGGTGAAAAATAACTAGTTACACTAGATTTGCGAGAGTCTATTGCTTGAAAAACTTGTAGGTTATAGTTGAATTCACCAGAAAAATCCCAACGGAGGAAGAAAAATTAGATATTGATTAGCAGTTCATAAGGAAGATTCCTTAGTTTGAAAAAGTATTCCCATATAAAGTGGAAAATACATGACAGTATAACTGGTAGATGGAGTGTAGGTTCTGGAAGGTTCCAGAGCAATGATGAGTTGTTTAAATTGGGTAGAGAATCCCTGGGCGGAAAACTAGATTATATAGACAGTGGGTATTTCAGAAATATCCCTCGATGTGAGATAGCATCTCAGAAAATCTTTCATTTTGAACGTTAGACTTGATAGTTTGAGTTTGATCACGAAGATCTCTTGTAAGCAGTTATTTTATCACATAGCAACTTTCACTGTCTATAAAATCCAAATAAAAGCATTAAGCCTTTAAAAGCGACGAGAATGTGGTTAAAACATGAAGTCGGTACTTATCTTTGCTTCATGAAGAAGGTGATGTTGCTGTTGACGGTTGATTCTAAAACTCGAACATGGCGTCGATTTAAAAGTTTGCCTCTTGAGTAGAGGAGGCGAGCTTTAGTTAAGCTCCAACTGACTGGTTTGACTTCCGACGTACAAGTGAGACCCGCTCAACGGAGCACGAAGGGACCAGGGAAGGGAAAAAGAGTGGGGGTAGGAGACAAAAGGAATACATATAAGAATAGCCAACATTGATAGTAGGCGTCACTAGCGCAGCCTGGAGGGTGAAAAAGTAGACGAAGTTCTCTTGATCACGGAGATGATAGCTGGCGATAGCGACGAGATCTGGTGGCTAGATTGATAAGAAAGTCCTCTTGTACAGGGAAGAATTGAGGAACTTCAGAGATTCGCTGCTAGATGACGCTAGGTGGGTCATGGAAGATATATATCTAGAACAGACTTACAGGTAGTGTGAAGGACATATACCAACAAAGAGAAATCAGGAGATCACTGTTGGTGTTTGCGAAAGAAGGAAGGGATGAATGAACTAAAGCAAAGAGAAGCAAAAGCTTACTCTACCTTACCGTGTATTCCAAAGAATACACCAGCTCTGGTCGGAACCATACCCTGTTACACACGCCACGATTAGCCGATGTCGTCACCGGTTTGCTCATTACAGCCTCCGGCTCGTTACTTTTTGAACGCACCTTATATACTAATTTACAAAAATTGAGATGGTGTGTGTCTGTGCATTACTCAATCACGCAAGAACCACTGGTCCGATTTACATGAAATCTTACATGGAAGTAGCTGATTTACCTGGTTAGCATTTGGCTACTTTTTATTTCGATACTTAGCACTATTTAAAGATGGCGACCATTTTAGTGACGTCACTACACCCTTTGGTATCAAACTTTAATATTTCCATTTCAAATAACAAGAGAACGCTAAGAAATAGCAAACTTTTCGTCGCGATGTTTAAAATGTAATTTTCTATCCGAAAGGTCCTTATCGCTTTTCGTGTATCTCGAACGGTTAACGAGTAAAACCTAAATTTGTGCTATAAAACACGGTCCTTCAGCTAGTATAAAATAAATCCTTAAGTTGAAAATATGCAATACACGTAAACAATATGGCCAACGTAATATAAAAGAAACTAATGAAATACACAGTGCATTGTGTTGTTTCCTTATAGCAGACAGGAAGTGGGAGCTGACAGATGTGAATATTGCCGTACAATCAGCTTGATTACTCATGCTTCAAAGATCCTGTCTAGAATAATTTACAAGAGGATTGAAAGCCAGATAGAAACGGAGTTGGGTGAAGACCAGTTTGGTTTCACGAGAAATGTAGGACCAAGGGAAGCTGTACTAAGTCTTGAGCTGATTTTGGAAGGTAGAATAAGGAAAGATAAGAGAATGTTCATGGCATTTGTAGACTTAAAAAAGGCTTTTGATAACGTTGATTGGACTAAATTGTTTGACATTTTGAAATCTATTGGAATAAAGTACAGGGATAGGAGGGTGATCTACAATCTATACAGAAACCAGACAGCAGTCATTCGAGCTGAAGGACATGAGAGAGAAGCTGGTATTCAGAAAGGTGTAAGGCAAGGCTGCAACTTATCACCCATACTGCCCTGCTAAGAAAAAGAGCAGTATCTGCAAAATTTTCACTTTTAAGATATATATGTAGATCCATGTTTTAAATTATGCTGAATCCATTGAACTACAGTAAGTAAAAAAGCAGTATCTGCAATGGTTACTGAGATATAGCCTATGTCATAAGCAGTAAGTACAAGGAAAACACACTATTTCTAAGCAAGAGAGCAGTAACTACAGTGCACCAAACAGGAAAGCAGTATCTGCATGCAGTTACTGCTTTTATTCTTAGCTTGAAGTAGTTACTGCTGATTTGCTTGGCATTGGCTTCCAACTCTTTCAGGTTACTGCCACTAGTTCCAGTCTGCAGTTGTTAGCAAGTTGGGTGTGATCTAAGATTGAGGTTATGTTTCATTGTGTTTTATGTTATTAATTGATTTCTTACAATGAGTAATATTTGTGTGTCTTCAATAAGTAAACGTATTTACGAGTTAGCAATTGAAGAAAGTTTATTACGTGAGTCATGCACAAATACTGGAACATTAGCTAGTGTAACTGAGCAAGACAAGACATCAGTGTCAACAGTATCTGATACCGACAGTAGTGGCTACGCGGGCTAAAGCGCTGCGTTAGGTCAAGGGGCCAAGCTCTCTGCTGACTCGGTAGACGCGTGAGTTCGAGCCCCACCGTCGGCTGTCCTTGAAATGGTTTTCCGTGGTTTCCCATTTTCAACACCAGGCAAATGCTGGGACAGTACCTTCTGACAGGCCACGGCCGCTTCCTTCCACATCCTTGCCCAGTTTCATTCATCTTCATCCATTCCGTCTCTCATCCCGACGCGCAGGTCGCCCACGGGCGTCGACTAGAAAGACCTGCACTCGGCCTCTCAGGAGGCTACACGACAAAAAAAAACGTATCTGATGAAGTAGGCCTAGAAGCTAACAAAAAGGTTGAATCAAATGTTTTTCTATTTGAAGATAAATTGCAAATTTATAAGGATAATGGTCAGTTAACCAAAAGTGTAGAGGTAGAAGTTGTTTCTACATGGACAGACGACAGTTTTAATGACAATAACACAGCTCTACATGAAATTACCGAAACTTCTCTTGAGCTGCCGCAGCTATTACCAACAAATAATTCAAACCTTGATGAAACCCTGCCAGCCGATAATACCATTGTTAGTTTTAGTTTTGATTCCATCATTGATTTAGATGAAGGCCTAAATTCTCCATATTTGCTACAGGTGGTGGAGCCTAGCCATAACGAGAAAATTTTAGATTTTAATACAGCCGATTCCTCTCCAAGCAAGCCTAATTCATCGAATAATAGCTTAAATCCATCTCTGTTGCCAGATGACAATTATAGCAATCATGTTGAGCAATCAGTAAGCACTACAACTGTTGCAGATGCACAACGTAAGCGAATGAAGAAGGAATTTACATCTGTGGAACGAAAAAAGCTAAACTAGATAAAGCTAAGAAATCTCATCCCGTTCAGCCTCCTTGTAATGAATGTAAAAAGAAGTGTATTACAAAAGTTGACGAGGAACGTCGACAATCTATCAATGAGTCTTTTTGGAGTATTGAAGATTTAGAGGAAAAGGAGAAGCTTTATTTTTAATCAATGCGACAGACATGATGTTAAAAGGCGAACAACTAACGGTGACGAAATCAGAAGGAACAAAACAGTTACATACTTTCTAACGGATTCAAATGACCAAAAGCAAGAAGTATGAAAAACATTTTTTTTAACCACTTAAGGTTTTAATAAGAAAAATGATAAGTTTTTGACCACGATACTTTCTACAGCTAAGGGTGCGATAACACCGAGAAAGAGCATGAGAGGGAGACATCCATCAGTGAAGAAAGGTCCTCACCAAGCTATAATCAATCACATTGAGACTTTCAATCCAGAAGTAGGCTACCACACTACAGAAGAGAACATTCTCCTCTAACTCGATATTTACCAAGTGATTTAAATATTATGCTTATGCATGGAGACTTCCTTATCAAACACCCACAATTTAAGTCTTGTGTCTCATATGAACTTTATAGACGCTTCTTGAAAGATAACAAAATTTTATTTGCAAGACTAGCGAATGAAGAGTGCGAGGCTTGTGAAAATTTTAATCTTCACAAGCACACTAAAGATAACTTGGATGAGGACTGTGAAACCTGTACTTCTTGGATATTCCATGACAAATTAGTTAAAGAGAGCAGGGCATTATACAAAGAATTTGCAGAAAAGACAGATGAAATAGACCAAAACAAGGAAGTTATATTTAGTGCAGATTTAGAAAAAATAATTATGTTACCTCGACTTGAAATGTTCAAGCAAATCATCTTTGCACCACGCCTCACAACTTACAATCAGACATTTGCTCCTTTGGGGAAAAAATCTAAGCTTAAACCATTGGCAGTGCTGTGGCACAGTGCGATAACTGGTAGAAATAAAGAAGACATTGTAAGTACCTTCAATGTGTATTTCAACCATTACCGTGACACTAAAAAGTTTATTTTGTGGTTAGATAACTGTAGCGCACAAAACAAAAACTGGTGCTTATTGACATTTTTAAAAATTAAAATTGTAAACTCAGCTGCAGTTGCAGCTACTGAGATTCAAGTTTTCTACTTTGAGCCTGGGCACAGCTTTATGAGCGCCGACAGTTTCCACCATCAAGTGGAACTGTCACTAAAAGCTTATGCTGTAGGGGCTGCTAATAAAGGGCATGTTGATGTAGTTAAAATGAGCCTCGACAACTTTTTCATATGGAAAGATGGGAAGTCAGAAGTCAGAAGCGAAAATGAAAGCCAAGCCGGACAGACCTTATCTCAAGGATATTGTTCACATGAAGTTCGAAAGAGGAAAACACAGCCTACAGTTCCAAAACACGTATGAAAAAGCAGATGACTTCAAGGAGCTTGATTTCTTGCAGCCGAGAATTTTGAACAAGGGCATATCAGAACCATTCAAACTAGACTCACCTAAGGGATTCCCACAAGAAAGGAAAGATCATTTGCTTCATGCCTTAAAAAATATTATACCAGAAAACAGAAAAGTATTTTGGGAAAGACTGCCTACTTGTTAAAGGAGATTTTAAAAGACTTTTAGGCCCTTCTAATTGTACCTTTGTGTTTCTAGTTTTATTTAATTTTATTTGCTTTAAAACGTGGTGCAACCAGTCGATTTTGTACTAGCCAAAATAAGATTGTTTATATTGGAGTTGTGTCACAATAGCCTTATTTTAAATTATTAGGCCTAAGTAAATTTAAAAACTTGTCCTGTTTTTAAAGTGTGAAACCAGTCACTTTTGTAGTAGCCTAAATTTGTTCATTTTTGATAGTGAGTATCAATAACCTTAATTTAAATTAGGTCTAAGTAAATTTAAAGACTTCTCCTGTTTTTTAAATGTAAAACTGGTCAGTTTTGTATTAAATCTGTCAAGTTTTGATTTTAAGTCTCAATTATAGCCTTAAGATGTTTATTAACTAGCTAATAAAACCTTGTTAAAAAAAACAATAGTGTAGTTACTCATCATCATCATCATCATTTCCCCTTATCCAGCTCTTGCCGGGTCGGGGTATTTATGGCACTTCTCCACTTTCCTCTTTCCTTCCACAATTCTTCTTCCACGATCTTGTCCCAGTCCAGATTCCTTTTTCTCACGCTGTTCTTCACTGAATCGATCCACCTTGTTCTAGGTCTTCCCCTTGCTCTCTTACCCTTGCACTTGGCCTCCAGCATCTGTCTTGGTATTCTATTTACCTCCATCCTATTTACGTGTCCAAACCACCTTAGTTTATTCTTCTCAATTCTCTCATTTAGTTTTCCCATCCCAACTTCCTTCCTAACATCTTCATTCCTCACTCTGTCTTTCCTTGTCTTACCTATCATACTTCTTAGGAATTTCATTTCACTGGATTGGATTCTACTCTCTTGCCTGCTCGTCAGGGTCCAAGTCTCAGCTGCATAAGTTAATATGGGTACATAGTACATTTTATACATTACCTCCTTGCTTTTCCTTGGTACTTCCTTATCCCAAACAAGTTTTCTTACACTTTGATAGAATGCATTGCTCTGCTGTACCCTCCTGCCAATCTCCATGTCCAACCTACCAGTTTGCATCAATTCACTTCCTAGGTATTTGAACGTGTCCACAATTTCCAAACTCTGACTTCCAATTTTCACAGTGCCCTTTCCTTGTCTTTCCCCTCTTGTCATCACCATGGTCTTGCTTTTCTCTATACTGATTTTCAGGCCATACTTCTGAATATTTTCGTTCAGTGCATCTAGTTGTTTTTGCACTTCTTCGGTGTTCCTTCCCCAGACCACAATATCGTCTGCAAATAATAGTAACTTCATTTCTTTATGTCCATATGCTTCCTTTGTTTCCTTTACAATTTCATCCATTACCATTATGAATAAAACAGGTGACAGCACACTCCCCTGTCTTAGTCCAGTCTTGTTCCTAAACCAATCTGTCTTTCCAACTGGGGTCAGTACCCTGCTAACACAGTTGTTGTACATTGCTTGCACCATTTCCAACATTTCTCTTCCCAGTCTCTTCTTAACCATGGTTTCCCATACCTTCTCTCTGGGGACACTATCATATGCCTTTTCTAGATCTATGAAAGTCATGATCAAATCCTCTCCATATTCACAGTTCTTTTCCATCACCTGCCTCAAGCTAAAGATTGGGTCCACTGTGGATCTTCCACTCCTGAAGCCATACTGTTCCTCTTGCAACTCTCCTTCCACCTTTCTTCTCATTCTTCTTTCTAATATCCTTTCCAGTATTTTCACTATCTGTGATAAGAGGGTGATCCCTCTATAGTTATCACACACCTTCTTGTCCCCCTTCTTTAACACTGGTATTATTAGCCCTTTCTCCCAGTCTTCTGGTACACATTTCCGTTTCCACACACACTTTAGCAGTCGATACAGCCATTGCATACCAACAGGTCCAGCAGCCTTTATCATTTCTACACTGATTTCATCCACCCCTGTTGCTTTTCCCATCTTCATTTTCTGTACTGCTAATTCCACCTCCAGCATTGTTATATCATCTTCTGTTATAGAGTCATCAGGCTGTGTCACTTCGATCTCACCAGTACAATTGCTCACATTCAATAGCTTATCGAAATACTCCTTCCATCGTCCCTTTATCTCTTCTGGGTGTGTTAACAACTCTCCATCTTCCTTTTTCACCAGCTTTGTAGTAACTCTTTCTTTCCTCTTACTTCTTAGAAGCCCATACAGCATCCTTTTACTGCCACTTACATCTGTTTCCATTCTTCGTGTAAATTCTTCCCAACTTTTCTTCTTTTCTTCTCCTACCACTTTCTTACACCTCCGTTTGCTGTCGTGATACTTCCTTTTGCTTTCTTCTGTTTGATCTCGGTTCCATTCTTTCTATGCAGACTTCTTTTCTTTCACTGCTTTCCTCACTTCCTCATTCCACCACGGTGTCTCCTTCTCTTTAACTCTTGTTGACGTCCTACCACAAGCACTCTCTGCTGCACCAGCAAATGCCTTTTTAAAGTGGGACCATTCCTCTTCTACATTTCCCACTTCAGTAACTGGGATTTGTTGCTTCAATCTCTCCTGAAAATCTTCCTGTACAGCTTTGTCTTTCAATTTCCATACTTTTATTTTACTTTCTCTGATCTCCTTTAGGTTTTCCAATTTTCCCCATCTAAATTTTGCCACCACAGCTCTATGGTCCCCATCAAATGCTTCTCCTGGTAAAGCTGTCACATCCATCAGCTTTCTGCGATTTGTCCTTTCTACCAGGAAGTAGTCAATTACTGATTTTGTTCTTCTATCACCCCACCCATATCTCGTAATTTTCCTGCTGTTTTTCTTCCGAAACCATGAATTACCCACTATCAGTCCATTCCTTTCACAAAAGTTTACAAGTTCCTCTCCTTCGCGGTTCTTTTTCCCATATCCATATGGTCCAACGACTTCTTCCTTTCCTTGTCTCTCAATTCCGACTTGTGCATTCATATCTCCCATGATCACCACTTCTACATCTGAGATTACTCTTTCTACATCCTCCAGGAATACTTCAATATCTTCTTCTCTGTTTCCAGTCTGTGGTGCATACACTTGTATGAAATCCATCACGTCATTCTTCATCTTCATTCTAATTTTCATTATTCTGTCACTCACACACTCTACCACTTCAACATACTCCTCCAGTTGTTTCGAGGTTATCAGTCCCACGCCATTTTTTGCCTCTTGGCCACCACTCCAGTATAAAGTATATCCTTTCCTCAATTTCTTCCTTCCTTTACCTTTCCATTTCACTTCACTCAGCCCCATCATTCCAACCTTCTCCCTCTCCATGAAGTCTACCACCTCCTCCACCTTGCCTGTCAGGGTCATGACATTCATGATTCCCACTTTCAATTCGGTTACTGGTCGCCCATTTCTCACAGTTCCCCCAGTACCAAAGGAACTGCGCGTCGCCTGCAGGGTACGCCCTAACCTTTTCCGAATCATTGGAAGTGCCATTTCCATTTTAGGCTATTATTACGATGGGGTCGCCACTCCCAAAGGCATTTTATGAAGCTACTGCCAGCTATTAATCAGGCCGCCCCTAACATGGAGAACAGACGCCCTTGCAGCCGCCCCTAACATGGGAAACAGACGCTGCCGATTGATGCTGTACTCATACTATTCCCTGAGTACTGGGTTGCCTCTTCCGCAATCTCCACCGTTCTGAAGTCCATCTTCTCCGCTGTAGATTCCGTTGAGGTCTTCGCACGTAACCCTGTGCACGGGGCCTATGTTATACCCCATAGGACTGGGTCCTCACCAGAACTTAGCCGGTACTGTAGTTCCATGGTATATTACAGTACCGTTGCCCACCCCCGCGACGTGGACGCGCCTGGCAAGAATTATCCATGTAGCCAATTAGGATTGACTCATGGACCGGGCTAAGGAGCTGTCTAAATCCAGCCTCCAAGTGTAGTTACTGTCCTTGTTAATTTTACATTTGCTAAGGAAAAGGGCAGTAAGTAGTAAGGGTTTGCTACACTTTGGATATTGCATCATCATGACCAGAAATTGCGTAATCCTGATGACGTCATGGGTCCTTAGAGCAAGCACGTGGTCCAGGTGGGATCAGGTGATTGGGTAATGGCTAGGATGACCACCACGCCTTGTGTTCGCATGGAGAGGACAGCAGAGGTCAGTTGTGTATCGTGACTATTAATTATTGATTGATTATTGAATTATATTTTGCTAATTGTTAAAGGAAGTGTAGAGAGTGTTGGGTGTCATAACTTTTGAATGAGAGTGTACGCTGAGGCGCTCGACATAGCAGGCTCGCTACCAGACATGTGGTGTGCAGCTGTTCCGTTTTTGCTCGCGCCGTGCGGCAAGCCATGAGACCGGCCACCGCCCCCCCCCCCCCCCACACATGTGGTGCATGGTTGTTAAAGTTTTTTGCTCGCGCATGTTAAATAAGAAAACTGATGTTGTAAAGCTACACTCTGTTTAAGTACGGCATATATTACCAGAGCGTGGGAGTGGAGTTGTGTTACTCCTTGTCGCTATGCTATGTCTGTTTAATTTAAATGACGTTAACATTTTTTTGGTGTTCTGGCTTGCTTCATGATCTCAATTTGGTTACAGTGTTTTATATGACGTGTATAACTTCGAGTGTGTGAAATGAATTTCGATCTGTTTGTTTTTAGATTCCTAGACATCATTAGTCAAGTCTGTAATTTTTAATGCGAGAACGAGATTGGATGTCGGTTCCCAGAGCTCCATGTGAAAATGTTTAAAATAGCTTTTTTGCAGTTTGATATTCACAATATATAAGAGCACATAGCTATGAAGTAACACTTAGTTTCAAAGTAACTCAGTTAACAATCAACATGACCATGTATGGAAGTCTTCTTGTTAAGCTCCAGCAGCTCTATGAGATAAAATCTCTGAGAGAGCAATCAGAGAGGCTGGGGTTAAACTTCGCCGTGAGCGCATTCAAAGTGGAAGAGGATGTGTGGTTCAACGGGCTTACTAATTTACAGCAGGACATGTACAATTGTGAGCTATTAGAAATAATTCGAGACCGCCAGCATTGTCGAGAGTTGACGTCGGATGGCGTAACCCCCCACATATTGGGGGTAATCATTCAGCGGCTGGAATCAATCAATTCCGACAGTATTGAGCTGCTCGATTTTCCGCCGCTGGAGGAAGAGAGTGTGGGGGGTGAAGATCGTGCAGGCATGGATGGCATGGATGCCGAAGAAGGTGGAGAAGAAGAAGAAGTCCAAATTGTTAATTAAATGGACGTTGGACAGTGGCTGTTTAAAAAAAAAAAAAAAATAATAATAATAATTTTGTGTAAATTTTTTTAAAAATATATTTATTTGATCATTTGTGGTTTACATTAATTATATAATATGAATTAGTGAAAAATGATATGATCTTCGTTCTTAAAGTGGTAAGTAGTTCTTTTTCCAACAAGCTGCAGAGAATTGAAGATGCTGTGTTGTTTGCAGAGTGGAATATGCTGGTCTTGTGCACGGGTAAGTACAATCATTCTTTTCTTTCTTGCGTGTGTTGGTTTTAGTGAGCTGAAAAATATATATAGAGACACATTAATAATAATAATAATAATAATAATAATAATAATATCTTTGTGAGGAATAAAAAATAAAAAATAAAAACTTACACTGTTCTAATTATAAGATATTTTTGTTGGGGATCCATGAGTTGTGAGTTGAATCGAATCCAAGCCAAGATACGAAGGCTCGGGTTCCTTTTCTACGTAGTACTTTGTCGACTAAGTAAATATTAGGATGTTTTGTTCGTTGTAACTCTGCTTCATAGAACGCTCCAAATATTGGGATATTTTTATTATCTTTTAAAAGATATGTTCGTGGATTAGTATTTTGAACTTTATAAATTGTAAATAATTCTGTTGTCCAATTAGCTTCGTACCCCTTAGTGAAGTGTTTCTTGATTTTTGATATTCTTACAATGTCACCGATTTTATATTTTGGTTTTCTTAAAGTTTCATTATATTGTGTTGGCAAGCGGGGTGGATTGTTTCTTTTTACATCATTAGGTTTCATGCCGATGCTGCGATGTATTTTGTGATTATACTTTACTAGTAACTCAGGCAAAATATGTACCCATCGGTAAGAACCTCGTGTTGTGAATTCTTTCCACATCGATTCCTTAAGAGTTCGATTAAATCTTTCTACCACACTCGCTTTAATGGAGCTGCCAGTGGAATAATGCTTTAGATTTTGTTTCTGAGACCATGTTTTGAATTCACTGTTATAAAATTCCGTTCCTCGATCGGTGTGAAAATAATTCGGCAATCTTTTACTTTGAGAATAAACAAATTTTAAGCTTTTTACAATCTCACTTCCTTTTTTGGTTTTAAGAGGAATTGCCCATGCATATTTCGAGTAAACATCAATAATGGTTAATAAATATTTAAATCCATTATTCCATTTTGCAAGTTTGGACATGTCCACAAGGTCAGCTTCATGGAGGTCATCGATTCCTTTGCTAATAACATGGCGTCTTTTAAACTTTTTTCTAAGCGGTGCGTGAAGTTCTTTTGCAATTTCTCGTCTGATTTCGTTCATAGTTATTTTCCAAACAATGTTTTATAACATACTGTGCATTGTTTTACAAACGTTGGAATTTTTATTCAATATATCCTGCATTTCTTAGTTCTTCTTCTATTGCAAAGATTTCGCTGTCTAGTCCTGTGTGACCTGCAGCTTTCGATGCAATTAATTTTTTAAGTCTTGATACCAATTTGTTTGGTTCATTCCAGTGAACGAATTCAATATTGTTTCCGCCTTCAAATTTCCAAATGGCTTGTGGCGCGATGTGTTTTTTTTGACCATATCCAGTATGCATCGTAGTATTTGCTTCTTCATTTTCATCTGCTGTTTTTATAATTCTATCTATGTCTTCAGTGAGAAGGGGTTCAATTATATGTCTATACTTATAAGATTGCCTCCCTCTTGGAGCTGCATTGCTTGTATAATTTCTTTTGTGCACGTTTGAAACATTTAATAATTTCAAATATGAACTTAAATCACTCCTATCTATTAGAGTGGGGTCTGGTACTTTCCTTTGAATCAATTCAAGTAGACCTTCTGTAATAGGAAATTTTTCACCACCAACTTTTATCCACTTTTTATCAAAGAAAACTCGTTCGCGTCCCAAGTATTGTTTATCATTTCTTATCGTTATACCAAATGTTCTATCCACGTTTTGTTTAATGAACGGATCAAAGTAGCGGTTAAGTAGTGAAATTATTTTGATGCTATCTCCATCTTCTTCGTCTGAAGTAGCAGTGGATTCAGAATCGTCATATTTTCCTTTTCTTTTTCGATTTTCTTTATTTTGAGTCGACGTATTAGCAATAGCTACAAGTTGATTTAATGAACTTGTTACTGGTTTAAAGTTAGTCTCTATATCTAATTCTTTTCGTCTAACATCATCTTGAAGTGAAAGATACTTGTCTTTAACATCTTTTTTTAAGCGAGAAAGTTTATCCTTTACTCGACTTTCAGCTTTAATCTTTGAGCTCTTCTCCATGACTAAACGGAAATTGTGGTTGTTTTACTTATTTATAGTATAGTCAAAATCGATTTGAAGAGGAAGATCATCAGTTTTATGTTTTTTAGGGTCTCTAAGTCGAAACTGAATTTCATCTTGCTCTTCAACGACAATATCACTGCCATCCAGTTCAATCTCTTGACGTATATTTAAAATTGCATACACAATTGGAGATCTTGGTGAAACAAAAATTGGTTTTAATACGCCTTTGTAGGGAAGTTGGTACTGTATGTTATGATTATGAAGCGTGTATACTGGTGAATGGATTGATGGTGTGTTGGAGAATTTCAGAATAAATTTCGATAAGTTCTTTTTCTTTACTTCATCTTTTAATATACCATATTCTTCTTTGGATGCAGTAAAACTTTCGAGTGGTTCTTTGTTAACCATTTGCTCAATTTTTTCCAGTTCAGTTTTTAACTTGTTATATTCTTCTTTGGATTCAGCAGCATAACTTTCAAGATCATCTTTTTTAACAATATTGAGATTGTTAGCAACACCCTCAATACGAGTTTGTAAATTGCTTAAAATTTCTTTTAGTTGATTAACTTCAGTTCGTGAAGCAGCATAGTGTTCTACAAACCGTTTATTTGTCACGTCTTGGTCGTTAACAGGAAACTCAACATTTGTTTGTTTTTGATGTTGTAGATTGTTTACAGTTTGTTTCAATTGATCAAATTCACGTTGGGAAGCGGCATATTGTTCAACAAACGTCTTATTTGCAACATCGTTATCGTATATGGGATTGTTTACGTGAGTAATTCGTCTACTCATCATATTTAAAGTTCCACCATCGTCTACGTTTAAAACGTTTTGTTTATTAAATTTAGCGATTAAGTCTTCTAGATCTTTTCGAGAGGCAGCAAAGTTTTCTAAGTAATATTTGTTTATTGCATCTAACGAATCGATTGGTTGAGATATGTTTGTTATTCTTCTATTTAACATATCTACAGTTTCATCATCTCTGTTTATATTCAAAAGAGATTTTTTAATTTCATCGAGTTCATTTGTTACATGAGTTTTAAGAAAAGAATACGTTACCGCATCTTGATTTTGAATTGGGTCTTTAACATTTCTTATTCTTTTGTTACCCAAGTCGAGAGTATCTTGATCATACGGAAAGTGATCTTCTGAAAATTCTCGCACTAAACCATGAAAGAATTCTACTCGTTGTAACACTTCGGTTATTCGGGTCTCAAGATATTTTTTTATATTCGATGTATGTTGCTGCATTGCAATAAGGTTTACTGCATCATTTGCAGATGATGGTAAAGCTAAGCCCGCGAGACGTTTGTTTTGAAAGTCAAGTTCTTTTTTCTCTATTTTACAAATTGAAAAAATTAAACCTTTAAGCTCGTTAAAGTTTCGTTGTATGTCTTCTTTAGACTCGATTTTATTTAGCTCATTTAATAACTTCACTACATAACCTTTGTTGCATGCATCTTCAACATGTATTGGCATTCCAACATTTTTTAACCGTTTGCCGTTAATACTTAGATGTCCGTCGCTTGTTGTTGTTGTTAGTTGATTTCCATATTGCACTAGCTTATCATCAACATATGATTTAGTTGCAATATCATGTCGTGAAGTCGGTCGTCCGATAGACACATTATTGGTTTTGTTAAACGATGTCATAGTTAAGTTGTTAACCACGCAAAAGCTATAACACGAATGGCCATTTACCTCTTTTTGAAGTCATATTTATAACTGAAAATAAACATCAAATCCATTGCGATATCGACCATTTTGTAAATCGCTATCTTTATCGATAACCAAAAAACCAAACTTAGAGTTTTGCCAACAATACGAACAAATATCAAAGAACTGTTCATAGCTCATATCTGTATTTACATGATCGTTATATACGTGACGCAAGTTTGTTCCGTCTTGTTTAAAAAGAATTAAAAAATTAGCGTTATCTCTAATTAGATGTTTAGGTATACAAGAATATGTTTGACAAAGATAAAATACGTCAACGTCGTGATGACGACCTCTACTGAAATAATCTTTCATGTGTTGTTGTTTATTGCTGGCTACATCATCAAAAACAAATATAGAGTTTTTTCTAGCCATTTCTGGAGGCATTACTTCATCATTATCGGAAAAAAATCACTTTTTATTTCTTTTATGGAGTCCAAAAACTTTTTTAATTCAACATATTTACTTTGAGCAAGTGATTTAGAATAAATATAAACGTTTTCAAAACGAACTCCATTTTTATGACACAATAAATTTAGCATTACGTTTGTTTTGCCACAGTTCGATGGACCGCAAATGATACATCGAATTGTGTTCGGTAGTAAAACACCATGCTTTCTTTTTTCACTTTTACTCTGGTTTTCAGCATTAGTAAATGAAATTACTGGTAGAGTGTTTGACTGCTTAACAAACTTCAACATGTCTACGTTTACGTCTGAGAATGCACACTGCACAAAAAATCACATCACATCAACATATATTGCTTCCACACGTATCATAACTTGTATTATATGGAATAATAGTAGGATTTTCAGGATTTAAATCAACGTTGCCGACGTAAAACCCTCTTATATATGGACAATATGGCGCCCATTTTTCATGATCATTTAAAGGATTATCGTTTTCCCTCCAATTTTCAATTTCAATCTTACAGAATATACATTTCACCTTATCACCATGACCAGTATAATAAAATCCTGCTGATGCTAAACAAAATTCGTTTGGACAGGGAAGAGGCCAATTTTGAAAAGTTTTAAGTCTTTCATATTCGCATTTCAATTCTATGCTGGGAGAAATATTGTTTACGTAGGGGCAAGAAAAAGCCCATTTCTTATGCTCTTCAAACGGATCATCATCTTCTTCCCAATAACTAAGTTGCAGATTACAGAAAGCACACCTAACCATATCCTTATATCCAAAATAGAAAAATCCTGCAGCTGCTAACCATGCAGTGTTCGTAAAACTGTCTGAAGACCAGGTCTTAAATGTTTTTAGCCGATCTCTTTCAGATTTTAAATTCATTTCTTTTTGACTCAATATCATTTGCATTAACTGTTTTTTGGAATACTTTACACAATTAAAATACTTCATGATGCTGGTTTACTTCACAAAGAAAAGATGTTCACCACACAAAGCTAAATGCGAACTGACATGAATCAACAAAACACGTTGGCTAATATGCATGTGTTGGGTTGGCCGAGCGGTCTAAGGCGTTAGACTTAAGATCTAATTTTCAGAAATTGAAAGCGAGGGTTCGAATCCCTCACCTGACAATATTATTATTTTATTTACATGTAGAGTGAGGAGGTAATTGATCATTAATAAGAACTTTCATATGAAATGGTACAAAAGACCTTTTTTCTTCTTTATTCATTTAGAATTACAATTAATACAATTTTATTTCTCTTGAAGTAATCTCATTCTTTTTTTAGTTGTCCAGATGAGTGTGGGTGTGTTGAGATGATCTTCTTCTTTTTAGTTGTCCAGATGATTATTTTCTGTAGACAAAAATATACACTGTGTTAAAAAGCAAACTAAAAACAAAATATGTATAGCTGTCAACGACATTAGTAGATTTAAATTAATCACCTTTTATAGATAGCGATTACAGTTGTCACATTTGCAGCGAAGATGAAACAGTTGAAATTTCCTCTTTAGATGATCTGGTAGATGTTCCCACTCTAGACGAATTCGTTGTGGTTCATATATAGTCAGTACGTTTATAGGAAAGTAGTTCCAATCAAACTTATTAAAACCTCGAAGTCCACTGTTTCGAAACTTGTTTATTATCGAACACACGATTTTCATGATGCCATCAGAAGAATTTAACCAATGTTGAACAGCATTGACATTGAATTTAGCACAACTATTGCTTCCCATTGCTAGAGATGGTAAATGTTTTGGACAATCTGTAGGTAAACGATGGCTATGCCTCAACATTAGGTCTGACATTCCATCAATCGTATTAAGATCGAATAATGAGTCTGGGGAAAGTGCTTTTAGTGCAAACAAAGAAAATTCCTGTGGCAAATTATATACAACTAAATAATCATATTTATTCTTAATAGACTCAAAAAAAGAAGAAAGAGTTTTTTCACAATATGCCTCAACCCATGTGATCACGGGGCTGAATGAAGGTATATTGCCGTTATTTAACATACAGTAAGCAAGTTCCAAACTGCCGTTTGGTAGCTTGCGAATGTCTGCAACTATTGGTTGCTTCTTATTCCACGTGCCAGCATCAGTAGAAGGAGAGTTTGTTGTTGTCAATTCCATGATTGCAACTAAAGTGAGAATACTTGTTTACTTGCTTGCTTATAACTTAGCAAATATTGGTTTAGATAATTACTTCATTCGTTAATGGTCTGTAAGATATTTGACGATCATGAATAAGAACACAATAAAGAGTTGTATCTTCAGGTATATTCTCACTTGTCTCGATTTCAATTCGCACATCGACTGAAGATGTCTTCACTGCTTCCACTTGTTCGAGACAATTAATTACAATAATCGGACAAAGAGACTTAAATTCATCTCGTGAAACTAGAGTCTCTGAACGAACATCATCGATCTGATAATATACATTACGAAATTTAACAAACATGTCATACAACTCGCTGTAGTCATTTATGGCAATTTCAGAAGTTGGCATTTCATAGGGATAAAAAATTGAATTTAAAAAAACTCTTATAGATTTAATGTTACAATGGTCGAAATAGGAAGAGCATGTGTTTAGTAAATTTCTTCTAGTTTGAAAACCTAATAAAAATTGACGCGGTTTTTGAGTTTCAGAAGTTGTCATTACAGTCCAACTATATTTAGTTGTTCTAGGAAGAGAAGGCAAGACGTGAACATCCCACGATCGAAAACCAACCTGAATGGGAATATTTTTCTGCATTAGTTTTAATCTTTTAATTTGTTCTTCGTCCGATAATAATAAAACGGGAATTTTTAGATAAACTTTAAATAACTTGACCTTAGAAAGATCGTTTTCGGTTGTCGATTACAACGCACGTGCGTCACTTGACGATCGGAGAAGTATTACCTCATGCTTGCAGTTTAAAATCGGCTTTCTGTAATCCTCTGCTAAACCTAACAGGTTGCTTAAAGGAAGTATTATATGAAAACGTTTTGTGTTACTATCAACAATATTTGCTTCACTTGCTGGCGTTGTTAAAGAGGGAAAATAACCAGCATTTTGTAAAGCTGTATATTCGTTTTTTGAATATGATGCAAAGGTTTTTATAGAACTTGTTATACCTAGATGGCGTGTACGATCAATTTCTTTACCATTTAACGTGATGCGAATTTCGCTAAAAAGATTAGCCCCAAAATTTTGGTCAGGATGCGCTGTAGTAGAAGCAGCTGGATTTATGTTAGAAGTAATAATTTGACCTTCTAAGTGAAGAACACCTTCTGATAATAAAACTATGTTTTCTTCATTTTGAATCGGTATTCGAATTTCATCATTATTTTCGAATTTATTAGCTGAATAAGGTTGATAAACTCTTTCTTCTCGTCGCACAACTCTGTTGTCAACCTCTCTTTTATCTGTTATGTTAAACATGCTAAACATGTTAACAGCTTCAACTATAGATAGAAACTAAATAAGATTAACAATTGCATATATATTTATATTGAAATTAAAGTACGCGATAGCCTAAAGACTGTAAGAAATGTTTGTTGTTACTCGATAACTGTTTCTTAGATTTCAAGGTGCGATGTCGTTGTTTGTTTTTTTTACAAATTTTAGCTGATTGATTTATATTATTTTTTCGAATCAGAGTCGACTTCTTTTTTTTCAAACTTTGAGTATTATATAGTATAACCATATTTGTGATTGTTTTCTAGTATGCTTACTCAAGTAGAATGAAAACATAACAGTATTTCATTACTTTATATAGCAAGATATCGTGCTGGACGAATAATTAATTCTACAGTTAAATCTTCATCTTGCAAATCAATGAGCTGTTGAAGATGATCTTCAAGTTGCACAGATACATGTTGAATAAGCTTGGTGTTCATAGGCAAAAAATTAATCGTTGTTGGTTGTACAACAATCGGGTAACCAGCAGGAACATGAGCTTTAAAATTATATAAAGAGTGTGTTGGTTTAAGGTTCAAATAAGAACTCGTACCAAGCACAAGGTTGCAACATACTCGAATACTATTAACAGTGTTAATTTTAATCATATATTCAGAATGTTGAGTTGTGTTTGCCTTGAACTTTCTATGAGAAAAGCCTAACAAATCTGCAATAGAATCTGCAACACCAAAATCTATAGCAAACACTTTCGAATGTAGTTTACAATGATAAAAGACTTTATCATAATTAATATAAAATGATGGGAATTTGTCTTTGTCGCCTAATAAATGTTCAACTAATAATTCATTAATCTTTTCACTTAATTGTTTTAACGTATAGCTAGCATTGGGTATTATTAAAATCGCTCTATCCGCTTCGTTCAACTTTATAGCCAAAATGTTATTATTCTCGTTAATTGCAACTTCATTATCGATTCTATTTCGATGAATTTCAATTTCTCTTTTATTCTCTTTAGGGTAAACTTTCTTTTCAATACCTAAAGGCCCTGCTACACTGTTGGCTACAGTGAAATCAATATTAAACGGGGAAGACAAAATGAGACGGTTGTCTCTTTTTCCATCTATATCCTCTTCCACATACAATTTTGTTTTTTCTAAATGTTCTGGTATAAGTTTCGACAATGAGTGATAACTAAGTAAATCATCAAAAGCTGAGGCTAGATCTTCAAATTCATAAATACCCGGTGGTACCACTAAATCAATTGATAAAAAATTAGTAAAATGAATGCGAAATTTATTATTTCTGTTGGTAACATTTCGAATAGAATTAGATGTATACAATCCTGCAAGTCCTATTTCAAAAAACTCTGCTCCTACAAGATGAATCGGGTTCTCCAATGTAACATCAATCTTCGAGCCTTTACCTTCAAGAGTTATCCGTCTTTCGAAAGCCATCTTTGAAATGTTTAAAGACGGTCTGTGTTTCCCTTATTTATACAATACAAGAAGACTAAACATAAATGTCCACAAATCGAAGAAGTAATCGATTGATATGAATGAAAATTATATTGTAGATAGCAATTTTTAAGATATGTTAAAATTTCTAATGGTGGTCTTAAATTACCAATACTATCAAAATAATGCACATATTTACCATGTTTACTGAAAGCTACCCAATGTGAACCGGATTTATCCATCGGTTCAAGGTTAACAATACAGTTTTCATTTTTTCGAGGATATCTTGGTAACGTATCTCGCATAAAGACTCCTCTAAAATTTGGAATCTTTAATTGATGTGCGTATTTAGCTAAATCGAAATTACTTAATGCTTTATTTGGTATTTGGTTAATTATCTTTTGTATGCAGGAGGATTTAAATAAATGCCTTGACCTCCTTTTCCTCGCATTGCTTCTATCATTCGATTGTGTCTTTTCATTTCTTTTAGTTCTTCTTGAGCAGCTTTCGCCTTGTTTATAGCAGACGCCACCCCTGCTGCTCCGCCTGCTAGACCCCCCCAAGCCCGACAAGGCTGCAAATATCGGAAGTAGGGGTAATATACCACCTTGCTTTTTCGATGTTCTTCTTTTTTTAAATCTTTTCTTGTTTTTTTTTTATTATTTAAGTTTCGCTTACCTCCTCCAATTTTAGACTTAGCTTTCATGATGCCACCCACTGTTAGTGCAGCCGCTCTCTCTCCAAATGATGCGTCACGGGATTTTACACGAGACCAAGCTTTTGAAGCTAAAATTTCATCAGCCTCTCTTCTTTTGTTTGTATCTTTATGCTTTGCGTAAGCAATGTCGTGCTCTTTGCACGCTTTATCTAATATATTTATTCCTGGATCACCACGGCTCAATCGCTTTTCTAATTTTGTTCCTGGTCCACAATATTCATATCCCGGGATGTGTAATTCCACGGGTAAATTATCAATAGTTTTATTAAGTACACGACTGATTAATGATCCACTTCCTGTTCGTTTATATTGAGTGGTAGAGTTGCTCCTCTTACAACGCACCATTACTAAATGATATGTAATATAAAGTAATTATACATATATAATTATATTTCTGGAAAATGGGAATGGTGGGGGGAGGTGTTTTTTTTTAAAATAATACACACACAAAATTTGGGTTATTATTTATTCTTTTTTCATAAGCAAAGGAACACACAAAAATTAGTATTATTAACAGCATAAAAGTGTGTGTGTGAAAGAAATAAAGTAAGTGAGATGAACTGCTTTAATCTCAATTTGTTTCTAATAATTTTTCAGAGAAAAATGACCAAACGGTAAAGTATCAATTCCGTTTTCAGTTATGTGTCTTTTATCTTCGTTTGATGAAATTGCCAACTTATTTTGCCGAACAGTAAATACAGAATGAGATTTTGAAATTATACAAACTTGAACTTTGTTGACTTTATCTCTGTTATAAAGACACTTTCGATACTCATCAATATTCATACTTTTACTCACACTCTTCTTAATGCCTTTAGCCTTACACAAGCTATTCATTTCATCACACAATTTTATTGCATACATTTTGGGCCGTAACCCCACAAATTCTTCAACAATCCTTCCAGCATTTTCATCTTTCATTAAACCAATTTCACCTTTATTTTGTCTCACAATGCCAAAAGGATTGTTTGTTTCATAGTTTCCAGTATCAAACAAATTTGAATGCTGTTTCATGAACTCATAAATATCATCATCATAGAATATATACATAAAACTATCGGTGTCTGTGTATAACAACCTCACATTTGATTCAGGATTTGCTAAAATAACATTGTAATGAAAGTCATTCATTTTACATTTAGACAAATCTAATATAGATGCACCAACATATACTGGTTGATTGTGAAAAATCTTTAGTCTACTCCTCTCGATGACCATACATTGTTCATCGAATATAATTCTATGTTTAAAATTAGCCTTAGCTATTAAAGACCTAGCACCACGAGCTCCATGCCATTTGGTGACCCATTTGATGTCCCTTAACTTCCTCACATTCATCAGTGAACGACCAAAAATTGCATTATTCATCAATTTATAAAAATTCTTTTCAAAATCATTTTTGGCTTGTTTTCGTTTCTCTGTGTTCACATCAATATATGGTTTTAGCCATTGGCTCTGATTGAATTCAATTATTCTGTGAATACGATCTAATTTCATTCCTAGTTGAATACATTGCTTTAACAATCTATAATGCAAAACATAACGTTCTTTATTATCTAAGGTAGCCATTAGCTTTGTCAACTTTTCGGGACATAGAGGGTAATCTGAATGTTTGTCATGTAACTCTTGAGGATAAGTCAAATCTACTTCCAAAATATATCCAATTTCTGAAGTATCATCAATAGTTAAAACATCAAAGCCTTCAACATTTGCAATCCATTTAAAGCCACCCGTTGGAAGATATTCCATCATCGCATATCCATACAAATTATTAACGTCAAAGTACATTATGTAGGAGTCTTGCTTTTTCTCATCATAAGTTTCCATATACTTATTATTAGCAATCGCATGTCGTGTTATACACTGAACATTTCCTCCTCGAATAGATCGTTCAAAAAAGTGTAACATATCAATATCTTGAAGCAATTCAAGTTGAACGTTGGTTATCTTTTTCATAGCACACCAAGACATAGATGGAGCAGTGTAAAAATGAGCTGCATCAATGCCATAAGTTTCCATGCCATTCGATCTAAAATTTTCAAAGACATCCGCCAAAAGAAGTGTGTCAACTTTTAAATACAAATCGGCGTATTCTCCTAATGTTTGACAGGAAAACGTTTCCCACACCGATTGAGCAAACTCATACTCTTCATTCGATATTGTTTGATCATTAAGGCTGCTATAAAACTTGGATATTTCAGGTAATTTAGTTTCGTTAAGTACATCCATACTCGTGACGTATTCATAGGGAAAAACACCTTTTCTCGCAGTAAGTCGAAACTGTGCATCATCATTAAAATAACGTCGTGTTATTTGCTTTGAATCTTCACTTAACGAAGATGAACATTGATCTAGTGAACAGGACAAGAAATTATATGTATCGAAAAATCTTAACTGAATGAATCCATTCTTAGCCCGTACATACTTTGTAAACCCTTTATAACGTTCCATATTCATCGCTAACAATTTTATATGACCAGGATTATGTAACACCTCTCCATCTTGTTTCTCACAAATTTCTTTAATTATAAAATGTCCATCATAGGCCGTTAGATTATGAAATGCTATTGGCAAAACCTTTGTTACTTTGTAATTTAAATTACAACTATTGTGTGCGCTTCCTCTATATTTTCCAGTTAAGTGACAATGATCGCGTACTTTGACTTCATTAACTGCAATCGGTTTCTCGCAAATGTGACACATTTTACTTGACAAAAATAATCGTTCTTCATTTTCGGTCATCTTTAACATTGGCTTAACCGATAAGTAATATGTTTGAAGTTTATCCACAATACTATAAAGTTCCTTTACAAACAATTCAATGCAATTATTTCCCCTAAAGAGCTTGAAACTGCACAATTCACTATCAAAATTACAATGAAGGTATAAAGAAATGCTGTAAGGAATATGTTTATGTGTTAAAGTAGAGTTATGAATGTCACTATTTGGAAAACAGGAGGAAATTGGAGACAAGAGGCATTCAGTGTCTGCATATATTATAAATGGAACTGTATCTTTAACTCGGAATTCTGTAAAATTAACAAATCTTTGTTCATCAGTCGGCATTATGCTTTTTGCAACAGGAAACTGTTTACAGTCTGCAAAGTGAACATTTAACTCATCCTCAAGAAAATAATATGACAAACAACGTCTACATATATAAATCCTTCTGTGAGTGCTAGTGACGCTTGAACGCACAAGGCGAGCAAGATTTCTAATTAAACAAAAGTGATAACTTTCACTGTTTCCAATCTGCAACATCAATAAGTCTACACTCCTTTCATATACTTTATCTGATACATACAAAGGTACAATAGTAAAAGTTTTTTTTCCTTTTACTTCGTTTGTTCCCATACACACCCAATTGTTTTCATCATATTGTGCTCCATACACATTTACAGAAATATTGTTTTGGTTTTCAAACTTGTTTAAATATTTCATTTCCATCGGAATTGGAATACCATCTAAATTTAAAACATCTCTGTAATTAGGATAGGAAGAAAGATGATTCGCGTTTCGAGTTTTTGGATACAAACCAGCAACCACACTCCACGCAAAACAAGCTTCCTTTGTATCATACAAATTTAGCACTGCATGTTTATTGACTATTACATCAGGCAATCTACTAGTATTGGACATTCCTACTCGAAATCCAACATATTTATTTATATTAATTCTCAAACTATGAATTTTTTCTAAAGCCCACCCGGAACCATTTGCTTCAAATTCGCTCATTTTTGTCAATGTACCTTCAATGATATTCTTATTATAAAATTCATTTAAATCAGTATACTCGAAAACTACCTCATTTTTGATAGCAAAATATTTTGTTTCTGATATGTCGCGAAGCACGTATTGTGCACACAAAACTGAATTCACCTTTAAAGCTTGTACAGTTAACGCTTTCTTAACATACTTTGTAAACCAAATATTAGCATTCGCTAAAAATTCGCGAGGATCCAAAAACTCATTCTTAACATTTGATACTGCAAGTGTGTACACTCTAGAATTGAATGCCGTTTCAATTAACTCACAGCTCAAGAAAGATTCATCCTTTATTTGAATTGTAATTTCTTTGAAATTCACAGCTTGTTGCAATATGTGCTCACTAATAACTCTCCAACATTCAATCAACTCATCACTGTTCTCAATCAACTCGGTTTGAGTGTTTTCCCCGATTTGGTATGATACTGAAATAGCACCGTTTAGTTCACTTCGAAAATTAGAAACACTTTCAAATGCATTGTCCAATTGGTTTCTTATATTTTCACTGTTATTATGTATTACAATATCAACCTTTCTACGTTTGCTAGGAGGCGAGGTCATTGTTGCTGTTGTCTAAGCAAATGTCCAATTTGCAGTAAAGTTAATACACCACCAACAGTTGGTGTACCATCACTGATGTCTAAGCATACGTCCAATTTGCACTATTGTTAATACACCACCAGCAGTTGCTGTAACATCGGTTTACCATAAACCTATAATCTTTTAAAGTATATTCAAGCCATTGTGCTAAATTACTGCCTGTAATCTCCAATGAACAATGAACAGCCTCAAAAGGAAATTCATCCTGAAGTTTACCAAGCAAATTGTTTCTATACACATTCAATTTTGTTACATCGTAACACGTCATGGAAAATTCGATTTTGAAAACTTCATCAAATGTATTGTATCCGAAGAAACAAATAAAATGTTCATCTTCACATAATTCTTTCAATAGATATCTTAGAACTGTTTCTGTCACCTCTCGCTGACTATCATCTGATTTGCTAACATTGGTAACGTAGACTGAAAATGTTGAAATTCCACTCGAAGATGTCCATTTGTTAAAACAAGCTTCTTTCTCATTACGACTCACCTCGTTATCATCTTCTTCCTCTTCTTCCGGTTGTTGAAAGCATACACGATGATACTCTATTAGCGGGTGTGATCGATGTTCAGTTCCACTCAGGAAATTAACAGTTTTCCACTTCATTATGCCGGTTGTTTTATTAGTTTTTTAGATAATCTGAAAAATTAAACAAATTAAGAAATAATTAGCAACTAAATATATCAATCGTTATATCAATCAATACATAATATATAATCCAATACTCACCAAAACATGTCGATGTGAGCGGTTCTTCAACCCAAAATACACCGTCATCAGTTTGCCTTCGAGTACTGTTTCAAAATGACTTGATGTGAGCGGTTCTTCACCCCCAAATACACCAGCATCAGTGTGCCTCCCATTGAGTTTAGTTCATCGATCTCTGATGTGCTTAATTTTGAAAATACTGCTGGTAGAAATACACTTGTTACTTCATCTTCGATGTTAATATCCACAACTATTTTTCTTCCAAACCTCGTCTGTACGGGGCGAATAATTTGGACCACATATGGTAAATCAATGACTAGTTCTGCTAGTTTCTTATTAGAATACTCAGTACAAGATGATAAGTTATTGAACTTCGTTAGAGCTTCCATCACACAATTTGTTCCTCGTCGTTGACTTTCTTTATTTCTTTCACACACACACTCTTCGCGCAATAGTAGAAGTTAAACTCTTCCATGCACTCATCCATTTATATATCCTTCACCCCCACCCACACTCCAGAAACCATATGCTGCAAACTAGCTTCTAACGCAATCATTTCTTTTTTTCCACTATTGCTTAAAGAAGTCAAAGATTACATTCTTAGCCAATGACGTTAAAGGTCAACTCTGTCTCATGCGAACACAGCAGACGAGATCAAACACACTGCTGCACATGGTCAAACTTGCACGGGTGTCAAATGACGGTTAGCATCCAAAGCAAAAAAAACAATAACAGCTGCACACCACATGTGTGGATGGGAACCGCCTCCCCACCCAGCGCGGGCAAAAAAAAACATAACAGCTGCACACCACATGTGCGGATCGCTGGCACTGGCACACATGCTCACACTCGCACGGGTGTCAGATGACAGTTAGCATCCTAATAAACACCCCCCATGACGTCAACACCCATTAACTTTTTATCACCATCACATAAACAAGCCAAGAGGTCACCCCCTTCCCACGCTAACACGTGCAGTGCACATGCTCGCTCCTGGACCACGTGCACGCTCTAAGGACCCATGACGTCATCCCATGACGTCATCAGGATTACGCAATTTCTGGTCATGATGATGCAATATCCAAAGTGTAGCAAACCCTTACTACTGCAGTAACTGGTAGATACCGCCTTTTTGCTTGGCATTTATTCAGATCAAAAAGAAGTAAGTGATTTTACTTATCCAAAACAAAATTATTTTTGGGATATTATTATTTTAAAGCATATCTAATACCATACATGACAATAAAACAACAATACCTCAGGAAAATAATTCATTGTTAAATATAAAAATCCTGTTTGAAACTTTGTTTGTATTTTACCCAAAACATATGTTTTGCAGATACTGCTCTCTTCGTTGGCAGGGCAGCATACTTTTCAATCTTTACTTTGAACAAGCAATGAAGGAAATTCGAGAAAAATTTAAAGTGGGAGAGAAGATTCAAGGAGAAATAATTTCAACTCTGAGATTTGCTGATGACATCGTCATCTTGGCCGACACGCCTGAGGATTTGAATGAGTTTTTGAATGGTATGGACTCCGTCTTACGGAAAGAATACATGATGAAAATTAATAAATGTAAAACAAAGATACTGGAATGCAGCCGAAATAAATTAGAAACCTCTATGGGCATCAAATTGGCAGGTGAAAAGCTGAAGGAAGTAGGAGACTTCTGTTACTTAGGAAGCAAAATAACCAGTGATGGACGAAGCAAAGAGGATATAAACAGTAGGTTGGCTCAGGCAAGGAAAGCATTTCTACAAAAAAGGAATCTGTTGACATCGAATATAGATTTAGGTATTAGGAAGTCATTTTTGAAAGCCTTTGTCTGGAGCGTGGCACTCTATGGAAGTGAAACTTGGACTATTGGTGCAGCAGAAAAGAGGAGAATTAAAGCATTTGAAATGTGGTGTTACAGGAGAATGATGAAGATCTGATGGGTAGATGATAGGGTTACAAACGAAGAGGTATTCGACGAGTGGGAGAGGAGAGATGTTTCTGGCGACAGCTAATGAAGAGAAGAGATAGGTTGGTAGGATACATACTAAGACACCCAGGAATAGCAAGCTTAGTTATGGAAGGAAGGGTTGAGGACAAGAACTGTAGGGGTAGACCAAGGTTAGAATATGTTAAACAGATTGCCTCGGATGTAGGGTGTGGTAGGTATGTACAGATGAAACGATTTGCTCAGGACAGGGTGGCATGGAGAGCTGCATCAAACCAGTCAAAAGACTGAAGACTCAAACAACAACAGCAGACAGAGTTTAGTTTGTTTGCCATCTGGTGATATTGCCGTCTGCTATAACAAACTTATGCAAATTGATTGATTGTTTAACTTACTTCTAAATAAATATTTGTGTTCCTATATCATATTGTGATTGTTACTGATGACATTGGTATGCGATAGGACAAAAGTAATGGCATTTTTGTATTCACATGAACAAATTACAAACAAGATTCACAAACAATACGACCATTAAAAAAAACGGAAAAAACATATTGACCCGAACATTAGATGCGTTTGAGTTATCAATCTTTTGACTGGTTTGATACAGATCTCCATGCTTCCCTATCGTCAGCTAATCGTTTCATTTCTACATAGCTACTACACCTTAAGGTACATGCGAGGCAATCTGTTTAACATACTCTAACCTTGGTCTACCCCTACAGTTCTTGTCCTCGACCCTTCCTTCCATAACTAAGCTTGCTATTCCTGGGTGTCTTAGTATGTGTCCTATCAACCTATCTCTTCTCCTCATTAGCAGTCGCCAGAAACATCTCTCCTCTCCCACCCGTCTTTACACCTCTTCATTTGTTACTATATCTAACCATCTGAGCTTCATCATTCTCTTGTAACACCACATTTCAAACGTTTCTGTGTTCTCCTCTTTTCTGCTGCACCAGCAGTCCAAGTTTCACTTCCATAGAGCGCCACGCTCCAGACAAAGGCTTTTAAAAATGACTTCCTAATACCTAAATCTACACACATCAAAAAAAGTTTTGCATCACCTCGGTTCCCAGATCTCCGGCATATAGACGTTGACTGTGTATATTGTATCCAAGATACAGTCCCTTTGACTGTTCATAGATGTCACTAAAACTGCTCAAAGATGTAAACAACCATGCATGAGCAGGGCCTATTAGACGGAGGGGGTACGACAGCCGATCAGTTCCAGTCATTCCACCAGGACGAAGGTACGCTGCTCATGTTGTCTGTAGTTCTACCATGCCTAGAAGGTCAATACCGCAGTTCGATCGCGTCCGCATTGTTACTTTGTGTCAAGAAGGGCTCTCAACAAGGGAAGTTTCCAGGCGTCTCAGAGTGAACCAAAGCGATGTTGTTCGGACATGGAGGAGGTACAGAGATACAGGAACTGTCGATGACAGGCCTCGCTCAGGCCGCCCAGGGCTACTACTGTAGTGGATGACCGCTACTTACGGATTGCCGCTCGGAGGAACCCTGACAGCAATGCCACCATGTTGAATAATGCGTTTCGTTCAGCCACAGGACGTCGTGTTTCAACTCAAACTGTGCGCAATAGGCTGCATGATGCGCAACTTCACTCCCGACGTCCATGGCGAGGTCCAGCTTTGCAACCCCGACACCATGCAGCGCGGTACAGATGGGCCCAACAACATGCTGAATGGACCCCACGGAATTGGCATCACGTTCTCTTCACCGATGAGTGTCGCATATGCCTTCAACCAGACAATCGTCGGAGAAGTGTTTGGAGGCACCCTGGTCAGGCTGAACGTCTTAGACACACTGTCCAGCGAGTGCAGCAAGGTGGTGGTTCCCTGATGTTTTGGGGTGGCATTATGTGGGGCCGACGTACGCCACTGGTGGTCATGGAAGGCTCCGAAACGGCTTTACGATACCTGAATGACATCCTCCGACCCATAGTGCAACCATATCGGCAGAATATTGGAGAGGCATTTGTCTTCATGGACGACAATTCTCGACCTCATCGTGCACATCTTGTGAATGCGTTCCTTCAAGATAACGACATCGCTCGACTACAGTGGCCAGCATGTTCGCCAGACATGAACCCTATCGAACATGCCTGGGATATGTTGAAAAGGGCTGTTTATGGACGTCTTGACCCACCAACCACTCTGAGAGATTTACGCCGAATTGTCGTTGAGGAGTGGGACAATTTGGACCAACAGTGTCTTGATGAACTTGTGGATAGTATGCCACGACGAATACAGGCATGCATCAATGCAAGAGGACGTGCTACTGGGTATTAGAGGTAGTGGTGTGTACTGCAATCTGGACCACAAATGCTGAAAGTCTAGCTGTATGATGGTACAACATGCAATGTGTGGGTCTCATGAGCAATAAAACGAGCTGAAATGTTGTTTGTGTTGATCTCTATTCCCTTTGTATTTAACGGTTCCGGAACTCTTGGAACCGAGGTGATGCAAAACTTTTTTTGATGTGTGTATATTCGATGTCAACAGATTTCTGTAGAAATGCTTTCCTTGCCTGAGCTAACCTACTTTTTATATCCTCTTTGCTTCGTCCGATCGCAATACCGACTAAATATTAACGTCAGAGCCGTTACTCGCAACTTCCTAACGCAGTTGTTTTGTTCTTCAGTTTAGGGGCTGCGACAACGCGGTCATGTAGCCCCGTGCACTTTGGGTGTGTGTAGAATCTGTCTGATAACCGGTGTTAATTGTGATGACTGTATTAGTGTGTGTTATATGTAATTCAGGTAAGGACTGCAGACGATCAATTTCAAGTAGTTCCTACTTTTGCTACCATCAACGACACCTACCGCGAACTTGGCTACTAGATGCCACCGCAACCAGCACCTGGCGACGAACGTCGGAACTAATAGAGCGTTAATCAAATGTAACCTAGAAATTTTGCTTCACACAATTGCAGTTTACATAACATAAATCTATGACCAGGGCCCGCCGGCTGTACTTCCCCTCCGAAGAAAGGCATACTGAGGGACGTTTTTAAAGAAATCCGACGACTTCGGCCAGGTTTGAACCCGCGATCTTGGGCATAGAAGCTCAGCATGCTACCAACTGCGCCACCGAAGCTGTTAACGCAGTTGTTGCCACCCGTTGAGGTGTAAGGACTGTGTGTGCCTGGGCCGCTGGAATAGTCTGGCCAAGTGAAGTGAACCTGCGGTCAGGTATAGTTTTGTTCCTCGCTTTGGGCTGGGACACGACACACAAACTCGTTCCTGACGGTCTGCTCTGTCACAGCCTTAGCACGGCTGTCTTTATAAAGATGATGATGATTGTAATTGTCGTTTTAAGGGGCCTAACATCTAGGTTATCGGCCTCTAATGGTTTGGGTGATCGTGAAAACGATAATGAAATGTCAACTATAACTAAAACTAACTACTCAACCCAACAAAAAAAGTCAACACCTGGCACTATCCAGCCCATAAAAATAATATCGTATGGCCTCGGGTGCCTGGTGCAAGCTTTGTTAATTGACACCCAGAGGATAGCTTGCATGTCGAATTTCGTCGTTCCTTTGAACACTATGAAAGTCAAGGAGGTTAGATACCTAAACTCCTTGACACTACAGCGCTTTCAAGTAGAGAATGGAGGAACTTTGTGTTGGCGGAAAATCCCGAGATTAATTTTGCCATTGAACACGGCCTACTGAATTCAAATGGGTTCTTCAACATGCCAACAACTTATGACATGAGTGTCGTGATTTTTGTCGCCTTCAAAAATCACTTACCATGGCCAGGGGCGAACCTGCAATCTTGGGGTCGGTAGTCCGACACTATAACCACTCACCCACCGTGGCCCATGACGGGCTAAGGCCGACCAAGCGACCGCTGCCCAGCCATTTGGCCTGCAGATATTGGGGTGACGCGTGATCAGCGCGTCGGGTCCCCTCGGCCGTTAATCTTGGTATTCGTGATCGGGGCGCTGTCTCACTGTCAGACAGCTACTCAATTGTCCTCACGAGGCTGAGTGCACCCCGTTCCAACCCTCACGTCAGTTTTAAAATCCCTGACGGAGTCGGGGATCGAATCCGGGGCCTCCGGGTGAGAGGCAGGCGCGCTACCCCAACACCACGGGGCCGGCTAAACTAACTACTAACTTATATAATAGAAGAAGAAATGGAAAACAAAAGGAGAATTAGGCAAATAAAGGACAGGAAGAAAAGAAATGCCCTCAACCCTCGAAGAATGAGGATTGAGGGACTTGGAAGGATGGAGAGCCATGAGAGGCAGATAGGAAAGTGAAAGAGAAGAGGATCCGCCCCCGAGGCAATGGATAAAAGGGGAAAAACCGGACCCAGCTCAGGAATCACCAGCCGTGAGCCCCTGAGGGTGCACCAGAAGTGGTGGGGCTACACACACCCTGCCTCCTTGAGGACCTTGAGCAGAAGGCAAGAGATATCATGAAAATAAATAGAAGGCTGATCCCTCGAAGAATGAGGGTATCAGGAAAGATCAGACGAGGGCCAATTAAGGCGGAAAAGGAAGAGACTCCCTAGGCCTCGGATACCCTAATACCGTCGGGGTAGGAAAAGAACAATAGTTGACCAAGGAAGGTCGATAGGAAAGATGATAGAAAGGAGCCCGGCGCAAGTAAGGGGAAACAATGCCGAACTCAGCTGGGGCCCCCCTTTATAAAGAGATGTATTTCCACGGGGATCGGCGATGAAATGTGACGGAATGGCAACCTCATGAGTTGAAACTAGGCTAGGAGGTGCATTCCAAGACCGTGAGGTCCGATCCAGAGTCCGCAGTTACAGATTATTAGAATCAAATAAGAGAATTTAATTCAGTCACAATCTTTTATTCAAAATCATTTTATTGAGCAACTCCTGGCATCTTTTGTTACGCTACTTAGAAATGTTTTCTCCCTTATGGACTCACATCTTTTCCCAAAATGAATTGTCTGGAAACTCTCAGAATAGGGGATTCCGAGCGATACCTGGCTGGGTCCGTTTTCTATTTTTTCATGGACTTTGGAATATACCCTCTAGGTCAGGTGATTTCAATCCATAATTCATGAATCTTTGAATAGAAAAATGCTTGCCACGATGGGTGAGTTGTTATCGTGTCGGACTGCCAACCCCCCAAGCTTGCAGGTTCGCTCCTGGCCGTGGTAAGTGATTTTTGAAAAGCGGTAAAAAAATACGGCACGCATGTCATACGATGTTGGCATGTTAAAGGACCCATTTGAATTCAGTAGGCCGTGTTCATAATGGCAAAATTAATCTCGGGAGTTTCCGCTAACACAAAGTTCCTCATTTGTCTACTAGAAAGCGCTCTAGTGTTCAAGGAGCTTAGATATCTAACCTCCTTGACTTTCATAGTGCTTCAAGGAACAACGAAATTTGACATGCAAGCTACCCTCTGGGTGTCAAATAACGAAGCTTGCACCCGGCAACCGAGGCCATACGATATTATTATCAGTAAAATGGCTCCCAAAACCTCCAGCTCTAAATTCACACGAAAAGTAGAGCGAAGTAAATCAAACAAAACGTGTGGCATTTTGCATTAGCAAGGCTCCTCTGTTAGTGGGAGTTCTAAAATATAATTTTACTTTGAGTTTCTTAAAATAAAATATAATTTAGACTCTTGGTTAAACATTGGACGTTATTTCATCGCCTTGCAAACATATTTAGTGCTTCAAGCCGTGAAACGTAAAAATGCAATTTTGTAAAACTGACGTCGAGTCTAATGATTTGCACACCTCTGTAGTCGCGCGTTAGCGAGTGTAGCTAGTGCTGTCGGTAGAACTTGGTATGGATACCAACATTTCAGTGGCGACTGGTGGTCACCGTTCTTGGTATACCGCACCATTTACCCCTTACATCCCCCCATTTTTTTTTCCATGCCTCAACCTCTTGTCAAAGTTGAATTATTATTATTATTTTTTTTTTTTTTTAGCGTATGGCTTTTAGTGCCGGGAGTGTCCGAGGACATGTTCGGCTCGCCAGTTTTTTGTAGCTGCTTCGAGACGGACACCCAATGGGTGAGCTACAAGTACCGTTGGGGAGGAAGTTGGAAGGGAGGGTCGAGGAGTTGGAAGGTAGCGGCTGTGGCCTATAGTTAAGGACCAACCCCGGCATTTGCCTGGAAGGAAGATGGGAAACCACAGAAGACCATCTTCAAGGGTGCCGGCGGGGGGATTCGAACCTCCTCGCCTCCCGGATGTGAGCGACTGCCAACAGTAATGCCGCAACGACCTCGGCTAACTCACATTATTATTATTATATGTATTGGAGAACATTTACATAACTTCTAAGAAACGCACTTTATCGCTATAATTTTGGAGAGGTTATCTCAATAAATTGAGGTCACTAGCCAATTGTTTTGGTCGGGGATATATAAGGTCGGATTCCCTTCCTAACGCCACGTGATCTTCCATGTGAAATATTTAGCGTGCTGTCACCGGAATCCGAACCTCGACCGGGTAAAGCCAGCGCGTCATCCTCCCTCTGCAAGGACTATGTCCTTATACATTAAAAAATCTTCGTTTTATGCCTGAACACTACCTACTTGAAACTGCTTCTAGGTAAATGGCTTTCGAATCCCCTCGCGCTCCTAGTTCATTTTGGCAACGTACAGAGTACATTTCAGCTTTAAGCTACCTTCTCTCTCTCCCCGTTCTTGATCAGGTCTTAAATTTTACGAAAACAAATAAACATTGATCCATTTCCGAAGGATATCAATTATACATTGTCACATCATTAGAGATGTCCAAACATGAGAAGCGCATTCATTCATAACCAATGTAATAATGCAATTAAAGAAGAGCCAGTATCTCAAAGTGAAAATATCTTCTGGAAAGCGAACATTCAGCCTCAAATTATTTAATCAGTTTGCAGCTTTCCGCCGAATCAATACAATAACGATTCTAATGGGTTGAGGGGGTCTCCGCCCAATCAATACAATTTAATATTGGCAATTATTAATTTATTGCCTTTGGGGACATGTTTCGGGCCTCATGGGCCCTTCTTCAGCCGCAAAAATATGTACATTCACATCCATCATATTACTTATACACAAATCATGCATATTTTAAGAAAATACATTAAAATTAAACTCTAAAATTAATTGTAAAATATCATCTATCATGCTTCAAGAAAAATTAAAAGTAACATTCAAAAACTAATTCTAAAATATCATCTTATCCATATTATAAAAAGGAGAAACAAGTACAGCTAAAAGAGACACATGTGGTCTTGGTGACCTTCTTAATGTTTTGATCTAGTAGATGCCCTATTCAAAGTGCTATTAAAAAAAGTTGTTAAAAAGTTTTAAAATATATTGGAGGTAATTAGAATGTGAACAGTGGGCTTATAGGCTCTCCATTTGTGGTTCGGGGTCCTATTTTACAGTCAATCTTCATAATTTTGGCTTGGGAATATGTTTTGAACCAAAGCTTAACCGTTGTCATTTTCTTTCATGCTGGATTGGGTGGAGACATTACACTTTTGAAGAAACGTCATTCGGAGCCTATGAAGGGGTGAACCAGCCAGAGGGTATGCCTGCTGTCCCAACTATAAAGAAATAAAATGGGTCTTAGAAAAATAAATGCGTCAGAAAAAACTAGGGCTAAAACGGAAAAATGTAATAATAACTTACTAAGCTCGAATTGAAGGAATAACCGACTGTCAGCTATCTACCTGGAGGCTGTAATGGGAAGAAAAAGAAGTAACAATAAAAACGCCTACACACATGAAACATGTGAGAGGATGACTCATGCGCAACAGGTGGTTCGATTCCAACCCCAACTATCCTAGAAATAGTCTTTCGTGGTTTCCCACTTTCACTCGTACATATCTCAAGGCCACAGCTGCCTCCTACCAAAATCCTGGCAAGGTACAGCCATCATAATGACATATCTCATCAGTTTCCAAACGCACCAAGCCAGGGGTGGATTTAAGGAGTGAACGATTCATCTTGCTATTATACATTAAAAACATGACGAAAACAGTGGCTTTAGACAAATTCTTTCACACTTAAATACTTTATATCAAAATGCACATTTTACGATAACCTACTATTTTGAGTGTTCGGCTGTAGAGGATAACAGAAGCAGAGGTAGAGCTATGAGGCGATGGTTAGTTTCAGTGTTGAACGATTTCAAAGTCGGAGATGTAGAAGCAGAGGGAGCCGCAGTGCAACTGCCAATAGGGAATCACGGAGGCGACTTGTTCGCAAACAGACGCTTGCAGACTGGACTGGACGTTGAAAGGTAAAACAGTCTCAAATGAAAATGTCTGTATATTTGGAATAATACTACACATTTTTGACAGTTCTCTAAAAAATGGTTTTAAACCACGCGTTGGCTATGACAGTAAATAGTAGAACTACCAAAACTGAAATAAATTGGAATACAATAAATATTTGACTTAAAATGGCTAATATCACGCTTAGTTTTCCCAAGTCACAAAACGGACTCTGCGAGGGATCATTCCTCTACCATTGCCAGGTTGGTGTCTGGGAGCTGGATACACTTTGTCAGCAGATACAACTGGGGATGGTGACAGGCAACCGCTAACTTGGGTCTAATTAAGGAAGGACCAGGGAGGGGATTTTGGAGGGAAGTTGGTTGGTCCTGTGAAAATAGGAAACCACTACAACCATTTTCCAGACGGCTGAAGTGGGACTCAAACCCACACTCTCCCGATGCCAGCGAGACACGAGCTAGCGCGTTATTGCTCTCAGCCACCGTGATCGGTAACATTTATTTTTACTCCAAAATATCAACAAAATCACCCAAATGTCCTATTACTCACTAATTTGGGCCTAGTTTTAGCAAAATTATCCTACCCCGGACCTCCCCCCCCCCCTCTTTAAGCTAGGGGTATTCCATATTCGCCTACCCCCATGATCTTGCCTTAAATCCGCCCCTGAACCAAGTACACGGGGCTACATGACCACGATGCTTCAAAGCCCCTAATTGAATCAACAACTGCAAAGCAACAAATATTCCAAGTGTAAAATGCTACCTGATTTCGGCAGAAACCAATGCCTTCATTTCCTTGCACGAAGAAATTTTAGCAGCCTACATCCCATAGATCGCTTTAATTTCAACTTACTGAGGAAATCCAATGGAATAAAATCCTTTCAACAACGCTACTATCCACTTCCAGTGTTTCACTTAATCTAAACATGTTAATATTTCAGTGGGAAGTAATTCACGCCAAGACGAACTCACAACATAACTGAAGTGTATGAGGCACTGCTCTGGTGTGCCGGGTGTGCCTTCCCTTGTGAGCAGGGTGAAAGTACTGTTTGAAATCAACCAATCAGCACTACACTCACCGCTAGCCTGTAGCGCGATACCCCATACGGAAGTTTGCTGGGCTACTCTTACCCTCCCTCGCCCCGCGTGCCAGTGCCGAGCCCTTTCAAGGACCGGGATAGACTTGCGGTATACCAAAGTACAGTCACTCGCAGCTAAAAGTGTGTACTCCAGAAGAAAATTAACGAGTTACGCGGGGTTCGAGCGCCAGCTTCCATGACAACAATCGGCGGAACATGAATGATGACAAGCTCGATTTTTCTGTCTGCACTACCACATACAAGTCGAGAAAATGTCGAGATAAACATTTTATATTTTTATCACTGGTGGTATACCGCCGGTATATGCGATGCATGGGAGAATTCGCCACTGCAACATTTCTGAAATGAAGGAACTAAATTGGAGGAGGTGGACAGTAGGCTGTGTATTCTCTCAGGATGGTAGAATGGGAAAAGTGATACAAGTGAGGTGCAGTGAGTCCTCAGTTACGATCTACAGTATTCTACAAGAAAGAAGTTAGTGTAGCGACGAATCTGTCCCCACATCCCTCAGTATTTAGACCGACCTTGCTGTATGGAAGTGACAGCTGATACAGGGGTTCTCGATCTTTTAGACACTGCGACCTAGTGGCGTAAATCTCCTCGCAAACGTGGGGGGTTACAATTTATAAACTATGGTTACCTATCTACCAGAGAATGGTTTTTTTAGTTAAAGGTTTTAAAACTTGAAATAACACGGTTTTTATTTATTTCTCGTGTCGGAAACATACAAATGTACAGTTGCTATACATATAAGGGTAAAACTGTCTAATTATATAACACGTGCCCAATACTGAGCAACATCCAAGGCGCTCGGAGTGGCTAACAGGAGATCTTCCTCTGCACAAGATGAAGGGCACAGAGGGCAATGAAGCATGAGTGTCTTGTGGTTTGTTCTTGTCCACATTCGCAAGACGTATCACATGTACTGAGGCCCCCTCTCCTCAGATTGTCTCGGGATCTTCCAACTCCTGATCGTAACCTGTTGAGGGATTTCCACACCAACCAGCTTTCGTTGTGACCGGGTCGTAGTTCTTCAGCTACTGGCATCCAACCGCAGGGGTGAGGGGTCGACTTCTTGCATATATCCAGCCTTGCCTTCTCCGGTGATATGGTAAGCATCTCAGATGTCCTCAGGAAGCTCTTTCGGGACCTCAGCCGTGCTGAGGAGGATTATATCCATGCAGCGGGTGGGCGCTGTTCTCTTCCACTCTCCCTGTTGTCAGCGACCTCTCTGCGTACACAAGGTGGTGCTATTCCAGCACGGTAAGGTAGGCCTAACGCTATATTAAAAAAACAAAGATGATTTGTATTCATTATTTCTAATAAAATACAAAATACAATCGGAACAAAGCTTTTCTGTCAACGTCTAGCAAAGGACCCGAACACTGATTTACCTCAGTTTTAAACCGGCACTCAGAAATAATAGTTCGAAAATGCAGTTTTTCGAATTGTCGTGGTAAGGGGACAAAGCTCATAGCGTCCCTGCTCAGTTGGCGTCACGGCGGGAAACCGTGGAGAGGGGAAAAGCAGACTGTTTGTTCGGTAGAATAAAGAAATTACGACTAAGGCAAGGTGGCTTTTCCGATTTTATGCCAAACCTAGTATACATTATTTATAGAATAGTTTCAGATTATCTTACAACAATTTTATTTTTTTAAGGATACTTAAACATTTCGTCTTGCACACCGCCCGCCCAAGCCCTCCCCGTGTTTTACGTCCCTGCTGCGACCCCCTTCTGAGGCTGAGTATTTTGGCGACCCCTCCCAACTTTTAACGTTAGAGATTTCAAGTGATCAGTCAGTAAAACTTAACTTTTAACAATGCTTGTGCCGACAAATTTTGGATAAGCATTAAAAAGTAATACCCTGAACTGTCCACAACAGCGTTAAAAACGTCGATGCCATTTTCTACATCTTACAACTGTGAACAAGGATTCTCCATGATGGTGAATTTAAAAACCAAATCAAGAAATCGTTTGACACTGGAAAATTACAATGTTTTGTGTGTTACAAAAATCATTCCAGACATTCAAAAATTGGTTAATTCCAAACAAGCTCAAGTTTCTCATTAATAGAATAAAAAGAACATAAAAATTAAGTGCAATGTGAGTATTCTTTTCTTAATAAAGAAAAACTACAGCAATAAGTAATTTTTTAAATATTTTTCTCCGTATCTCGCGACCCCCCCCCCCCCCCAGACACATCCTGCGACCCACCGGTTCAGAACCCCTATGCTAGAGGTAACTGATATGAGGGTAGCTGCAACAAATAGATGGGAGCAATGGCAGGAAGGTACTCCTAATGAAGAGATAAACTGTTAGTTGTTACTCTTCAGTCAGTCAACACTAATTTGCCCAAGCAATAATAATAATATCGTATGGCCTCGGGTGCCGGGTGCAAGCTTTGTTATTTGACGCCCAGAGGGTAGCTTGCATGTCGAATTTTGTTGTTCCTTGGAGCGCTATCAAGGAAAGTCAAGGAGGTTAGATATCTAAGCTCCTTGACACTATACCGCTTTCTAGTAGAGAAATGAGGAACTTTTTGTGTTGGCGGAAACTCCCGAGATTAATTTTGCCAATTTGAACACGGCCTACTGAATTCAAATGGGTTCTGTAACTTGCCAATATCGTATGACATGCGTGCCGAGATTTTTGTCGCCTTAAAAAAAAAACACTTACCACGGCCAGGAGCGAACCTGCAAGCTTGGGGTTGGTACTCCGACACGATAACCACTCATCCACTGTGGCAAGCATTTGTCCAAATGACTGGGTTGGAGTGCAGTGTATATATATGCAAATAAACGCTCGTAGGAAAAAATACATGTATTAGTTATAATGACAATTTAATAATGGGGCAATTTAGATTCTGATCACTGGGTTGAGGTTTAAATTATTAATGTAAAAAGTGTTGCAAACGAAATGGCAAGGGTCAGAATTAGACAAGTTTCGGGATTGAACAAAATTATGCAAAAATATATACAAATTGAAGCCTCCGTGGCTTAGGCGGCAACACGCCGGCCTCTCACCGCTGGGTCCGTGGTTCAAATCCCGGTCACTCCATGTGAGATCTGTGCTGGACAAAACGGAGGCAGGCAGGTTTTTCTCCGGGTACTCCGGTTTTCCCTGTCAACATTTCATTCCAGCCGCACTCTCCACTATCATTTCATTTGTCATTCATTTAATCATTGCCCCAGAGGAGTGCGTCAGGCCTCGGCAGCCGGCACAGTTCATATCCTCGCCACTAGATGGGGGCTTCATTCATTCCATTCCTGACCCGGTCGGAGACTGGAAGCAGGCTGTGGATTTTCATTTTTCATATACAAATTTCTTACCCCTGATCCGCTAGTCTAGTTTTGGTGATACAATATCTGATGTCTTCACAAAGTTACAAAACTGTTTACATTAGAGTTGGTCGCAAGGTGTAGGCTACATCGAGATATAAAGCATGGCAAGAGTTAGACAATTAGTGGAGATTTAAATCCCATTCTTCGAGGAATTTGGGAAAGCCGGACCTCACTAGAGCAGCGTGATACGGCGAAATGTTTATGTAGTAATTTTACTGCAGTACCGGATATGCCTAAATAAATTACACATCTAAAGCACAAGTTGGCATTATGCAGTAAGCTTTGAACATTTCTTTCCGTTTTCGCTTTATGCAACATAAATAACATGCAAAGCCATCCCAGTGCGCTGGGACCATAACTTTAATTCACATTGGACAAGTTTCTGCTTTGAACAAGTGTTATTTATACAGGATCTGATGATGACGGTTGAAATGCATAATCTTAAAACTGCCCATATTTAATAGTGATTATAAGTAATACATGTAGGCTAGTTTTTCGGGAGTGTTTATATATGTCGTAGTCACATGGTGAAATCCGTCATTTCATGAAGATCCTAGGCACTTCATGAAAAGCCGGCATATGATGTAAAAAGAGATAGTTACACCATCTGACGCGTTTCTTCATGAAGTGACGGACCGATTTAGGCAGATGGTGTAAGAAATGATTTGGCATATGATGTAAAAAGAGATAGTTACACCATCTGACGCGTTTCTTCATGAAGTGACGGACCGATTTAGGCAGATGGTGTAAGAAATGATTTTACATTATCAGCCGAGGCACTTCATGAAGACCGGTGTTTGTTGATTCGGCACTTAATGAAATGACTGACGCAATGAAGCCGTACATTAATTCATTTAATTGTTCTATTCCAAGAAATAAATTAATGCTGGTTTATTATGGTTTTCGAAATTAATTTTCACGTAACAACCTAAATCTAATCGTGAAATACAGGTTACTCTACTCTCTATCTCTTTTTAACTGTGTAGAAATTTGTATTTTTTATTTCTACATTCTTTATTTGTACAGTATTTTTTCTAATCTGTAATGCATACTTTCATAAATTCATTTGTAGTTTTTCTTTGTGTTTTTCAATTGTGTATCTTTTTTCTCTCTTTCCTTCACTGATGCAATTTGTATTTTGAACTTGATATGCCAAGAAGAAACATAATTGGGCTTACATCTGTTTACCTTAATATTGTTAAATAAATAAATAAATAAATAAATAGCCTACATAAATAAATGAATACACACATACATTAGAATACTTAGATTGCATAGTATACTGTAAAATATTTGTCGAGGGATTTCTGCTGGGTTAAAAATGGCAACAGCTTCATTTCTTTGTCTGAAGGAGGGTGGGGGTGGGGGGCGTTAGCAAGCTAGTATACGCTGTCACGCAAGAAACGTTGAACAACCTGCAGGGTGACGTAGCTTGAGGCTGCACTGTATTATTTAGAACTTCCCAAAATTAAATAAATAGTAAGTTCTTTGGGTTATATAGATTGAATTAGCTCTGGAATCTCAATCAACCAAAGAGGAAATAGGTGGCTTATAGGCTGTATTACTATCGGCTAACATTTATTGTGGGAGACAAGCGAAGGACAGTTTGCATGTTATGGTAATAGTAATTATGTGTATTTGTCATGACCAACAGCGGTAGCTACATTCACTAACGCAAAGCTCTAGGCCAGGCGTTCTCAATATGGTGCTCGGGAGCTACACAGTGCTCTTTAAATGGCATTTGTTACTCCCGTCATACGAGCAAAAAAGTGCTTGCGAGCACAACCTCTCCTGAGATCCATTCTTTAACTCAAAATAGGGTTTTCACAAGATGGTTTGACACTGAAGAACTTTATCTTGTAAAATAGTATTTATTAATCATCAGTAATCATCATTGGACATCCCTGCTTTATGAGTAACGCAAAAGATGCTGATTCGACTCGACTGTACATACGTAAATGATCTTATCTGCATGTGTCACTCAAGCAGTTGCAGCATGCCTGGTGAGCGGTGATCACTAGATATTTAAGCACTTAAATGGGAGAGAGAGACAGGAAAAGAAAAGAAGTCGCATGCTTGTTGCATTATTATTATTGTTATTATTATTATTATTAATAATAATAATATTATTATTATTATTATTATTATTATTTATGGTGCTCGGAGACTTGGTATGGCATGATGGTGGTGGTCACAGTCTCAAAAAATATTGAGAACGCCACTCTAGGGTATGAAACCAAGCTATATACGGACTTGTCGAGTGGTTCAAACCCCACTTACAGCGATCAATAAAATGATGTTTCCCATTTGAAACTCTAAGGCAAATGCTGGGACGGTACCTTCCAATAGGCCACAGACCGCTTCCTTCCATCTCTTGGTCCAGTTTCAATCAATCTCTCATTAACTTTTCATTAGCTTAGCATCACGAAGGGCATTTGGCCTGGAAACCACCTGCCACATAGAAATTGATTGAACATCATTCCCAAGCCCATTGAAACTGGAATGAGTCCCACGACGTATCCTTGCACGTACAAATCTTGCGACCCGGCCACAAAGGTAGCTGCAGTAATTCGGAGATGCTAGGTGTTAAACCCGGCGATGGCAGTGGCTATCCAGAGTGTGGTCCGTGGATTTTCCACACTCCCTTCACCCAATTGTCGGGATAGTACCACTTCAAGTCCCGGGGCGCCTACCCCATCCCTTTCCCTAATGCAGTTCCACCCACTCATACAGTCATCACATAAATATAAGTTCAATTCATACCCAATCGCACGGGGCTGATGATTGAGGTGACCCAAGTCCCCCAAATGAATTAACAACAAAACTGGAACGATAGCAGGTAAGATACACACAGTGAAGAAAAATGCAGAATCATTCTTTCAGATATTTCTGTCTATAATAAATAGGCTAAAATTCGAGATTTTCTCGAAGGTGAACCCTCCACTAAATCAACCAAATGTAAAGCTTTTGTGTATGCCCCTCTTACTTCTTGCGAAAGTGACGCGTTGAGAGACAATAGACCAAGTATGACGCTGTTGTTTCATTTGAGGTACTTCGACATCGTGGTCATTCAGCCCTGTGTACTTGGGAGTGTGTAGAATCTGTCTGATAATCAGTATTATTATGGTATTTGTAGTAGTGTGTGTATTTGTAGTTCAGGTTAAGATTGGGAAGGAGGCGGCCGTGGCTTAAGTTAGGAACCAACCCGGCATTTGCCTAGAGGAGAAGGGGGAAACCACGGAAAACCAATTCCAGGATGGCTAAGGTAGGAATGGAACTCTTATCAGTTTTGCCTCCCGAGGTTGAGTGTACCCCAATTCAACCCTCAGACCATAATTATGTTCCTATCCGTGGTAAACATAGTTGATTTCATAAGTCTACTTAACGAGTAGGCCTTATGCTGGTTCGAATCCCGTCGCTGACTGTGGCGTTTTCTCCCAGGTCTTTCCCCTCACCCTCTGGGCAAATGCCGGGATGGTACTTCATTTCAAGTCTCGAGACACCGTCCCAAATTCTTTACCCACACACTACTTCAGTCATCACTCAAACACAGATTATCAGAAAACAACCACCCAAATACACTGGGCTGATGACCAAGAGTCCCTAGCCCTTAAAATAAATATACAAGAAAACAACTATAAAACAAGGCAACAACTGAACTATATTAAAATGTGCAAATTGAACAAAAAATACTGAAATAATTACTTGATAAACATATCATCCTTCAGTGGGGTTCGAACTCACCACCTAGTGTTCCGGAAGCTAACACCATACCCCAAGACCACAACTTCACTAAGAGAATTTGCTGCTAAGAGCTGTACAAGATCTCGTTACGCGTCCGTAACTGAGTTAGTTCTTGTTGTTTTAAAGGGTGGAAGAGCGAAACCAAGTCATATTATACTATCGGTTATCTATCTCTCATGTTTTAAAAAGAAAATGGATCTTAACGACGTTCTTCTTCCGTTCACAGTACGGCAGCATAATATTCCTTCCAGGCGCAAGGCCAAGCAAGATGCTGGGGAGGGAATTAGGGGATAAATGAGGTCCAGACCATTAGACATTTGTACCATATGTCACTGTGTTCACTTTCTGAGGAAATAACAGCCCTTTAGTGTCCACATTTTTATCCGATTAGTTCTTGGAAATCTCACTTCCTTCACTCGTGATCACCGCTGCCGCTACGGTACTTCATGAAGTGACGGGCTGCATTTCCCGTCAGATGATGTACAAAATGAATTACACTATGTGACGGCGAAATTTAGTCATTTCATGAAACCACGCGTCAGATAGTGCAACTGTACCTTTTTACATCATATGCCGGCTCTTCATGAAGTGCCTAGGATTTTCATGAAATGACGGATTTCATTATCTGACTGCGACATATACATAGTGATGTAAAATACCCAGGTATTTATAAATCGGGGTAAATACCCAGGGTATATACTCGGGTAAATACCCAATTTGGGTAAATACCTGGGTATTTTAGATTTTTCATTAAAAATCCTGTGTCCTGGTAAGTTAAACCTAAAAGAAGGGTACCGGTATGCAAAACTATTCTACATTAACTTTTTAGAAATGTAAAAACATTAGATAATTAATAAAATTTAATTTAAATGTTACGTTTCAGTGACCCCATTTGAGTACGTACCATTAAATAACCTAAACGTAATACGTGTGTTCATTACGAATCAACAAAAACACTCTAACATCGCCGTCTACAATTCTCAATTCGTGTCATTACGTTTGGGAACACCGCCCATCTGTCATCTTGGAGGCCTGGAGCAAGCACATGGTAATTGCTAACACTGCGTAAACACACAGATTTTGACGCCAAATGTTTCCGAAAATACAACAGAACATATCGTCCACTGAATCTACACACACATATTACAAACTAGCTGTTACCCGCGGCTTCGCCCGCAATAACATTTGGAATCCCGTTATAACATTAGTTATATAGTAGACTAGTCTATGTGGGGCTCCATTGATTACTATACCATTTGCATTCTATGCGCATCGAATTTGAAGAATGACAAGATGATACTACGATACATTTTTACTTTCTATTTTAAAGGGTTTGTAACAGCCTATTGTGCGTTATTTGAAAATGTTAATTGAAGTAAAGAACAAAACGATTTCACATAGTATCTGAACTCTACCGTTGGTGCTAGTTCAGGATATTAATTAATACTTCTATTTCAGCTAAATAGCAATCGAAAATATCCACATAGTTGGTATACACACGTCTCTGTAGGGTCATGGAAAGATTTGTTAATTCAATTAGGGTTGTGAAAGTCATACGCAGCCAGACGTGTAAAGACATGCCTCAACTCAAAGTTGGATGTTGCCCGCGTCAGGCCGATTATGTAATAATAATAATAATAATAATAATGTTATTGGTTTTACGTCCCTTTTAACTACTGTTGCTTTTAGAGACGCCGGGGTGCCAGAATTTTGTCCCGAAGGGGATCTTTAACGTGCCAGTAAATCTACTAACACGGCTCCCTCGCATTTGTGCACCCTCAAATGCCAGCTGACTGCGCCAGGATACGAACCTGAAACATACGGTCCAGCAAGCGAGAACGTTACCGCTGAGCCACGCCGCCAGTCCGGTCGATTATGTCTCCAGATCCATAACATTCTTTAGATACTTCTTATCTTTCTTTCTTCAATGATGGTAGCAGTTTTTATCTAGGTTGTGGCGTTTGGTAGAGGTAAATCGTTTCTAAGGTCTTCAACAAAGAATAGTTCTATTATACTCTTTGATAATAACGAGTTATAACTATACTCATAACATTTAGGAGAAAGTAGGCTATATGTTCTTTACTGAACATCTTGTTTTATGATTTGATTAGCCTGTGCTTGAGTGCAAAAGGGCCGAAATCAGAAGAATGGGAAAGACTATCGAAAATTCATGTAGCCAGCGGTTCCTTCTGGATCCTAAACTATATGTATGCAAAATTTGGTTGAGATTGGCGGAACGGTGTAGATTTGTATACGGAACAGACCCACCCACATACATACATACAGACTTTCACTTTTATATATAAGATAAGCATGGGTCCTAGTGGAAAATAATTCTATCACCTGAAACCAAAAATGCATGGGACGAAAAAAAAAACCCATCAAAATATCATGTTGGTTTCGGACCCTAAAAGACGTGAAAAATATAATAAAAGTATAAAAAAACTATTTTTTGAAATTTCATTCGAATCAATTTTATGTCATTCCTGGGACTTAGAAAATTCCGGCCAAAAAGTACAAAATCATTAATAACTCCCTAAGTATTCGTCGTATGATGAAATAGCAAGAGACAAAAAAGATGTAATGTGTTATTGTCTACAACATATGCCATGTATAATTTTACACTCAGACATATTACGTCCCCCCCCCCCCATAATTTCACCCCTCCCCATGGGCCCCTTAAATTGGATTTATGAAAAAAAACGGTCAAACACCTATTTACTTATTTTTTATGCTGATTTTTTCCGCTGAGTTCCAAACTCCTCGCCTATGTCGTTTAAGAGATACACGCTCCGTTAGGAATCCTTCAACCCCCACTTTTCACCCCTTTCACCTCATAATATACACGGCATCGAAAAACCCTCAGACATGTCTTCTTATTTTTAATGATGAGTTTATATGCCGAGTATCACATCCCCCAATGAAACCAATCTGGAGATATTGCTATTCAATGAAATGCAGGTCTACCCCCTTAACACCCCTTTAGAACCTGAATATCCGAAAATCCTTTCTTAGTGGGCGTTTTCGGCCCTTGAGGAAGCTGGATACCAAAGTTCATTCCAATCCGTTCGGTGGTTTCTGAGATTTCGTGATGAATGAATGAATCGAGTGAGTGAGTGAGTGGTATTTGAGCTTTATATCACAAATAAAGAGAGGGCCTCGGGCCCTAACTTCGCCACTAGTAAAGGCATTATCTATCATATTATCATGCTATGTACTGTCGATTCCCGATAAGGTAATAATAAAAGGTTGTACTGTACCTCAATGTCCCAAAGTTTCCTTTTCATGCTGCTAAGCTCACTGCCGTCATTGACGCGCTCAGAAAAAAAAAGGCTATTCTTACTGCCTTTGATAATAAAGGTGGCGGTGCACTTTGGTCAATCCTTTGTATAAAATTTTTTAAAAACTGAAAGTACCTGAATTAATAGTCGGGATAATATCTGGCGAGGATTTAGTATTGTTCCGTTGAAGATAGGTTTCTGGCTTACGCAGGTAGTGGCGTTAGTTAGTTTATATCTCCTGATCTAATTCCCAATTCTAATTAAATTAAATTTGGCGATGTAAAATGTTACGCCAAATTTTAGCTCAATGAAACGTACTCGAGTTTATTTCCCAATGTAGGTGTTACATTCGTAATTCGGTGTTTCTATTTTACCGCTTCTGCCGTTAGATATTGCCGCTTTTAACTGGCATTCGAATGCTAATTATTTAATGTCTCTGTTAATAAGATTGGATTATTGCATGTATATTTATTGCCATACAGACTCCACATTAATTAACAATGAAATTTACAAGTATAAACAAAACAAAACAATAACAACAATCACGAACACCACTATTATCTATCAACAAACAAACACTCTAAGATCCCGATCCTAGCATTTATTTATTCATACAAACACATTATTATTATTATTATTATTATTATTATTATTATTATTGTTATTGTTATTGTTATTGTTATTGTTATTGTTATTGTTATTATTATTATTATTATTATTATTATTATTATTATTAGCATCATACGCTAAATAAATAATAAATTAGAAAAACTGAGCTATTTACACAACTCAATCTACAACAAGTTTGCCTTGTACAGTCCTGTACTAGAAATATGTAAATGCAACACTGAATAAGGTATGTGCGCCATTTATTGTTCTCAGTATGTGTTGTTTTTAGTCCTCAGACTTTTGACAAGTTTGATGCAGCACTCCACGCATCCCTGTCCTGAGCTAATCGTTGTATCTATACATACCTTACACCTTCCATCCGAGACAATGTGTTTAACATATTCTAACCTTGATCTACCCCTACGGTTCTTGTCCCCGACCCTTCCTTCCATAACTAAGGTTGCTAATTCCTGGGTGTCATAGTATGTGTCCTACCAACCTATCTATTCTCTCCATTAACAGTCGCCAGAAACATCTCTTCTCTCCCAATCGTCTTAATATCTCTTCGTTTGTAACCCTATCTACCCATCTAATCGTCCAGCCCAATGGTGGTTGGGTAGAGCTAACAGATAACACCCCTGGTTTTGTCACGCACAGTGGGGAAGTCACGCATCAATAATCTTTATCCAGACCAATGGTTTTGGCTTTTATTTCATTATTCATGTTGGCAACGTGTCACGTGGGTATGACGTTGTGTCCACCGTCGATGTAAAATGGTGGACGATTCAAATGAACACGACCACAAATGCTTACTTTACGTAAAAAGCAATTATATTTCCGGTGTAGGCAGTGGGAATGAATTTAGTATTTACCACGAGGAATTTCACGGGTGTTGAAATAGTTAGTACGAACTGCTTTTAGATGCTGTCTTATCAAAATAAACTGTATTTATAAATAAAACTTAGCATGTGGTCTTACGTGTTCATAGAACTTAAAGACTTACCAGTTTTACCAACAGCACGGCTTGAGAATTATAGACGCCGATGTCTCTAGTTATTGGTCCAAATCGAAAGTGAATTATGAGAAGCAGTCTTCAAACTTGTAACACACATATTACTAATTGTTTTTCTTTAATATATTATATTACTGAATTTTTTAAAGTATTACGGTAGTTTAGTTTTAGTCTGTTTTATGTTTTATATTGTGTTCATATCTATCTTTATTGTTCAATATGCCTTGTTTTATCATGTTCTTTTTAAGGTGAGACCGAATGCCCTACCTCGCCAATGTTAATTTTGTATACTTTATGTTCCTTTTTCTCAGAAACTGCTTAAGATAAATGCATGAAATTTTTGAAGTAAATTTCTCAACTCATTCTAAGTGCTGGGATCTACAATATTGGAACTGTGGTTCAATAAATGTGGGAGTAATGATTTATTTTTTGAAAATATATATTCCAGTAAAAATATCATGAACATTGAGGCATAACTCTCAAGGTATTAGTCACAATGTCCTGATTGTAGATCCCCAGCTGTATTGTATACACATTAAGTATCTTTCAAAATTTCATGGTTATACATTGTATAGTTTTGAAGAAAAAGGAACATTTATTGAGATTTTTTAAGTTTCAAGAAAATCAGCTCCAAAGTTGAAGAGTGAAAAAGGTATCTTAAACTTACCCTATACGTTTTCCTAGACCAATTAGAAGCATCCAGCACCTTAATCTGACTCTTCTTTTGTTGCCAGATTTACCGCAAATTCTGCTTTTTGCACCCTTAATCTGTCAAGCACTTTCAATCCAGATGCTGTATGCTTTCCTATTTCTACCCCCGGTTCTTCAAGAACCTAAGTCTGCCTGAATTCCCATTATTTAAGGCTATTAGAGCATTAAGTTCTTTTACGTTTTCATTTCTTCCAACAATCTCCAATCATTGGAAATTTAAATACTAGCTTTGGAGCGAGCCTATAACCCCAGTTTCAGTCAGCATCAAACTGTCAAGTCATGTCGCGCAACAGTATAGCCCACTTCCGGAACTTTAAAATGAGCCAAACCACAGCCTTCTAGGTCAAGAAGTTCCTGATATATCAGTGACTATACCAATCGGTGCAACATGAAACGAAAATCCATGCAGTGTAGATGTAAATTTAAAATATAATTTAAAATACTTCTAGGACGAATTTCTATATAAATGATACACCAAAATGTGCGTTAAAGTCCAAATTGTAACGTAAGTCAATAAACGAAAAAAGCCATTTTTTTCTTCAGATTTTGGCGTTCGGTCTTACCTTAACTCCTTTTATCCAAATAAGACTTAACTGTTGGGGCTCACTGTCTCTGCTTTATACAAACCATTTTCGTTTTCATCCCTGGCAGTGGGCGGTTTTTATCTTCATAAGATATTTCATTGGGGGCCGATGATCTAGATGTTAGGCCCCTTTAAGCAACAATTATCATCATAATATTTGAAATATGTTGGCCGTATGGCGAGTCACTAGGAACGTAAGTTGGTAACACTAGCGGCAGACCAGACCAGTCCAGTAGTAGGTGAACGGGGTGTATTACATAAACCGTTGTGCTGGTGTACCACTTCCTCGCTACTCTCGAGGTCATGTTGCTGTCTGATGACTTCTCAGTTTTGCCTCACGAGGCTGAGTGTAGCCCAGGTTCCAGACCTCGGACAGAGCCGGGAATCGAACCCCGACCTCCTACTTCAATGAACGGCGTGGTTCTTTGTTATACAATAATAAAGGCGGCTTCTGTGGCGTAGTTGGTAGCATGCTGAGCTTCTATGCCAAGGTCGCGGGTTCAAATCCGGCCTCCTCCAGGGGCTCACATCTAGTGAGACGTGGGTTGGCGACCACGGGACCCCAGCTGAGTCTGGCATTGCTTCCACTTACTTGTGCCGGGTTCCTCTAGGTCTTCTCTCCTGTCGACCTCTCTTGGTCAACTCTTGTTCTCTTCCGACCCCGACGGTATTAGGGTATCCGAGGCCTAGGGAGTCTCTTCCTTTCCCGCCTTAATTGGCCCTTGTCTCATCTTTTCTGATCCCTCATTCTTCGAGGGGTCAGCCTTCTTTTTCTTTTCATGTTATCTCTTGCCTTCTGCTCAAGGCCCTCAATGAGGTATGGTGTGTGTAGCCCCACCACTTCTGATGCACCCTGGATAGCGGCACACCCTCGAGGGCTCACAGTATCTCCTGCCTTCTGCTCAAGGCCCTCAATGAGGTAGGGTGTGTGTAGCCCCACCACTTCTGGTGCACCCTGGATAGTGGCACACCCTCGAGGGCTCACAGTATCTCCTGCCTTCTGCTCAAGGCCCTCAATGAGGTAGGGTGTGTGTAGCCCCACCACTTCTGGTGCACCCTGGATAGCGGCACACCCTCGAGGGCTCACAGTATCTCTTGCCTTCTGCTCAAGGCCCTCAGTGAGGTAGGGTGTGTGTAGCCCCACCACTTCTGGTGCACCCTGGATAGCGGCACACCCTCGAGGGCTCACAGTATCTCTTGCCTTCTGCTCAAGGCCCTCAATGAGGTAGGGTGTGTGTAGCCCCACCACTTCTGGTGCACCCTGGATAGCGGCACACCCTCGAGGGCTCACAGTATCTCCTGCCTTCTGCTCAAGGCCCTCAATGAGGTAGGGTGTGTGTAGCCCCACCACTTCTGGTGCACCCTGGATAGCGGCACACCCTCGAGGGCTCACAGTATCTCCTGCCTTCTGCTCAAGGCCCTCAATGAGGTAGGGTGTGTGTGTAGCCCCACCACTTCTGGTGCACCCTGGATAGCGGCACACCCTCGAGGGCTCACAGTATCTCCTGCCTTCTGCTCAAGGCCCTCAATGAGGTAGGGTGTGTGTAGCCCCACCACTTCTGGTGCACCCTGGATAGCGGCACACCCTCGAGGGCTCACAGTATCTCCTGCCTTCTGCTCAAGGCCCTCAATGAGGTAGGGTGTGTGTAGCCCCACCACTTCTGGAGCACCCTGGATATTACTACACCCTCAGGGGCTCACAGTATCTCCTGCCTTCTGCTCAAGGCCCTCAAGGAGGCAGGGTGTATGTAGCCCCACCACTTCTGGTTCACCCTGGATAGGGCTACACCCTCAGGGGCTCAATGTTATCTCCTGCCTTCTGCTCAAGGCCCTCAAGGAGGCAGGGTGTGTGTAGCCCCACCACTTCTGGTGCACCCTGGATATTGCTACACCCTCAGGGGCTCACGGCTGGTGAGTTCGGGAGTTGGCGACCTCGTGGGATTCCTGAGCTGGGTCCGTTTATTCCACTTTTCTACTGGCTTGGGGTGGACGCTCTTCTCTTTCCCTTTCCTATCTGCCTTTCATGGCTCTCCTTCCTTCCTTCCTTCCTTCCTTCCTTCCTTCCTTCCAAGTCCCTCAATCCTCATTCTTAATTTTTCTTCCTGTCCTCTATTTGCCTTATCCTTTATTTGTTTACCATTTCTTCTTCTAGTTTGTAAGTCTGTAGTTAGTATTAGTTATAGTTTTCAATCTCATCTCATCTTTCACTATCACCCAGACCATTAGGGGCCGATAACCTAGATGTTAGGCCCCTTAAAACAACAATTATCATCATCAAATCCGGCCGAAGTCGTTATAAAATCCATCAGCTGGCGGTCCCATGTCATAGATTTATAACATGTAAAAGATCCTTCCACAGGCTAAACTTGTGTGAAGCTAAATTTCTAGGTCAGATTTCGTTGGAACGCTCTATCAAAGTTCCAACGTTTACCACTAGGATTAGGGAAACACCCATTACATCTGGTAGCGAAGGTTGGAACTACTTGAAATTGAAGGGAACTTGTAGCTCACCCCATGGGTGTCCGCTTGAAGCAGCTACAGCCTCTGGCGAGCCAAACATGTCCTCGGACACTCCCTGCCCAAAAGCCATACGATAAATAAATAAAAATATTAAATGCATGTCAATTTTTTTCAGGATTAGGGAAACAGCCATTACAACTGCGTATAACTTACCTGTGTTGACCGACTGAAATACATTAAATTTCGATTGCTAATGCAACACTGAAAATGGCTTTAAACACGCACTTCAAGTCCAGGTGAATGGTAAGGCCACGGCCGCCTCATTAACAATCCTCACGATGCATTATAAATATACACACTGATACAGCCATCACTATAACACAGGTTATCAGACAAATTCCACACACACTCACACACGACCAAGTGCACAGGGCAACATGACTACGATGTCGCAAAGCCCCTAAATGATTCAACAACAACAAAATCAAACCCTTGAAATATCGAAACGTCACGATGCAAGGTAGACGGAAGGAACCCTTTGTGTTCCAGGTCGAACACGCCACCTTCCCTAAAGTAAGTCACGGAAGTAAGATGGTTGGCACCCCTGGTTACTTGCTCTAGAATTAGGAGCCCCTCTTCCGAACACAACGTCGTTATGAGGCAGAGCAATGACCTCGCACTTTGCAGGTGTTTACTGACATTATGTTTGACTGTTTGACACTTAATTATTTCCTATGCAATTAATAAATACCTTACATTAGAGAATAATGGTGGTGAGAAACTACAGATCACAAATGCAGTCACTAATTTAAATATTTGGGTTCAATAATAGAAGCTGGTGGACCACGGGACGCCAGCTGAGTCCGCCATTGCTTCCACTTACCTGTGCCGGGCTCCTCTCCGTCTTCTTTCCTGTCGACCTCCCTTGGGCAACTCTTGTTCTTTTCCGACCCTGACGGTATTAGGGTATCCGAGGCCTAGGGAGTCTCTTCCTTTCCCGCCTTAATTGACCCTTGTCTCATCTTTCCTGATCCTTCTTCGAGGGGTCAGACCTCTTGTTTTCTTTTCATTATATATCCTTTTCTCTTTAAGATTCCTGCCCTATTTTTTTGTTAATTGGCTCCCCGTGTATCTACATTCCCTTTAGCGTTTTTTTTTTTCATCTACACTCCATTTTGTAGGTATTTTCGATCTACGTTGCATTTTGTAAGTCTTTTCGATCTAAATTGCATTTTGCGAGCCTTTTCAACCTCAATTGCATTTTGTAAGGATTGACAATCTAAGTTGCTTTTTAGTAAGTCTTTCAATATAGGGAGGGGTTGACATTTTGTGAGTATTTTGATTCTCAATTGCATTTTGTGGGTATTTAGAATCTGGTTGGTTGGTTCCTTAGTTTAGGGGCTGTGACATCGCGGTCATGTAGCCCCGTGTACTTTGGGTGTGTGTATAATCTGTCTGATAACCGGTGTTAATTGTGAGGATTGTATTAGTGTGTGTATCTGCTTTTTAATTCAAGTAACGACTGCAACTCTGAATTTTTCAAATAGTTCCTACTTTTGCCACCAAACGCCACCGTCAACGACTACTAAGCCTAACTCAGAACTTAGCTACTAGACGCCACCGCAGTCGGCTCTTAGCAACGAACGTAGAAACCTAAGAGCGTTGTTTACATTCTTAACCTATACAATTTAGCTTCACACAGGTGTAATTAGTGGAAGGTTCTTTAACATGCCATAAATCTATGACATGGGACCGCCGGCTTTACTTACCCTCCGAAGGAAGGCATACTGAGGGATTTTTAACGCTCTTAAAAAATCCGACAGCTTCGGCCGGGTTTGAACCCGCTATCTTGGGCATAGAACCTCAGCATGCTACCAACTACGCCACCGAAGCCGCCATTTTGTAAGTATTTTCAATCTAAATTGCATTGTGTAAGTATTTCGACTCTACATTGCATTTTGTACGTATTTCGAACCTAATCTACATTTTATGCGTATTTTTCAATCCATTCCTTTTGTGAGTATTTTCGTTCTAAAATCCCTTTTGTAAGTATTACCGCTCTCCAGTTTGTGAGTAGTTTCAATCTGAGTTCTTTTTTGTAAGTATTTTCCGTCTCACTTAATTTTCGTTCTGGTTTCCATTTCATTGTCATTTTCGTTATCATCCAGACCATTAGGGGCCGATAACCTAGATGTTAGGCCCCTTAAAACGACAATTCTCATAATCATCATCAATATTAGAAGCTGGGGGAACAAGTTCTTCTGAAATTGAGAAAAGAATAAGCGAGGCTAGGAGAACTATTGGAGCATTAAATTCCGTTTTATGGAGCAGAAATATTTTAAGCAACACTAAGAAACTTATTTACAGTTCATTGGTACAGAGCAGAAACTTGGAGCAGAAAGCAAGCGAACACATTATTAATTAGTTACACAGATGGATTATTGGAACCGGCCCCGTGGTGTTGGGGTAGCGCGCCTGCCTCTCACCCGGAGGCCCCGGGTTCGATCCCCGGCTCCGTCAGGGATTTTAAAACTGACGTGAGGGTTGGAACGGGGTGCACTCAGCCTCGTGAGGACAATTGAGTAGCTGTCTGACAGTGAGACAGCGCCCCGATCACGAATACCAAGATTAACGGCCGAGGGGACCCCAATATCTGCAGGCCAAATGGCTGGGCAGCGGTCGCTTGGTCGGCCTTAGCCCGTCATGGGCTGGATAGTGCCAGGGGTTGACTTTTGATGGCTTATTGGAGGAGGGCGGCAAGAAAATCAAGATTGGATAAAATTAGAAATACGAGAATCAGAGAAATTATGCTGGTAAAAAAAATGTACTAGAAGTGGTTGAATAAAGAACATTACAATGGTTTGGACATGTGAAAAGGATGCGGAATAGTAGAATTCCAAATGTAATGTTACATTGGCAAGCTGAAGGCAAACGGAAACGGGCTAAACCAAGGGAACAAAGGATGGCTGGTGTAAAGAGAAGCTTGGCTACCAGAGGCTTAACCACGGCAGATGCTGAAGACCGACATTAGTGGAGGAGTAGAGTATTTTTGGGTTGAAGGAAAACCACTCTATTGTAGAATATTCCTAATAAAGAAAGAAGTTGTTGTTGCTATTCGCATAGCTGCCAACTTTCCCGATTTAGGCGGGAGACTCCCGTCTTACGATTACTCAAGTTATCCTCCCGATTTTCTATTATGTTTTGGAAGTGTTTATTGTGGGCATGTAATGGATGTTATTTGGGAAACTGAATTCGTAAATGGGTTTTTGTTTCAGTATTTATTAGCGGCTTCGGTGGAGTAGTTGGTAGCCCAAGATCGCGGGTTCAAACCCGGCCAAAGTCGTCGGATTTTTTAAGAGCGTGAACATCCTTCAGTATGCCTTCCTTCGGAAGTAAAGCCGGCGGTTCCATGTCATAGATGATTCCACCAACTGAACTTGTGTGAAGCTAAATTTCTAGGTTAGATTTCGTTGAAACATTCTATCAAAGTTCCAACGTTCACCACTAGGTGTCAGTGACATCTGGTAGCGGATGTTGGAACTATTTGAAATTGAAAGGTACTTATAGTGTCCGCTTGAAGCAGCTACAAACTCTGGCTTGCCGAATATGTCCTTGGTCACTCCCGGCACTAAAAGCCATACGCTAATAAATACATAAATAAATCAGCAAAAAGAAGGTGATGTAAGTAATACAACGGGTTCAGCTGTACTCCCATTGCACAACATTTCTTGGACTATTTTCTTACACAGACGTCTACATAAATCTAGAAACAGCAACCTTGTAATAGACCCTTGGTTGTATCATCATATTATTTCAGTAGTATTGATCCCTCCTGCGGCACTCACAAGTGATCGATCGTGAAAATGAGCATTCAAATGAAAGAGAATAGACATTAGCAGTGACGAATTGCACTCTAATTCCATAAATAACAATAATTTCTTTTAAAAAATGACTTGTAAAAACTGTACGAAGTGTGCGATTTGCAGATACTGTTGCTGCAGGAAGATACGCTCCATAATTGCTGTCCACGTCACATTTTGGCCGCTGTGACGCCTGTTTCATGTCATTTTAACATTCCGAGGTGTTTCTTTTATAATTTTTCATGGATTTCAGAAACAGTAATTTAAAGGAATGAGTACTCAAATCGTATAATTTCATAAATATCGAATAACTGGTGAGTGTTACGGATAAGCTGTCAATCAATGGACTCAGCACTCTAATTACATTAGCAGTGACGAATTGCATTCTAATTTCATAAATATATATTTATGTAAGAAGTATGCAATTTGCAAATACTGTTGCTGTAGGAAAGTACGTGACATCATTGCTGTTCAGTTCGCATTTTGGCCTTAGGGACGCCTGAAACGTAAATAGTGTTCTATAATCATTTGGTTCAAATAGAAACATAACAACCTTTCTCCTTAAGTCTCTCATTATAAACCTATTGGGGAAAGTATGGTTTATGAACATGCGAGATTTCTCGCACAGGTCAGCTAGTAACTTATATTTCCCTGGATACATAACTTCCAACTTTAATCCGGCACTTATATCCCGAATACATTGATCGTATTATGTTAATGACGTCTTCACTAATTTATTGATGCTTCTCTCAGAGCTTGCCATAATTGATGATGATGATTATTATTATTATATCAATGAGAAGCCTCCGTGGCTTAGGGGGCAGAACGCCGGCCTCTCACCGCTGGGTCCGTGGTTTAAATCCCGGTCACTCCATGTGAGATTTGTGCTGGACAAAGCGGAGGTAGACAGGTTTTTCTCCGGCTACTCCGGTTTTCCCTGTCAACATTTCATTCCAGCAACACACTCCACTATCATTTCATTTCATCTAATAATTTAATCATTGCCCTAGGGGAGTGCGACAGGCTTCGGCACCGGCACAGATCATATCCTCGCCGCTAGATGGGGGCTTCATTCATTCCATCCCTGACCCGGTCGGAGACTGGAAGCAGGCTGTGGATTTTCATTTTCACGCATCGGCGAGAGTGAAGCGTAAAGTGAGAAGTCGATTTTGTTTTGTGCAACTTTTCATTGTTTTGAAGTGACGTCGTCAAGGAGCGATTTTAATTTATTTTATCGTTTAGCCGATAGGACGAAAAATATTACAAACTGAATTAAAAACATCTGTGATAACTCATTTCAATTTAATGTGTCACGCAATTTCAGATATTATTAGGAGCCATATTCTTACATGCCACATTGTAAAATGTGTCTGGCTCAACTACAGCCTTCAACCACCGGAGAACTTGCGAAGAGGAAAGGCAGGGGTGGCATCATCCAGCCCCCATCGTCCTTTGTTGTTGTTGTTGTTTGAGTCCTCAGTCTTTTGACTGGTTTGATGCAGCCTTCCATATGCCTCCCTGTCCTGAGCTAATCGTTTCATCTCTACATAGCAACCACACCCTACATCCGAGGCACTCTGTTCAACATATTCTAATCTTGGTCTACCCCTACAGTTCTTGTCCTCGACCCTTCCTTCCATAACTAAGCTTGTTATTCCTGGGTGTCTTAGTAAATGTCCTACCAACCTATCTCTTCTCTTCATTAGCAGTCGCCAGAAACATCTCTCCTCTCCCACTTGTCTTAATACCTCGTCATTTGTTACCCTATTTACCCATCTGATCTTCATCATTCTCCTGTAACACCACATTTCAAACGCTTCAATTCTCCTTTTTCTGCTGCACCAATAGTCCAAGTTTCACTTCCATATAGCTCCACGCTCCAGACAAAGGCTTTCAAAAATGACTTCCTAATACCTAAATCTATATTCGATGTCAACAGATTCCTTTATTGTAGGAATGCTCTCCTTACCTGAGCGAACCTACTTTTTATATCCTCTTTGCTTCGTCCATCACTGGTTATTTTGGTTCCTAAGTAACAGAAGAAAAGGAAAGTTTGGTGAGGGTCGAAAAAAAAAGGAAAGAATGCTCCACGAAAGGATCAAAGTTTCAGAAGAATACAAATGACGCACGAACAATAAAATCGCGACCTAGAACATGGAAAGTGAGCTCATCAAGCGAAGAAGAACCAGCCGTTTATATCCGCACAACGACTGCGATTATGATGTCGAAGCTGATTGGGACACCCGAGGAGAAAGTGAGAGTGTGTCAGGGCCAGCAATCTGTATCTCCCAGCGATTTTCCACCCTAAGACATTGTTCTTATTTTTGTTTGATTTTTAAATCTTGCATTATGTTTTTATTCCGTGGACTACACTGTATTAAACTATTTTATTTATTTAGTTAATTTTACCCTCCAGGTTGGTGGCTCCCACGGACTCGAGGGAACTCACCTCTACCGCCTCTACGGGCAGTGTCCTAGAGCTGGGAACATCTGGTCGGAGGGGATACAACTGGTGAGGTGTGATCAGCACCTCGCCCAGGCGGCCTCACCTGCAAAGCGAACAGGGGCCTCATGTGTTACTTGGTTCAATACCCTCAGGCGTTTTTTGAATTTTTGACAGATCTTGTTCACGCCGGAAGTAGTTATAAGGCTTAAGTGGAACTCTGCATTGACTCACACTAGCGCTCGTAGTTGTAGAAAAGGCAGACTGCTAATCTAATCGACTGGATATGGTTGTGTTTCATTGACTCACACTTCCGCTCGTAGTGGTAGAAAAGGCAAACTGCTAATCTAACTGACAGGATATGTTTGAGTTTCATTGACTCTCACTAGCGCTCGTAGTGTTAGAGAAGGCAAACTGCTAATCTAATCGACCGGATATGGTTGAGTTTCATTGACTCACACTGGTGCTCGTGGTGGTAGAAAAGGCAAACTGCTAATTTATCCGACCGGATATGGTTGAGTTTCATTGTGCATACTAGCGCTCGTAGTGGTAGAAAAGGCAAACTACTAATCTAATCGAGCGGATATGGTTGAGTTTCATTGACTCACACTAGCGCTCGTAGTGGTAGAAAAGGCAAACTAGTAATCTAATCGAGCGGATATGGTTGAGTTTCATTGACTCACACTAGCGCTCGTAGTGGTAGAAAAGGCAGACTGCTAATCTAATCGACGGGATATGGTTGAGTTTCATTGACTCACACTAGCACTCGTAGTGGTAGAAAAGGCAGACTGCTAATCTAATCGACCGGATGTGGTTGAGTTCCATTGACTCACACTAGCGCTCGTAGTGGTAGAAAAGGCAGACTGCTAATCTAATCGACCGGATGTGGTTGAGTTCCATTGATTCACATTAGCACTCGTAGTGGTAGAAAAGGCGAACTGCTAATCTAATCGACCGGATGTGGTTGAGTTTTATTGACTCACACTAGCTCTCGTAGTGGTAGAAAAGGCGAACTGCTAATCTAACCGACTGGATATGGTTGAGTTTCATTGACTCACACTAGTGCTCGTAGTGGTAGAAAAAGCAAACTGCTAATCTATTCGACCGGATATGGTTGAGTTTCTGCTGAACAATCCTCAGTCTACCGCGTGTTATCATGCCGACACCTCGTAAGAAACGTTTAGTGTATCCTTTACGTTTGGAAAAGCGGAGAAAACAACGAAAATTAATTGCAAATGCACGAACAATATGATTATGATGAACACATTCGATTGTCATTATTAAACATCGGATTTTAGGGCAAATGCCTATTTTGTTCCTTTAAGGATGGAAAGTAGGCGATGAGATGGTTGGTTCCTCAGTTTAGGGACTGTGACAACGCGGTCATTTAGCCCCGTGTACTTTGGGTGTGTGTAGAATCTGTCTGATAACCTGTGTTAATTGTGATGGCTGTATTAGTGTGTGTTATTTGTTTTTAATTCGACTAAGGACTGCAGACTTTTGAATTTCAAGTAGTTCCTACTTTTGCCGCCAAACGCTACCGTCAACGACTACTAGTTCAGAACTTGGTTAATAGACGCCACGGCTCCTGGCGACGAACTTTGGAACCTAAGAGCGTTGTTCAAATGTTTAACCTGTAATTTAGCGTCACACAGGTGTAACTAATGGAAGGTTCTTTTTCATGCCATAAACCTATGGACATGGGACCGCCGGCTTTACTTCCCCTCCGATGGAAGGCATACTGAGGGATTTTTAACGTACTTAAAAAACTCCGACGACTTCGGCCGCGTATGACCCCGCGACCTTTGGCGATGAAGCTCAGCTTGCTACCAACATCGCACCGAAGGCGGTGTGTTTCATGAAGTTTATCTTAGTGCCCGTTGGTGCCTAAAAGTGCATTTTCAGTGTATTGCTGGGCGGCTTCGGTGGCGTAGTTGCTAGTATGCTGAGCTTCTATGCCCAACGTCGCAGGTTCAAACCCGGCCGGAGTCGTCGGATTTTTTAAGAGCGTTAAAATCCATCAGTATGCCTTCCTTCGGAGGGGAAGTAATGCCGGCGGGCCCATGTCCATAGGTTCATGGCATGAAAAAGAACCTTCAACTAACTACAATTGTGTGAAGTTAACATTTGTGGGTTAGAATTGATAACGCTATATTAGCTACATTGTTCGCCGCCAGGTGCTTACTGCGATGGTATTAGTCCGCAAGCTAGGTGTCGTGGACGGTAGCATTTGGTGGCAAAAGTAGGAAGTACTTAAAATTGATCGTCTGCAGTCCTTACCTGAATCACAGATGACACACACTATTACAGCCATCACAATTAACACCGGTTGTAATGGCCAACGCGGGAAGTCAACAACCCACCAAGAGTATTCTGGTAATAGTGGACAATGTATAAAAATTTGTTGGCCAAAGCATTAGATAATGATGTGATAATACAAAGAGTTGACTTTACAAAGGTCGCTTGACAATTTAGCAAACATGTGGAGGACCAGACAATATTATTGTCACTAAATAAGGAAATCCAGGAAGGCATAAAGGACACAACACCACCACTAACTAATAATAAGATATATTATCAAATAGGTGGCACATAAAACAAATATTCAAAGGTGGCACATAAAACAAATATTCAAAGGTGGCACATAAACATATGAGAAACCTTGGCACAAATTTACACACTTGAAGAAACACTCAAAGAATTAACACACGTTACGTCTTGAGCCTAAAACACACATATTGTCTTGAACGTAGCTGCAGATCAGTACATCATAGAACGGCATGCAATACACGGCGGTTCCAAAGAATGATATAATTTAAATATGCAACACAAGTGGAGTTGCAACAAATAATGAAAAAACAGGTCGCATGGAACGAGAATGTGTCGTCGAACCAGGACTGACTTACAGTGATGCGCCGATACTGTAAGCCCAAATGAATTGTTAATAAAACAAATTATGTGTGAAACGCAGGAAGTCAAAGTAGTTGCTGTCATACAAATACCGGGATATGCCCATCGCACGGTATTGTCACAATAGTAAAGTAGTTAAACCCAGCGTCAACTTCCATTCCAATGATGTTGCAGGAAGTCAAAATAGTTGCTATCATACAAATACCGGGATATGCCAATCGCACGGCATTGTCACAATAGTAAAGCAGTTTAGCCTAGCGTCAACCTTCATTAGTGATGATGCCTAGCCTTGTAACATGCTTCCAGACACGATGAATTACTTATCACACGAAGCATCATCATTATTCATACGCGTGAAGACAAATTGTTAGGCAGTAAATGAAGATAGAAGTAAATACATTACAACAAACTATCCGACGCCGCGGATTAAAGAATTCGTCGACATGACGCGTATCAACATCAAGCATGGTGATGATGAGATCGAAAATCACCGTAATGTCACTGCCCAAACAAAATATGAATCATGTGCATAGGACATGATTGCTAAGCACGGTTACTATGAAGATAGCACCAATTATAGAAATGATTAGCTGGATACTTGTTGATATATCACAACCAGCGTTGAAGCACAACATTGTGTCATGGCTACACACTTAGAGAACAACGAAGAAGAAAAACGTGATTGGTCGCTACAAGCAGCAAGGAGGCCTCTGATAGGCTGGAAGCAGCCAATCACAGTAGAGAGTTTAAAAAACCAAATTAGAGGCCTCTGATAGGCCGAAAGCTGCCAATCACAGTAGAGATCAAAAACAAGTTAAAGATGAATCAATGTGGCCAACTTAGAATACAAAATTACCTTCTAAGCCAAAATATCCTACTGGAAACACGGCAGTGGGAATACTACATGCAATCAAAACAAATAAATCATGACAACCAATCAACATAAACAAAACCAACCTGACAATGAATAAATGCAATGAAGACAAATAATACTGATATGTACAACCACACAGAGTGGAAACAAATGGGGAAACACAAAAACTGGTTTGCCAAGACAGTGGCCGAACCATATTGCCCGCACAGAAACAACAGACAGGTTGTTTATGAAAATACAAGAGTGTTTAGTTCTGCGGCAACAAGGGAGACACCTTGACGATGGGACGTTTCAACAGTCCAGAGGTGGTATGTAGAGAGACCACACGAGCTAGGCCGTCCTTACCACAATGAACCTCAAGAATACGTCCAAGTCGCCAGTAAGTAGGAGAAACATTGTCGTCCATAATAAGCACAAGCGTGCCAACCTTGAGGTTAGGAGACATACGGTTCCACTTGCGACGTTGTTGAAGGGAGAGTAAATGATCTGTGGACCATTTACGCCACAATGAAGTCATAATCTGTTGAAGTAATTGCCATCTAGACAACCTATTGATGGGCACTTCAGAAGCGTCAGGAATGGGCAAGGCATTCAAAGGTCGTCCAACAAGAAAGTGACCTGGCGAGAGATAGCACAAGTCAGTAGGATCCTCAGTCATAGGCGAAATGGGTCTAGAATTTAGAATGGCTTCAATTTGCACCACGAGAGTGGTCAATTCTTCATACAGAATGAGTGCGTCATGCTCGGAATCACATCCCGAGATACAATCATCAACATAGAAGTCGTTTAAAACAATCTGAGTGGCAGCTGGAAAAGCTGTGCCATCAGTGAGGGCGAGCTCCTTTAGCACACGAGTGGCTAAGAAGGATGCTGGGGCAGTACCATATGTAACGGTGTTTAATTGATATTCTACCATTGGGTCTGAAGGAGAGTCTCTCCAAAATATTCTCTGTAAGTCACGATCCTTGTGATCTACAAGAATCTGTCTGTACATTTTACTCAGATCAGCTGCAAACGCTATCAAGTGAGTACGGAACCGAAGCAAAATAGAGAACAAATCCTGCTGAATTACAGGGCCCACCAACAAGGTATCATTAAGGGAGCACCCAGACGTAGTAGCCATCGAAGCATCAAATACCACTCTGAGCTTTGTAGAAGTACTGTGCGGCTTGAAAACAGGATGATGGGGAATGTAGTAAACTTCACCATCAGTCGGGTGGGGGGCAACTTGCATATGGTTTAAGGCTAGATATTCATGCATGAATTCAGTGTATTCTAACCTTAACTCAGGGTTACGAGCCAAATGTCTTTCGAGAGAGTGAAAACGTTTTAGTGTAGCGTAGCGAGAGGCACCTAGAGGCTCCGAGTCTACCTTGCGAGGGAATCTAACCACAAATCTACCATCGTCTTTGCGAGTGGTAGTAGCAACGAAGTGTTCTTCACATATGGATTCATCAACAGACAACACTGGGGTTTCAACTTCTTCAACGTTCCAAAACGCTTCCAGCTGTTGTTCTACATGAGGGCGTGAGAGTGTAAGTGCTGATACCACGTGCGATGGTTGCGAGGTGCTTGCACTGGGCAGCTTCCCAGAAAACACCCAACCCACAGAGGTATTTTGAATGATGGGCAAATCACCAACTGGTATGATTTTACCAGGACATAACAGGTCAAAGAAATATTCTGCACCAAGAACAAGATCAATAGATTTAGTGCAATTGAAATCAGGATCAGCTAAATCAATATGTGATGGAATGTTCCATTCAGAGGTATCGAAACCAGCAGCGGGTAGCTCAAGTGCAATATTGGGAACCACGAGACATTCAAGCTTAGCAGACCAATTAGTAGCACAGGCAAAAACGTTCACATCAGCAACAACAGTAGCAGTGCTTTGATTTTGACCAACACCGTGAATGTGTACCTTCATAGGTTTGGTGTGGAGTCTTAATTTCTTAGTTAAGTGTGACGAAATTAAGTTACAATCTGATGCAGAGTCAAGTAGTGCAGTGACAGGTACACGTAAGCCATTGCCAGCTAATATATTCAACTTGGCAGTGGGTAATAGCGTCCTTGAACATTGATTGTCACGAGCGACGTTACTGCAACTAGTGTTTACCACGTTAGCATGAGCTTGAGAAGCATCATTACTAGTGCCACTGGAGGGCTCATAGTGAAGAAGAGTGTGGTGTTTTCGGGAACAAGTGTTACAAGAGTACTTCGAACATTGATGATTAGGCTCGAAATTACGCAAACAATTATAACACAATTTTCGAGACCTGACAAAATCCCATTTGGCTGTGGACGAAAGTTTAATAAAGGTACCACATTTCGACAATTGGTGATCAATGCTCCTACAATATGTACAACGAGATTTGGTAGTAGTTAACATGGGTTTCTGAGGCGAATGACCTTCAGCTTTAAGTTTGGTTACAGCAGTATGTAATGCAGGCCTGGACCCATTCTTTTCAGTTATTTCCAGTACCTTGCATTTTTTCTCTAAGAAGCTAACCAAGTCCTGGAGAGTGGGAATTCTCCCAGAATCAACATGATTCTCCCATTCACGGATGCTATCATTATCTAGTAGCTCCAATATAAAATGTGACAATAACAGGTCTTGAAGGGGAACCCCGTTAAAGTCCAAAGCTTCTAACGCATTGACATGAGAAACAAAGTGGTCAATGATGGCACGCAATGACACTGAATCATTACCGTATGCGGGGGGCTTAAAAAGCTTGGTAACATGATTGTGCGCTATGAGCCTAATGTTATTGTATCGAGTTGTCAGCAAGTTCCATGCAACCATAAAGTTATCATCTGACACAGTAATGTTCTTTAAGAGGAGTTTGGCCTCACCACTAAGACTAGAATTAAGGTAGTAGAACTTAACAATATCAGACAGAGCATGGTTATCAATTACAATAGCCTTGAAGCTATCTCTGAAATTCAACCAGTCTGTGAAGTCGCCACTGAACTGCGGAATTTGAATTTCAGGCAACTTTATATGAGCTGCAGCTACGTTAGCATTAGGAAATTGTGCACTCTGCAAATTATTCAAAGGGTTATCACTGTCTGTAGTGTTGGATTTTTTGAAATTGTCACAATGTAGTTTAATTTTAACCAGCAACTCAAAATATTTATCTTCGAAGTCACAACGTTCGGCTATTTCTTCGTCGATATTGTCTGTAATATCCTCTAAAGCGACTTGCGCTTCGTTATATTGTTCATAAATTTCCTCGCATTTGTGTTTGCGTAACACTAACATTTGATATTGCTCTTCTGTAATGTCCTGAAAGTTGCTAATTACTTTTTCTTGTGAGGTAAGCATGGCCTTAGCGACTGCACGCTTCCTAACTAAAGGTCGTTTTTGGGCATCCTCCATAATGACTTTAGGATTGCCCGCCTAGATGTAATTACCAGAGTTGCACACCTAACTAACACAACAACTAACTAACACAAAAAATAAACACTGAGACAATGGTCTCGATTAAGTTGTAAACAAACATCTGAACATAGAATACTGTATTGTGTCCTTGGGAAGTTAATGGGAACGTATACAATGTTAAATTTATGGCCTTCCTGGTGAAATAGCAAGAAACAAGGGCCCAACATGGCCAAAGCAAAGCTTAATGATTCAAAGTAGTGAACAGCTCAATATCCGGCCCGGAGAGGACCAAACAATGTAATGGCCAACGCGGGAAGTCAACAACCCACCAAGAGTATTCTGGTAATAGTGGACAATGTATAAAAATTTGTTGGCCAAAGCATTAGATAATGATGTGATAATACAAAGAGTTGACTTTACAAAGGTCGCTTGACAATTTAGCAAACATGTGGAGGACCAGACAATATTATTGTCACTAAATAAGGAAATCCAGGAAGGCATAAAGGACACAACACCACCACTAACTAATAATAAGATATATTATCAAATAGGTGGCACATAAAACAAATATTCAAAGGTGGCACATAAAACAAATATTCAAAGGTGGCACATAAACATATGAGAAACCTTGGCACAAATTTACACACTTGAAGAAACACTCAAAGAATTAACACACGTTACGTCTTGAGCCTAAAACACACATATTGTCTTGAACGTAGCTGCAGATCAGTACATCATAGAACGGCATGCAATACACGGCGGTTCCAAAGAATGATATAATTTAAATATGCAACACAAGTGGAGTTGCAACAAATAATGAAAAAACAGGTCGCATGGAACGAGAATGTGTCGTCGAACCAGGACTGACTTACAGTGATGCGCCGATACTGTAAGCCCAAATGAATTGTTAATAAAACAAATTATGTGTGAAACGCAGGAAGTCAAAGTAGTTGCTGTCATACAAATACCGGGATATGCCCATCGCACGGTATTGTCACAATAGTAAAGTAGTTAAACCCAGCGTCAACTTCCATTCCAATGATGTTGCAGGAAGTCAAAATAGTTGCTATCATACAAATACCGGGATATGCCAATCGCACGGCATTGTCACAATAGTAAAGCAGTTTAGCCTAGCGTCAACCTTCATTAGTGATGATGCCTAGCCTTGTAACATGCTTCCAGACACGATGAATTACTTATCACACGAAGCATCATCATTATTCATACGCGTGAAGACAAATTGTTAGGCAGTAAATGAAGATAGAAGTAAATACATTACAACAAACTATCCGACGCCGCGGATTAAAGAATTCGTCGACATGACGCGTATCAACATCAAGCATGGTGATGATGAGATCGAAAATCACCGTAATGTCACTGCCCAAACAAAATATGAATCATGTGCATAGGACATGATTGCTAAGCACGGTTACTATGAAGATAGCACCAATTATAGAAATGATTAGCTGGATACTTGTTGATATATCACAACCAGCGTTGAAGCACAACATTGTGTCATGGCTACACACTTAGAGAACAACGAAGAAGAAAAACGTGATTGGTCGCTACAAGCAGCAAGGAGGCCTCTGATAGGCTGGAAGCAGCCAATCACAGTAGAGAGTTTAAAAAACCAAATTAGAGGCCTCTGATAGGCCGAAAGCTGCCAATCACAGTAGAGATCAAAAACAAGTTAAAGATGAATCAATGTGGCCAACTTAGAATACAAAATTACCTTCTAAGCCAAAATATCCTACTGGAAACACGGCAGTGGGAATACTACATGCAATCAAAACAAATAAATCATGACAACCAATCAACATAAACAAAACCAACCTGACAATGAATAAATGCAATGAAGACAAATAATACTGATATGTACAACCACACAGAGTGGAAACAAATGGGGAAACACAAAAACTGGTTTGCCAAGACAGTGGCCGAACCACCGGTTATCAGACAGATTCTACACACACCCAGAGTACACGGGGCTACATGACCGCGTTAAGGAAGGAAGATTGTATTTTTACGTGACCGTGAATCTTGTGATTATGAGCCACGGGACCTCCTTTTTACGTGCAATCCGAACCACAGGACATGTCATTTCACTTTAAAATCTCACATGCATTGACCGGGAATGGAACCCAATCCACCCTGGTGAGAGGCCAACATCTTGACCGCTGCGCCACCACGCCCCCATGACCGCGTTGTCGCAGCCCCTAAACTAAGGAACCAACCAACCAACCAAACCAGTGTATTAATGGGAAGGTTTGTTGTAAATTGACGGTGTTTTAAAATTAGTAACGCAAATAAGATTCTAGAAACTGTAATAGATCAAGATTAAAATGCATCAAGGACAAGCAAGTACTGAATCCAGTCTTGCAATTTATTGCGCTCCGAAGGTCTCTTTCCTAGAGAATGAAGGGTGTCGTGGCGGATGCGACCCGTGCCGCAAGCCGTGCCACTAGCGACCTAAGCACTGCTGTATCGGTGGAATCTGGGAATTTATAACACATCTGTTTCTGCTAAAATTCCGCGTAGTTTAGGTTAGGTTAAGCGCTGTAAAAATTGAAGAGCTCATTTCCAAAGTGACGTAAATCCAAAATTGATGGTTTTTCATAAGAGAGTTGATAGGTTCTCTCAACTTATAGCAAAGGTTTTAAGTCGCAACGCGTCGTATATCCCATATTAACAGAGATCTAAGAACTAATTTTATTTGCAAAGTGGTGTAACTCCAAGGTGTATTTATTTCCAATGTGTCTTATATCCATGTTGACCAATCCGATGGCACTCTGCACATCACGTGATAAATCAAAGCCATGGCTAACTTTGAAGAATATGTAGAGCATCAGTTTGTGTTCGTTGTGTTTAAACCATTTAAATGTTCATAAATGTCACTCAAAGCGTATGGCAATATATGATTTATTTCCAAAATGTCCTAACTCCAACTTACAGGAGACGATTACCACAATTTTCATTGATAGGAGATTTTTAAAACACATTGTGAGGATGTGCATAAGAGTAATGAATGAAATAACATTATATTCATAATCATATCTGAATTTAATTATTCGAAGAAACAAAAAACGCGATTTCTGAAGTTTTGCATTTCATGGATTTACGTCACTTTGTAAATACGATCTTCAATTCTTGTCTCGAACAATGGGTCGCATGGGTCACTGTAAGCTTCTAGCAGGTCGCTACTGTCACGATTTTTACTGGGTCGCACTCGGCACGTAATCGAATGAAGAGGGTGGCGCGATGGCAGAAGTGAAAGTTGTCAGCAATGCAAAGAGGGAGCAGAGTGCAACGTGTGTTCCAGTTGAAAGGTGATTTTCTGCTTTTAAAATGATTTTGTTGACAAAGAACATTGTCTGACCGTCGACAATTTGGAAAAATGTTAGTAACATAGCCTACTGTGCAGCCAATTATGGTAGTGAGCATTAACCACAAGCTCCATAAATAGACAGTTTTGTACTTAACAGTAGTCTTGCTCCTAGTTCCTGAAAAATTGTTTATTGTTTAATTTAGTGACAAAGTAATTGTTTTCTTGTGTTACTTATACTTATGCATCCGATCACTCATTTTAAATTTTTTTACTTATGACTATGAATAGGTTGCAGCCTAAAACATGGGGTTGCCAGATTTCGAGAATGGAAAAACGGAACACGCGTCCCAAAACTTTATTTTTTAAAATCAAGGTGGTTTAATGTTGTGATAAATAATACACCTATGTATTAAATAAGCATTACATAATCAAATACACAAAATTAAAACTAGATATTGCTGGCATAGGCCCATGACACCAGCAACTTACAAATACTTTTCATTTGAATGACCCTCTGCAAGGATTTTTTTATTTGTAAAGTTCCTTCTGATAAAATTCCCTACAATTTTCGTCATAATTGTAACATGTGAACAATTCTTGTTTTATCAAACTAATGGAGCTTCTGTTTCTATCATCTCTCCATTTGATATTCATGACAGAAAATACTCTCTCCGTAAAAGCATTGGAGGGGAAAATGCTGAGTATTAACTTCACAATGACTAAGATATTCCTTAATGTTGTTGCCCCTAATAAATCTATAGCATGTAGTCTACCCATCTATCGGACACAGACATAGAAATCATTTTCTCTTTCAAACTTGCACCTGTATCACCAGAAAACAATCAACACAATCACAGCAATCACACAATCAATTCTGAAGTGGGACATTTGAAAATTGGTGCGAAATATATTATCAAATTAACCCCCCCCCCCCCCCACAAAAAAAACGGAATATTTGGCGTTCCGTTAGAGATTGAAACGGAACGCGTAACAAATCAAGAAACAAGTAGTTCCGTGAAAAACTACAGCCTATTTTCATACATCCTACTTATGTTAATTGCCACTATCAACATACAAAATTTCAGTTTGATTGCTGTAATAGATTTTTAGATATTGAGTACCGATTAATTATTGCGGATGGTCGCCATGTTGGATTTTTATATATGTCGGTCTTAAGAGTTATGTACTGTGCCCGTTTAGACCGGAGTCCGCACGACCACATATGCATTTTACCAAGAATCAGTCAGCACGAGAGTCAAAATATCCCGGGGCGCCAGATGGGTTAAAGCTAATCGCAAAAACGACATCAAATGAAAAAAATGCGTTACTGATTTTTGGCTCAATGCAACAATAAGGATAGAAGGAGATTCAACTGGGCATAACACATCATGTAAAATTATCTCATTTTATTCTGAATTTAAAATTGACTGCAAAATAAAATGCTCAAAGCAGCATCATTCATGTGTGGCGACCCACATTACTATTTACACAATGTACAGAAATTTTCCAACACATTGGACAATTGTCTTTGGAGACACAAGTCTGATTATCAGTCCTGTAGACTGTGTTCCAAAATTATATCCATTATTTATGATTAAATCCAGTTCAAATTTAATTGTCTTTACTGGAAATACTGTAGTTCACTGGTTGAATTTTTACATAATATTAACACTCGTAGAATAATTGTTCATAGAATTTTTAACTTTCACTTATTTTTCCAGTTTCAAAAAAATATTATCAAAAAATATTATTATCTCTGAATCAACACAAATTATGTACACATATTAATAACAACATCTGAAAAGTATCTGACCTTTGAGCATAGCATCGAAGAACTGTGCGAAGCACAACAAAATTAATTGTTCTTCTGACATTAAACGTTTCGAGAAGTGACTCGATTATGAACTTCAAGTTCCTAACAAAATATATGATTTCTGAATCATCAACTTGATCAATAAATTGTTGGACCATTCAACTATTTGATTTTCCACTTGGAATCATTATTAAAAAATATTTATATTTGTGGCCATTTTAGTAACTTTCACAATTTGCAATTCTTGAACAGAATACGGAAATAAGAATTGTAGCTTCATAATAAATTAATTTAGTTCATGACACTAGGATTGAAAACATCCTTCAAATTATTCGTGGTTATAGAATTATTTTTAATTGGCAGTGGCCCATTCTATTATTTTTATAAGAACACAATATTCCAACAGCAACGGCAAAGGTCTTCCTCTGAAGAAGAATAAAATACTATCATGACAAATCCGGGTTCTAGCAAAATCAAAGTCTTAATGGAATCCGTAAACAAGGTTGAAATAAGAACTGATGGTTTTTAAGAAATAACCTTTGGGTCATTCATACGACGCAATGTGTAGTTCCAATACTCCTTCTTTAACACTGAGTCATCGAACCTGCTATTTGATTGATGCTCAAATAAAAACCTCCTCATTCCTGCGACTTAAACATGCGCACCTGGGAATGGCATTTTAACTACTCCACACACATAAATTTTCTTCCCAAAATTTATACAATAAATCAAGCCTCTGCTTATTATCATCACTGGAAGATTTATAAACTTACAAGTTTATTTTATTTTACCATTCAGTTCAAATCGTGAAGTTACCACACTTATGATACTCTCTATTTCACTTTCGAATGTGTATCTACGTCATGATTTTATATAAATACAAAAATATCCTAATTGATACAAATATCATTTGCTTCCCGTTTCATGCCTCTCCGTGTTATCTGAAAAATATACTTTGCTCATTGCAAATATTAACTGTTCAACCAGAACTGTAATGTTGGTTGAATGCGGGCTTGCGCTAACCACTATCCTTCGGAAAATCACCTGTTCCAAACTAGAAATGATTAAACTACTTCATAAGCTCTCTCTCAATGAATGTGATTATTAGAAAATATAAGATCCAAGAATTATTTAGAAAAGTTATGAAAATCATTATTATTATTATTAGTGGATTATTATTATTATTATTATTATTATTATTATTATTATTAGTTATATTATTGTAAATGTGTTTAATTATTATTCCATTATGTGAGAATCCACATGTTCGATTCTTCGAATATGGATAAAATATCCATTTCTCAACAAATAATTATTAACTTTTACAGTTACCTCGGCTGAGTACCGTGATTATCAAAAAAATATGAAACATTCAAATAAATGCTCGTTATGCTCGGTCATCGATCCTAAACTGTTCTGAGTGCTGAAAATACTCAGAATAACTCTAATATGTCTTGCGTAAACCATTGCAAGATTTAAATACGAAGAAAAAACAAATGTGTTGGTCATCTGCAGAAAATGAGTTTGTTCCAATTAGCTAGGCATAATATAAAATTCAAATGTGGCTTACATTTCTCGTTGGTCTTGAAGCGTAGTGAACCTGGTCTGTACCAGATTTCTCCAGATACATGCCCTATTGGACACGCACGTCTAATCCTTGTATCGGCCGCCATTATATACCCACAATCTGTCTTAACACGACATAGTGGAAAGATTTCTTGAAGTTTGAAGTAACTGCTGATCCATTTTAATATTGGCTTCAATGAAATCCATGGCAGTTCGCTTAAATGGGGTCAGATCTAAATGATCTATTCTCAAATACGTCAGTTGTAACATAACTCACGGTAATCTTTTCAGTACAAGAAAACACTGACAGTCTAAATCAATCAACGGCTGTTCTGAAGATCGTTCCCTGGGCATGGTTTATCACCATCTATCATGCGCGAAGCAACTTATAGTTTCCCTTTGTCGGCTAATGAACAACACCGTGATAGACTGGCCTTCAATATACTGAAAGATCGGAGTGGTTATCAAGTTACAATTAATGAAACTGACTAATTGGATTAAAATATCCAAGTATTGAATTATTATTACTGGACTGTGACAAAGTACTTTCTAGACAAAGTCTAGCATATGTCCATATAGAAATAAAGTATTTCACCAGTGTCCGTAGAAAAATAACAATCACCTTAGTGATTCCCTCTGCCGGAAACTTACTATGTTCCACACATATCGTAGCACTTTTGTGACTATCACAATTTAAAGATATCTTCTGCGTAGATCCGGCAACCATGTGCCTTGGCTCAACGTAGCAGCAGCACCTTGTCATGCAAGAGCTTGGTTCGAAGTGAGCTGATGATGCTTGGGCCGGTCGGCTTTTATTCAAAACGGTCGGGTCCACGCTGGATCACGCTGAAATCTGGAAATCGTCATATCCCCGGTGTCTCTGGTCCGATTCACTTGAGACTAAGTGCATTCTCTTTCATTTGGCCTTGCCAGTAATCTGATCCAAGTCTCAAGTCTCTACTCCATGGCTAACTATTTAATCAACAAATAGTCTCGACCTCTGCTACTACTTGCTACGTAACTTAACATGCTCTTGACTGCACAAAGTTTCCATTCCATTCTAGAAGTAATGGAGCGCGATATTGAAATATCTCAACTTTCAAAAGCGGCTGTAGCCTTTCCCTTGATATCTAGGTGTCTGAATCTTGGAATACCCATTCCTAGAGTTGGGCACAGTACTGTTACATGAAGATTATTGTGTACGTGTAGTATTCAAACTTCAATCGTATGATTAGGACACAAGAAGCAAAAACGAGATTTTAAAATTTCGCACAGCTGCCATCTTTTGGTTATTGAAACAATTGAAATAAATTAGATGCCAGTGGATTAACATTTGTATCAGGATTTACTGTACCAAGGGTCACTGCATTCGGATGGTTTAATTGCAAGAAACGTCCATGTGAATATTTATACTTCGCGTCGCCGCCATGTTGGATTTGTGATCACCAGGTTATTGAAAGTCCTATAGCTGAACTTATGTTCATAGCCCCTATGAACATAAAAAAAAAACGTTTGATTGCTGTAATAGATTCGTAGATATTGAGATCCGTCTAAATATTTCAGATGGTCGCCATTTTGGATTGTTATATGTATAGGCCATAGAGTCATGTACCATTAAAGGAAAATTATTGCGTAGGTTCATTATTCAAACTTTCACTTTGATCGCATGATTACGACACAAGAAATAAAAACTTAATTTTAAAATTCGCACAGCCGCCATGTTGAGGTTATCTAAACAATTGAACTAAATTAGATACCAGTGCATTACAATGTGTATAAACATTTGCTGTACCAAGTTTCATTGCGTTTGGATTATTAAATCGCCAGAAAAGTCTATTTAAAACTTTCAACTTCGCTTGGTCGCCATGTTCGTTTTGTAGTTAACCGGGTTTTGAAAGTCTCATAGATGAACTTCCAGCAGTACCCTTTTTCTCCGTACGAAATATCAGGGTGATACCGGTAATAGTTTCAGAGATATAGAATACCGTTGAAATATTTCGACAGCCGAATCTTGAGGTTATGTAAACAATTGAACAAAGTTAGGTGTCGGTGCATTGCAATGTGTATAAACATATAAAAGCAAAGCCAACTCCGTACAGGCCATGGAGGCCCTGGGAGTAGTGGAAGGTAGAGGCTTCCACTTTTTGTGACATCGGCACTAGATGGGATGGAGTTGTCAGCTCCACGCCCGGCCTCCTTTGCTCCCAGGAATTACCCTGGTACTCATTTCCGGTGTAGGCTGAGTGAACCCCAGGGCTATTTGCGTTTCCGAAAGTGGTAGTTGTGTTTCTAAAATTCACTACCTGGGTGGGGATCGAACCCACTCTCTTTCAGTTAGAAGCTCAGCGCCTCTACCGACTGCGCCACGCAGCCCCCGTATAAACATATACTGTACCAAATTTCATTGCGTTTGGTTGGTTAAATCGCGAGAGATGTCTATTTAAAAGTCGCAACTTCGCTTGGCCGCCATGTTGGTTTTGTAGTTACCAGTTCTTCAAAAGTCACATAGGTGAACTTCTAGTAGTTCCCTTTATCACCGTACAAAATTTCAGGGTGATATCGGTAATAGTTTCGGAGATATTGAATGCTGGTGAAATATTTCGCACTGCCGCCATATTGGATTGGTGAGACGTAACAAAATTTGAAGGGCACGGCCGGGGTCGTCCAAAATAGTGCTATGCACTTACCGAGTTTCATTGAAATCGCTCCAGCCGTTTAGATTTTATTAGGGGCGCACACACACACAGACACACGGAAAAAAGGCGATCTCATAAGCCTATTTTTTTCATAAATGAAAATAGGCTAAAAACGGAATTGTCTGGCAACCCTACTAAAACAGTACATTTTGGTTCCTAGGAATCCGAGATCTAGTTATTATACAGTAATATTTTTTAAAATTTCTTTTGACATTAGGCTGTTTTCTTATTCTGGCAGTAGGACGACAGTCTCAAACAAATCAGCATAACTAGTAAAATTTGACATCATTTGCGGTTGTGGTGGAGATCCTATCACAGAGCTCATTGTGAAAGGTCCGCAACGTGATTACTGACTGCGATAATAATGCTTCCCTTCCGCTTCTAAGGTCAACGCGAGGGGACGACTCACGCAGCCTTGAGAGACATCCTACCTACTGCAGGCAGAGATCATACCAGTGATAGCATTTCATTGTATGTCTACCACTTATTATTCCCGTTTCTTCCAACGGGGTCGGGGATGAGGTGCGATGGAAGTCTTTGTGGCGATGGTTTTTACGGCCGGATGCCCTTCCTGACGACAACCTCATGAGAGGAGTTAATGAGAGATGAAATGAATGATGGTGAACGAAACTGGGCAAAGATGTGGAAGGAAGCGGCCGTGGCCTGTCAGAAGGTACCGTCCCAGCATTTGCCTGGTGTTGAAAATGGGGAAACCACGGAAAACCATTTCAAGGACTGCCGACGGTGGGGCTCGAACCCACGCGTCTACCGAGTCAGCAGAGAGCTTGGCCCCATGACCTAATGCTGCGCGTTAGCCAGCGTAGCCACTACTGTCGGTGATAGCATTTCATTAGCAGTACGAAAACAAAGGTGATGACTAGGGCCCGGATCTTGATGCTGTAAAAAAGTTTAACAAATGCACTTAAAATTTTCAAATATGACTAGTAAATGTCCTAAAAATTCGAAAAAGGAGAAAATGATCTTATAGTAATAAACTCACCAATATTTCAAAAATTCAAAAAATGCGCTATAAAATGGAGAAAGCGGCAATGCGGAACTGAGACAAGAATCCCCTTTCTACCCCGCCACAGCTGACCTTGGGCAACAGAGCAGATAACATTCCAATCCGCTAATAACTGGTTTGCGACGAAAACGGTACCGTTCTACTGCGTCCAAGATATATATTTTTCTGCTAATAGCAATACTGAAATATTTTATTTCAATATTTCCAATTATCTTGTATCAGCTACTAGCTTCTTCTTAACTCTGAGAGGCGCAACTCCCTCATATAAAGCTGGGACATGACTAAATTGGAAGAAAATAACCTTAAAAGGCCAATTTCTCTAAAATATGACCAAGAAAATTCTACCAAACTTTAAAAAATGCTCTTAAAATGGAAAAATAGCAAAAAAATGCAAAAACATGCAAAATAAAAATAACTTATTTGAAGACGGGGTGGCCCGTCCGGAATTTCTATGTACTTGTTTTAGACAGCTCAGTAAAAAGATGACATGTCATAAACATCCGTGCCCTAGTGATGGCTGATGACATTCAGAAAGGGAGGCCCCGGCTTTGTTTCCCGACTGGAACAGGGTGCACTCAGCCTCGTGAGGACAATTAAGTAGCTGTCTGTCAGTGAGGCAGCGCCCTGGTCACGGAGACCAAGCAAGTTTAACGGCTGAGGGGACCCGACGCGCTAACCACTCATTACCTCATAATCTGCAGGCGGTCGCTTGGTAGGATGGGCTGTAGTGTCACGGGGTTTAGTTTGGTTTTAGGGAAGCTTAGAACAACAGACATGTTCACCTGCAGTGCAGGAATTGATTTCTTCGTTAACAAAATACTTGGGAATCACGCTCCAAACGGCAGCACCATGTAAGAAATACCAAAGCTCCGGAAGCTGTCAGTAGACACCGCATAGTCTTTATTCAAGCGTAAAATAGCCGATATCCAGTTAATGTGGAGAAAATTGACTGTCCCAAACTTCAAATGACAATATTTATATTAAGAAATGCATTTTTAGCAAGAAACTGGAATCAAAGATTTTTACTCTAGCTGAGGAAACTGCGACAGTTTTGGTTTTAGGACGAGACACAGCAACACCCGTTTAGCATTCTTAGAGAGAAAGGTAAGAATATAGAGAGAAATCAAAGGGAAAGCAGAAAGAAAAAAAGTGTGTGTTTAGTAATAGGACGCAGAAATAGACTACTCAAGATAAAATAATAATAAGAACAAGTATAAATAAACTGTCTGTTAGGTAGTCAGCCAGAAGGCTGGTTGGATCCTCTAAAAGTACTGCCGTTAGGTTATGTGGGTATATACTCACAAAAACCCAAGGCAGCGCTATATTGAGGCGTACTAGGCAAGATGAGGAGTGAGGTAGTTTGCCATTTCTTTCCGCACTGAGTCAGAACAGCAGTACTAACCCTATGAGTAGAACCTTTCACAGCATCCACAGGCACTGACTGTACCCTGAATGCCATTAAGGGGGGACCAACACCTTCGACAGCAACAAAATAGTGAATGTTTAACATTTATTTTCTTGGCACTGATAAACTGTTTGGAGTTGTCACTTAACACAGTCTACATACAATACAATTTTAACACAGACCAACTATTAAATATTTAGAAAATTTCATCATCATGCATATAAATGCACACAAAATGGCGGCTGTATATTATACACAAGAATAGAGTTTCGTTAGTAACTCTCGGAAATATTGTTACATTTTAACTATCGTTTTTTAAAGGGGTCCTAGATGTCATGGCAACAAAATGTACTAGAATGATTGAAATATTTCAAGAAGAAATATTATTTTGAGATTTTTAAAATAATGGGTCTAAAAATCTATAAAATTTTCACAGTAAATAATTTATTATTAATAAACTATAATGGTTAGGGCAACCATTCTAGTACATTTTGTTGATAACTATCGTAGAAATGTGACTACAAAACTTCACTGAAATATCTTTGTAAGTTCATGCATGAGGGAAACGGAACGAACAATATGAACTTACGGGAAATGAGCGACGAAAGTTCCACATGGTTGGGATGTTCTAAAATTCCCCTGCCGTATAAACTGGTCCTTCCTCGCCGGATTTCTCAGTGTTTTCCTACAGTCATAGTCTCTTATTTCTTTTAAAACTAGTTTTCTTTGCTAATGCTAATGAAGAGAAAGAGATAGGTTGGTAGGACACCCAGGAATAGCAAAGTTCGTTATGGAAGGAAGGGTCGAGGATAAGAACTGTAGGGGTAAACCAGGTTAGAATATGTTAAACAGATTGCCTCGGATGTAGGGTGTGGCAGCTATGTACAGATGAAACGATTAGCTCAGGACAGGGATGCATGGAGAGCTGCATCAAACCAGTCAAAAGACTGTAGACTCAAACAACTACTACTATTAGACCAAAATATTCCAGCTATATTTTGTGCAAATTTTATAATGCCAGTGCTATCAACATAATTCGATAGATAAAGTGAATATTCTAAAAGGGTCAATTTTGAGGAATGGTGACAAGAAGTGCAAGGAAGCGAAAGAAGAATGGTTGAAAGAGAAATGTGCAGGTATAGAAAATTGTCTGAAATTAGGAAAAGTAGACACAGCTTATCGAAGGATTAAGAATACTTTTGGGGAAAAGAAGACTAAGTGCTGTAATATTAAGGACACAAATGGAAAGCCTCTAACAGATAGGGAAGAAAAGGTTGAGAGATGGAAAGCTTACATAGAGAGTTTGTATAAGGGAAAGGAGATTGAGAATCATGTAATGGAAAGGGAGGAGGAAATTGATGAGGATGCGAAAGGAGATTTAATATTGAGATCAGAATTTGATAGAGCTTTGGACTCTTAAGCAGGAACAAAGCACCAGGCATAGATGATATACCGATTGAGTTGCTATGCTGCATAGGAGATGAAGGTCTGATCAGGTTATTTCACTTGGTGTGTAGGATTTATGAGGCAGGTGAGGTACCCCCTGATTTCAAGAAGAATGTAATCATCCCTATACCAAAGAAAGTAGGAGCTGACAGATGTGAAGATTACCGTACAATCAGCTTGATTACTCATGCTTCAAAGATCCTGTCTAGAATAATTTACAAGAGGATTGAAAGCCAGATAGAAACGGAGTTGGGTGAAGACCAGTTTGGTTTCAGGAGAAATGTAGGAACAAGGGAAGCTGTACTAAGTCTTAGGCTGATTTTGGAAGGTAGAATAAGGAAAGATAAGAGAACGTTCATGGCTTTTGTAGACTTAGAAAAGGCTTTTGATAACGTTGATTGGACTAAATTGTTTGACATTTTGAAATCGATTGGAATAAAGTACAGGGATAGGAGGGTGATATACAATCTGTACAGAAACCAGACAGCAGTCATTCGAGTTGAAGGACATGAGAGAGAAGCTGGTATTCAGAAAGGTGTAAGGCAAGGCTGCAACTTATCACCCATACTTTTCAATCTTTACATTGAACAAGCAATGAAGGAAATTAGAGAAAAATTTGAAGTGGGAGTGAAGATTCAAGGAGAAATAATTTCAACTCTGAGATTTGCTGATGACATCGTCATCTTGGCCGACAAGCCTGAGGATTTGAATGAGTTTTTGAATGGTATGGACTCCGTCTTACGGAAAGAATTCATGATGAAAATTAATAAATGTAAAACAAAAATACTGGAATGCAGCCGAAATAAATCAGAAACCTCTGGAGATCAAATTGGCAGGTGAAAAGCTAAAGGAAGTAGGAGACTTCTGTTACTTAGGAAGCAGAATAACCAGTGATGGACGAAGCAAAGAGGATATAAAAAGTAGGTTGGCTCAGGCAAAGAAAGCATTTCTACAAAAAAGGAATCTGCTGACATCGAATATAGATTTAGGTATTAGGAAGTCATTTTTGAAATCCTTTGTCTGGAGCGTGGCGCTCTATGGAAGTGAAACTTGGACTATTGGTGCAGCAGAAAAGAGGAGAATTGAAGCATTTGAAATGTGGTGTTACAGGAGAATGATGAAGATCAGATGGGTAGATAGGGTTACAAACGAAGAGGTATTAAGACGAGTGGGAGAGGAGAGATGTTTCTGGCGACTGCTAATGAAGAGAAGAGATAGGTTGGTAGGACACATACTAAGACACCCAGGAATAGCAAGCTTAGTTATGGAAGGAAGGGTCGAGGACAAGAACTGTAGGGGTAGACCAAGGTTAGAATATGTTCAACAGATTGCCTCGGATGTAGGGTGTCGGAGCTATGTAGAGATGAAACGATTAGCTCAGGACAGGGAGACATGGAGAGCTGCATCAAACCAGTCAAAAGACTGAAGACTCAAACAACAACATTAAAATGGGCGTTGGCAGGAAATTTAATTTTCACTGGGGGATGTCAGTCATATCGTACTTTTACTATAACTTCCGTTCTATTCGAGATATTAAACCAATTCTTTCACTCAATTAAAGAGAAATTGTTGTTCTATTCGAATATGATATTTTTGAAAAATGTCATTTTTTGGAGCTTAAAGGTGTTGGTCCCCCCTTAAACTAAGCTTCCATATAATCACAGCCATGAGTGGGATTGGGACATCGGTGAAAAGTCACATTTTACTCTAGCCTGTGCCAACAAATGCAAATGTGCTGCATTCATCAAGAGATGGCAAACGGCCATTATAAATAACCAATACCAAAAAAAATAGACACTGGAGACTAGCTTCCAATGAAACAGTTTACAAAGAAATGGAACCGGTAAAGAGCACAATTAGGAAGAAGCGCATCTCATCAGGACACCAGAAAACAGGATCGGTAGGAAAATAATAGAAACATTATGGAACAGGAAGAGTAATATTAGATGAAGAAATCAAAGAAGATATGAAGTAACTACAAATTACAATTGAAGATGTACGGGACAAAACTGAAAAAATCACCCGACTCAAAGACACACAAATTCGATTAGAAACCAAGATCAACAAACAGACAAGGGTGATTTCAAACGAAAATAGGAACTGTACTGTGTTAACAGGAAACTGAAGAACCCTTTGTATTTATTTACATATGTTACGCCCTCATTGGAGCACTTAACCAAAACAAGTATATACATGTCTCAAAAACAATATTAAAGATTCAGCTTCTTATTTTTCTTCTTTTCCCAAAACATTTTCATTCTAGTTGACCTTGCCGCTCTCTCTGCATCGCTTATGGTGTAAGTTTTGCGGGTAATGGTTTTTGAGGGAAGTCGGATGTTCTTGTTTCTCAAGATATTCTTCTCATCTTTGTTAGCAATTTGGGACATTGTCAAGCCGAGTTCATCCAGATCATTTTGAATTTCCATAAACCAAGAGTTCTTTGTTTTACTTTTGAAAACATAATTAAATAATACTTTTAATTGTCTGGTATCCGGCAGGCGTGAGATATGACACAAAAAAAAGCAATTCGCCTTTTTCGGATAGTATCGACTATAGACTCAGTTTCTTTATAAACCACTTCATTTGGTAATCGACGCCATTGACCATCCACCTGATGTTTTTTATTAATTATAGTTCTGAGAATTCTTCTATCAGTCTTCTGTAATGTGAACCCTTTGTATAATATAATATAATATAAATAAATAAATATAATGTACCGTTAGAAAGCGCAATACCAATAGAGATGTGTTCAAACACACGCATTCCCGCCACTTTTAAATTAATTTCAAGATGGCTGTTCATGAAAGGGAATTTGTGTGACACATTGTTGGTACAATTTGCAATAACAGATCCCATTCAATTTATGGCGTCATGCAAGATGTTGGCAATTCTGTTTTGATTTTTGGCTCTTTTGATTTAGAGGGCGAGCGACTGAAAGTAACAGCTGCTGGTAACAATGAATATGTGACATTATAGTCATTGTTGGGGGAGTTTAGACATTCCTCATTAAAATGCATAGACATTGACCATCTTATATATTAAAATAGTTTTCCAAAAAAATCACCCTTTACTAAAACTGAAATATCTCGGGAAGTATTTGCTCTACGACGACGTTTGTTGTCTTAAAATGTAATGCCTGTCACGCACTCTCGAATGATACCCACCTTACTTGATTATATCATTCGAGTATTAAAATAATAGCGAATATTACTTCCTTCAAGGTCTCACGAAAATGGAATATTCGAACGACTTGACGGACATATTGTCGCTAGGCGACAACGACTAACACCGTATCATGATATTCAACGCCGCCCCAATAATAAATCGAACTTGATAATTAACCGAGAGTTCCCTAATTACGTCATGATATCGTTAACTTCTACCTGCTCCACTCGGGCGCTAATGTCGCATGTAACCATACATGATATCGTTAACTTCTACCTGTTCCACTCGGGCGCTAATGTCGCATGTGTCCATACAATAAGCAGAAGGGGATTCTGTGCACATAATTTAATTAAAACCTCTCAAAGAATGGATTACTTTGAGACTGAAATGCTCATGCACAATCAGCAGCCATTTTGCTAATGACACTGGAATGTCAACATCTCTTTGAATGACATTTACTGTATACGAAAGACAACTAATTTCACGAAGATGCCGCTACAGTCGAATGTTGGAACCGCCATTTTGTATTTTGGTCTCACCAGCTACAAACTGTCTTCTTTTCGTTTCATCATTCGTCCTTATACTGTAGGTTGTGTGTTCAATCAAAACAATGAATCATATTATGATGAATATGAGGCGACACTCAATTACAAATGTTATAAAGATTAAAGGTGACGGTAATTGTCTGTTCAGGTCATTAGCATATTGTGAGTACAACAATCAGAGTTTATTTACACAGGTTAGAAAGCGAATTGTAAAACACGTTACTGACAATTGGAATAATTATTCTTCCTTTATTGTTGGCAACAGCGATATGTACGAAACTGTTATCAATACGAGCGATGATTACAAAATGTATATGTCTATGAATGGTATTCATGGAGGTCATGTTGAGTTAGTTGCCGCTGCTCAAGTTTACAAAATGGGTATTGACATAATCACTAATAATAAAACTCATAGTGTAAAAGCAGATAATACGCCATGAAATAGAATAATTTCTTTGCTATACTCTGGGACTGGGTGGAACGGTCATTATGACTTCTTAAATACCGGTATCAGTGCTAACTCAGTTGAGAACGTGGATGCCAAGTCACTCGATTCAGTGGCTGATTTACAGTTTCAAACTAAGAGTGGGTTTGCGTGCACTAAAACCCCAGGATCGTGTCGGAAGCGAACCTCAGAACCAGTTAGCCAGAGACAAAATGTGATAAGAATTAAAGGTGACGGGAATTGTCTGTTCAGGGCATTGGCATATTGTGTGTACAACAGTCAGAGTTTATTTACAAAGGTTAGAAAACGAATTCTTCAACATGTTACAGACAATTGGAATAAGTATTCTTCCTTTATTGGTCACTCCATGTGAGATCTATGCTGGACAAAACGGAGGCTGACAGGTTTTTCTCCGGGTACTCCGGTTTTCCCTGTCAAAATTTCATTCCAGCAACACTCTCCACTATCATTTCATTTCATCTGTCATTCATTTAATCATTGCCCCAGAGGAGTGCGTCAGGCCTCGGCAGCCGGCACAGTTCATATCCTCGCCGCTAGATGGGGGCTTCATTCATTCCATTCCTGACCCGGCCGGAGACTGGAAGCAGGCTGTGGATTTTTCATTCTTCCTTTATTGTTGACAACAGCGATATGTACGAAACTGCTATCAATACGAGCGATGATTACAAAATGCATATGTCTATGAATGGTATTCATGGAGGTCATGTTGAGTTAGTTGCTGCTGCTCAAGTTTACAAAATGAATATTAACATAGTTACTAATAATAAAACGCATACTGTAAACGCCGAAAATACGCCACCAAATAGAATAATTTCCTTACTGTATTCTGGAGATGGCCGGAACGGTCACTATGACGTCTTAGATATCAGTGCTAACTCAGAGTCAAGTATGGTCGAAAACGTCAATACCAAGAAACAGAAACGAGCACTACGCGACTCAAATCGATATCAGAAACAGATTGTCATAAAACCGTTCTCAGCCACTTATCGATGTGCTATTTTTGATACTATTCCCTACATAGAACCATTCTCAATTGGAACTCTGTGTAACATTTGTCACTACTGCTCAGCTGTATACTTTTCAAAAGAGAAAAATACAAGTGGTCGCTTTTCTTTTTGTTGTAGCGATGGCAAAGTGAAACTTCCCCCATACACAATACTTCCAGAAATTAAGCAGTTGTTTACGAATTGTGACGAAATCAGTAAAAAAATTAGGAAAAATGTTCGGCAGTATAATAATGCTATGTCGTTTGTATTCTTTGGTAGTAGGTATAATAAGCCGAAGCTGGCGCAGGGGCTAATGTGCAAGATGGCTGCCACGCGCAACTCTCTTATGTTATTCTTATGGGAGGGAGAGTCATAGCTGGCGCAGGGGCTAATGTGCAAGATGGCTGCCATTCACAACGAGCTTAGGATTATGGATGCTCTGAGCCAAGATATTATTTATATTTTGTACGAGGGTGAAAGAAGGGGGGGGGGGGGTTGTTCAACGTCTAGTGACTTAGCGCATGATGTTTTTTTAATAGTCATTTTTTATTTTCATATTTCTCACACGGTTATTTACAATTTGCAATATTGTCGTTTTTTTATTTATTTCATTTTTCAAGTTTTGCACTTGATCAATATTCAAAAGTTGATTTTACATTTAACTGTTATCACCTTTTCAGCTCTCACACACATGGTGGGATATGCTTTACACACATACGTTAAGCCAACCAGGACGTTAAAATGGTAGAAACCGCCGTTAACAACACCGCAAGGGTTGTAGCCTTGTCTTACAGAGTTGTAGCCAGTACTCTACACCCCCTCTGTGAGGGGCTTAACATCAACCAGTCAAAGCTTGAGTATGTCATGAAGCTGATACTCCAGTAAGTTAACTATAAATGCTATACGTAAACTCTTATCACAGGTGTATCAACAAGGTTTGCAATCTTGAATGACGAATACACCTCAAAGGTCTACTCTCCCTTCGTAAAGGGCACCGCGCATTATAGTTAAGTTTAAAGAAGTATATGCTTTTGTGCCTCTCCTCTTTTCTCTGGGCTTGAGACCAGCACTAGGGCTTAAGCCTAGAGGCAGAGTTAACACACACACACACACAAACACACACACACAGGCGTACGGAGAAATTAATCTAGCACCAGAGGCCCTTAGATTAGATTTTTATTTATCCATTTGATCAATTACATGTATACAATACATTTTTTTATATAGAACACGTCAAAAATTACAGAGAAATCAATCTTGTGCCATAAGCCTTTCATTCACTCACAGGCTTACAGAGAAATCAATCTCACGCTAGATACCTTTTCATTCACACACAGACTTATGGAAAAATTAATCTTATGCCAGAGGTCTTTTCAATTATAAGTACAAGACCTGAGAGTATGTGTGGAAGGTGACCACTTCCTTTCCACTCCTCATTCCACCACAACATCTGGTAGGTTCCATTGAACACAATGAAGTTTGGGAGACACTGTATTACTTTGTTGACTTGATATGTATAACTTAGTTATTTAAGTGTGGTCAACGGTTTTGTAATGACCATAAGCATGTGTAGCTATACCATCAGAGTCAATTACTCGTTTATCATCACGAGGACACAAAGCAATTTTGTTTAGTTTTACAGATGATATGTTATGTTGTTTAGATGCGATAATGTTCATCGGTATTCTTTTTACCTCGTTCTTCATGAGACAATCCTTATAATCTTGAAAACTTAAACAATTTTTGACAACACCTTTGCTAATACCTTTAATCTTTTTTATTTCTAGTCCATTAATGTTTAAAGCATACATTTTAGCTCTAAGTCCAGCAAATGCTTTAATAATACGTCCACAAGCCTCGTCTTTAAATTTTCCCAAAGTTTTCTTGTTTGATGAAGAGTAACATATGTGATTAGTAGGATAATCAGATGTGTCCAGGTGTTCTAAAAATTTCAACTTGTCTTGATAAACATCTTGGGTGTTAACCAAATATATAAACGAGTCTGTGTCCATATACATGAGTTTAAGATTTTCGATCCCATAATAGGGTAGCAGGACATCATAGTGGTGTGAATACATAAGAGTTTTTGAAATATCCAGGATACACATTCCAATATATATAGGCTTATTGAATACAATGCTACGTTTAGCCATGTGGACGGCAGCTAGGTTAGGACCATAAATTATTCTGTCGATAAATGTTGGTTTAGCGATTAGCTTTTCAGCTCTTTTGCTGTCAGTTACAAGACGTATATCTATTCTTTTACGAATATTTTCCATTGTTTTTCCAAAAATTGCATTGTTAAATAATTTGTAAAGATTTTTCTCAAAATCATTTTTAGCTTGTTTTCGAAGGTTGTTATTAAAATCTACGTATGCCTTTAGCCAAGGTCTCTGTTGAAACTTTAACACACGATGAATTTTTATCAATTTTAGTCCATGATTTAGAGCCTGTTTAAGTGACATGTAATGAACAACGTACCGCCTTCGATTTCCAAGATGAGGAATTAGTTTTTTGAGAGACGAATCCTTAGGTTGTATACACTCTGGTAGGAAAGGTAAATCGTTGTGTAAATCATGAAGGTTGGATGGATAATCGACATCAATGTCTAGAATGTATCCAACAGGATCGTCTTCCTTTAGCGTTTTTAGATCAATGGTATCTGGAGAAACCCACTGAAATCCACCGTAAGGAAGGGAGTGGCACATAGCCCACCCGTATTGGTTGTTGGCATCATCATAGGTAATAAACTGCGATGGTTTCTCGGAATCATATGTTTCCATGTATTTATTGTTAGCTTCAGCATACCTATGAGAAACCTGGCATATGCCTCCACGTATTCCAGACTCTATTAAAAGAATCTGATCGTAATCCTGTAGCAATTCCAGTTCAATGCCAGTGTAAAGGAGCATTGCCTCGAAACTTAAACCAGGTGAAGTAAAGAAGTGTGCGGCATC